>OY660869.1:6980000-7580000 GCA_962446985.1 Xyrichtys novacula
CCAATTTGAATGCCATTATTGGAATTTATGTTGTGATCTGTGCGCTCAACCCACCTTTGTCATGTGAGGTTTGAATTTGTGCAACTTTATGTGAGTGTCTTTATTTGTGGAAAAGGATGTTTGTCTTACTAGTGGCTCCAACATTACACACACTAAATCCCTCTGTGCTCATATGAGAGAGTGTGGAGGATGCCCTCTGCAGCGTTTACGGTGACACTTGTTAAAGAGCTGCCTTCTGTCGCCATCGTGTGGCATTGCTGTCTTCACACATCTCTTGATCTCTTTGACTACTTCACGAAAATTGTAATACGCTTCACCGGTGGTGGATTTAAGGGCAAGGAGAGGAGCTGATGTTATTGGTCAATACAGGTCTCAGCTGTGTTAAACCCACTCCACGCCCTCTCTCCTCCCTCCCTACAACTTACGCCGCTGGGAGGAGCTGAGTTAGGGAGGAGGAATACTTACGCCGGGCTGCGCCGCTCACCAAAATACCAAATTGGGCTTGGGAACGCCTTGTCGGCGTGGCAGACCTGACTTACGCCACGCCTGCGGCACGTCTCCGGCGAGGCACAGAAATAGAGCCCTGGGTCTGTGTGAACAAAATCTGGTCTAGACCTTTTTTTTTTTTTTTTTTAATCAAGGATCTTGGGATAACACTTGAAGTGAATTGGTGTCAAAGGCATGGATAAAGATTGTATTGATTAATTGATTGATCATTAGAAATGCATGATAACATGTAAGTAAATACCATTTATTGGATTTCTTTTTTTCTGTAATAACTCTGGGGTGAGAAATTGATACTGTGACAGCTTTAGTGGGTAATGAACTGAATTGTCAACCGTGCCTCATTTTGATCATGTATTTCTATTAACTATTCTAACTCTCTCAGTGGCCTCAGAAATCCTGTTTTAATGTTTTTTTCATGTGTTTCAAGTTTTTTAAATATACTGGACAGAAATTGGGAACATCTCTTACACAGTGTTGTTAATAATTGAATAACAACCTGTCAGACTAATGTCACTGTTTGGTGTTAGTTGTTGTCACATTCTGGGTGGATTTGAAGTGTCATCAATCTCATGTAAACCTTATGGTTCCTGTGAAACACAGGGCGGAGTTTACCTATCCACCCCTGCTGTGCTCTAGTCCTGCAGAGTTATGAATCCAGATCTCAATAAAACTCTGTTTCTCACTCTCAGTGTTTTATTTGGTGAGTGCTGTTACTGAAACCATCACATTTTGTGTTTACTAACACTTTACAGTCCCCCAACCCTTTTGGAAATGGAGTTGTACATACTTCATATCACTGTAACAACTCTCAAATAAATAATTTGCATGAGTTCCTCTTTGGAAGTCGATTCAAACTGGCTCCGACCTGAAACTTCTGTAAACACGAGGCTCAGTGCACTTTTTATTGATATTAATACTGAGGCAGCGGCACCAGAGGAGCAGCTGCCTTCCAGTCATCACACAGGGAGCTGAAGTCTCCTGTGGCCAAGCTCTTTTAGAGAAAAAGGGACGCTAAATAATAAATTAGTATAAATATTTACAAATTATTTGCACTGGGGCAGCAGAACATGCATAGACTCAAAGAAATATAAAATATAAAGGAAGACATGAACCAGCAAAACAAGCATCTAGTGCGGAGAAGTTACTCCATTTCTTTAGATTAAACAGACACAAGGTTGTAGGACACACACAGACACAGACGCACACACACACACACACACACAGCACGTGGTGTGTACTAATGAATGCAGTACCACCTGTTCAGTGAATGATCTAATTGCTCTCAGCAGATCCCCATTTCCTCAACATTACAGCATTTAACAGCAGCATTTAACAGGTATGAAAGGTTACTGCAGAGAGCGATCTTCTCCCCGACATCTCCGCTAATTTAACATTTAACAGCATCTCCCATCGTGTCGGAGCGGCCTGGTCTCGTCCTCATATAGCTGAGGATATTAGAAATGTAAAGGAAAAAAAAGAGGTGAATAAAAAATGGGTAAAAAGAAAGAATGAAAGAGGTGAGGTTAAGTTGGAGGAGGAAAGAGCCATTTGTTCAGCGGTGACTCCATCAAATCGATTTAACTCCATTTTCATGAGCCTGCCTCGTTTGTTACGCACGCAGACATATACACCCACTCACCCGCCCACACACACACACACACACACACACAGATACAGACAATATGCACCACGTGAACACTAATGCACTGGGCCACAGGAAAATCTATTCAGACGTTTCAGATGAACCCCAGATGGCACACATAGACTGTCTAATCAAAGTAAATGTTGTTTGAACAAACACATCCGCAGATGAGCGTGGATGTGATTTTAATTCAAACATGGAAATGAGTGTGGAGGTCGTGGACTTCAAGTTTTTTTCTCATTGTACATGAATCGATTTCGGTTAATATAAGCAAAATATGAACCCTAGGTGCCACTGTGTTCTTGTTCTACATCTGTGAAATGAACATTTAACACTTCGATCATCATGCAGCACAGCAGTAAATAGGGATGTTACTAAATGACCATTTTTCTGACTATTTAAACAGAAATTTATAAGCCAACAAAAGACAAGAAAACACTCTGATCACAGCTTTATTCTCTTCAGCAAAACACAGAATCAGAGTCTCTGAGTCAACAATGTCTAAATGCTTTGCTGAGTGTGGCTAACATTAGCTGAGCTAATGACAGCAGCCTGCAGGTCAAGTTAACCAGAAAAGGCCTGCAGACAACTTAACAGTCTTTTCAAGATTACAAAATTCCCAGACCTCCCGACAGCTTTAGTCTTCTCTGCTCCTTTAGATTCAGGTAGGAGAGCTCTGAGGCTTTGGGGCAGACAGAATAGTAGAAAAAAGGAAAGAATGAAAAAGAGTCTCTAGACTTGCGTCGCTAAAATTCTCAAACATTAGAGAAAAGTAATAGCACATCGATCCCAATCAAACTATACCTTTTTACCACTATTCAACCTGTAGGACTGATAGCAAATCAAAATCTGTCTGGGAGAGGAAAACAAAATCCACAGTATAACAATATTGCCTTGGTGCATATGCCCCGTGGCCCTAACAATGATAAATATAATAACTGGCACCACAACCAGGTTTTGAGACAGATTGCGCACTCTGTCAACAAGGAGATCAGTAATTGTTGCCAAGGGCGCAGCACCAACTACTCAATCTCCTTTGTTAGAGATGGAGAGTGGCCACAGGCAGAGAGGAAACCTGCAGCTGGGATCCTCACGTCAGCCAAGGACTAGAAACTGTCTGTTGACCTGGAAAAGAAGTTGAGGTTTCCCAGGCACATTGTCAGCACCAACCTGAGACCAGACATCCTTTTTGTTTCGGAGACAACCAAGAATATTGTCATCATGCAGCTGACAGTCCCTTGGGAGTATCGCATGGAAAGAGCACACGAGAGGAAGAGGACCAAGTATGAAGAACTGGTCACCGAATGCTGGGTACAGGGCTGGAAGTCAAGGTGCATGCCCATCAAGGTTGGTTGCAGGGGATTCATAGGGCACTCGCTCTACAAAGCCCTCACTGTTTTGGGCATGTCAGGGAAAGCAAGGAGCAGAGCCATCAAGGACAACTGATGCAACTGAGAAAGCCTTGAGATGGCTCTGGTTATGGAGAGGAAAACCATGGGGGTTAGCAAGTGCCACCTGAACACAAGCCGCGGTCTGATCAGCCACGGCTCAGTCGCCTGAGCGAGGATTTGTGATGTTGAAAGGCCTGAAACACCCAGTGACCCCAGGTTACATCACTGATGATGTGTTCTGGTGCATCAGAAGATGTATTCAAGAACCAGTAATATATACACCATACTATTTGTGGAGCTTCTTTAAGCCAAATGCATGAGCATGAGTAAAAATAAAACAGAAAATATTCCTGTATCACCTTTTTCAAAGCATGACCTGCACATGCTTGCTTTTGAGAATTCTTTAAGTTTCTCTTTGGTACAATGTGACCACCAAACATCAAAGGTCTGTGGTTATATGTGGCCATAGTTGTGTATGTGCTTGGCTTACTAACAGTGTGCAGAGTGACATTGCACAGCACTTCACTATATGACACAATACTGAGAGATAATGAGGTGCTGCTGCAGCCAGCCCTGGTCAGGCAATTATCAGTGGAAGAGATACGATCTATTAAACTGAAGTCAGAAAGTTTTAATTTTTCTTTCTCATGTTTTCAGCACAATGGTGCCACCAAACAGTAAAGCTGAAGGATTGTCATGTTGCTCACAGTTAATAGGCCTCACAGAGGAAACTTAGAAGTTTGTCTGTGAGTCTGAATCAAGATTGTTTCTTTGTTTGGAGTTACACTTTCAAACTTGGTGGTGACTCTAAAGACACACTAACTAAATATCTAGGTTGGAGTCATTTCTAAGTAGACTGTACAGCCACTAATACTCAGCTGGTGTTTTCATCTTCTCTGTGTACCAGAATAGCACCGAGCACAGACAGGCTTGTCCATGCACACAAACATCACCAGACCTGTCTCAGACTGCCAGAATAATGTGCCTCTGCCCCAACCTTCAGCGATAACACTGACATTTATAAAGCTGGCATTTTTCACTTGTGTTTCAGTCTTTATCGATAGACAACCATTCTTCTTCCTGTGTTATTTCACAAACAGATGAATGTCGTATATAAAAGTTAATTAAAACTAAAATGTGAGCCCATGGTTTCTGTCCGAAAGCAGCCAGGGAGCTTTGGCCAGTGACCTGCTCACTAAGAAAAGCTTGTTGAAAAACCAGTTGAAATGATATATAGATATATACTTTGTAACGGTTTTAATAGAACCTTTAGATGGAGCTACTTTTGCAAAGTTGTGGTGCCATTAAATTTTAACAGCCAAGCCTGGCTTTATGTACAGCAAGACAGTGAGGACTTTCGGGGACCCATGAAAAAGACCGCAATTGGTGCCACCACCTAACCCTCACACATGTACTAAAAACGTTCATGAAACTGAATAAAAGACTTCATACTGTTCATACTGGAGTATGTTTAAGGTGTGATATTATCTTAACTTGCAGTCCTGTTCTGGCTAGTGTAACATGTAACAACATTTAGACTCTGAGTTAATGTTTTAATATGATACAATACATGCTCACCTTTGAACCATTGTTACCTCATTAATGCCTGTAAATGCAGCTTAATGTTGCAGCTGTCCTCTCTGAGCTCACTCTGTTCCTCTGCTTAACTAACACACACATCTGATCCTTTAGCTCTCTGTCTGCTTTGCTGTAAATGTCTTTCTGTACCCTCTGAAAAATCATCATCAACCACATTTATTCAAATTGCAGAAGGGCAAGAAATGTTATTGTGATTAAAAGTCAATTAATTATGCTGTCCTATTCCACGTTTAATAAAGAAGGAACCTTTTTATTAATGTTATTTCAACCTTTAGTCCATCTACACAGCCAGTACAAGCAGCCCAGTCCTCCTGCTATCATTCACTTAGTCATTCATTTATTTAGCCTTCACCCTGAATAATTTGTGGGTGACTGTAATACTGATTGATGCTCTACATACTGTGGATTCATTCCTTAAGACGGAGCTCTGGTGGACTGTTTACCTCCTTATCCCAGCACACAGTCTGGACAATTTACACCTTTCCTCACACAGAATTTTAAATTTGCTCCCTTTCTCTGTTTCTCATGAAAGTACCATAAAGCCTATCTGGTAAAAGGTACTCATTTGATTTGGATCAGCATCTATTAGAGAATTTATGGTAACATTTGGGACATGTTTATTTATATCTTCCAACATGATTTGGATTTGTTTCATGTTCAAATATTGTTAAATTACCTGATAAATCTGTTAAACTACAAATAAGTCTACAGTGATTCTGCTGATGTAAACGGGTGGTTCTGAACACGGGTCTTGCTCTGACAGTCTGTTTTATGAAGTGCTAGGGGGTCATGTGTGCAGTGAAAAAATGTGGCTTGGAATAATTGTGTCGCCTTATGTAAATATCTCATATCCATATTGTAATTATGTCATCAATCAGAGCCGAGCTGGGATCACAATGTTACAATATGGGCTGTCACAGCAGGATGAGGCCCTGCTCACTCCCTCTCTCCTTCCCTCCCTCCCCTGATCTGTCCTTTGCTCAAACTCTCTTTTCCTTTAACAACTCATACTCTGTGATTTTCTGACCATCCATGTTTTTCCTCCACAGGTCACACCACGCAGTGATGAAACCAAGTGGCAGCCTCCAGTCATAAGGAATGAAGCCGATTTTGAGATGAAAACTGCAGTTCACTGAGTGTCCTCTTGAGGCAGCGTGCAGAAGCACTGGAAACCACCAGTCTGTTTTCGGAGCAAATATGAAGGCGTTTACAGCCTGGTTAAAAAACAGCTTCAGTCTGTTTAGCTCAGGGCTCCAACAGCTCCCACTGCATGAGGGGAGGACCTTTTTCAACAAAATTATTATTAACAAAGTTATTTCCGTTACAAGATCAGCAAATCAGAGACTGACAGGCAGGTACACTGTATCCATTTATGAGGAGGTTAAAGACCCGCCTCTGGTAGGTTGAAACAGCATTACCAATATGGCAACTGCCGCTGATTGGCTTTGAAATTTTGACACCACCAACGCTGAATTATCCAGTAATCATACAGTCTGTGGATAAAACATATCATCGCTGTCCAATAAAAAACACGTCTCCATTTTTTTTTTTTTCAGGAACATGAGAAAACAATTTTATTCATAAACTACCTTACAGAATAAGCCCAAAACACTGTAATTAGACAAAATTAGGACCCAAAATCTATATTTACACAGTCATCAATGACCTGTTTAATATCTTAAACAGACTATGTGCTTTGTGATGTGAGTGATAGTGGAAATACGTGGGTTTTTTTTTAATATTGCACTCCAATGACGTTCAGATATTCACAAGTTTCGACATTTCAACATAGCACATTGGTTTTCAACCTCTTTTAGTTGCGACTCCCAATTTAACATGCACCACTGTCCGTGACCAAGTGTAAGAGAGAAAACAGCAGCAGCCTTGCCTCTGAGGATGAACTTCGACTCAAGAAATCTAACGTACAGGTAAACAACACTGTCATGGTTAGAAAAATAGATTTAGGTCGGCATCAGTTGATGTGAGGACATATGTGTAGCATTACCCTGGACTGTAATAAGTCTGTCACAGTGTAAAGTCTGTTTGCTGACATGATAATGCAGGGCCAGGGCAGGAAATACATGCCTTGTTGACACGTCCAACACCCAGTGGAGATACTTGTTAAAAAGATGATGTTAAAAAATGTCTTTCCATCGGTCATTTGGGTACCCAAAGCTACAGGTTGTTTGGGAAGATTATGGACCATGCATGCATTGAAAAAAGTCCAGACCACTATTAGTGGAGATACGTGTTTTTCATCGGACAGCAACGATATACTGAAATATGTCAAATGACACTTAACAACATTAAAACAAAGCCTTTCCCAAATTATCTCCACCCTTGTGCTCAGGGAAAGGATCTACTGTTGGACCACTGACTTCAACTTATAACACCTCAGAGTCATTCAGGTGGATGTGGTTCAAGAGGTGGAGGGGGCTGTCCTTCTCAGCTCCTGTAGTCCACCTGCCAGAGTGGTGCTGGCCAAGAACCGAACCACAAACTGCTCACCAAGGCAAGGCCATCAGTGTGTGAGCGTGTGTGAATAAGCTCCAATAGATCCCTACAGACAGGCTGCTACCATGCATGGCAGCCTCTGCCATTAGTATATGAATGTGTGTTTGTGTGTGTGTTTGGTGTAAAAGGTTCGACATGAGAGAAGTCCATTTCCTGTTTTTTTCTTTTCCATGTAAGTGCTCTGCAGTTTGATCCTCACATTAAAAGGTTGTCATGAAAACTAGATTTTAACAAACAAAAAAGCTGTTTACTCATTAAATTTAATTAAAAGTAGCTTCATCATGAATATTAGAAAGAAGAGCATTTCTGTTGAGAAAAAAAAAGAGAAAATCAGATGACCAGAATGATGAGAGAGCTCTGTTGGTGTTAACACTGAAGTCATTAATCCTGTGGAGGTATATATCTCACTGGATTTGTTTTTAGATTACGTCCTCAGCAAACAGCACTTACTGTTTACTCGATCGCTTCTATAAACAAAATAGATGATAAAATAGAGAAAATCAGACTCTTTAACACAACAAGTGTCACTGTATGTGTAATAAAACTACAAAACACTGATTATGGCTTTATGGTGTTTAGCACTAAGATTTTCATTCATCACTGTCTTTTCTCCTCTGTTGTTTATGTTCAATGCCATAATTTTAAAGACTAGATTACAGGTACGTGAACACATCCCTGCAGTATTTTAGGATAAACCATCACCATCACATTTCTCCTTCCTCTCCCTCTCTGTCTCTCCATCCCTGCCCCCTAACTCCCTCTCTCTGGATAGCTGCTGTCAGGTTGAAAGCAGGGTGCTGTCTGACTGTCCGCCTACACAAGACACCAGCCAGGCTGATTCGACCCACCACTAACACACACACACACACACACACACACACACACACACACACACACACACACACACACACACACACACACACATAAAGGAAGAGACAGAAATACGTCATACGCACAATAGTGACACATAAATAGGCCACACACACACAAAAATGAACAAAAACAAAAAAGAAAAAAAAAACATACACACAAATATAAGACAGTGCCCATAGATATCCTAAATATATTGACTCTTGGACGGTACTGAACTAAATTTGTGTACACAGAAGTTTCCTTATCAGAAGATCTGAGAGGCATCAGTCTTCAAGCACAAATGGGTCTGTACTGAAGGTAGTTATTGGTTTGGTTGCTCTATGGTAATAAAGCTTTCCAAATGTGTTCTTGTACTGAAGACCTCAACAAACAGAGCAGAGCATGTGACTTTGACCTACCGGGACCAGCAGGGTTGCAAATAATGTTAAATACTATTAGACAATTTTAAAAAAGTGTTAATGAACTGGTTTACAAATTCACTGATTTAATTATTGATAAATAGAGAATTCATAAAAACTTATTAACAGAGGAATCTCTAAAAATTTTAATTAATCAACTTTTTAAATAAGTTCATGTATTTCTTTATATCCTTTGTAAAATAAGTGAAATCAGAAAGTGAATAAAGAAAACATCTTTCAATCAGCCATTTCAGTGAAGCACTTAAGTGGATGAAGTTTGACGATGTGCAGCTGCTTTGATGGCTGCTCTGCTCTCCTTATGCTGGACCAGTCTCAGAAACTGTTATCCTATCAGTCAAACAAACACAAACACATAGGAAAATGTTACTAACAGCTCAGAGGGGGGTGTAAACTGTATATTCTATGAACAAACTTGGTACCACCGCCCATAGGCTGTATTAAGTGTCAATAATAGAAAACATGAACCCCCTAATAACTTTTAATAATGGAGCTGCACAGAAAAAAGAGGACTTGAGTAAAAACCAGTCTGCCCGTAAAAGCGTGTGAACTTTGCCTGTTTCCCACCTTAAAAGCCAGACATGTTGACCTCACTGGATTAACATAGTTGTCTTTCGTTTGTGTGTGGTACAGAAAAGTGCATGAGATTTCTGTGTTTTGTAAGAAAACCTATAAATACAAAGCTCACTTGTTGGCTATCATTGTTTAGTCACTCTAGGTGGAGGTGTCAAGTGTTTTAAGTCACATTTGTTCCTCTCTATGTGAGAGTCATTTTCCAGACCTTGTCAGTTAACTCATCTGTGATCTGGCTGATCTGGTCCATCGTCATTTATTTTTGAACACCTACCTAGGATGAGGCAAACTACTCACAAACTGATTTGTTTTAAACACAGCAACAGATTTTATTACAGGAAGGTTGAAACAGAATATTAATGTGGTGCAGATTTAATCTGGTAATGGAGCGTCCTTGGTGCCAAAATTTTGGCTAATTCTGGTGACATTTTTGTCTCATAATCTTATTACCTTTTAAGTCAGGAAAGTGTGAACATAACTTTTTCAGACTGTCGCCTAGATGGATTTCCATATGGTAATCAGCTGCTTTAATTGGTTTTCAGGAATCTGATAACTGCAACTTAGTCTGGCAATTTGCAGCACAAAAGTTGAATATCAACTAGGATCTGTATTATGTAATTTTAAGCCCCTGTTTTGCAGAAGCATCTCCATGCAATGTTTTTTATTAAGACTCCATGACTCGACCTGAATATTTAAACACCCGAATAGTTGGTCTCTGTGCATTTAATGAAACCAAACAATCTTCTCTTAGTGATGGAAACTTGGGGACAGCAGATTTTAGTGATGAGGCTAATCTGTAGTGAAGGTACAGTGTCACAAGAAAAGGTCAAATGCTGTGACATAAAACGATAAGATCAGGGTCTCTGAGTCGACAACATGTCAACAAAAACAATGTTTTTTTTTCTTTCTTACAGAGAAGGCAAACAGGATAACTAAATAATACATAACCAAACCCCAACCCTGACCTGGCTGCATACTTGCATTCGAACACACTGATATAAGAGAGCTCTTCTCAATGTAAAGAAATGATGACAGACTTCAGCTCTGATCATTCTGTCTCCCACCTCTTCACTGACTGATCTGAAAGTAACCAAACATTTTACCTTACATCAACTTATTTTGACCCGTCTTCCATATCCTCCCTCCAGTTAAATAAAGGATCAATGAATGAAATGAACATTGGGATATGTTGTTACCCCCTAAGGCAAAGCCCTGAGGGTCTTTAAGTAATCACCTTTACACAAAAAGTTAAGTTGACCTACAGTTACAACTCGATCAGGTGATTTGATTGGACTTCTGTCTTTGTTCCCGTTTACACACAATTAAACATCTCACCAAAGTGTGTCCATCTCTAATCTACCCAAATAAAAACAGCCTTAGAACATGCTCATAAACAGACTGAAACACACCGAGTCAAATATCTCAAAGTGGCACGAACACATCAATGTGAAGAAGAAGGCTAGCATTGTTGTCTGCCTCCAGATATCACCAGAACCCCGAGATATAGCCTGCATCTCATTTGTGAAAAAATGAATATAAAAAGTATGGAGCTGCTTCTGTCTAATGTGTTGGTCGGTTGTTTTGGTATGTGAATGAATAGGTCAACCAAGAGAGGGTTGTATAGTAAAAGGGTGATGATCAGCTGCCAAAGCAAAGGCAGATACACTTTTGTCAATGGATCAATTCTCATCCAGTGGCTTGATGTAACTGTACATGTAAATGAGAGGAAATGGTCTCTCCTGACTTTTTCCACTGTCTTAAAGCTAATATCAGAGTGTCAACAACATCACCAAGAACTCCCCACTCAGCCTACATCCTATACACTGCCCCCTATACCATCTAGAGTGTGGGTTTCCACCTCTATATAAATGATCTACACTAAATCTATCACCACCACATCCACATTCCTCATTAGTCTGACAAACTGCCTCCCTGAAAACAGAATAAACAAACAGATCATGTACTGACTATTATTAATCAGACCTGAACATTGGAGGTTTCAAATCTGTCACCAAACTGCACACAACAACATTAGCCTAACTATAACTGCTCTCAGTCATCTTCAGTGAGTTATTTCAAATCCTCCGCACTGCCAACATCACCCCACTTAGCATTCTCCTCATCAGCCGATTAAAGGTTAGACTGGGCCTCCATTGCTCCCAAAGTCACTGGCTGGATTTAGGTGTTTTGTAAGTATGAAGTTCCCCCTTAAATTTAACCAAGTCAGCTCAGTCCATAAGAGACTCCTCTGGTTCTCTGTCCTTAAACAAACCATTTAAAAGTCTTTCTCCAGCTCTTGCCCAGGGGGTAATAGCGCTTCTTCATGCTGGTTCCAGCAGCAGAAGAAGACGGCTAAGTAACCTGTTAGCTAGCTAGCTTTTACCTAACTGTGTGACATCTAGAGCAAATCATGATGGAGGAGATGACAGAGGATAGTGTCCTCAATAGTTTTAGGGAGTTTTTTGAACTTCGAACGTCATGAGAAATTAATGATGACTTGTCCTGTGTAATTCTAGTGAAGCTGATGTTGTGGCTCCACCTTTGTCTTTCTTTTGGTTAATGGACTGTTTCTCTCTTTCTCTAGTCTCCTAACCACTCAAAGCTCTTTACATCACACGTTTCATTCACTCATTCACACCACTTTTACTCACTGATGGCAGAAGTTGACATGTACAGAGTCAATGAGTTTTTGACTAATCCCATTCACACTCCTCTGAGTGCAGCCAGCGGGGGGCAGGTAGGGTCAAGTCAAGTGTCCTGTCCAAGGACATTTCAGCATGTGGACAGCCCTGGGATCGAACCCTAACTTGAGTACTGTACCCTCGGGACTTTTGTATCATTGCATAAAAGAAGTGAAAAGGTCTGCTTCAACATGAGAGCAGTGAGAGTTCACCTGCAGTGAGGGAACCTCTGCACAGATTTAGAAAGATGCTGTAAGGTGGCACCCATTTACAGCTGACTGCAGAAACAGTCTGTGTGTGTGATCTTAATCTATTTCTGCCATTATCTCATTCAGTTCAACTATTTGTGATCAAAACCATCAACACCTCTCTATCACTCCCTTTCTACCCCCTTTCCTCTCTTTGTCTTGATGTTTCCACATGAAGCACAAGAGGCTGAAGCGCTACACAAAATCCTCCATTTTCTGTTTAAAGCAAGAGAAAATTATGTAGAAAAAAAAATAAAACAAACAAAAATGAATGTGAGGCTCAGAATGATATCAGGGGAACTTCCTCATTAATGTCCATGTTTGTGTGCTATAAAAATTTACATAAGCTAATATGATGTGACCAGACAAAGCGTATTTTAGTCAAAGTCGTGATACGCTGCAGCACTCCTCTGTTCTGCAACCACTGTGTTCAAGTATCAAGATTCAAGTCACAGACAGACATGCAATAACAGGAACAGACAGCCCATCTTATACCATCTATTTTCATTTGGCAGCTTTTACATCTATCTCAGATGGATGATACAGTAAACAGAAGTAAAAAAACACTTCAAAAGTTAGATTGGAAGTCAATTTCATCCTTTCAATAGAGTGTCTCCATGTTTTCCACTGTTATCAGAGAAACTTGCTATTTGATCACAAAATGCTTTGTGTTACCAGGAAACTGAAATCAGCCTTTCTGTCTGTAAGATGGGGATACAGTGTGAGAGCAAAAATGAAGAGTACCTACAAACTTCACAAGAGACGAAGAAAAGCTCTTCAGAAACAAACAAACTGAATTCGAGTCTCTGCACACCAAAACAGAAACAGACTGTCTGTGTTTCACATAATCTACAAGTTTGTGTTGAAACTGTCTTTTCTTTTCTGTCATGGACTGATCATGGACACAACTTCTCGTTAAAGATGAGACCAAAATACTAAGTAGTGGTCTTCCTTGGTTGATCCAACAGCACCTCCTTTTTTTGTTTGGACTCTCTGTGATCATTGAGAGTATTAGAAGGGTGTTTCTTGGGCTGCACAATTAATTAATTTCAAATTGTAATTGTAATCGGATTATTTGATTATGACGAAGTTAAAAGAAAATTAAAATCGTCAAATTGATTCTCCTCTCTATCATGTCTTGCGCCTTCAGGCCACCATAGGCTCCCCCTCCCTGTGGGAGTGCTCCCCAGTTTCCACACACACCAGTGTAAGCAAACATGGTGTTTCCAAAAAAAGCGATAATTTCGTGGCTAAATAGGGCCAGAGCAATTTAGTCATGGGGTTGGGCTTTGCAGTTTCAGATGCAAGTGCAAACCACTCCCCGCTGCAATGTCTGTCTGAAGGCGGTATCAATCCGTCCAGATGTCCCCGCCCTGAAACAAATTCAGGAATAAATGCAAACATTTTTTGTCATATTGGCATTTCATCCACACAGAAATGGCGTTTCAGGTGATAGTAAATGGTATTTTTTGAAAACGAGTATGAGAGTACATAACTCCGTAAACAACTACTTTCATCCCTGTGTGGATACCTACCTGCATCTCTCTTGAAATGATTATTCATGGTGCCAAAACAACCTTAATATGTATGCTCAATACTCTTCTTCTGTCTTTTGTGCATTTACTCTACAGAGTTACAATGCAACTTACTGGCTTGGCATATGCACTACATTGTTGTCAGTGGTTTGGTTTTAAGAGATGATGGAAAAACATTTCATATTTAAAATTAAAAGTTTGGTGAAGTTATCATTGAATTAAAAAATCTTAATCGAAATCTAGAATCGAGTTTTCAGAGATTAAAACTTAGGATTTTGTTTTTGGCCAAAATCATGACCCCCTAGGCATTTCTATCTGCAGGATTACAGAGAGAGCTGATCATGAATGGTGAAAACTAACATCCGGAAATTACTGGATCATTTTGTTTGTTCAGACACTTGAGAGGTTGTCAGTTTATACTGAACTTAAATAACAGATGACAATCAGGAGTTTATGAAGGAGTATATTAGAAAAAAGTCAGAGGGGAAAGTTTTTATCCTGCACTTCAAGAAAAAGTTTAAAATTTGAGATCACAGTCAAAAACAAAAGTCTGTTGCATAAAAGAAAAGAAAAAAAGCTGTTGTTACTCAGTGGTGAAGTCATTCCTCCTCATATAACTGTATCTCAGGAAAGGCAGCCTTTCTCTGGCTGTTGTCTTCATAGAGTCACACTCCCTCTCCTCTGCTCTTTGCGTTGGTTTAATAGTAAATACAAATCAAACACATCCTAAAAATGTAGAGATGCATCATCTGCTCACTCTGTGATCAGTGCTGTTGAGGGAGGCCTGTGACTCAGTGGACTCAGGGTCAGCCGTCTTTCAGTGGGAGGGTTAGAGGTTCAGACACTTAACCCCAGACTGTCCTCGAGGGCTGAGCCAGCAGAGTCTGAATGACATCATTACTGATAGGTGCTCTTCAAATCAGCCTCTGCCTTCAGTGGATGAATGTGGTGTGCATGGATGAATGTGCCATGAAATATCACAGTGCTCTGAGTGATGGTTTATCATTTACAGTTCAAAGTGAAAGAGCATGTGATGTTCTCCAAAAACACATTTGCCTTTCCTTGAAATAGATTTTTGAGTGTTTATTATTATTATTATTATTATTATTATTATTATTATTATTATTATTATTATTATTATTATTATTTTAAATTTTCTCATTCAGACTGATTTCTTGATTAAGCATTAAATTATATTCCTTTTATATTTTCTAATCCCTGATCCTGCACTCTGTGATCGACTCGCCAAGGCTCCCCCACAAACAAGTGGCTGCTGGAGGAGAGTGGGTGAGTTATGTTTCGTCTCTTTGCTAAAGAGACCAGGCAGACCGATAACACGTTTTGTGAAAAACTAATCCTTTAGTTAGTTTTTTCCCCGTTTTTTTTTTTTTTTTTGTTCTTACATCTGCTACCTATACTCAGTCTCTTCATTCAACCTGCATTTACTTTAAAATCAGTAGAAAGTAATTAAATTCCTTTAAAAAACTTTTTAAAATACTTTTTTTGTTTTGTCTTTTTTTTTTTTTTTTTGGTTGAACATTATAAATTTGACGAATATTGCAGCAGGCTGCAGACTCTGCTATGAAAGTATTTTTACTAAAGTTGTCCCCAACAGCCAGAGCAAATCTTACCACTTTATTTAAGAAAAGTAAAATGCTGTTGCATACAGAGTTGTGCTCTGAAAGCTGTCAGAACTTGTATCTACCACAAAGAGAAATGTGAACAGCTGTGTACGAACTCTCTGCTGATTTCGTATCATCCTTTTTTTAGTGTTCCTGTCTCAGATTCTCTCCTCCCTGCTTTTTCTCTACTGCTATCCCTCTCAAACATGCAAACCGAAAAGAGAATAAATGAGCAAAGAGTAAATTTTTCATCCCACTTCTTTTTTTTTTCCTGTCAACAACAAAACAAACTGGGAGCCATAAAAGCCCTCTCTCTGAGCTCCATTAAATTCAAAGAACAGAGCAGTTTGCATGACAGTTTGGAACTTTTTACTTTCACTTTTGAAGACAAACTTAAAAGAAGAGTCTACTTCCAGACAGGAAATCAGATTTAGTGCATTTATGCTGGAAATTTGTCTTAAAATGGAGAATCTCAAATGCCACAGTTACCACAGTTTGTCACCAAGAACTCTAATGGCCCCCAAAATTTAACGCTGTCGTGCTGACATTTGCTCATTCAGTATTTATCAGCATTTCTCAAACACCTGAGAGATGAGTCGAGAGTGAACCCACAACAGAGGAACATACACCTCTCGCAAACTGCTGAATGGGACTTGTTTTGGAGGCAGTGGGGCGAACAACTGTGTGTGTGTGTGTGTGTGTGTGTGTGTGTGTGTGTGTGTGTGTGTGTGTGTGTGTGTGTGTGTGTGTGTGTGTGTGTGTGTGTGTGTGTGTGTGTGTGTGTGTGTTGTGGAGTATTTCTAGAGGAGCTGTTTCATCAGCACACATGCTGTCTACATGCTTTCTATGCAAGACTGCAGCTCCCACACAGGACGGTTCAGCAATGGTCATTCTGCACACTATTTCTTTAAATGGGACGGAGGGAGAGTGCATACACACACACACACACACACACACACACACACACACACACACACACACACACACACACACAGAGAGAGAGAGAGAGAACCAGTTTATGTGTTGAGCAAACAAATCAATCGCTAACTCAGCAGTCAATATTCTTCATCAGAGCGTTAAAAGACTATCAATAAAGAAATGATGGCAAAGAGCTGCTTATGCAGGATTTAAAGGGGATGCCTCTTAACTCCAGGTCTATTGTATGCCTGCTGCTTGCCTGGAACTCAATAACCATTATAGCAGTAAGCCAGCCAGGGTTACCCTTTCAACTAGTACAACCACCCTCAAGAAAACTGCTGAGAGGTCCCGTATCAGGCTGAACACACATCAGCTGCAGCAGAGGCGCAGAGCCAAACAGCCCTAAGGTGACAGCTCTGTAGCTCAGAAGAAAGAGAATTGTCCTCTAATTGGAAGATCCCTGCCTGCTTCAGCCAGCATATTGCACGCAAGGCCACACCATTACAGTTTCTATGGTTACATACACAAGTCTCACCTGCTCACTGAAAAAACAGTCAACTTGTCCCAAATTATTTTTGAGTTCTGTGAAGGTTTGGAGAATAAGGTGCACCCGCTGGGACAACTGAATTAATGAACAAGAGAATAAAAGTCAGTATTTCTCTGTAGGGAACCTAAACTCAGGCAGCAATCCAGATTCAGGAACAATTATTGGGATCAAACATGGGTCCAGCCGCAGCGAAAATGTGTCGATTTCAGTCTAAAAATCTTCCACATCCTTTCACAGACTGCGAGCGGACTTACCCTAAAATTCCAGTGCAATCAGAATGGCACCGCTGTGAAATGACAGCGATTTTCGTTGTCCGCCAACTTCTACTGGATGCATTTGTGAGGCAAATTTCGAGGTGAACTTCAGACAGCTTGAATCATGAGGGTTTACAGGAACCCACAAATTCACATGCAATTGCCTGATAATGAGTTGTCTCTATAAAGATAGAGATATAAGATAGAAGATATAAAGAAGATGTGGCTATAGAGTGGCGTTTTGGTTGAGGTTTGCGCGTGGAGGCATAAACTGCTGTGTATTGTTATCTTGTGGTCGTTACTAAAGTTGATGTAACTAGAGAAGCAAGCAGTTGGCAACATTCATCTCTCGAGGGGGTTGTGTCTTACTCAGGGTTACAGTGTGTTTGACCATGACTTAAATTTACGCCAGAATATCCCTTTAAGTTAGAGAACACATATGAATGAGGTCCATATAGGATTAAGAAAAGATCTGTTTTGTGCTGTTCAAGCTGTCCTAGAAATAACTGAAGTCAAACTCAGATCTGACTCTCATGAACAAACTAATCAGGTGTGAATGGTGTTACTTAGAGTCTGAATTAAGTCTAGATCATCCACTGTCCTCAGTCATAAATTGAAGTAAATAAGTCCTGCCAGTCTCCCATCACTCCCCTTTCATCGTGACCCCCAGTTATGGCGGGAGGCTACAAATCAATGGCTTTGCACTACAAGCTGTGAATTAAACAGGTGTTTTACAACAGCTCCCACCATGACTCCGGCAGTCAGATTTGATAATGCTGAACATTTATCACTGTCTCCCCTGGACATTAAACAACAGGGGGGTTGACTGTATCTGGACTGTCATGTCAGTGTTCAGGCTCTTAGTGACTGGACTGGGAAAGCCACTGGGGGAAGACTGGACAGGAGGACCCATGGGGAATATTTGTGTGTGTTGTCATGACAGCAGAAGCCAAAAAAAAATAAGCAGCTTCAGCTCACTTCCCCACTGCTGAGGATCTTGAATTGTGTCTTCTGAAGGCAGAAAGGAAATTCATATTTGGTTCAGTTGGAATTGGAGGTACTTGAGTTCCTGGAAAGTGCTGCACAAATCTAATGCACCCTCATGGTTTCTATGTCAGGTCCAGGTTATTGTGTTGTGTGGCTGCAGGTACAAAGTGACCTTCTGGCTGACTATGAGAGAAAAGAACTGTTGTAAAAGAGAGAGAGAGACAGGCAGAGAGAGAGTCTATTTTAGCTAAAGGGCAGAATATCATGACCACACACAAGCAAATACACTAAACAGCAACAGACAACCACAATATCATGCATTTGCTGCTAGGATTTAGTGATAGGCAGTAAGGGATTTGTAAAAATTTAATTGTGCAATAAAAGCATTTTTTCCAGACGCCTTCCACTTTAACTCAAACTCAAACATCTCTTTATTTGTAGTGATGTGTCCCCAAAAAGAGACATGAAGTTTACAGGACAAAAACATTAGAGGCCAGTTAAAGATGAATGAGAACAGCAAATAAGACCAAGTCCTCGTGTCGCTCCTTCCTCTGCTCTAACATTGTACAGAGGGAGACTGGTGGATTCGCAGCATTTTGACAACATAGAGTCGCAAAGAGAGGACCAAGGCCTATATCTTAATTCACCAGATCCCTAAGCTCGATTAATTTGATCAGTGTGAGCACAATCATGCCAGACTTGGGGTACCATTCTCAAGTTCCCTGAGAGTGTTGTGGACTGTGTCCATTTATAAACACGTGTGGTTGTGCACGGAGATGTTGGTGCTGTAAAAAGATGTCAGAGGTGGAGATGGGGTGCAGTATAAACCATACCTTATCTGTGTACGCTGTTCTTCATTTGCGATTATAACTTATCCTAAAAGATGCAAAGACCACAACACAACATTTAAAATGATTTTCTGACTGATCAGAGCTCTTCACAGTCAAATCCACTCACTGTGATTCTCGTCATTGTTTCATGAAGAGATGCAACAGTTTATTTTATTTCATTTTATTTATGACTAAATTAAGCTTAGTGCAATTTTAAGCAGGGAGACTTGTATACTTATTCATTCAATGGTTAGCCAATCACAGGCAAATCTGACTTTGATCATCTTGATCTCCTGTCATCATCTGTTGACATATCTTAAAATCTGACACATGGTAGATGGACTTTGCTTATGTCTAAATGATGATCATTTAATTGTTGGACAAATGACGCAGCCCAAAGACTGTCAAAGCTCCTATAAAAGCTTTTTCACAGACTCAAATCGATCTTGATTTGTTTATGATGTCCAAAAAAAGACCAGAACCTTTAAATCCTTCAAAATGGTGTGAAGAGGAAGGTGTGAGCCAGACAGATGAAGAGATTAAAACAATTTCCGCATGTACTCAAACTAATTTGGCATCAAAAGTCACGTGGATGCCATGGCAGGCCATGCATTTCACGCCTAGGCCTTCAGTGCTGTTCCACTTAGTCCTACCTAAATCAATTCACCTCACATCACCATCAATATGACAAGAATCCATCAGAATCACACTCACACATCACCTTAATACTGGCTAGTCGAGTAACACTTAATTTCCGGAGCATTTAAAACCAGTAAGCACACATTCACAGTTAAGTGTAGAAGACTAAGATCACAGATACTGTCAAAACTCAAAAATAAAAGATGATTTTAAGATATTGGTCAAGAAAAGGCCACCAAAAGTACACTATGCGAGCTCAAACAAGTTTGTCCAATAAAGTGCTTATTGTGGCCATTAAAAATATGAAGCTTGCACTCACCAATATGGATCTCCTCCACAGGGCCTGCTTATTTGAAAATAAGATCCATTATTTTGTCTTTTCTCAAGAGGACTTAAAGGCTCTGTTGTACAGTTTATCTGTGCATTTCAGTTCCATCAGTAAGTCCTTTTCTATAAACATGGATGCTGATGCTGAAAGTCGTGTCTGTCCAATCGTGTTTCTATACAGCAAAATACAGCGATAGCTTTTGGTGGCTAACAGATCTCTGGGTTTAGTTTGATATTTTGCAAAGTGCTGCCCTCAGGTTTTCAGGAGTGCTTATCCAATCACAGGACGCGTACATGTCCAGTTCAGACCTTCTATCTGGCCTTGGTTTCGCAGATTCGAGATCTAAATGGCTATTGCAACTGACTGTCCATTGACTTAAAGAGCACAGGACCTTGCTCTGTTGATGCTGGAGGCCTTGGGCAGATTTCATAACACCTGACAACACAAGCTAGCTGAAATATGATTGGATGAAAAATTATACCGTAATATTCATCATTGGAAGTAGCTTAACCAAGTGGATATAATGTGACATAAAGAGAACAGACAATACAGAAAATATTTTTTGACTTTTCCAGTTATGCTTAGGCCAGCAGAGAGGGCCTCACTGGCCCTGATGGCCCACCACTGCCTGGATGAGACTAAGCAAATAGGGGACAACAAAGAGGAAGAAACACATCACTCTAAAAACATCACTTTGTTTTCTGATGTAAACATGTAAACATGTAATAAAGGTGTATACACATTATTCTACGATGGAGCACTTTCTGACTGTTGTTCAGCCAAGTGCTGCAGGACGTTTAGCCTGGCACGCTACAGTACATATATGAACTCTTAGATATGCCAAGTTTAGAGTGATGATTAGCCTGCAGATATTCCTGTTGACATGACACAAACATATGACATATTATCCACACACATACTTAACACAGAAAAACAACCGCCAACATATCAAACCCACCTACGTATGTCAGAATTATTCGATCTAACAGCAACCGCGAGCATTTCCTGAAGTGCGCTGAGTGGACCGTGGAAGAACACATCCCAACACATGCATGCTCTGAAGGTCACATCTGAGCAGACATGCATGGATGTTCACACAATGAGGAGTAGATATAAGGCCGCTCACACATATACACACACATGCACACACACACTTTTACAGAGGTTAACCGCTGACTGTAACGAGATGAGTAATCAGTTGTGTCAGATAGATTGTCTGCCAGAAGATGGGGTGAGGGAAGGAGTGTGTGCCAGGACTGCACACCTCCTACTCTTCCTCTTTGCCTTTTTTCTCCTCTTACATCTTCTCCTTTAGTGTCTCTTGCTGCTTCGGCCAGGGAGAAAAGGAGAGTGGAACATTGTTTCCCCCCAGGGCGACAGAGCAGAGAGTATCTTCTGCCAGGATATCGTGCCTCCTCTCCTCTCTGGCCTCCTCTCTCTTTGTAGCCGATATGGCCAATCGCCTCCTCATCTGGATCCAGAAGAGACAGTTGAGAAGAAGGAGACGCAGGGGTTCAGTTCAGATTTGATGGACTGCAGCACACATGAAGAGACCATGTCCAGATTCTTCTGAGTCAACTTGATGTGCAGGTTTAAGGCCAAGCTAGACAAGCAGAAAATGTCCACAACAGGACATGAATAGTGGAAGTCTCATTCGTAAAGGAGGAGTCAGGTAAGAAGAGACGCAGCAGAGCTTGTGACATCTGTCACATGTTCTCTAAATTCCTCCGGTTGATCCTTTGCAGTGAGGCAGGGAGCAGCTGCAGTAAACTTCTCATTTCACCCTAATGGTATCTTAAAGCAATGCTCTCTGTCTGTGCAGTGGGTTTTATTGTTTGGGCTGTCAAATCTGCATCTGCTCAGGACATGTATGATTTTACCAAGAATAGATGTTTCTATTGCATTTGCAGGTGTTTCCAAAAGTTAATATTAGATAAATTACCTTTGGATACTGTCTAAATAAACAAGTGCAAAGTGAGGGACCTCACCTGTAACTCTAAAGCTGAGATGTAGTTATCACAGCCGACAGTCTGCACAACCCAGCAGAGCAGTTTCACCTCTAAACTCTTGATACCTTAAAGGCCTGACGTTGTTTCTTTTGTTTGTTTGTTTGTTTGCTTTGTTAGCCTCTCTTAAAGACCCACCCTGAAGAAGATTGTGTTTTTTCTTGTCTTGTCTCTTGTTATGTTCATATGGCATGTTTCTGATGCTAGAGGACATATCATGTGAAAAATAAGTGTGAAATTGTATTTCTGAGTATTTCTGCATTCAAATCGCTGTGAATCTCTTACAGATCCAAACCGCAGGTTCAGAAACAGTAAGATTTCCTACATCACAACTCCCGGCTCCACCCCTGAAGCCCCGCTCTGTAGGCCACGCCCCAGGAAGTAGAAAAGGCCAAGCGTGTGTGTTAGTGGATTGCAATGCTCGTGAGAAAGCTAATTATGATATTAACTTTCATCGTGTCCCCAAAGACATTAGTGTCTGAGAGCTGAATAGCTCCTATGTTACCTTCTACTTCTACTAGACCTGCAATGTTAGGCTGCAAGCTAACGTGAAGAGATGTCTGCAGAGCAGCGGTGTCTCCGCCAAAGATTCAGAGGTGAATTGCTAATGAGCTACTGAAGACAAGAAAATGACACAGGTAACGTGATTTTGGCTGAAAACTTCATAATCACAATTTAAAGACCACTGAGAACACTTTAAGTAGTAAAAAAAAAAAAGGCTCGTAGTAGGACTTAAAGAGCTAAGAGAGGAGTTAAAAACACAATTCTAACATAGGTTAACCTTGACTGTCTTTGACTTTTGACCCACATGAGTTGGTGGAGACCAAAGTAAACTCTGATACAGGCTAACGATACATAAATAAGCCTTAAAAAGTGCAGCGTCTTTTTTTCTCTCTGGTTGCAGGGTTTCAAGTTTCTCTCCTTCCTTGAAAAGAGGTGTCTGAGACGCTCAAACAAACTCAACTCTTGTAGTTTTTCATTATTTCTTTTAATGTGTTAAAAAAGTTCTTCCAGTTATTGAGGATTCGTCAAAGACAACAGATTTCAGTGAGATTTCATTGATTAAAGTTAAT
Source organism: Xyrichtys novacula (assembly GCA_962446985.1). Taxonomy (NCBI): domain Eukaryota; kingdom Metazoa; phylum Chordata; class Actinopteri; order Labriformes; family Labridae; genus Xyrichtys; species Xyrichtys novacula. The sequence continues at coordinate 7,003,184 of OY660869.1, forward strand.
GTCTGTGGGCAAATAATAAAATCTCCTGGAAACACCATCTTTAGTGATGCTCAGACCCGACCCCCCACCCCCTTTGTCAGGGTTTCTTAACTCTCTAATCCAGAGGTGAGAAAATCTCCTCACTGAGCTCAGAAAGTCTGATCCCTACTTTCAACATTTATTAGGCTTTATTTCAACAACAGTTTTTTTTTTTTTTTTTCCAGCCAACACCAGATGATTGCACTCACTTATCTGCCTAGAATATTGAACACAAGAGAAGAGAGGACCGAGGCAACTCAGACTCATAGATCTCATCTTACTTTGGAAACTGAACCCTCTAGAGTCAAGGAAAATACAGTGGCAAATTAAACCATTAAAAGAGTAGTATAGACCTTGTTGACTGCTTGAGAAACAAACAATAAATTCACATCAGACTGACCTCAAACTTGCCTCGACTCTCATTTGTTCTAAATTAGGGTCTAGAAAATCCCTGTCGATGCAGCACTGTTAACTTCAAACTAAACAAAGAACAGGACTTTGTCTATAAACTCCTCTGAAATCTAAGTTTGTGAGACATGCTGATGTGGGGACCTCACCAAATGTGTTTAACAGCTTTGCAAACATTAAATTTAAAGATAAAATCGACCAGACTTGTTTTATAGCCATCACAGGAAAAAGGTTTACTCAGTAACTCGTTTAAAGGATGGTTGATGGATTTTATTACTCAGCTTACTCACCTTTTTACAGGACTGTATTTGATACCTAATTCTGTTTGGTCACCAGGAATAACCGGACTTTACACACAGAGAGAAGTGCACAGAGTCTTAGGGAGCACTAATCCAAAAGTTAGTTCCTGAAGCTCAGTCATGCTCAAAATTCTAGCAGGTCTCACCAAAATGAAGACAATCCTCCTCAGAGTCTGATCCAATACGCCACAGGGGGACTGGGTTTGGGCTCTGTTTACCTCAGGGACTTGGTGATCCACAACACTCTGTAGTCCCTCATTCTTCTGTTTGATGCTAACTCAGGTTTGTACGCAGACTCTGGACCTTTAGGGGTCTGATGTTTTCATGTTGGTATTTAGGATATTCAGATTTGTATCAATACTGTTCATTTACATTTACCAAAAGTGAGATTAAATTCTGTGTCCCCAATAGAGGATCCAGTGAGCTTTAACTGTACAGGGGGAAACCTTTTCAACGTTTATTGGTTTGAGAGAAATTTGACAACTGACAAGGTCAAGACAATCAAAACGGTAAAAGAAGTTTGACACTGTGAACACAGAGGTCTACATCAACTGGAAACAAAGAGGAATAAAAAATGTAAGTCTTCACAGAGCAAGGCTCATGGAGGTGACATTGAAAATGCAAAAAAGCTTTCACTGAGAATTTTTGAAACTTGCGACTGCCAGAGGGCTCCCTGTCTGCGCTCTGATATGACAAAAGCCAGAACTTCTACAAACGCTGCCAGTGAATCTCATGCTCATGGTGTGCATGTGAAAATGACATCATCCTGGTGCCTGTCAACAAGAGAAACAAGATAGACGTGGAGACCAGCTCTATGTATCTGTGCAGACTGAGCTGCCTCTAACATGTTACTGGTCCAGCCAAAGACTGGAGCTTTCAGAGCCGAGGACACTCCAGAATGTTCTGCAGGCTAAACTAAAACTTACGGGAGGGGTATGCATATTCATTTACAAAGTATGGTTTTAGTGTTACAATTCAAAAGGGTGGCATCATGTTTTTCCATGTTTACTACACAAACTACAAAGTTACAGTATTTGGTGTTCATAAAAGATGTTGGGAAGTTTCAGATCACAAGTTAAACGTATGTTGTAAGCGGTGCTGGGGGTAATGCACTGCAAAGTAATAGATTACAGTAACAATAATACTTTTTGGGAGCAAAGAAGTAAAGAAACACACTACACTAAAAAAAATCAGTAGCTTAATTACTTTACTAAACAATTTCTGCATTACATCAGCTATGTTTCCCTGTGTGCACAGTTCTGAGCTTGTGTGTTTGTGACGATAGGCAGGGGTTTGGTGCTCATAAGGATCAATGTCACCTTTTTTAATTACTTATTTTTCTTTTTTTATATCAAGCCTGTGGACCATTGTCCAGCTTGTCTCTGTACGCTCTGACAGTCGTTTCTCTCTCGGGATTCCTTTTTCTTGGGTGTTTTTTCCTCACAGTGTCGCTATCTCTCAGCCTGCCTGTAAACAAAAAGTTGCCTGCGGAGATGGCGCTTTCTGACCCAATATGCATTGTGCAATCACGTGGCCTTTAAAAGTCCTATGAAGGGATTGATTCCAGTGATGTAGCTGCTGATGTGAAAGAGAGATAGAAATGGAGAATATACGTTTATACAATAAACAAAACAATGCGGACTATGCTCAGTGATGGTTGGGCTATGATGTTTGTCCATGTACCTTGACATGGTCAATTAAGAAACAGGAAAGTAAAGTAACAAGTAGCGAAGTTACTTTTCAAATGCAGTCACTGGTTTAGTAATCTCATTACAATTTACAGAACTAGTTACTAGTAACAAATTACTTTTTATGAGTAACTACCCCAACTCTGGTTGGAATAATTTGAGGAAAAAACAAAACAAACAAACAAACAAACAAACAAACAAACAAAATGGTTAGCTGAAAAATCATATGAGATCTCACCAAGCTTCTATGAGACTCACTAAACTACCAAGGTCATTTAAATAGGCTCTTCTAACAGGTTAGCTAACAGAGGCAGCAGCTAAAACAAAGGCTGAGATAATGATATTTTAATACACCAGAGTGACAAACAGGAAGTTTTTTTTTCAATATCTGAAATTTATGTAAAGATATTTAAGATGCATCAGGGAGGACGTATAGAGTCTGAAAAACAAAAAAAAAATCACACCCTCTTTAATCTGTCAGATCTCAGGTCAGTTTAAAGTAGAAACATGACATGTTACTGCAATAATGGACACATGAAGACTTCAAATTCTCACAGCCTTTTTCAGCACACTACTCTGTGAATCTTTGAATCTTTTATTCTTAATTACAGTGCTGCCCCGTATATTGTTTTAAATCCTTGTTTTTTCTGAAGACAACTGTTCAAATTGGCACTAATCATAAAACATAATTGAATGTCTTTTAAAGTGAAATGTTTTTTTTTTGTGAGTGAATAATGTTTTTCAACAATCAGTCTCATCTTGCTTGTTTTAACATTCATCACAAATCATTGTCACAGAATACGTTTGGTGGCTTGCGGTTAAACAAATCAAACAGACACCTACCAAACTAACAGGGAAGTTCGTTGATGTGAGATACATCAATTGTCTGAAGATCTGAAGGTGTATTTTCCAGGTTTGAGACACGGCCACAAGCTCATGTCAGGTTGTCACATCAGACACCACTAAAGAACATGCCAACCCAGCAGCTCTATCAAAGACATGCCCACCCTGAAGTGTGTTTCACTGCTCTTCTTTGCCCTTCACTCTGCTCTTTGTTCACTCAGCATGTCACACAAAGTTAATAGTTATTGTTGCGGTTGATTGTCCCCCTGATGTCCTTGTGCCTTTAAAATAAGCTGTGGATCTGCTCTCTGAATGTCTTTCCAATACATGAAAAATTAAATAGTATTTTCTGAAAGTCTTCCCAGTGAATGAAACATAAAGTCATGCCCTCTGATTGCCCTCCTTATATAAAAAAAGAAAAGAGAAGTACCTTCTGGATGCTGCTACAGCAACTAAACATGACCCAATTCCCTCCCAGAGGGTGTATCATGTTTGGGAAAAGAGAAGAGTGGGAACAGAGACTGTTCATACCTCAGGGATTCTTGAGAGTCGGGACAAAACACTTCCTAAAAAACTTTTTTTGAGAATGCACACTATATTGATTAGAGTTATTTATTACTGTAGAGAAAGGTCTTAGCTATTTAACCCCGTAAAGGAACAGGCTCCAAATAAAAACATTTTTTCTATAAATTAACATGTTTCCCTTAGACAGTGAATTTGTGTCAACTCCATCAGACACACAAAAAAAGAATATAATTTTAATAATTCTAGTCCAACAAGAATCTAAAGTTCTGATGTATGTTGTAGTAGTGTTTAGTTACTCTGATATGCCATGAAATATAATATATAAACCTAATGTGTGATTTCACACTATTTTGAAAACCAAGATTTCTAAATAGTTGTATTTTCAAACTTTGTTTTTAATTTTTATATTATAAAAACAATTTCTGTAAGTAAATAAGACACAAGAGGATGTAGCGCCAATGCTCCTTTATTGCTTAAACAATATAAACTGAAGAAACAAATTTTTTTTTCTCCAAAATTGAAGAAAAACATATATCTGACGGTGTTGACGAACACCTGACGGAGTTGACGAGAAACTGACGGAGTTAATGACATTGCATATGTTATTGAACAAATGTGTTTTTAAACCGATTGACAATAGGTCAATAGGTGAAAATAGATTAAGAACTAATAACTCCTTGTTTTCATACTGAACATAACGTTAATGCAATTAACCACTGCGCCGACAAGGCGTTTCCAAGCACATTTTCGTATTTTGGTGAGTTGTGCAGCCCGGCATAAGTATCCCCCCTCCCCTAACTCAGCTCCTTCCAGCGGCGTAGGTCATAGGGAGGGAGGAGAGAGGGCGTGGAGTGGGTTAAACACAGCCGAGACCTGTATTGACCAACAACATCAGCTCTTCTCGCCTTTGAATCCGCCACTAGCGAGGCGAATTACCATTTTCATGAAGTAGTCAAAGAGATCAAGAGATGTCTGAAGACAGCAATGCCACACGATGGAGACAGAAGGCAGCTCCTTAACAAGTGTCACTGTAAGCGCTGCATTGGGCGTCCTTCACACTGTCTCATATAAGCACAGATGGATTTGGTGTGTGTAATGTTGGACCCACTGGTAAGACAAACACCCTTTTCCACAAATAAAGACAATCACATTAAATTGCATATATTTAAACCTCACGTGACAAAGGTGGGTTGTGCGCAAAGGTCACAACATAAATTCTAATAATGGCATTAAAATCGGAACCAATCTGTGTGTAAATCGCGCTCCGTGGCCTGGCTCTTTCTTTCATAGATGTTGGCATATAAAATAAATTTGGCTCACAAAACTGATTATTATAATATTTGTATGTAGGCTTAAAGTAAAAAACTCATCCGATCACTGGAACAAATCATCTGTTCAGCTGCCGCAGCAGCAGCTGCAGCAGGACGGGTAGAGGACACGGAGACATGTCCAGGTTGAGCTGCGCGAGAAATAAGAGGAAGAGGAAGCTAGAAATGGGGGCAGACAAATTAAATATCTTGTTAACTTCATAATGCGTGTTTATTTACTAGATATTTGATTCAATTTCATGCGGATTCAGCAGCTGTGTTAATTTGGTCAGGTTGAGTGTCCAAACGCGTGCCAAATGCACTCATCAGATCAGATATAGATCAGAATACATCGATATAGATCTAAATGTATGTGCTGACACAGATTATTAGTTGTTATTGATTATTTATTGCACGGAAATGTTCCTGACACTGTGGAAACCTGCTGGTGAGGCCGATATGCCGCCGGTCTCCCAAAATACCACTAGCCCATCCGGATCCACCTGTGCTGAAAGCTGACCAGGTTTGAATCTGCAAGCTTTCAGCGCACTTTACACGCCGGCAACAAGTACGAAAATGTCGCTGCACCAGCTGATTCTGTGGACACCTCACCCTGCCACACATCCACGCCCAGCCTGGCGGACCTCGGTGCACCTTAGTCCACGAAAATACCAAACTGGCTGTACGCTGAGCTCCGCCAGACGAAAATGCCACTGCGCGGGGTTCACCACCCTCCGCCATGTCGCCGGTGGACACAAAAATAGAGCCCAAGGTCTGAGGGTCCAAGTTAACAATGTAAAAATAATAACCTTTTTCTTCTATCTGGTATCCCACCTACACTGGGGTTTAAAAGAGCAACATAGAACTTCTTGCGCACTCTATAAGAAGCCAGTGTGTAGATTTTAGGTAGTGAAAATTACATACTGCACCTTTAGGATTTGACATTAATCAATCAATCAATGAGATTAGGGTGTGTGTGTGTGTGTGTGTGTGTGTGTGTGTGTGTGTGTGTGTGTGTGTGTGTGTGTTGGGAAAGTTTGACAGTTATAATTAAGCAGACAGCCTGCCCATGGTCTACTCTACAAAACAGAAGTATATGGTAAAATAACGTAATATATGCTATAAATGTACTTTTATGTGCAGATAAGACCCTGGAATAACATTGTTATCCTTAACCATGTTCAAAAATAGCATAATGTCAGCACATTAAGAGGTTATAGCTGGATTTGTCAACTCCATCAGCTTACATGTCAACTTCGTCAGACACAAAATCTGACGGAGTTGACGCCTGACGGAGTTGACGTAAGGGCGTGTATTTTCCCTCCAAAACATTTATTGTACAGTGCAGCTAGCTACTTTTTTGGCAGTTGCTAGCTGTCCTGATAATCTCACTAAAATACTTTAATTGAACTCACTATGGTTTAAAAAAAAGTATAATAATGGAGAGACGGTGTTGACATGGTCCAGCTGTGACCATAAAAATATTGACATTGTTTCTCTAAAATATCAAAAACTGTAAAACCTACCAGACCATGTGTGGTGGTGTTGCATTCACCAGAAGCAGGAAATGAAAAGGGGTCCCCAGGGATATAGCTGACCATGATATTGCATGATTTAATGAGGTTTATAGAATAATCTGATGGAGTTGACAGAAACTGAGGACACAACTTTGATAGGCAGATTTTTAGGCAAAAAGTTATTTGATGTTCAGGCCATTCATTGTTTATATATTTATAGCCCTGAATTTTTATTTGATGTATATGTTTTCACAATTATAGAGTTTTTTAAAGTTTTTTGGGGCTGGTCAATATTGTGACCTCTTGCTGAGGACACAAGCAATAACATGGACCTTCTAACCACAGACGTTTCATTTAAACAAATATCCCCCAAAAAAGTAAATATCTGTGCTAAAAAATAGGATTGGTATACACAAATCCATTAGATTTAACTTTTTGAGTATGTCAAACATTTAGAATTTCTTAATTGTTTTGAATAAATTAGACTTTTTTATGTAGGACATGTTTTGTCCCGACTCTCAAGAATGGGTGACCTAATGAGTGCTGCACAGGGTAAACCAAGCTGCAACTTTGCTCTTGAGAAATGAAGCAGATGTAACGGTGCTGAAAACTGCAGTTCCTCAAGTGTCCACTTGGAGCTGGGTCCAAAAGCCCCAGAATCCACATCTACACCAAAAAAGAAAAATTTGCCCTGCATGAATAAACCAGCATGTTCTTTCTCTTGACACACTTTGAGCGAGGTGGATTATTTTATTACTCCTCAGTTTTAAAGATGTTAATGTCTTGTGCATTATTGTGGGCTGGTTTGACTGACAGGTGTGCCTGGCATATGCCATACATGCCTTTGTATTAGCAGTCATATTGCCATATATGTAACATACATCGCAAAAACACTGCAATTACAGATATACATTCCCAGAGTAGATAAAAATGTAGATTTAGAAGAAGAACCATAGAAGTTTTTTTATATGGATATCTACAAAAAAACTAATAATCTATAAAGGGTTTTATAAACATTTTTAAAAAAATATGTTTGATTTATACACAGTACAATACTATACGCTTTGCTTATATTATATCTGATTAAGGCGATATTTTCTTCATCTTTTTATTTAATGCAAGTAAATAAAAAATCTGTTTTATTTCACACCCTGTTGATTTTATAATCTACATACACATAGATGATATATGTTGTGAATGGATGTTGAATTAAATAAAAATGTATGCAGATAAAACATATGTGGTATAATATTCATGCAGATACAGTGATTGTATAGATGTACATATATTTCACATATGGGTGTACATTTTTTACATTACCAAAGCCCCTCCCTCTTTGTCTCTCCAAAAGATGACCAAAAGTTAGGTTGTTAGGCAGTAACATGTTTCTTTGGTGCGGTTGCAGATCTGCATCTAAACCGTGCTTCCAAACCAAACAGGTGACGTCACTGAAGCAGCATCTACAATTAATGCTGTCTATGTGGAGTGCCCATCTTTCATGGCTTAATGCAGATGTGACAACTGCATCTAGATCTTTTTGAGGTGCTCTTTCTTGTCTTTTCAGAGGAACAATAAATATTTCCTGTCACCTTCTTGAAATTCCTCACTGACATTTTAAAAATGAGGGAGGAAGAGGAGGAGGAAGAGGCGACGTAAGAATGGAGGTGATCAAAAGGTGACATCATATTGGGGGGTTGAAGAAAGAGTGGATAAAGGTGGAGGAAAAAGGAGAGGGTTTTGTATTTTTAACACAAGCACTCTACTTCTTGCCCTTAAGATTTCCCCAGCATGTATTTTTAATTCTTTCAGATGGCTATAAAATGAAGACAGCAGTTCAGCTGAGTTTCATGAAGGAAAAAGAGGAAGAGAGATGAAATTTTGAAAAACAGGAGGCATGCTTAAGAGAGGAGGGGAGGACGTGATGACAAAGACTGAAGCCAAACTCTAAGAAAAATGGGACAGGAGGAATGGATTGAGGTGGAAAAGAAAACAAGAAATTTCAGTCCAGTGTGGTGTTGACAACTGCCTCAGCATGACAGGCCAGAAAGAGAGAAAGAGGAAAGAGACAGAAGGAGGTAGGGAAAGCCTCAGGTGTAGTCACAACAAAAAAAACAGAACAAGGGAAAAAATGAGCAGCAGAAGAAAATTGGTGGGGAGAGAAAAAGGCCAAAATATGAAATTGAGGAAGAAAAGACAGAAAGGAAAAAAGAGAGCAGTTACAAAGAAAAGGCCCAGTGAGGAGGGAGAGGGAGTGTGTATTGATGGGAGAACAGAGAGGGAGAGATTTTTCTGTCAGAGTAATTAGCAGCTGCTAAGTTGGTTTGGAGTCCAACATGGCACATGCACACAAACACACACACACACTCACGCACACCATCTGTGGCAGACAGAATCTTGCATTTCTTTGCACAAAAAGACACTTACAGAGCCTTCCCTGGATGTTTCTCAGCTACTGCTTTCCCTGTCTCTGCAGCGCAAACATAACCCCGCGGACATCTTTGAGCACAGATGTCATCGATCCACAAAACACAGACTCGCTTCCCACTTAAAGAACTGGGGAAATGTGAAAATACTTAATACTTTAGGTATAACCACTGCAGAGGGACAAACATTTCATGACATATTCTTCATTAAAATAAGTGAGAGAAATGCTGCAAACGATGTTGTAATACAGGAAAACCCTGTTTCTGACATCAGCTCATGAGTTTAATGATGTTCTTGCAGAGGAGTGAGTTGGTGTCTTGTGTAGTCGATAACTGTGGGTATATCGAATAAAAATGTGAGAACTGAAGACCCAAATTTTCAGAGAGTTACAGGAGCTGTAGCTAAAAATGTTACTACCATATATTCAATTTTTAAAGAACCCAACAACGGCAGGAGCTGAATCTGTTGGCTTTCTTATATAACTAACAACATAACATTGTCCATGCTGCTATACCATTAATAAAGACCTCATAACTACCACCTATAGATATCATCAAACACTAATCTGCATTCAGTCTGTAGTCTGAAGGAGGATCAGATTAATGTGATTTACACAGTCAGTAATGAGTTTGTTATAGCTTTGCACCATCCACAGTTTAACTCTTTCACTGTATTAGGACTCCCCCATCTCTCAACAGGTGCCTGTCTCTGTGGGCTCATGTGGGACTCGGCGGCTCATGTGACCCCTAAAACTTCATCACAACTGTCCTTCAGAAACACTCACAGGCATGGCGTGGACATTTTTCACCCTTTTCTTTTTGCCCTGTAACGGAGAATCTACAATCAATTTTGATACAAGCAGGTTGGAATTGATTTCACACAGCCTAAAATCCACAAAATGATGTCGCAGCTATTGAAACTGAGAGGATTTTTATTTTTGTGTACTTTCAGGTCACTTGAAGAAGTCATCAATGTGCGTTGGAAACACTGAAATAAATAGTCCATTTTGCTCTGAACAGTGTGTGAGGGTCACACAGGAAAGCAAGAAGAACTCCTGGTAAATAAGGATGTTTGGATGGTCATCTACAGAGAGAAATTACATTTCCTCAGACATTTGTTTAGAGGTGGAAACTGTAGGAAATAAGGACATCAGGTAAGGTTCCTCTGAAAGAGGATTACTTTGAAAGACCGCCTCTTTTAGAGTGGAGTAATGTGTCTTTTACAGCACAGTTAACACCCAGACAGTTTCAGCACTCGCTCTGGATATCCAAGATGCACCACTGCTCCATTCAGCAGGGTATTGTATTCCAATACAATTCTATTGACTAAGCAGCCTCGTTCAATTACCAAGAAGAGCGATGTGATAATCTGGGTAAAGAGAAATGGATTTTCCCTTAAAATAGTCTCTGCTCTTTGAGAGGGAGAGAGGGGACAGGTACAGAGGGGGGAGGGATAGAGAGCAAGGGATGAGAGAGTGGGAAAGGAAAGAGAGAGAGGAGAAGATGAAGTCTCAGAGGTGGCGGAGAGGTATGGTTGGGACGCATTTACAGCAAGGCCAAAGAAGAAAAGGGTGCAAATCGATGTCTGGAGCTCAGCATTTAGCACAGCATCAATCACCTGATTACTAGTCAGCCTGGACAGGAACACAGAGACCCAGCAGTCAGCAACCATCTCTAAAACCACTGCCAACATTTCATTTTTACCTTGTGAAGACCCTTAATTATTTTTTTGTCATTTCATTTCCCATGAAGCCTCTCATCTAGTTAGCCAGCCGTGCACATAACCAGCCAGTTAGTCCGGTTATTGGGCTAGGAATGAGGCCTAGCAGACCTCTAATGAGTTCTGCCACCTTGTCAGCCTTTCAGCTTCTTCTGCTGGTACCTTTGCTGGCTCCTTTTCCAGCCTGTTACCAGACGGTCATCCAGGCCCAGTGCTTTTCTTACCGCATTCATCAAACAGTCTAAGCTCATTATATTGATCCTGTTGATGTTTCAGATAGACTCAAACTTCATCTGCTAAATGTACTGTAACTCCCAAACCGAAGCTGGATTTTTGACAAATCCAACCTGATAAAAACCGATTCAGAAGTCATTCTGGGACTCTGTTTACAGCAGGATGAAACCTTAAACACACAGGATCCGTATTTGAGCATGTTCCATAAGTGCCGCGTATCACGCAGCAAATAGGTTGCCATTCTAATCAATGCAGCATTGCATACAGACAGGATGTCAAGCATGAAAACCGCATGAAAGCATGTCATCCGGTATTTCATAATAAAACACCATATGCAAACTCCTGACTGTGTATCAGTTTGTGTATATGAGAAATACTTCCTGGTTATGGATTTATTAGTAACACAGAACAATCTGATGGTCAATCTCTGATCCATGTGGACCCCAACAGGACTTTGAACTGCTGACTGTCTGAAGGTAACAGCTCAGCATAAAGGAACATAATTTACTTTATTAAACACAAGTAAACCTGCAAAAACCCAAACTGTAAAATCATTTTGCTTTTTCACATACAGTAGAGGTTCAATAGTCACAGAATAAAATCCAAATTAGCAGGAAATAGACCACAGAAAGGCAAAACAACCTGATGTAAACATGTTGTTTCCTCTATACTGAGCTGAGCTGCCCAGGGCTGCACTACGCTGCTGCTACAATCGAAATACGCATCCTGTATGCGATAGACAGTGCTGCTCTACGGAGCAGAGACGCAATGCTGACGGAATGCATATGAAACATGCGTTTCATATCTGTATGTTTTTGGCTTGAGCTCTCCCCAGTATGACAGTGACCTCAGATGAGGAACTCTGTCTCTCGCTATTCTATCTCCATCTGTAGAGGTGCTGAGCCTGATCCATGCTTCAAAACAGGAGCCAGACTAGGGATGTAACAATATGAAAAATTTAACTTAATTTAAATTATCATGGTTATCAATATTATCATAGTATTGTTGAAATATGTTCAAAATGTTTAAAAAGTACTTATACACTCCCTGAAATCATGTAACAAAGGTTTATTTTGAAAAAAAAAAAAACAATCAAAATAACATGCAGAATGAACTTTTCTTTAACCTTAAATAACAGAAGAACAATAAGCTTAAAACTAAAAGATGGGGCCTTAAAAGAGCCCGAGGTAATAAACACTAGTACTAGTAAAACATAAACACAAACATAATAACAAATAAATCAAATTTAAATAAAATGACATTCCTTATTGTGCAAATTGTAAGAATCTTCAGTGCTCAAAACTCTTACAAATATAAAACAGAGCAACACTATTATATGAAACAAAACAACCTCATGTAAACAAATGTGAAGTGCAGGTGTTTAAAATAACGTCAAATATGTAAACTGATCAAATGAACCACACCGATTGTCCGTTTTCTCCACCATAAGGTGCTGCTGCTGACTTTGTTCACTACTTGAGATTGAAATGTAAAAATGTCAGCATATTTACTTTGTCTGGTTTGAGTAGTGATCTGCGAGGGGAAACAATGTGCCGCTGGCACTGAATAGCTTCTTGGAACGCTGGTTGCTGGGATGCACAAAAACCTTCTGGCAACCCTCTCAACCCTTTGTAGAAGCCGAAATACGCCCAGACTTTGGACTTTGTTTTCTTTGACAGCGGAAAAATCTCTGCAACACGGTCGGCAGAACTGCCTGCAAAACTGCCCTCTGCTATGTTCACAAGTTCTATACTGCGCAGTGCGCATGCGCGCGATGCACCTGTGTCCGAAGTACTGCTGCGTGCGGCTGCTTCTTTTCTCAGCACTGAGCAGTCTGTGAGCTTTTCCAGAGTCCGGCAATCAAACACGGTTTTAATGGCAATTTTAATTTGAAACAGTCGTACTAACCATCAGACGTTTTACCGTGGTTTATCATTTTACTGGTGATCGTTACATTCCTAAGCCAGATTCAGGTGTTGGATCTGGTTTAAGGGCAGAAGATTACCTTCAGGTTGTTAGGAGGTTAAGATTTCTACATTTCATATGCTCCTGCTTTACAGAGTCACCTTGAGCTGATGCAGAAAGATTTATGATATTTAAAAAAATCTTCTGTTTTTGCCAAACTATGATCTCAGAATCATGGTGAAGTTGTTTTTTTAATAAATTGCTGTCTGAATCTTCAAATGGGAAGTGATGCCTCACTTAAAGTCACCATGTAGTTTGTATCCATCTTATATGAAGCATGCTGTATCAGCCAGATCCTGATCCTGGAGAGAATGGGCCACATTCAGCAGATCAAAATGAGTTTCACCTCAAACTGCAGAGCCCCGATGTTCCTGTGCAAAATTAATCAACAAATAATGATTCCATCCATGTTAGAGCAGGACAGGACGATCCAACAGAATCAGAATAAAATAGGACGAACCCTGACAGCTAAGTGGTCTCATTTTTAGCTCCCATTAGGGTTTAAAGTCGTCAGAGTTCAGAAAGACACACGGCAGGTTTTACTCATTTTATGGCATCTTTTCTTACAGATATTCAGTTTTTAAAAAAATACGCCTTTTTTATTTATTTTTTTCACTTTTTACTTGATACTCTTAATATATTTTCATTGTGATGAAGACCTAATTATCTCATTCATTGCTGATTAAAAAACACAGATTAAAATGAAGGTTGGAAGTTTGTGTAAGACGTGAATAAAACCAGAATATAATTCTTGTGAATCTATGATTGTTGTTTGCAAATATTCACTCATTTTGAATCTGATTCCTGCAGCACATTCTGGTTTAGCAAAAGGCTGATTATCTTACAATGAATCTGTTAACGGTCTTCCAGCATTAACCTGTCCATGGACAGAATATAACAACAAGAAACTGTGCTAAATTTATCACATCCATATTGCTGAGTAATAACTAAATGAATATGTATATTTCTTTTTGAATTTGATTAATGAATAAGAACATTGAGAGAGAGAGAGAGAGAGAGAGAGAGAGAGAGAGAGAGAGAGAGAGAGAGCTCTGAGTCACTGCAGAGAGCACTCACAAGAGTTTATGTGTGACAGTGTTCTGGTCACTGGAAAGTGTATGATCTTTTTCTAAGTCTGTGCCATAGTGTGTGTGTGTGTGTGTGTGTGTGTGTGTGTGTGTGTGTGTGTGTGTGTGTGTGTGTGTGTGAAGGGGCACAATATGGCACCATTAAGCCACTTCTAATAACATCACATTCAGCATGGAGCCTCTGAGAGCCTCAGTGGCCTGTGTATGCGCATCTCTGTTGGTATATGTATTTGTAGGTGAGTATGTTTTCATATCTGCAGGTGACTCTATATAGTGTTTGTGTACATGGTCTAAACATGACTGTTTGAACTGTGTGTGTGTGTGTGTGTGTGTGTGTGTGTGTGTGTGTGTGTGTGTGTGTGCAGGCCTTTGTGCCTGAGTGTGTTCAGTATGGATTGAACTGACACTCAGCTCGCCCACACAGGCCAGTGATGAAGGTTATCTTCACCTCCATCACTGTGGCTCCTATGTTTGTCTCTGTCCCCTCTGACTGGTGCATAACTGCTGGCTGCGTCAGTGACATACAGGGGCGGAGCCAGACTTTCAACTGGTGTGGCCACATCAAATCAAATCCAACTTTATTTATAAAGCACTTTTCAGGCAAAAAGAAATGCAACACAAAGTGCTTTACAATTTAAAACAATGAGGCCCCCCATATCCAGCCCGCCACCCCACCCCCCCAACCCTCACAGAGAGCCCACCCCAACACACGCACACACACACACACACACACACACACACACACACACAGATAATGCAATCTTAAAAGCGTGTGGCTGAGTACAGAGGAGCCGTCAGGAGGCTGACTGCAGTGGAGGCCGCTCACGGCCCAGGGTCAGGACACCTCCACCCGGGTGCGCACCTCGCTACAGGCCAGTAAGGGGCCCACAGCAGCAAGCACTGCTGCAGACCACCACCTGGCCGAGCTGAGTGCACACCACGAGGTAGAGAAACCCTGGACAGAGCCAGTCACAGCCTCCAGTGCAGGTGGCCCCCCTACTGAGGAAACACTGGAGAAATGCAATAAAAACATTAACTAAATCAGCTGCACAAACTGTTTACAATATTTTAATTAAAAAATAACACAACTGCATGTGTATAATTAAATTAAAGGGTCTCAAATAGAAAAATTTGTCTAAAGTCAGCATCTCAAGTGCATTAAGGAGGCAGGATGCTACTCTGAAATGTGAAGAAAGTTCTTAGAATCCTGTTGCAGCCCAATCCAAAAAACTGATTTGAGAACACCTCTGTCAAAGTAAAACGGCACCTGGGGGGGCTGTGGCCACCTGTGTGATTTTCTGTTCAGTTTTAGTCAGTGTAATCACCTCCGCCAAGGAGGTTATGTTTTCGGTAGCGTTGGTTTGTTTGTTTGTCTGTTAGCAACTTTACGGAGAAAGTAACAAACGGATTGACCTGAGATTTTCACCAGAGGTGCGTCTCAGCCTCAGGAGGATCCCATTACATTTTGGTGCTGATCCAGACAAAATTCTGGATACTGTGATCCAGAACACACAAAAATAAGGGTGTCGTTCGAATTCTTAGTGCTGAAAGAAAAGCAATGGGCGGCACAGTGGGGTAGTGGTTAGCACTGTCGCCTCACAGCAAGAAGGTCCTGGGTTCGAATCCCAGTCAGGGCATTTTTTGTTTTAGGAACATTATAAACAGTGAACATACCAGTTTAAACACAAATAAACGTTAATAAAAGACACGTAACAGTAAAAGTTTTGGTGTGAATCACAATACAAGGGGGGACATAAGCTGCTTGGCGGAGGTCTGCGCTCTCCGAGTGCTTTTCTAGTCTTTTGTATAGTATTAGGCTACCTACTGCAGGTTATGATGCAAAATTCATATTTTTTGTTAAATCAGACGTGAATGTGAACGCAATGCGTCCGTGAAGTGACCTGCATGTGCACAAAGCACAAATTGCTTTCCGCGCTTGTTTGTGCTGCCGAACAATGGTGACGTTTGTCGCATATTGATGACATATAGGTTGGATGAACACTGCAGTCACATCGGATACATATCTGATTTATATCCACATACAAAAGAGGCCTGGGTCAGATTTGAAAAAATCAGAATTGCACTGTTCACACTTACATGAAAAAATCAGATATGTGTCACATATGGTTGAAAAATCATAATTGACCTGCAGTGTGAACATAGCCAAAGTCAAATAGGCATATAATTTTATAATTCTATAAAATTATATAATGTTATTACACATGTGGAAACAGATCTCATCTCCTAGTGTCACATGAAGCACAGACAGAGGAAATAGTGTCAGTCTAAAGAGAAAATATACTGAAATCATATATGCCTATGACATCAAAATTGAAAGTTCAGAGGAGGTTTAAACAGCAAAAGATCTGCAGGATGAGGGCAGATTTTTACAGAAGCCCTTTTCTTTCAGGTCTGTACCAGATCTGATGCGCTTCAGGGCATATAATGAACGTAATGAAAGTTAATGAGGGTTAGGGAAAGCCAACTAACATATTCTTTTTCCCATTAAAATGTCCCTTTTCTTCCCTGCAGGTATGAGTAACGTCACCCTTCTCTGTCAGTGTAAAGCTATTTCTACGCTGTCAAGTGAGTGAGATGAATTGAACACGATCTTAACAACAGGTGTCTGAGAGGTATCATGAGAAAAAAGCAGCCTCCTGCTCAAAGAGTGGTGAGGTTTCATCAGTGAGGAACACCGTGTATACGTGGCAGCCTGCAGTATGATGAGTTTCCATGTTTTCTGAGATTGTTGTTTCACTTTTCAAACCCCTGCTAACTTTCTGCATCACAGCATCTCACACAGAGCGGGAAGGTTGTAAACACGTATTAACAAAGTGCTGTGTGGAGTGTTTGATTTGCTGCTGTGTGCAATCCTTCTTGCTTGATTTTGTTGACAGGACTGGTTAGATAATGAAATCACGATCTAAGACTTGTTTCATTTACAGACATTAAGATTCCCCACAGATCTGTAACTTCATTCAAGGTGCTTCTGTTGCTTTAATTTACCTGAGCACAGGCCTGAGGAAGCAAACTTCACTGCCACTGTCAAAGGCCTGAATTTGTACACTGAAGACTGATCCCAGATGTTGCCCCAGTAATGTCAGAGATTTTCTTCAAATGGTGTTATCACTGAGTATGTCAAAGGCAGCACTTGGTGATCCTTCATCTGACAAAGAGGAGTGAGCCTCACATCTTCTCAGGCATCTATGAAGGCCTCATGAGCCAACATGACAGTGATCAGTAAGTTGGTTTCTCTGTTTGCAACTAAAAAGTATCCCTGGATTGGCAGAGTGATTGAAGGCGTGTGCACATCAGTCTGGAAAGAAGTGATGTATGCAGTTTTCTCACTGGAGAAGCACAATCTGTTAACACTCTGTCACGCTAGATCGTCATATTTGAGTTAATGTCTGATGCCAGGTGGAGGATTTTATGTACCTGAATCCAAACAGGATAGGCTGGATACGTGGCAGTACCTTTGAACCAGGTGTTCTCTGGTATGAGTCACACCTGTCATAACCACGTCATCTGTATCTATATATATCATCAGGGATTATATGTCCTTCAAAAGGATCTAGCTGCTTCAATCACATCTTGAGGCACTCTGCGTCCATTTACAGATTTGTCCTCTTTCATATGTGCATTAAGATAAAACGTGCATCAGTGTCAGGCTTGTGTGTGCTATATTGAAATAAAGAGCCAAACCCCTGATAACAGTGTGATGTTTTTCAGCTCACTCTGCTGTCATTGCTCAACCCCAATGATGCAAGAGTGTGCCACAACTGGATGATCCAATAAGAGCGCCTTCCTTTTCCCTTTGCTTTAACACAAGAGACCTCAAACCCTGTTAGTCCCTGATCCCACACATCATAAGGGCTGAACTATATAGACAATAAAACAATCTGCAGCATGATGGTGACATTAGCAGAGGAAACACATCAACTTACAGTAACAGTATTGAGACTCTGCAGAGCGCAACAGCCCCATATGGAAACACCATATGTCCTCATCAATACAACATAGTAATTCATAAAACATACCCACACACATTCTGCAAAATGACACACACACACACACACACACACACACACACACACACACACACACACACACACACACACACCAGCAGACACACACATTCAGGCTCACACAGTTTAGTTGGTGTAATGACCCATTTGGCATTGAGCAGCATCTGTTTAGTAAATGAAGACTTGTAGTGAGGATGTTTCTCCCTGACAGTCAGCAAACAGGCCAGGCAGGATCTTCCTTAGCACTGTAACCAACAGCCTGTCCTGTTTCAACACTGTCTTCTGTCTGTCTTCTTGTCCTCTGTCTGTCTTTACCCACAGTGCACGTCTACACACAGGAACTAAATGTCTTTAAAAAGTCCACTGAGAAAATCTGCCCTTTAAAAAAGGCTAACAATGGGAACAATGGAAGTCTCAGAATCACTGGCAATGAAAATGACTTTTTTTCACACATGATGAAAAAAGAGGGAGAAAAATACCTCTCTCCAAATTATCCTTTCAGCCATGATGTTTTTTATATTTCATATTTCCTTCTTGCTCTTCTGGGGGACAATCAGGCAGTGACAGCATGTGCTTTCTGCTCCGTTATTATCAACCAGGAAGCAGTCGGAGAGAATGATGACAGCCTCATGCAGAGAGAAAACACTCCCCAGCTTTCCTTTTTATCATTACAAAGTTGAAAATACCAAGAAAATACAGTAGGGGCAAAGGTAATGATCTGTATCCAGCAGACAAGCAGGGCAGGGTCCCCTCTAATGAATCTAAAGCACACATTTGTTCATAATGGTTCTTTCGCCACCAGACTCCTGTCGAATGCCAAAGTATTAGCAGCAAAAACAGCATTGCATAACTTTAAGTAGACAGTGCCTGCCTGTCTGTGAAATTATCCTCTATCTTCATGTGCCCTTTAAGATTGTCTCTGCTGTATCCTCTAGCTATTGACTGTAACGTCTCTGTTCACCCACTGGATCTTTTGGCAGCAGACCGAAACAGGTTCTTTGACACTGTGAAGGGTCAATGGAGTAATCCTTGTCTTCAATTTGCTTACTGAGTTCATTAAAATAACATTTCTACACATAACTGTGGTCAATCTTATTAGACACATGTATGATCACTTTGGCACGGTTTAAGGCCTTAACTTTCTGCCATGACTAGGACTTAGAGCTTCTGTGAGGACATTTCTGTTTGTGTCAATTTTGGCACTCCCTGTGGACTAAGCAGTCCTTGCTAATTTTGTACAAACTCAAGAAGTATCTTTCAATGAAATACTCCATCATGCACTCCATCTTTCATCGCAAATACTTGATGTGGAAACTATAAACCAGTTAAGGGATTAAATGTTACAATAAATAAATTGTTCACCTTGTTGCTGATGGCCTTGTTGGCTTTGAAATTTCATAAAATGCCAATTTCAGTCTCTTTCATACTTGTGAAAATACTCCTCACCATAGTTTTAATCTGCAACAAACAAACACACACACACACACACACACACACACACAGCTCTCTTTAGCAGGTTTGACAAAAATCTTCAGGCTACATGGTTGACATTTCCCTCAGTA
Organism: Xyrichtys novacula; assembly: GCA_962446985.1. Taxonomy (NCBI): domain Eukaryota; kingdom Metazoa; phylum Chordata; class Actinopteri; order Labriformes; family Labridae; genus Xyrichtys; species Xyrichtys novacula. The sequence continues at coordinate 7,022,806 of OY660869.1, forward strand.
TAACGTTTTTCCTCCTGTGCACAGGACCTATTAATGATGCAGCATTTTGCAAGAACTCCAAACTTAATGGGGCATTCACATCAAGCAAGAGTATAATAATTTGTGTGAATGAATTACGTGTTAAGTCAAAGCAAAGATGCGATGAGGCACGAATGATGCGAATTGGGCGGCACAAATTCACACAGAATTTTGAACTTACGCAGATGAAAATTTGCAAGAGTTGAAAATATCTCAACTTGAGCAGATATTAGTGTCACAATAACCAATCAGCGTGAAGATTCCTAGGTGACGTATGAAGATGGACTGGAAGATGTTCACTGGTGTGTAAGTATATACACAAATCCTTTTACTCACAGTAGACAGATGGACAGGTGCTCTGCAGCTGGGATAGAGCGCCTGTAATCGGTATCCTAGAGGGATATTCTGGCACAGAGCCTCACCAACAGGTCGTCAAATTTGGTTTGGCCGTCATCCTGGCGCAGCAATTTGAAGAGACCCAGACATGGCGGGCGCCTATATTTCTGACGGTCGTGGGCCTTCCACAACCAAAAAAAAAAGCAGCAATCAACTGAACGTGGTTCACTCCTACCATGCTGCATGGAGACTCTCCCCTTCTATCATATCCATAGCTTTTTTTTATTAAAAGCTAGAATAAAAAGGAGCTCGCCTGGAGGAAAGTCAGTGAGGAAGTTGGATTACCCGGTAAATTGTGAAAGACCATTGTCTATCACGTGATCCCGCCAGTTAAATTGGCAAAGAACACTGTTTAAATTAGCGGCTAACGGCTGTTTAGCACTCTGACAAATCGCCAACTGTCAATTTACGTGAATAAAGTGAGTAAATACTTTTCTTTCACGCATCCTGATACACATGAATTAAGCGAGTAGATGATTTTACTCGTGCTTGGTGTAAACGCCCTATACGAGTGCAGAATGACATCAGGAGCAGCCAGCTATAGTTAACTTCGACAACAAGTATGTGAAGGTCCCTTCTTGACACGAGAGTTCAGCTCAGATATTGTCTGTGTGTAGGGAACAGTGTTGTGTATGTGCAGCCAGTAGAAATGAACTTTCTTCAAGCGTGGGCTGCACCATGTGTGATATCACGGTCAGGACAGAGGTCACTGCCGAACCAAACCTACTTCTAATTGGCTGTGTTGTGTAAGCTGTCCTTGGACCTTATCACACACAGGTGTACATACAAACAGGAATCTGTAATGAGGAACCGACAAAGAATTAAGAGCAGTACCAGACCGTGTGTGTGTGTGTGTGTGTGTGTGTGTGTGTGTGTGTGTGTGTGTGTGTGTGTGCTGCAGCTTTAGGTTCTGTTGATGCTGGATCTGTAAATACATGTCAGTGAAGGTCAAACTCTATATAATGAAAAGAAAAAGTGGCAGTAATAAGTAAAAGCAAAAAGCGTCTGAAAAAAGGGCGGGGTCAAGGGGACGAACAGCATAAACAAAAACTTATAAAACAGAAAACAGGACTGGACAAATGTTTGCACACACACCTTGGTCTTCCCCTTAATTCTCCTTTAAAATTACTATTCTTAGTTTTAATTTTCAAAGATTTCTTTCTGCTGGGATTCACAAACAAAGTCAAACAGAGCAAGTGTTTGTAACATCCTCTGAATATTCATCAGGGACCCACCATGTTCATGGTCCTCAAAAGCACAGCCCATCTTTGCACTGCATGAGCCTGTGGTGGCTCTGAAGCTGCTAACTATGCTGACTTCACATCAGTCCACTGCCAGTTTTTCATCATGTAGCAGGGAAAAAGACATCATTTATACAACAACAGTTTGTTCTTTTTAAATCTGCCACTCATGCCGCGTCTACAATGATATTCTTACAGGCACACACACTGTGAGAAAAAAGTACCTGCAGTGGATCCTGAAGCTGCATGAAAACAGTTCTGCTTGTTAGAATGAAGAAACCGCAAGAATTGGTCAATTAATTGAGCCTATTAGTTCTGTCATTATGAGAAAAAGAACAGCAGATCAAAGAGACTCAAACCTTTCCTGTCTCTGGTATGATGAATATAATATTGCAGTTTTTTATTGCCTCAAATCTGTTGTTTTCTGATATAAAATGCACTTAACTGTTTTATATATTTTAGACACACACACACACACACACATATATATATATATATATATATATATATATATATATAAATATATATGTGTGTGTAAAGAATCCATTTAAAACATCTCACAAAGTATATTTGAATAAAGTATAAGGATTAAAGAATTTGACATGCTCTTTATATTTAGCCTGTATTCGTCTGTTTTGATTGTTACAGATGGCAGGACAGAAATCTGGAGGTACAGGGGAAATATTTAACGAAACCAAAAATGTAAATAATAAAATGTTTATTCAGTATCTATAATTTTGTATGTGTTCTACGTAACACTAATAGTATTTAATAATATTCATACAGCAGCATAATGTGTTTTTTCATCAAATGCAAAAATAAGCTCATGAACGTAGACTGTATATAGAATGGACAGTCTGCCTCCTCGCTGGATGAAGCCACCTTGAGAACAGCCCCCTCTGGTGATGGGCTGCAGTGTAGGTCATAATCCCGCCTCCTCCACTAATCCCTATGGAGCTATGGACAAATTTAATAAATTAATTACACAGAATACTCATTTTTTCTCCCCCTGGTTTGATGTTGACATGTAGTTACTGTAAAACTGGTTTGTGCTCAAGTCCTCTTTTTTTTGTGCAGCTCCATTTTTAAAAGTTATTAGGGGGTTCATGTTTTCTGTGATTGACACTTGATACAGCCTATGGGTGTATGAAGATTGCATAGCTCACCTGGGGGATACGCAGTTTGAGCCGAGCATCATCACAGCAACTCTCCCGCCAAACGCACACAACGCTACTGCGTGAGCGGTGGTTCCAGGAAGTAGATAAAACCCCGGAAATACCGAGAGCAATTTGGCTAAAAATTTGTATAATGAAGAAAGGCGGGGCCAAGTGGTCCATAGTATATACAGTCTATGGTCATGAAAAACAGTTATAAAGTTTTGTTTTTTTTACATCGGTCATTGAAAAACTGATATTGGTTTATCACACTCAAGTTCACACTCATCATATAAAACCATATAAATACTTCATGTGAAAGAACATGGTCATGTAAACCATTTCAACTCCTACTCCAAAGTATTGACCAACAAAGTATGAACAACAGTCTTCACAGCCCCGCTTAGCCAGACCACTATGCAGCCCCATCCACATGCATCTAGAGGGTGGGGGGTGTTTGGAGCCATAAATGCTGCTTTGATCAGTCCAATGTGTCTGTGTCACTTCAAGTCAAACCATGAGTGGTAGTGATTCCAGCAACATGCTAATAGTGGTGACATTTGCCTCATTTATGTTAAAGGGGTGTGAACAGCAAAGCTAAGAGCAAAAAACAAAGGACTGGAAGCTGATGTTTTTATCATATGAAATCTCTGTTCACAGTCACTTGAACGTGACCATTCTAGTTCCTGCTCACCACTCACTCATGACCCACTGAACTGTTTTTGTTCCAGTGTTTTAAAGCTCTTGTAGAGGAATTAGGTAATGAGAAACACGAAGTGGAGTCCGTGTGTATAAGAAAAACAAACCAAGGTCACAGAGGACAATTAAGAAGCAGCTGAGAGACAGCTGCAGCTGAAGGAGTGAAGAAGATTATCATTTTCTTGGACTAATCCTAAAAACTAGTGCCTGAACTAAGAGTGGTTGGATAAGCTCATGTACACATGTAGGCCAAGGGGACCCAAAAAAGTCAACATCGAGTCAGGAGCATGTTGGTTCATTCACAATAATCAAAATTAACAGGCGAGAAGTGGCAGGATAAGCTGTTTATGGCTGTTGGTTATCTCTTACTCCTTCTTTTTACTTCTCTCTGAGAGACACAGAGACACCTGTGGACTACACCACAGGTGACCATTCTGTCACTTTCAGCATAAAAAACAAGAACCTCACTATTTCACAGCACAAATGCCCACATGTACACTGTGGGGCGGCTGTGGCTCCGTGATAGAGTCGGTCATCTCCTAATAGGAAGGTCAGGTGTTTGATCCCAGGGCTGTCTACATGCTGAAGTGTTTTTGAGCAAGACACTTGACCCCACCTGCCCCCACTGGATGCACCCAGAGGTGTGTGAATGGAGTTAGTCAAAAACTGATGGACTCTGAATACATCAGCATTTGCTGTCAGAGAGTGAATGTGGTGTGAATGAGTGAATGAGACATGTGCTGTAAAAGAACTGTGAATGGTTAGAAGAAACTAGAGATGGAGAGAAACATCCCATTTACCATTTAAAATAATGCAGCCCTTAATGCGGTATTAGACACCAAATGCTCCAAACTAAGTGCATCCAACAATTGTATCTGTCAGCATAAGGCAAGCACCCCTCCATTTATCGGCCTGATGCATGAATCTGCATCCTTAGAATAATAACCAATACTCCACAGCAGCACTGCCGTAAAAGCGGCTTTAAAAAGACTTTACTTTGTGCCACTAAACATTGTTGCTGTTAGAAATGCAACTGTTGCTGTCGTTGATGTTATTCCCTTTCTTCTTACTGATACATCTTTGACATACCTTGGTTTTGTCTGACCTGCTGATGAAGGAATCAAAGCTGCCTTTTTGTTTTCTCCCCTCTTGCTGAGTTTAATCTTATCATACAAATCAACTCAGCTGTCCATAACCTGTCTGCCATATCTCCCTTCTGCTTTTAAAATGGCATTATAAAAATCTATACAAATGGGTTATAAGAGTCATCCCTAATTTTAGTGGTAAGTCAAATATCCTCTTAGATAGGTGTTGATACAGTTAAAAGAGATCTAGATCCTGTGCTGGCAGGACACAACACAAATTAAGACCTGCCTTTGACTATTAACCTGGACTTTTGCACAGAAGGACTGACACATTTGCAAACCAATGTCTATAACATGAAGTAGATACAAACTATTTCACTCTTCAAGAGACACACACATCAAGAACAACAAAAGATGCTTCTCAAATGAGATAAACAAAACACAAACTACCTCCAACAAAGTGTGAAGAGACGGTGCAGCAAACTGTTCACACAGTATGTTCACATGCACAGTTCAGCTACAGTCATAGCTGGATTAGGTGATTTAGTTGGACTACTGTCCTTGTCCAAGTCTTCATGCACTGGGCACAAATCTAATTATTGAGTGAAGCATGTCATCTTCTTCTACAGTGGGTGACAACATGCTCCCTTTCAGCTTGTACTGGGTCATCTCCTGGTTGATGTTTTATGTACAAAAACGAAAAACAGGTTGACTTTACTTACTCTACTTTCACGTCCCATCTCCATCTTCCAGGATTTTGTTTTACACATTTATGCTATCCAACCCCGGATTAAACCCTGGTATGTGAACTGGAGCATGTGGATTTCAGTCTGATTGAGGCATTTACATGACAGAGAAAATCAATCTCTTACCAGGAGTGAGAAGTTTGATTGGATGTCATTATAGTCGGACTGACATGTTTTTATGTTTTTTAAAAGTCCAGTTTCAGTCAGACTGAAATAATAAATCTCTTTTTGAACACGCAAAGAAACTGAATGTCTGTTTTTATATTGTCACAGAGACCAAATAGACTGTCTTATTGTGTGTTTTCAGAAAAAAGTGGACCACAGATAAGGGACTGGGTTGGCCAACTTCACATTTTGTGGGTCAGCAAATAATCTGCATACGTGTGCATATGTGCAAAGATACAGAAAAAGTGTTTTGTATTTTTCTTTTTATAACATGTCCCCTATGATTATAAGATAATGATGAAGACTGCTGTGACTGATCTCTGCAGGCCTGTTCATATCATTCAGCTGTTTTTCTTTGTTAAGAAGACCGTGTGCCGCTGGGTCACAGATGGATTGTGTTTTGTGAAACCAATCTTACTCAAAGCTTCAGTGCAATTAGTAAATGCGATGTGAAATAACTCAAGCAAAAGCCTGATACTTTAATCCACCAATGTATCAAGTCATTATGTTGTACAACACGCTGCCTGCTCTTACTGCCCTGTTTAAACAAGCTTGAAATTGTCTAATAGGACATTTTCAGCTTTTGGACAAAAGTAAGTACTGTGCAACAGTGTAAAACCCATTAGGTAATCCATTTCTAAAGACCTCCTCCTCTTCAGAAGGGAACAGTGCCAACTCATTTTGCTCTGCAGGCTCAGAGAAGTAAACACTGAGAGGAGAAAATAGAACAACTGTTGCGTTCACGAGGCCAAATCCCTGAGCATGAGTAGACGAGATGAGCTTCATGACACAAGCTGACACTATTTTTAATTTCAAATAGTGATGCTTCTTAGAGGCTGACCTCCTTGGCGTTATTCCAGAAAGGAAAACCAACACTGACAAATCAAAGCGGAAAACAAGCCAGAAACAGGTGTTCAAAAATTAATCAACATTCATTTGTTACTGTTTAATTACAATTAACTGTAAACCGTTCAGTGGTTTAAATGGATTTGACTCTTTCCTGTTAAAGGAGCAAACTCTCTCTCTCTCTCTCTCTCTCTCAAACACACACACACACACACACACACACACACAGAGTTAATTTTCCCTGATATTCCCTCTGCAGCCCTGTTAAAACCTGCTCTATTGACATTACAATGTTCCACTGAGACCCCTATGAAATTACGTGCAGTCAAGATATATTGCACTCACACACATTTCAATGAGAGACTGTGTTTATCACACACTCCCACACCTACCCATGAACACACACTGAAACCACACATTATCATGAACACACACCCACACATATATACAGTGTTTATCCTGCTAATACACTCCCTCTCTCTCTCTCTCACACACACACATCTGTACACTCTCTTTACACAAACACACACAATGAAATACAGTGCAGTGCAATATTTGTGCTGCATACACACACGGTTTCAGGGGAAGGAATCTATTTAAATGCTAAGTAAGCGGTCTCTCCCTTTTGGGGCAACATGATTATACAGCCGATCTCATACGCAATGCTTCACAACTGGATTTGCACATGTAGAACTTAATTACAAGCAGCCCCGCTTCTCTCTGTGTGTGCCACATTTATGGGAGTGTATCTATTGAGAGACACGAGCTTGAAGTTATTACCTTGCTTTGTGTGTGTGTGTGTGTGTGTGTGTGTGTGTGTGTGTGTGTGTGTGTGTGTGTGTGTGTGTGTGTGTGTGTGTGTGTGTGTTTGTGAAGCCCACCTATCAGCAGTTTAGCAAAGATTAATATTTACAGAAACAGGTTTTCAATCAGTTGCCAGATCACCTTCCTTTACTTTCCCTCTTTTGTCATTTGGACTTCCCGAATCTGAGTGAGACTCGCGCTCTAAATGGTTCCTAATTAAAAAAAAAGAATAAATAAAGTGTTGGCGAAGAAAATGCACACACAGAGGAAGCTTTGCTTGTTATTATGAATCAATACAATTTGCATGCATCATCTGCATTTCTGCATGTCTGTGCGGATTCAAACATTGAAGAGATGTTTTCAGACAACATGGATACTGAAGTTTAAGATGTTAGAGACAAACTTCAGCTGAACTTGAGCGTCCTCGTCTTTCCTTGAAATCACTGACTGATAATTTCTCCCTCCTGCGACACTGCAGAGTCCAACAACATTCATAATACTTTGTTGTAATGCAAAAGTGTTCTAGTCTGGGGGCATTTTTAACAAGAAAAAATATATATACCGTGACCCCAGCTGAGTGAAGCATCAACAAAACAAAGATGGTGGCAGTACAAAGGCACTCTACTTCTGAGGTGTGTACCTCTTAACTCTCTTCTCTCCACACTCAGGTAGATCTCTAAACCCATAATCTGTCCAGGACCCAGTTTTTTCCAGTGGTGTCATGTAATAAATTACTGCCTGATGTTGTCCACCCTCAAGTAGAATAACTTATCAGCTTATGAGATCAAATATGAAACTGTTGCACCACAGAACAAAACACCTGAATCTGATTTAATCTCCTTACCCCCAAATTCCACTGCATGCAAAAAAGCACCACTGCAGAACAGCAGGAATTTTTCGTCATCCGCCAAATCCTACTGGATGCATTTGTGAGGCAAATTTAGTGGCAAAATTCAGACAGCAAGAACTCAAAACAACCCGCGAATTCACATGCAATTGCGCGACGATAAAGACTTCCAAAATCAGCATCTCCTCATCCATGGTGTCAACGGGATAAAGTCCAAAAAACTTTGACTTGCTCGTCCCTGCCAATGTTTGCATTGTGTGAAATACGATCTGCCTAAAACACGTGGTGTTTTATTTAGAAAAGAAGCCAGATGTTTTATTTTGTGTCTGTGCCCGACTTCCTTGCCGGAAAGAAGCCGGTGGAAATTGACACATTAACTTGATTAGAAACAATCAGTTGCAATCGGCACTGACGGCCTTTTTACTACTGTTCCGTATGCGGTGGAATTTGGGAGTTAGTCATGAATACAAATCTACCCATCCAGTCTCCTTTCTTTCATTTTTGCAGGTTTTCCCCAGATTAACCATTTAAATGTGAAAATATGAATCAGTGAGAACATACATATCAATTAAAATTTGCCATTTAGGGCAAAGTACAGCAGGAATATTTTATGTTGTACAAGAAGCTCTCAGTAACTTTTCATCAGTATGCTCTGGCCTGAGTTTGCACTGCCGCAAAGAAAAAAAAGAGTCTCTACCCACACCCACTTTCATGTCTGCACTGACTTCATAGTTGCTCTGCCTCTATAATTCACCCTGCATCCCGTGTGGCTGCCGAGATATTGCATAAATATGGAGTTTTTAAGACACCACCCTCAATGAAGCCTCTCCACTTTCTCAGCTCAGAAATGTTGATATGCAACTCCATTACCAAGAAAATAAAACAAATACAAAAATAAATAAAATAGAACTGAGACTGTCAAGAGCAACTCAGGAAAACACTTATCAGATGAAACAGCCCTTCAGTTACTCACATTAGGAAGCAGCACAGCTTCAGTTCAGACAGTTAATGTCTGATCTTCCTCCTCCTGTCCTTCTTCCTGAGAAAACCAATATGCTTATTCTTCTGAATATAAACTCTTTATGTATATTTAATGAAGGTGCCACATTCCTCCCTTGGAGCACCACTACTCTTGCTTTGTACTCTTTAGTTTTTCTTGTCTTAGACCATTTTAAATGTTGTTTAAAGTTTCTAGCATATTTATTTCTGCTTACAGACAAACTTTTGGATCTTTTTTTTCCGCCGCAGGCTAAGAAATTCTAAAAACTAACTTCTACACTTTGAAAACCTTCTTGAACTGTGTTGAATATTTTGTAGGATGACAGAAAAACCATGGAAGTTCTACAGTAATGAATAGAAATATGTTTCACTGCAGGAATGCAGCACTGTGGCCACAGACAGTATAGTGTCAGGTGAGAAGGAGGGTCCATGTGTTGGCCCTATGCCAAAATGAAACAATGAGGAGCTGTTTGGAAGTGAAAAAGGGTCGGTTAGTGCTGAGCTCAATGATCTGGACTGAATAAGCTCCAAGGATGTCTACCTGAGAAAGAGGACAGATCCCTGCTCTCACATGCTGAGATGGATTGCAGGCATCTTGAGCGTGACCATCCAGCCTTTGTAGGTGTGAAGAAGCCCACTCTGTGGATACTGATGGACGAGCCTTTTACTGGACTTGGATCATGGGGACCTTCTCTGTTGCGGGGGCGAGATGGGTGGACTGTTGGACTTTCAGCAGTTTTAATGTTAACACTAATGTTAACTTTGTTCAATTGAACAGAGTTAGAGTATGAACTCTTATCATCTTAGCTAATGGTGACAGGATACAGACCTGAACTAGATCTGCTCACCTCTGCTCTTTAACTGCTCACTCCAGGAAGTAAGGCTGATATCAAATGTGTGTCATATTTTTAATGACCAAACTCCACTTAAAACAGTAAAACTTTTCTTTCTCCATTTGGCTCACCTTATGAACAGAATATAGATAGTTTACTTTATGAGTTCGACTGAGACTCAGCAGATAGTGATGCAAAGTTCTGGGTACATTCAGTGGCTGCAGTCTCTTCTCTGTGAGAGTTTTACCAAAAATAGACCGCTCTGAGGGAAAAAATCACAGCATTTCAGACTGCTCATAGTATTTTATAGCCCCAAAATATTGTGACATATTATACGGTCACCCTGTATCAGGATATATGTCTCATAAATATATCCTTGCTGACTCACAGCCGTAGTCATGATAGGATGGCATCTTTAACAGTTATGACTTCAGCTGGTCATTGTTTCTAGCTCATAAATCAACAAAAACTTGAGGATGGAGTTGACAGACACCTATGACTGACAACTTCACACATTTGCAGATGTGTGTATATAAAACTGGATTGTCAGTGGGTGGCTGGAGATGACTTCCTGAGCTGCAGTGCAGCCTCACATTTGTTTTCTGCATACAGCCAAAGCCTGCAGAAACACAAGTGCTCAGTCCAGACTGCAAACAAACACCAGAACACCTCCAGAACCAAATCCTTCCCCCTCTCCCTCCTATAGATCAGTGTCGCCAGGGCCGTATATGGCTGCTTCCTATATGTCCCAGGACTTCTCTCTTTTAAAAAAAAAAATCAACGATTTTACTTCTGAACTTTTATGGCACAGATTGTCTAATCACATCTAATTCTGCACCCAGCTGTTCTGAGACATTATATCCTTGAAAACCATAAACCAACACCTGGATCACGCAGAGAGAAATCTGGCAAGGAAATAGACGATTTGATCAAAGACTTCCAGCTTTATTCAGATTGTGGCACTGAGTCACCACAGTCAGTGCCAGTGTGGCCCCTTTGGCTGAGGAGGAGATGCAGCTCAGCATCATAATGTTCCAGCTGCAGCCACAACACCCCAGCTACACAGATAAAGTTGTTTACCAAATGAGGTTTCTGTCTGACCACTACTCAGATCCCAGCCTACATTTCTGCCCATTCACAACCACTAAAACCAGCTACTTACATTTAACTCCCGTGTAAACTACAGTCCTCTCAAGTTCTTCAGATAGTTGGTTCTCTGGTCCAGTAAACTAGAAAACTGTTAAATCTCTGCTGTCCATTAATAAAGCCATGGCTACTATGAACAGAGGCTGACGGAGACAAATGGAGAGAGAGAGAAAGAGGAGAGAGTCAGGGAGGGAGGGCGAGCTGGACTCATGGGGATAGAAGAAGCATCCATTGTTTCTTATTTTCTTATTTTCTCTGACACACACACTCTCTCTCTCACACACACACACACACACACACACACACACACACACACACACACACACACACACACACACACACACACACACACACACACACACTTAATATACACTTTCTATTTTCTGTTGCACTGAAGGGAGTGAGAGTAAAGCGTCTCCAGAGGACACCCAGGTTAACCTGTTGTTTTAAAGCCTACACACATGTTTACACAGAGGGTTAGACTTTACAGAGATACATGTTTAGGGGGCTGTTGGAAGGATCTATCGTTTGCTTCATATCAAAGAAATAAAAAAATCATGTGAAATAACAATTGTGTGCTATTTGTGGCATGGAATGAGCTCAGTTTGTGACTGGAGAGTGTGTTAACATTGGCAGTAAATCAGCTGTGGCCCTGCTGAGCTCTGTTGGTTTGAGGCCATTTGAACTGGCTGTGACATCCATGATCCCAGATCACTGAGAGCTTCTGTGAGGAGTCTGGAGCTGGGCACAGAACAGACTGAATCTAATGTGTCTTCAGGACTGAAGCAGCAGGACCATCGTCTTGTAGATCAGACTGTTTTTATCCTTTCTCTGAGAGTAAAAAAAAAAACACTGGCAGGATGAAGGTGTCTGCTGAAACAAGCTTTGATTCAGGAGTGGTACACTGTATTTATCTATTGAGCCAAAATGTAAACATGTACAATAATAATTCAGCAAAGGAAAAAGAGATGTTATTGCATCCACAAGGATCACTGAAACCCACACAAACAAACCGAGAGTTCCTCTCAGTAACTTTAAAAACATAGCTGTGATCTTGTTCATGGTATCCTGAGGCTGGACCCGAGAAAAGGTTTGACTGTAGATACATCACTGAGAGCTGGACATCTTCAGCTCTGAATGCACCATAAAACCAGCAGTACAGTTGGTACTACGGCTGCAGAATTGATCCATTCTAAATCGTAATAGGATTATTTGATTATGACAATGTTAAAAAAATAAAATCGTCAAATCAATTTTCCTCTCTATCATGTCTGGCACCTCCAGGCCACCGTAGGCTCCCCCCTTCCTGCGGGAGCGCCCCCCAGTTCTCAAGCACACACCAGAGTAAACAAACACGGCGTTTGCAAAAGAAGGCAATAATTTCGTGGCAAGAGCAAGTCAGTTGTGTGGAATTGGTATGACTTCACAGCCTCAGATCAAGAGCAAACCACTCCCTGCTGCAAAGTCTGTCTGAAGGCGGTATACACCTGTCTGCATGGAGTATAAATTCAGGAGTAAATGCAAAAGTTTTTTTGTTGTATCATCATTTCATCCACACGAAAACGGCATTTCGGTTGATTGTAAACAGTACTTTTTGAAAATGAGTCAGAGACTGCATAAATTCGTAAACAGCTACCATTTCATCTCCGTGAAAATGCCTATCTGCATCTCTCGAAACAATTACGTCACACACAGCGTAACTCTTTTATTGCAGCTGCGCATGACTGGCCAAAACAACCGTTATACACGTGCTCGTACTCCTCGTCTGTCTTTTGCGCATTTCCTCAGCAGCGTTACAACGCCACTTACTGGCTTGGCATATGCACTTCATTGTTTTCAATGGTTTCGTTTTGAGAGATGATAGAAAAACTTATTACAGTGAAGTTTGGTGAAGTTGTCACGCAATCATGATAATTAAAAAAAGGCGAGTTTTCAGAGAAAAAAATCTGGATTTTATTTTAGGCCAAAATCATGCAACCCTAGTTGGTACATGACCAACTAATAAAGCAATAAAACAGCTTTAAGCTGACAAGCATAAGAGCCCTGTTTCAAACACAGTCTAAAGAGCATGGGGCAGAGTGATGACAGGCCCGTCTGATGCTGAGTTCTTCACAGTCAGGATGCTGAGTGTGATGCAGCATGTAAAGACGTTGGATTAAGTCCTTTGGTTAATCAAAGGTGTGTATTAGGCAGATCATCAAACTAAGTGTGTCTGCTCTGAAGAGCCAGGTGGGTCTGCAGACAGGCTTGTTACTTTATACGTAACAGATTCTCCTTCTGTGCCCCTAAAACTGCAGAAACCAGAGACTACCAGGATGTAGATGTATGGACTGGTTCTGTATTTGCACAGCAGAAACAATCAGGAAGTTTTCAGACTCACTGATGTGTTCATTTAGGGAGGCGGCACAGCAGAGTAGCTTTAATTAATCCTGATTTTAAACTTCTAACACTCCAATCCAATCTAATGATGACTAATGACCCATTAACGTTCACATCAAGAAAATAGGCTGTTTGTTTTTCACCTATTTCGCAGCTGTCTCATACGACTTAATTCTCACCTCATGCTTAATAGATAATTCAGTCATTCTTTCTACTACAGTTACCATGGTTAGTCACAATAAGGGCCCTAGTTCAGGACTGTTAAAAATAATTTTAAAAATCAGGGGGGATTTTGGGCTTTTCCATCGCTGAAGGGAAGCAGTAAAAAAGGACTGCATTTTTCAGGGTCTAACTCTGAAAAAAATCCCAGAATCTGAACTTTTTTGTCAAAAAGTCTTTTCATTAAAAGTTCAAATAAATATCTGCTGTTCAGTCTGTACATCAAGCAACAACTGCTTTGCCACTGCTCTGTTACCTAAAACCAGCACTGTTTGAGAGGGTAAAGTTCAAGTTTATTCATAATATTTGGGAATAAGATGGTAATCCAACTCTGAATTTACAGGACTGGTAATATATTAAAATGCTGGAAGGTCTGCTGGTGTGTGTTACCTGTGACACACACACACACACACACTCTTCATAGGCTACCAGGCTAACCTCTCTTCTAAAATATTGTGGGTAACAGACGGAGTGTGCAGAAATGTGTCGAATCAGTTTTGGAGAAAGCTGATCTTTGCCATATTATGGCTGCTGTTTTAGCAGGCAGGGGCTGCACTGTTGCTGCTGTGTACACTATTGCTCTATTTGATCAGAATCCATAGGGATTGGCCTGTCAGACCACGTTAAGTCAACTAAGGATAGGCTATGCACACTGTTGGATGTGCTGAAGGGTGAGCCGGAGAGTCACAGTGAGGGGGAGGAAGGAAGGGGGCACAAGATAAGAAAGGCAAAGGGACGAAGGACAGAGACTTACGGTGATAAAAGTGTATCAGCTGTGCACAGCGCTCCGTTCTCCTCCTACTCATGTTTTTGTTTTTGGATTTTTATTCATTCACACTTGGTAGATTTACCAGTTTTTAAATAAATTTGTCAGATTAACAAATCATTTCTGTTAAATCACATCGTCTATTGAATTGATTTTCTCAGAAGCCAGTTTTCAAAGCTGAATCCTCCCTGACCGCCACACCCTTCACTCCTTAGTGTAGGTACTGTCTGCAGCCACAGTGTTGAATCATTGTAGTGACGTTTAATGTGCTAATGTTGAAGAAAATTGAAAGAAAAGAGGTGTTGGTCATCACTGTAATTGAATGACCATGAAATAGTTGTTATAAAGTTATGCCAGTAGTTCAGTATTTACAGACATACTGTAAATAACGCAGTAAGCCACCCTGAATCGCTGTGAGGGACATGTCCTCACCGTGTCAGCCTGAGTGTTAACCATCAAAAACATGTTGTTGAAATTTTGGCATAACAACCTTCTTCTCTGTCCTCCAACCAGTGCCTCTCACTAAACACCCTCATGAATCATGTTGTGGATGGGGATCTGCTCAGTCCAACTGGACAAAACGACTTTTAAATACAAATGATCACACACAGATTTTAAAATCTCATATTTCATTTCTGTCTTTTTAGATAAATGCAGCCAAAAACTACGCATTGTACCTTTTAACACAATGAAGTATAAATTAACTTTTTTTAACCGTCTTGGTTTAGTTTTGTTAAATAATGAACAGCAGGTATGTTTTAGGTTAATGAGGATGCTAATGATGTCCATGGGCTGTTTGTTATGCAGGTGTTAGGTAATGATCTGAAAAGCTGGACAAAATTTCAGTCTGATTGAATGCATGCTGCCCACTGAGCTAATGTAAGCTGATGTACTGCAAACCTTGTGCCTAACTTATTACTGAGCTGCAATTAAAAAAAAATGATACCAAAGCAATGAGATACATCCTCCTGCAACCATGCATATAAAAAAGGCCCGTGTGCATTTTCCATGGGGGAATGTAAACTGTTTTAGTCATGGTGTTTACAAAGCAACCCTTACCCCAAATTTCCACTGCATGTGGAACAGCAGTGATTTTCGCTGTCAAACCAATTCTAACCAGATGCGTTTGTGAGGCAAATTTCATGGCGAAGTTTGGACAGCGGGACTCCCAAGAACCTGCCAATTCACTTGCAATTGTGCGATAACGAGTTGTTTCTATAAAGACAGCCACATAACAATATAAGCAGTAGATTGTGTCCTTCCAGAGGAGGAAATCCACTCTGCCCAGACCAGCAGATCAGACACTTTTTGTGAAATGACTTTTGAAAACCTTTGACTTGCTTGTCCCCGCCCATGTTTGCATGGTGTGAAATATGATCAGCCCAAAACATGTAGTGTTTTATTTTGAAAAGAAGCCAGATGTTTTATTTTGTGTCTCTGCCCGACTTCCTTTCCAGCACTGGCTTTATGTAGCATGCTGTGGCGTCGGAAAATAGAATTGTGGCGAGGACAGAAAGAAGCCGGTGGAATTTGACAGATTAACTTGAATGGAAACGGACAGTTTGGCGCCGACAGCCTTTTTACTGCCATTTTGCATGTGGTGGAAATTTGGGGTTACAGTCTGTCTGAGAAAAAGATTGAATTTGTCAGATTCTCCAGTCTTAAATCCACAAACACTGTTTTTTTATGAAAGCATCATCAGGTTGTTTAAGCGCTCAGGTCTCATTACCAAAACTTCTATTTGTTTGTTAAAGACAAACTAACATAAGCTTTTACATCCGCTGGGTAAACACTTGCTTATTGAAAAATAAAGTTGTTTTCAGGCTTCAAAAAAGACTGGCATCATAATTTCAGTACAAAAGAAAGAAAAAACGATAGAGAGCGAAACCTCCTTTACTCTCTCTTGTGATGTTATGGCCTTGTATGTGTATGAGCATGTGTATATGCTCTGTTGGGTCCAGATTAGCTGAGCTGTGATGTGTTCCTTACAGGCACAGGACTGGCCCTGCTCCCATCACTACTAATGTGTGTTTCTGCTTGATGGGGGCAGAATTCCCCCTGCAAGCCCCACCCCTGCAATCCTGGCATCCCCATACACACCGACCCACAATTACTCACTCACGCACAGTCAACAAACATTGCATTAGTTATCATAATTGATAAGTTAATATGTTTTGTGATGCAACAGCTCTGTTTAACCCGAGAAGACCTCTTTGCATTTGCATTCAAGGAAACATTTCACATTCATGAGGTGACACGGATGCACATGGACACACTTTAGCATATTAGACGTTATTACTGATGGAAATCAACCAGGATGAGAATAAACTCAATCAAATTCATCCTACTGTAGCAGCTTACTAAGGTAATGCAACTTTAAACTCTCCAGACAGAGAATCCAAATGTAATTCTGCATTGTGACAAACTTCCTGGGAATAGACTGTAGAAGTCTTTTTTTTTTTTTCTCAGACAGAGGCGTTTAAATGCAGGACAGTGTTTTTGTTCCATCTGAACAAATACCACGAGAAGAAAAAGCAGAGAGGAGATAAAATACTTTGGTATTGCTCTATTGCCAAGGTTTCTTCAACTATTCCCACCCAGGACACAAAAGAAAAATGTAGTCTCACTCTGGGATCCAGTCTCATTAAAGCATATTGCCTCTTTTGTCAAGAGAAGACGTGCCAGAAAGAGGCCTGCGACCAGAATGTCTTACACAAGGACAGTTAATAGCTGCAATCCAGACGCTGTGCCCAGCAAGATGAGTAATGCTGCGAGGGACCCTGGTGTCTACTTTCAGGGAGCAGAAACACTAAACTTTGGAGCTGTAGACCACTTAATGACATTCTAGCTCTGGAAGTTTGTGTTAATACTGGAGCCTGAAGCGGAGAAAGTCTGTTGTCTTCTTGGAAGCAGTTGAAAGCAAGTCACATCTGCACTCGGAGTAAAAGTTTTTGTACTCGTGTGAAGTTTAGTTCATCTCAGTCAGAGCTCATAAACACAAGCAACACTTGGAGGTCATCATGGGGAATGCACCAACCGTCAAACGGATGATCTTGGTGCAAAGCCGCGTGTCAGCGGCAGGCATCCACCCTGCTGACTAAGAGCAAGACGCTGAATCACTGAATCCTGTCAGCTGCAGGGCTTCCTATACGAGCTCAGTGCGACCTCCACAGAGACGTGAACCGGCCTATAGGTGCCATGACAGTACAGCAATGTGCCATTTCAAATGCAGCTCCCACAACAACCCATTTTGGACATTCAAATGTTTATAAATTATTAAGTGAAGTTTAAGATTTATATATGCGTGGGCACCTGTATGTAGGCAGAGGGGGGAAGGGATGATGGGTGGGGGATGTGTTATGTATGCCTGGTCTGGGAGGATGTAGTTGAGACTGGACAGATGGAGAGTCTAAGCAAGGGTTCTGTCTCAGCATTATTCCAGTATATGTGGCCCAGCCTATACCGCAAATACCAAAAATGTAATACAAACACATGCTAAAGGGGAGGAATGAAAGGGTGGATTTTACAAAGAGTGAAAATGAGAAGTGGGTAAATGCAGGGTCCTGCTGCTGAACCTAAACATTTATTTCAGATCATTCGTAACCGTAGAGACAGCAGACTTAGAGGAGGTCATTTCAGAGAAATCTGATTTTGTATGACTTCTGTCACAGCCCTCTGGTGTCCTACAGTTGCAGAGCCGCTCTTTAGTGTCTGCATTGACGATGCAGACTTTCAGAGCACGGTTTAGTTCAGTTACTACAGAGTGGGTCGTCCATGTACAGAGGCTTCAGTCCTTACAGGAGTTGGTACATGTAACCCTCTCTGCCTACATGGATAAGCACTAGTGATGACTAAATGGTATGGTCCTTCATTTGTCAAGTTTTTACCATCAGAAAAAAACAACAACAGTCTTACTTTTTCTATGCTACTGTAGAAACCTGCTGGTACAGAGTGCACCCTTTGTGGTAGAGGACCTCCTCTTATGTAGATACAAGAGCCTATCTTGCCTGATACGGGATTTCAACTGCTGTATAGTTCAGGGTCTCCTTTGTCCTTTTTTTGGTGTCATGATGCTCCAAGTCAGGACTGCAGTCAGAGCAGTTTATCAGCAGGACTCTTCTACTACACAGCCATGCTGTTGTAATCCCTGCAGACTGTGGTTTGTCCTCAAATTCATAATTTCCAAAAAGAATGTGAAATGATATGAAGGACCCCCTCTATAATAATGCATCAGATTTCTTATAGCGCTTTATCAGAGACCCTCAAAGCGCTTTACATTGGATACTTCATTCATTTGCTCACACAGTCACACTTTGGTGGTGGTGGAAACGTGGCTGCCATTCTGCGCCTACGGCCTCTCCGACCACCACCAGACAACACTCACAATCATACATCAGTGGAGGACACACACTGGGAGCAAGGTGGGTTAAGTGTCTTGCCCAAGGACACAACAGACAGACTTGGATTAGGGGGGAATCGAACCGCCAACCTTCCGGTTATTGGACGACCGCTCTACCTCCTGAGCTACTGCCGCCCCTGTCTCTATCTCTACTTCTTTCAGACCCAGCCTCTTTGACACCACCGTTTTATACCCAGTCATGCTGCTGCTCCTTTGCAGTTAGGACATGTTCCTCTGGATTATACAGGACAAAAAGAGACAGACGGAAATACGTAAGTGGCCTTTATTTTTATATATATATATATATATATATATATATGTGTGTATATGAAAAATGAGTTTGGCAGATAAAATAAATTCATGAAGCACTGCAACGCAGGTTCATGAAATAATTAACGAAATAGTGAAATAATTATATGTGTTTTTACATCAAATAAACCGGTATTCAATTCCCATTTCAATGAATTAAAGACAAATTTGAGTATTTATATATTTCATTCTGTCTCTTTTCGTCCTCAATACCGGATGCTCTTTTACACAGATTTTCCAGTGGCTCAAGTCTGACTTTTTTTTTATTATTTACCAATTCCCTGATTTTTGACTAAGGCTGTCAGAATTGACTTGTTCATGCAGATTAATCCACCATTATTATTAATCTGATTAAAAATTTTAGTGCAATAAACCCATCTGCAACACATTTCAGTCAGTTTGTAGAAGTGTTACCCTCATGCATGCGCAACTGTGCAATTGATCCAGTCAAGACAAGCTGCAGAACTATACAACTTAAAATGGAAAATGGTCAATGTTGGCCCTCTCGAGGAAAATATGAAAAACATGACAGAACAAACAACTGCCATTAAGTATTATTCACAGTCTGCAGGACAGAGTTTTCTTTTCACTGAAGAACTTCTAGCCTAAAATACCACATTAATATGAAGCTCAGTAGTCCGGGATTCTGCTTGCACTTTGGGTTTCTTGCGTCTCTTTGCTCATGCAAAATGAAACACAATCAATAAAGATTAAAAATTGATGATTTTAAATTGTGATTCATTGAAATTAATCCACAGCAACCCTGTGATTAATCTGATTTTCAATTTTAACAGTACTAGTTTTGACATTTTTAATAGGTCCTTTCATTATTTACAACTAAGAAAAGACTTAATTTGCAAACCCGGGAGAAAACCTTTTGCACCTCTGTTTTCAGGATTCTGCTTGTATTTATACAAGCTTCTAAACAAATTTATTCAGATTCAGTTTTGAATAAAGAGTTGTTTTTCAATTTATATGGCATCAACTACAAATATATTTCATGTGAATTGTAAAGATCTGCTTGAAGAGATTATATCCTGCACTAAAACACATAATGATACACACTGCTGTGAGAAACAGCCTTGAAATAAATCAAAAATGACTTGTATGTATGGCCTTACCATATGCTGTCAGATGCAATAAAAATGCTTTCAGTGTCTCAGACAATCATTAAGTAATTAACCGGGCTGAATGTATTTTTCCTCTGCCAAAATGCCACTGAGCAACTTCTTTCCTATGACTCAGAAATAAAGACTTTGATCATGTCAGCATGTGTGACATTAAATTATCCTCTGTTCCCACAGAGGTGTGAGATTTCCTTCATTGTGTGACATCACTTTGATCAAAACTGCTCTTTGAAAATTTGCAACACACAACTCATGATAGTACCACACATGCCAGCAGCATAGGACTGATCAGAGATGTCTATGAAGAACAGAAGACATGTAATCAGAGCCTCAGAGAAGCACATAGCTGCTTAGCAACCAGGTCTGAGGAAACAGAGAGAAGAGCGCTGATTTCCCATTCACAACCATCCCTAATATATGACAGTTCATTCCATCATTATGGGCATATGAGTATATTTCTGCTGCCAGTCACAGAGGAAACCATCAAATAAAGACTGTTTAACCTCAGCTCTAAAGTCTGATGCTGATCAAATTTGACGTTATCACGGGCTCTATTCAGTTTTTCAGTTGACTGTTCAACAATAATTCATTCTTATAATAAATAATAATACATTTTATTTCAGACACATCTCAACTGCATAATCCAATGAAAGGTTCATCAAAGAGTATCCACAGATAGTAAGTTTGCACTTATTGTTGTTGCACAGCTGTTGATCACATCACCAAAAGAGTTTACCCCGCGACTCTAAAACTGACGACTTCATGAGCAACACGAAAATCAAAAAAGAGATTCGAACATCCAATCCCACGGGGTAAATCTACTGTGAAAGACCACATAATAGGAGCTAAAGCTCCAGAAAAGCTACGAGAAGTACATTTGGTGAGATTGTTCTCTCCACCAAATTTGTTTTCGCCTGAGGCAGTGAAGAGAGAGAGAGAGAGAGAGAGAGAGAGCAGAGCCAACTTCATCACCTGCACAGGTCCAGGGTGTGAGGCTTTATGCAGCCTCAGGAGAGGTAACCCAGCAGTAAGCAATACTCTGCCTTGAAGGAAATGCTCCTGTACTGCTATTTAGAAACTGTTTGTATTTCCTCGTCAAGTTTTCATTTGACAGTTTTCAGAGATTTCCAGTAACAGACCTGAGGCAAAGTATATGAACAATAATGGGTGCAGACAGGTTGAAGGTACAATATTTCAAATCTAGAGTAATACAGCCCATCCTCCCTCTATATCTCTCTGCGTCTTACTCTCGTTCATCCTGCTGTCCTTTCAGCCGCTCTCTCCCTCTCTTTCTCGTATATTTCCAGCTTCTCTCTGCACCTCGTCATCCCCGCCACAATTTATAGATCTCTCCCTCCTCTCTTCTCTCCTGTTGTCATGTCTCTAAATCTGCCACCCTCTCTTAATTCACTATATCTCCCCCTGGTCTTACACTGCTCTACCTCCCAGCTTTTCCTTTCTCCTCATCCTTTTTAAAAAAAAACTTTTTTCAGCATTATTGCTTGCTGTCCCATGTGTTATGTTAGTTTCATCTCTTTCCAGTAAACCAGAGGACCTCGGCTTTAAATATTCTTCATAAAAAAAAAAAAGAAAAAGCAAGTAATTCTAATTACTCAGCTTCACAACAGTTCACTGAATCATTTTTACACGTAGGCAGGAGGTTCAAAAACTGCTACAACTTTCACTACAGTATAACAGGGTTTCAGTAAACCACAGGAGTACAGGTGACAAAATAAATGAGCTTTAGCACAGAGCAATTACAAAAGAGGGAACAGCACTAACTCCCTCCACACCTTGCCACTCCTTTATCCTCTTCCCTTTCCTGTCTTTACTCCCACTGTGATTTGTCTTTCCTCTCTTCTCTCTTCCTACCTTCAGTACCTCCTGTGAATTCCTCTTCTTCTTCCTCGCATTTTCTTTCCTTGTTCTGTCATTATCTTCCCTAGCTGATAATAAGACAAAATACAGGAGCCTGCTGAATGAACACCCCCGAGTATAAAGGATGTGGTTTTGGTGGGTGATCCTGAATATATAAACCTGCAACACACTATTTCCAAAATGCTAAAATATCTGTGATTTCCAGAGAGTGAAGGATCAGACTTTGTCTTCTAGCCCTCCTCCCCTCACCCTGCTAATAGATGGCCGCTGATGCTCAGTGGACAGAGACGTTCTGCTGCCAGTCCATCTACCTGCTGGTCATTTCTGCACGACATAAGCTTCACACTATAAATCAACACACACACACACACACACACACACACACACACACACACACACACACACTCTGACGGGGTATCGGTCCAACGATTGATGCACACCTTACTGCTAAACGGCAGAGATAATTAAACCCATGCATCCCCCTGTGTGTGAGTGTGCATGCCTGTGTGTGAGACAGGGATATTGCTCCGCTGTTGCATTGTCCAAAATACAGCCTATTACATGTCAGACATCCTGGACAGCAATGCTGCTCCAACTCCTCCCGTGCGCACCACTACACTGCAAACGCACAATTTTTTGTCATCGGCCTCGCATACAAAAACACACGTACAATCTCCCTTTCTCCAAAAACACTCTGAGAATAAAAAGAGAGGGGGAGAGAGAGGGCAGGAGGGAGGGAGAGAGAGAATGCACCTGCTGGGCTGTAAAACACTCAGACAAACAGCGTCTGTGTCTGGGAAGACTTGAACAAATGGGAAAATTATACAGTGGAACCAAAACGGCCCCCTTTCACCCAAAGGTGCTTTAACCCACCCCGCTGATCTGAATTCTTGGAGCATCTATCTGCTTTTCTGCCTTTTCATTCAGGTTTGTTTTCTTTGGCTTCGTATTTCACACGTTTAGACACACATGCACGCAAAGACACTCACACACACCTTTTCTATGTAAAGGCATGGATAGATAACTGAATGACCCACAACTGCTTCTGTATGAAGAGACATTCAACATTCTGAGACATGTCTGAGAATTGATTAAATCAAAAAACATATAATAACCACAAAATAATGAGTAAAACAGAACAACAGCAAAGAGACTTTGAGACACAACGCCACCTAAAAACCAACACATGCATGCAGCCACAAAAGAACCAGGACTCGTGTGGATTTGTACCAACTTCATCATGTTTCAGATGGGAATCTGATTCAAAGCAAACCCTCTCATATCATACTGTCATTGCTAATGATGTACGTATACTTGCTTGTACTTGCCATGAAACATCACCTGTGTAAAATATGTTGGGGTCATATTGATGACAAGCTAGGCTAGAAGAAAAGTGTCCAATAAAGTAAGCAATAGTGAGCAGAGAAGGGCGATCTAGATGACTGTATCATTCCTGCTTTCATACAGTATGAGTGAGGACGCAGATAACTGCTCTGTATTTCTTTTTCTGTCACAAAGGACGGTTATTAGAACCGCTGGTTTCTGTAGCCTGAATGCTCAAGCATTCCCGTTATTTCAAAGCCTTTGAGATCAACCCCACTTCTTCATCATTTACCTCACATTTCCTCTGACAGCTCTTTGAGATTCACTATAGGATCACACCAGATTTTTTTCTTTTACATGGTCATTTGTACAGAAGCAGCCACAGCCAGTTTCCCTCATCCCCTCATCAAGTTATTCTTCCTCGCTATCACTCCATCTTCTTAGGCTTAAAACGTATTTTTTTTAAAGTCCTGAATCATTTGAACTCTCACCTGTGTCTGAAAATATTGTGAGAAAGAAAGTGAGAGTTGATTGTAAAATGCCTCCTCTTGCTTTTAGACTTTTATAAACACACAGAGTAACTTTTATTTTCTCACAGGTGTTTTCTTACAGGCCCTCAGGAGTGTCTTCAGATGTCTGTCTGTTTTTCTATTTTTGAATCGTTTCTTTACAAGAATAAATGTTGACATGTTTACAGGCAGTGATAAGTCACAGTGTTGAATTAGTAAGTAAATGGAGGAATCTTCCAGAAACAAATGTAAGCTTGTTTTAATCCTGTTTGCTCCCTTTTTCGCTGACTCTCCGTGTGTTTGTCCTGTGCTACATCTCCGGCTGAATGCTCCTGCTCCCACGAGAGACAGTCTTTCACTCACGATGCCCGGCTTTTAGCGCACTTGTGTTACTTTATCCACACACTCCTGCGGTTTGATGAATGAATAAAGGAGAGTCTGATGGCCTCATGCTGGGTTCATGCACCAAAATAGTCAAATCAACGTGGAACTGACTTTCTCCCCTTCGCTGTGACTTCAGACCCCTCCTGTGTTTACCCCGGCTCCTGGCTAATTCATGAATGCACACACCATCAGACGGCACGCACGCGACCCCTCTGCTTGTCGTTTTCTCTCTCTTTCACTCGTGCGTAAAAACGCTCTCTGCCACTCGGTCTCTCACCTCTCACAAACACCCACGGACCAAACGCGCGCGCACAGTCGAGCTTATAACTCGCTCTCTTTTCGTTCCAGCTTCTCTCTCTCTCTCTCTCTCTCTCGCTCTCTCTCGCATTCACGCAAACAGCCCGTGAAGTAAACTCGTCGCTCATGTGCGCACTAAATACAAAGGTAGAATCGTCCTACCTGGTGTTTCACAGTAACTGACCCAGAATCCAGCGGCGCAAACACACACTCTTGACCTGACGAAATGTTTTGAATGTGCTGAATAAATCCCACCTCTGGTCCTCTCCCTGCGGCTCCTCTCCGCCCGGTGCAGCCAATTTCGTCAGCTCTTTGAACTGCTGGGACGGAGGACTGATAGAGGAAGCACGGGGGGTCGTTTCGTCTTCTTCAACCAGCCAAACAACAGCCTCTAACAGGGCAATGCTGTCTGAAAAACAATGTAATCTCTTTCGTCTTCTCTCCCTCCGACCTCCTGGAGTTGGAAATCTTAATCTGTTCCAGTTAACCGCAGTTACGCATTCTCTTCTTTCCTGTTTTCCTCTCCCCCGCCCTCCGTCCGTCCCGCTCCCTTCTTTCGGGACGGTAGTAAGACAGAGATGAGCAGGTAGACCTCCGTGTTCGGTGTGTCTCTGTCTCTGTCCGGGCAGCGGTGTGGAAGAGTAGCTCTACTTTGCGCAGCCAAAAATAACTTCCAATCTCCAAACTGGAATCTCGCAAGCACGTGCACTAAAACAATCCCTGCTAAACCCTAATGATGGTTTTATATAAGCGGGGTCATATTAGACAAACATTTTATAGCATCTATCGGTACTTTCTGACTTTACTGCTTCCAGGACTAGACTCACAGTGGCGTCAGTGCAGCCATGGTATCCAGAGTAAACATGATCATGTTTTTAATATTTGTAATATTTATACAAAAACTTTTATTTTTAGTCCGTAAGATGAATCCGAAGTTTTCCAGCAGGGAACTCTTTCAATTCAACGCAAAAGCAGTGAGAAAACAGGGAGAGAAGTCGACCTTATTGATCAGGTAATATATCAGAATAGTTTTATTTGACAGAGACCGTCTTCTATGAGTCGATTAATCATTTATCATCATAGAAGTGATGTTCAAGAAGCGTTAGAGGCTACAGTGTAACAAACACTTTTCCCTCTGAACCCCCAAGTCCAAGTTTGCCGGTTTGATAACGTCCCGCGGTCAATCAACTGATCAATAAAAGCGGTTAGTCTATATCCGGGTAATAATCGATCATATAGAACACGAGATTTCCAGTCTGAGTAAGTTTGTCTTCTCTGCTCTTTATATTTTAATCCAACTGCAAAGGCGTTTTTGGAGACCACCCCCGTTCTCCATTTGTCTCCTCAGCTTCCACTTCTCCTCCTCGCTCTGTACTTTTCTCGTCTCAAATGACTCCCTCACAGACCTGACTTCTTTATGGTCTGTCTCTTGACAGGACGTGGAAACGAGCTCCACTTCTTTGCCAAGATCACAAGAGAGTCCACCGGAAGAATCCACGAGAAATGAGCTACTTTTGAAAATCCTCTTCGCAGCGCAGGAGTGGTGTGGAACGGGAAAGAATGCCTTGAGAAGCTTCTTTCGGGTCCCCCCTTCAATCCGAAGGGAGAAGGTGGAGGAGGAGGAGGAAAGAGCAAGATCTGCTCGCGTTCAGCTCCAGCATTAACACAACGATGGAGGAAGAAGAATGACTAGAAGGAAACCCCGAGATTTTTCTTGGCTGGCGACATAACTGGAGAGAAAGAGAGGACAGTTTATCATCAGATGCTTCTTTTTATCCTCCTGGAAATAAAAGACTAACTCGCATCCGTCAGATACTTCACCATCTACCCAGGGAGAGATAGATAAGAGACATGAAATCTGCCATTTCTCGCGAAGGCTTTTATCCAAAGTGGCTTAAGAGAGTCCACAAGAGAGCGCAGAGAAGCCTGGGTGAGAGAGAGCGAGAGAGAGAGAGAGAGGGGGGAGGGGGGGTGGGGGTGGCAATGAGCAAAAAAGGTGAATATGAAGATATATTCTGCCTGCGTGCTTGATACTATTTGAGCCCACGCGTGTTTTCCAGAGCGCTTCCTGCCGTGGATAAAGAGAAGATAAGGCACAGTCAAAGTGAACAGGACAAGCGGCCGGCTGCTTCACTCTGCTTCACTCTGCTGGTCTCAGTCCTCAGTGGAGGGGCGCTGTTCTTTCAGCACCACGAGCCCCGTGCGCACACAGTGGACAGGCTGGAAAACCTACAGTAGCACGCGCACGTGCGCCCGCACACACACGTACAGCTGAGAGAGGTGACAGTTAAGGTTAAGTTGGTGACATGGTTAAGTTGGTTTTATCTTATTTTATATTATATAATTTATTTTATTTATATATTTATTTTTTGCTGAAGTACTTAAGTACTAAAAGAAACTTAAAAGGAAATAATTTGGAAAAATTTGGAGTGTGTCTTTGAGGCACAGAAAGCCTTTAACTGAAGAGGTGTTTTTGTTGTTGTTGTTGTTTGTTTTGTTTCTCTTTTTTTTTTTTTTCTTGGGGGGGGGGGTTACATTTCTTTGACATTAGAGTTGACGTATCCAGGAAACATCACTATGTTGCCCCCCCATACATAGACAAACACAAAGACATAAAAGCCTCCACAAAATAATAAATATATGGACATTAATAATTACTCTATCTGTTTTTCTTTTCTTCTAATGTTTTTTAATAATATATTTTTTAATAAAAATAATGATAATAATAAAATTATATATATACATATATATATATATATATATAGATAGATAGATAGATAGATAGATAGATAGATAGATAGATAGATAGATCTTTTTTTTTTTCTCCCAAGTCAGTGGAAGGTTTGTGTCTGGTCAAACCTCTCCACAACTTCACATTAACATTTGTCTCCCACACCTGCTGCTGCACCGCTCCCTGTTTCCTAAAGAGAGGGTCATAGGCATAAAGCCTGTGTGCATTAACCCCTCTTGCATGAATATGTTGACTTCAACAGCAATAAAGACTTTGCAGCCTGTCTTTACTCCCCACATTCCCTTCTTCTCTTCACAGCTTTTCCATCCATTAAAGCCAAAAATGCCCAAAAGCACAATTAAAAAAAAAAAAAATAGAAAGATTTTCTCGTACAGCTTCAATAAGTCTCTCAGATTTAACAGTTGGTTTCCATGGGAGCAGTAGGCAGCCTACGAGAGGGTAAAATTCAGGTTGAATTGAACATTACCATTCATATTTATTCATCATATTAAACTGATTTTCATTAAATGTAAAGTAAGAACATTTGCATTTTTCCATTGTCACACAGTGTGATAAATACTAAGAGATTACACATGGCAGTTAAAAGAGATATTTGCAGAATGTATACAAACTAATATTTATATTTCCTGGAGAGAAAATAATAGCAGAGAAATACAGGGCTTTATTATTGGACATGAACTTTGGAAGTAGACTTTGAGACCCAGCGCTAAAATGTTGAGCTCTCATTCAGTCATCTCTGAGAGTAATATTTTAATATATGTTTGATCTGGTTGTCCCTGGCATTGCTCTTGTTAGCTGTTGTCTAGGGGTTTTGACCAATCAGAATCTAGTATTTAACACAGTCATGTGATCAGTTAGAAAGCTAGGTTCCTATCCACCCAACCCCTGCACATGGTTCAATAACTATAAGCAGAGTTTACTCTGTTAAAGAGCTTAATTAACAACAACAGTTATAAAGGAGCATTAACCTTGTGCAGAGTGACATGGTACACAGGACACAGCAGGATCCGGCCTCAGTGAAAAAGGAGGGGCTTTGAAAACCACACTGCATCCAGTGTTTAACTTTCATATATGTATCACTACATCCACGTCTCATTAAAAAAGCATTTGAGCAGTCTTACCAACTGTACAGCTGTAGCTCTAGGAGGGAGTTTAATGAGTATTCATTAGTGTGTGAGCCCGGTATACCATAGAGTAAGCCACAGTGAGGTGGAACGCCTTGAAGCTAATTAACTATACACAATGGAGACTTAAATGTCTTTTTTCTGTAGCTTAATCTGACCAAAGCTCACAAAGTCTATGTTTGAAAGGTTGGAGTTTGGACAGTCGTTATCATACAATCACGAACTGAAATGCATTGAAATGTTAGGTCGTACAGTTTAGTTGTTAGTGACTCTTGGTAAAAGGTGGTTGTGATGGAGTGGTGTCCTCACTGATTGCGGGCAGCGCACGGAGCCACACACACACACACACACACACACACACACACACACACACACAAACACACATGCGTACCAATCATTTCCCTCCCCGACAGCATCGCTAATTACCTTCTAAACAGCTCCGCTTCTTCTTCTATCTTCTACATTGGATAGGGTAACCAAGAGTGCACACTTGGGCTCCATCAGTTAACTTAAACATGCATTTATATAGACATCCACCTCTCCACTTACCTGCCAGGAGTCCATTCACACCATCATGCCTGCTTCTGGTTTCAAACAAGCAAACATTGCACATGATTTCCAGGTGTAAAATAGATGGGTATGGCGGGCAAAAGGAGTCATATGATGCCGGAAAAAGTAATCCCTTATTGTTTTCCATAAATCTGGAAAAAAAGTCATGCTCCATTGATTTATGTGAGAACTTAGTTAAAATGGTAAAAATGTATAAACATGGTCTGAAAACCAAAACAAAGCTGCCTGGGCCTCTCTTGGAGAGAGAATTTAGTTGCAAGGAAGGTAACTGCTGAACTGATTTTTTTTTTATTGCTGCTGTATTGCTGATTTTTTTCTTGAGCAGGAATCTCGAGTTATTGTCGAACTCTTTTTTTTTATTGGCATTGTCTTTTTTTGCCTTGTACAATTTTTGTAAATAGTTATGATGGTGAGATAAAGCCTCGTGAAGCTTTCCATCCAATTGCTCGACTCCTGGGCCGAAGCTTCATTATTGTGCTTCATTTGCTCTACTGTTCCATCAAGTGGACAATAAATGTAAAACAGGCAAAGTGATTAAAGACACCCTGAGGCTTCGGTGTACGAATGGATGGATGGATGTGATGCCGTGTATTTGTAAAACAAAAATGATGAAGTTATTAACATGGTGTCTGTCTTTAAGACACAGTAGCAGGGTCAAAAAGGGGAAGCGGACATAAATTATGGAGAGGGTTGTGATGTGACTGTGCTTGTGTTACTTAGTTTGTGACTGTGCTTTTGTTATGGGGACAACATGGAACACGTAAAAATTCCATTTATTTTTATTTAAAAACAACAACTTTTCAACAAGTCTCAAGTCTATGGATTATGAGGGCTGACTCCATTGCGTTTCACTTGCGTTTTCCCCGTTATATTTTGAATCATCCGCCAAACCTGAGAATGGTTTCATGAATCAGTCACGTGGTACGGCCGGCTCACCAGGCTTCAAACGTCATCTCATAGGTCACCAACAAAAGCCTTGCCAAAAATTTACAGGATTACTCGACACACACCAGCTATAAATAAATTTCGACCATGCCTGTCTTTTCCAGTGTTTTTTGATTGTTTGAGAGAGAACCCCACAACACTAGTTTACTTGCATCATGAGTAAGGTCAGGCTGGGATGGACTCGGGTGACCCTTCCAAAATGGAAAGCTTTGGACCAGATGATTTATTAGATGTACAGGGACACTTCAATCCTTGCTGCCCCTTTTCTCAACCTGATGTCATGCTGCTCCTCAGTGGAGAAACACAGGCAGCCAATGAGCCACTCACCAGTCTGGAAAATTTGCAGGACCTCATCCCATGAAGAAGAAACAATCTAAACTGGAATAAAGGCATGAGTAAGCTCATCACAAACATCTGTATATATATATATATATATATATATATATATATATATATATATATATATATATATATATATATATATATATATATATATATATATATATATATATACATATATAACAACAGCTTCATTTCAACTTCAGTTAACATCCTTGTTATAGATGTTGCTGTTAGACCTGTTGACTTTATCAGTCATGGATAAAAAGTTTGGTACATTGTCATCAGTGATTGAATGAGGTGCATCAGTTTAAATAGTTTTTGCTCGGAACTATTGAATCTGGTTTTGAATGAATGAGTTATTAAAAACAAACTTCGGATGAAATGAATTCTCAAAGATTTGCATTAGCATTCATTTTTAAGGAAAACTTAGCAGTGTTCCGGGCATAGTTACAGGCTATCATAGCAGCAGGAAAAAGTTGGGCTTATGATAACACCAGCACATTCTTCAAGTTTTGATCTTGAGACAGTAGTACTTTAACAAAGTTCACTATTTCAGTTTCACATGTTGGCATGGTAACATTTGCCGTACAGTTGGTCATGTGGGAATTCAGTACTTAATATGAGTCTATGTGATTGCACTGTGCAGACACTACATTAAAAGTCAGGTTATAACCAACATTTAACCAGCTAACCTGAAAAATCCAGAACTTCATGATTTCAGGATGAGAAATGAGGACTTGTAAACCAGCCTAAGTGATCATTATTATGTCATGGTCATATTTGACTGTGATGTACTATACTTCTCATTTGTTTTTATTTCCTTGAGAGAATCTTCCATAAAGGATATATAAAGTTGTATCTAATCTTATCTAATTTAATTTTATCTAATCTAATCTTAAACTATTAAAGTGAATACAGACTGAGCCCAAGTACCATGCTGTGAGTAAACTCCACATGGTGGAAACAGATGGAAGTAGACAGAGCTATAAAAATTCTCAGGAGCAGCATGTTGTTGAGTTTATTGATTTTAATTGAAAGAAAGACAGTTCACTTTTCTCCATCACAGCTATGGTGATGGAGAAAGCTGGTTAAACTCAGTTTTAAAGGTTCTACACGCAGTCCATGTCCCCTGTGACTGGGACACAGTCTGATGATCTGATGAATGACTTTGATGAATGAGACTCAGCTGACAAAAGAGAAGCTACAACAGAAAGACAGAGACTGTGTTTCATCCACAGCCTGCAGTGCCTCCAAAAACAGTCAAGAATGAAGCTGCTGAAAGTGGGGAACATATTCAGACCACCATCTCAGATCAGGTTTAAAGGAGCAACTCTCCACTGCAGGCTGTGGTTGAAACAGGATCTCGTTGGTGGGTTGCGGACAGAGATGTAGCTGGTTAGCCTGTCTTGTTGAAATAGATTTTCTGAAAGCATTTGAACTTGAATACTCTCTTTTTTAAAATCTAGCTAGCATATTATTAGCTTTCTAGCTGAGCCAACTCTTCTATTAGCTGCATTGCAGACCAAGAGTAGGACCCACTCAAAGCAGCCAAGGTCTCTTTCATTGACTGAAACCTGCTGGGATGGGAATAACTTTCAGATATAGTAAAATTCTCAAGTTTTACCACAGAAACTGAGTTAGTGCTCCTTAAAAGTATAAATTTTGATAGCAGATCCATGAACACATATAGAGCCATGTCTTTTGTTTGGAGCCGTGTGAAACAGAGATGCTAACGTTTTGACATGATTGACTCATCGCAGATGGATGCTTTGAAAGCTGCAGCACAGATTATTCTGTGTCTGTGTTTCACTTAGTACTTTTCATTCACATTATTGCTAAATTCAGGTTTGAATATGTTCAAATGTTGCAAACAAAGTTTTTTTTTTTCTTTTTCTTTTTTTTTCTTTTTTTTTAAACCCAATGCTGTATTGAATTTCCCTCCGGGAATTAATAAAGTTTTTTTGTATGCATATCTGTCTGACCAAACGTTTATCTGAATCTGTGTCTGGATTGGATAGAAAACAGGAAGTGGGTGTGGCTTATACTGGGTAATGAATTTTAAGAGTTCTCTTGGCATTGGGAATGGATATATTCAAACTAGAAATTAGTATATTTGTATGAATGGCCAAATCCACAGTCAGATACCTCAGAGACTGAGTATGGCTAATTCCAGACTATATGCTGAAGGTCTACATGAGGACACGTCATTTAATCATGACGCGAGACTGCACCTGCTCCACTTTCGCTCTAGTCAGAGAAAATGTATTAAGCAAAGGTCTGGAACATCCTTATGTCTATATGTGTGAAATGTGTTGATGTAACTTTGTGGTTTTCTCAGCATCTGCATGCAGTCAAAAACCGACAGTCAAATTAAATAAATTCAGTATGGTTCACAAACATTTCAACAGTTTTTATGAATAAATAGTTTTAAAATTACAGTAGATCTTAAAAAAAGTGCAGAACTTAAAAGAACTGAGTTTGGCTGGATCTTTTCCCCCTATTACTTATGTACATGCTGTATTTTTGTTTTTTTTTTACCTAAAATGAATTTGCAGAAGTTTCTAACAAACTTTTTTCATTTGACATTATGAGGTATTGAATTTTGAGGTAAAAATGAATTTAATCCATTTTGGAACAAAGCTGAAACAGAAAATGTGAAAAAGGTATAGCACTGTAAATACTTACCGGATCCACTGTATATCACTGAAATGTCTGTGTAGGCTCTCATTCATCCAGGTCATGGTTATGTAATTCCTCAGGGAGAACTTAAAGCAAGTCCAGCTGCCCTTCAACAAAGAAATTAACATGTCACTGAAATACATCAAAGTCTGGCCTCACCTCCAACTTGTACATCAAAACACTGAAAGCCAGTGAGTAAATATGGGATTTCTGTGAGAAAATGAACATGTACAAGTGAGAGCCTAGGCATCTGTAGTGTTGTATTGCAGTAACTGTAGGTGTATCTGTGAATCAGAATGAATGCATAGCCTCAGCTCTGCTGCTCAGCAGGCAGCCAAATTACTGCTTTATGGTCTGAGCAAGCTAGCTGCTGGATGCTAATCAAAGTAACACAACGTTGCAAAGGAAATAAAATCCAGCAGTTAGACTGTGTGTTTTTCACTAACAGCTCTTTCATGAGATTCAAGGTATGTCACATACACAAACATAGCAGGACAATTATGGGGTGGCTCTGGCTTCAAAACTTCAACAAAGCTTGTTAAAGCTGTTTTTGAAGTGTGTGATTCATACAAGGCAAAGGCCTATTCTATACCTCTGTCTGAGATGTGCCTGAATGTCTCACCGAAACAGTTATTTCACATGCAACTCCCTCTATCTGACAGAAGGAAATCTAAATAGCAATACATGTTCTTTAAAAATGCAAGCAAACAAACTATTAAGGCTGTGTAATGGTGCAAAATTGGAGGGACGACGAGACAGAGATTTGGTTTTCACTTGAAAGTAAACAGTCTCTGTTGGATATGTTGTCATCACATTGATGGGAAAGGTTTTCCCTGGAATTGAACCAGCTCGATTGTCTTGACAATTTGTCTGGTGTTTCCTGAGGGAGATGAGCAGATCGAGTTTGTAAGTGTTCGACAGTAGGCCTGACGTACATTTGTTGGCAAGTCCTCCAGAGACTCCTATTCTACAGTGATGATGGAGTCATTGCTCTCGCCAAATGTGTCTTGGCTCTTCTATTGAATTGAGGTTTTGATATGCCTGTCTGCCGTCAGCATGAGTAATTTGGAGACATGTTGGCTTTGAATACTACAGTGAGGAGCACCAGAAAATGAGGGAAACGATCCTTTAATGATGGAGTACAAGAAGCTTCTTAGTGTTTTGTGCTAGTGGGTGTGTGTGTGGTGTGTGTTTGTGAGTTGGGGGAAGGGGTCACCCTCCCAGTTACCCTGAATGAAGACTGCAGAGTAGGGATGTTTAGTTTTCATTTCGATCATCTGTCCTGATAGCAGTCATAGCATGCCATTTGCTTTTGCCTGAGGGGGATGTACGTGCAACAGAAATGACTGAAGCAAGCTCCCGGCGTGAGTAAAATGGCTCGCAGTGAAAAAGCACTGTTTTCAGCAGGAGAAAGCCAAGTTGTGATTCAACAGGCACGACTGAGCCTTGTTTTTGATATTTCCACATGCACCCCCTCCTTTTTGTTCTGCTGCTGATTTGTGTATCACAGTCAGCCCCAATCAGCATATGCTCCTGCAGCCCCACTGTGCCACCAGCACTGAGGGAGAGAACCAGTTTTCCCTCAAATAAAATGAGGCAATTGTTGGTCCTGGTCAGCATTTGTGATTTATTTATTTAGTTATTTTGGTTGTGAGCAGAATGGAAACTTTCTTGTCCTCCAGCACTGTAGTGCTTCATGGTTTTCTCCTCCTCCTCAAGGCTCTAATTATTCAGATCTGGGAGTGGGAATCCACATCTCATCAGCAGCTGTTAGTTAAAATGCCCAGTGGAGAGCTCAGAAGTGTGGATTAAAGCCAGAAGGCAGCGTGTCAACTAGTATTCAGAGGGAAATCTACATATTGGACAAAATACAAAATTCAAAAGAGACAAATCTGAGTAGAGCTGTACCCAGGCATGGAGGGAACCAAGTTTGAATGAGGAGAAAGTGGTTTAAATAAAGATTATTAGGGAGTGAACTGTTGCTCAGTCTCTTGACTAGGAGTAACCCTTCCCAGGACTAGTGAGAAGCCCACATGTTAGCTTGTCTTTGCTAGCACTGTGATAGTTGATGACTGCTCTGTTAAGGTAATCTGGGACAAATATGTCACAATATGTGGAGCTTACCAACTTTTTTCAAAATGATTCTTCAACATTTTATTGGAGTAGACTTATTTTGATTCTTGCTCATTAAAGCCTCTATAAGGAGCTAACAGTTTGTGTCAATATTAGCACCCTCTGTGGACAAAGCAGTCCCAAACATGCTTGACTCATGACTTTTGACTGAATATCTGACCCCTGCATACCAGTTTCAGGTAATAAAACCTACGATATAAATATCTCCTATCTTTGTACCCATCATTTATTTGTTTGCTTCTGTCTATCATGAAAAGAATCAAATGACTTTCAGTCTGTTTCATAAATGTCAAAAAATTATCATAAGAGCTTTGAACAAGTAATTTCATATCTAACATTTACTTGTTCACCAAACAGCAGGAGCTAAAAGCTTGTAGCTGATATTTGTAATAAGACTATGAACACCAAGGGACAACTTCATTTGCTTAAAAGTTTAAACGTTTTTTTTTTTTTTTTTCTGCAAAAACTTGTTTATGGGGTATGGGCTCTATTTTCGTGCCTCGCCAGCAGTGTGGCCTAGGCGCGGCGTGAGTCAGGTCTGCCGCCAGAACAAGGCTTTCCCAAGCACAATTTGGTATTTTGGTGAGTGGCGCAGCCCGGTGTAAGTATCCCCCCTCCCTAACTCAGCTCCTCCCACCGGCGTAAGTCGTAGAGAGGGAGGAGAGAAGGCATGAAGTGGGTTTAGCACAGCTGAGACCTGTTTTTGCCAATCATATCAGCTCCTCTCCTCACCTTTAAATCCGCCACGGGCGAGGTGTATTACAATTTTCATGAAGTAGTCGAAGAGATCAAGAGATGTCTGAAGACAGAAATGCCACACGATGGCGACAGAAGGCAGCTCCTCAACAAGTGTCACTGTAAGCACTACATTGGGCGTCCTCCACACTGTCTCATATAAGCACAGATGGATTTGGTGTGTGTAATGTTGTACTCACCGGTAAGACAAACACCCTTTTCCACAAATAAAGACAGTCACATTAAATTGCATATATTTAATCCCACGTGACAAAGGTGGAACCACCTGTGCATGAAGGACGCATCGCGCTCCATGGCCTGACTCTTTCTTTCATAGATGTTGGCATATAAAACAAATCTGGCTCACAAAACTGAATAATATAATATTCGTATTTGGGCCTGACTCCGGATTGAATATTCACTAAAACACTAAAATAAATCATCTGATCAGCCTTGTCGCCGCAGCATCGGGACGGAGAGAGGACACAGAGATGTCCTAGTCGAGCTGTGCGAGAAAAAGGAGAAAAATGCCTCTGCGCTGGGTCTGCCACCGTTCGCTGCGCCACCGGCGGGCACAAAAATAGAGCCCTATGTGTCTATCAGGGTACAGAAATGCTCCTGCTGTCAGGCTTGCCCAGTCTGCATTACTGACTTCCAGAGAGGACTTTCTTGATTTGCCACCCTAGACTTTAATGTGGATCCACTTCCATTTCCTGCCCCCTCATAGTTTGATCATCACTGACAGCCAACAGAGTGCTGACCTTTTTTTTTTGATGCAGGCCTCACGACAATGTTGCTGGTCCAGGTCATTTTCCAGGGTTTTGTTTCCATGCTTTTTAAGGATCCTTTACAAACCTGTATTATCATGCTCCTGCCCATTCTCGAAAACTGCTGTGCAACTGAAACAAGACCTCCCACCAGCTCTCCTGGACAGTCAATGACCTTCAGTTCCTGCTGCCCACATTCTTGAATCTCACCAAGTCTTTTTATAAATCTTAAATGTCTAAAACATGTCTGATGTTTTATTATATGTGTGACCTCAGAAGAAATTCACACGAAAACAGCTCTTTTAAATATCCCTGACTTACCCATGAGTCTATTTTTAAAGTGATAGGACCGTTTTATTTAAAAAAAATTTGGGAAGTGGAATTGTTGCGAATACTCGTCAATAGTTAGTGTATAAGCCACTACTGTCATTATTCAACAGGAAAAAGAAAAGCATAGAACTGACAGACTTCTGTCTGGTTTTACTTCTGAAAAAAAAAAAAAGTTTAGTTCAGTAGGTTGGTTACAGATTGCAGCCATCATGACGATTCAAGGGCCTCAAGTCCTTCTGTCCTGTTGTTAGGGCTGCTTAGTTAGGGGAAAAATCAAGATCACAATTATTTTGATTAATATTGATATCAGGGTGATCAAAAACTATAACCTGAGTTTGAAATCTGCATCACATTTATTAACACAACTTATACACTATTCATCTTGGTGATAATACTCACTACATTAACTAAGAGACTCTTCATGTAATTAACCCTTCGATGCATGGCCGACCAATACCTACACATTTCCATGAGTGGGGTCAAAAATAACCCCAACTAGAATGAATGCGTTTTAAGCTGTAAATTGAAAAAAATGTCTTTCATTTTGGATAAAGATGATTTTTATTATATATTGGTCAACAAAAGAATTATTTCAAGTCTGACTTGTTTTATTTATCACTTATTAACATTTTCTGACAAAACGGCTTTGAGAAAGGTTAAAAAAGTCAGCCTCCAAATATGATTTCAACACCAGAATGATTATATAGTTTACCTGTTAGTTTTTTTTATCTTTCATTTGAACACAAACTTGCTATCAATACAGCTATCAAAACTTAAGCTTTCAGTGTTTCTGTGTCAAAAAAATTCAATAACTTAAAAACAATAAAAAATAGATACAAATCCAAAATGGCCCAATGTCAAAGAGTACCTATTTAAGGAAAAGCATCTAAGCGTTAAAGGGATATTCCATCATAACATTAAGTTAGGGTCAAACACACCGTAACACAGAGTTAGAGACCCCGTCGAGAGATGAATGTTGTCGACCGCTTGCTTCTCTAGTTATACCAACTTTACTAACGATCACAGATAGCAATACAGAGAGCCACACACTCAACCAAAAAGCCTCTCTATAGCCACAAATAAGCACCTCAAGGGAGAACATTTATGATCATTACTTCATGGAAATGCACTCAGACCGAGACGCTAAGGCAGAAGAACTACTGCGTCTGCAGTGCAAAATGAATAATATGATGATTATTACTTCAAGGAAATGATAAAGAAATGATCATAAATGTTCTTCCTTGAGCTTAGGTGCTGTTCTAAGCATTATTTGTGGCTACAGAGTGGCGTTTTGGTTGCGCGCGTGGCTCTCTGTATTGCTCTATGCGGTCGTTACTAAAGTGGTAAGTGATAACTACAGAAGCAAGCGGTCGGCAATATTCATCTCTTGAGGGGGTGTCTAACTTGGTGTTACAATGTGTTCGACCCTAACTTAATTTTATGCCAGAATATCCCTGTAAGTATTTTTTCACTTTAAAAAAATTGAAGGCTTTTAGCCTTTTTTTAACTGCTGACACATTATCACAGCCTACAGATAAGAAAAAAATCATTTAGTCTTTTCAGGCTTTTATGAAACCCACTTTTAAACATCAAGACTGATTGTGAGTCTGAACAATGTCTCTCACGTTTTTGCCCAGAAGTCATTAGCTCATCAGCACCATGCACACTTGTGATCTCTACAACCTCTCTCTCCTCATTCTGTCCCTTAGCTTTTCAGACACACAGCACCTTCCTTTTGCCCCTCTCCCTGCTCTCTTCCTGCTCCTCCTGCCCCTCTCCCTGCTCTCTTCCTGCTCCTCCTGCCCCTCTCCCTGCTCGTCTCTCTCCTCCTCCTGCCCCTCTCCCTGCTCGTCTCTCTCCTCCTCCTGCCCCTCTCCCTGCTCGCCTCTCTTCTCCACCTGCTCCTTGAGGGGAGGGGCCATGCCCACACTCTGCTGTTGAGGAAAGGAGTGAGAGTAAGATTTATTCAATTTACAAGACATAACAAAGTTAAAATCTGATTTGTTGTTAGTTGTTCTCACTAAGTTCCATTCCTGACAGCGAATGG
Source organism: Xyrichtys novacula (assembly GCA_962446985.1). Classification (NCBI taxonomy): domain Eukaryota; kingdom Metazoa; phylum Chordata; class Actinopteri; order Labriformes; family Labridae; genus Xyrichtys; species Xyrichtys novacula. The sequence continues at coordinate 7,061,799 of OY660869.1, forward strand.
TCTTTTGGTTTTTGTGGTCTGAAGTATTTACACCGGTATCACTAGGTAACTTGGGTTCTCTCCACTTAGCACTGAGGAGTCAGGGGGAGGTTTCTTCTAGTCTCACTGAGACTCGTGCCTCACACTTGTCTTCTGCATACTTCTTTTTCCTGATCTCTTCCAGTGGCACCCTGTGTACTGTATTTGTCATACCATGGACTACTGCCATGTACACTTTTAGATCGCTAAGAATATGAAACCCTAAGCCTCCGCTCACGGACAGTTTTATGTTTGTGGAGCTCACTTGTAGATTAGTTATTTACCGTGCAGTTTGTAGGATGTCTTGGGTTTTCTATGCCAGCCTTCACAAAATTATTTGTAGGGTCAAACAAATATTTTGAGATATTTGTTTAAGATGAGTTCATCCTCTGGGTTGAGTTTTTCCACCTTGGTGACATTTGTAAAATTTGTGATTTTTGCTGCTGTGTTTGACAATGAACCGCTCTCTATCTCTTACCTCTGTGCACTCTCATACCCTGAGTTTTAGTATCAGAACAGACACAAACGCAGAAATACACAGCCTCCTGATCAAAGCGGAGGCATATGTTGGCAGCATGATGATGAAAATGAAAACTGACAGACAATTAGACAGCTGATTAGCACTACGCTGAATGCTGTGTTTTTCTCTGTGTGCAGGTCGAGTGTGTATTTGTTAGTGTGCATGCGTAGGAAGGTGTGCTCCAACTGTAGTCAGCAGCTGACGGGGCATATTCAGTCATTTCAAATACTAAAATATATCTTTTTCATACCATTGGTTTGCCATCCTTCTTATACCTGGGGATCACACGTTAGTGAGGTCAGTTCACCTCTGACTTGTGCAGGCATTCAGGAAAATATTTTCACAGTATTGCCTCTAAATCCCCCTCTCACAAAACACTTCCATATGAATCTCTTAAAAACAGACACTGCAAAATAGCAGCCTATAACGTGGGTTCATTGTTGAGAGTGCAGACTTTGACAGTGTGATTGTATGGCAGCTATCTCCCGCCTCTGCAATAATCTATTTGGACATATTCTCACTGCAGTCACTGAAAACCCTCCAAATCTTCTGTTTTGTTTTGCAAAGGATTCAGAACTGCCTCTCAGAATTGCATCAGTCTCTGCATTTTAGAAAATGTGTTTCCTTTTTGGAAGCGCTTATTAAAAATCAGCCATACAATACTCCTAACACAATATCACTGGCAACATATGGTAGCTGTCATAATCGTATACCAACCATATTTACATGGTTGCTGTTGCAAGAGATCTTGCAATCTTTCAATACATTAAGGCACGTGCTATAAAATACTGAACCAGACTCAGTGTAAATACAGTTTGGATGTTCAGAGAAAATGTGCAAATGGTTAAAGATTGAACAATCTCACTTGCGGACCATGGTGCTTTTCTACACTTCAAAAACTGAAGCTTAAAACTGCTTTTTTAATGAAAGATTTCATGTCTCATTTTGTCAATAACTCAGTTACATAAAGGTATTCATGTTGTGTATCTTTATTTAGTTGATTGTGTAAAATGAGTCCCTGTCCATAATTTGAGTTGGCAAAACCTAAACTTCAATGTCTATGTCTGAGGATTGGCCAAGTTCTCAGTGCTTTTTACACAGAATGGAGTCTCCTATTCAATCAGCTGGGGTTTTCATCCAACCTCATACATGCTGCCGTGTCCCTCTGCACTCCATTGCTCTAAAGGTGAGTACCTTCTTTGAATATTGTGTTGTAAATAACAGCACAGTAAATGGATATTCTGCCAGGTTACCATAGCTGTCAAATTTGGCAGGAATCTCGTTTCAGTGTAACCCATATATAGCCGTGTTGAACCTTAGCAAAGTCAACATTAGCTGTTCTACATGTGGGAAAGTGTTTCACATGTGAGCTGCTGACATAAGCCCTTTGTGTTGCCACACTATTGAGTATTTTTTATTCATTTATCCTTACACTGGCCACTTCAAACAAACCTAACTTTTAGAGAAATTAAGCTTTGTTTACGTGATCCTGACTTCATCCTGAAATGATTCTGCTGAAATATTTTATAGACCTGTCCACTTGTTCCATCATCTCCAACACTGTTACTATACACCTGTTTGTTTGTCCCTGTCTATCTCTCTCTGTTTCTTCATTTCCCTCTCTCTCTTCTCTAAACCCAGCAGATGACTGTCTAACGTCAGTCTGGTTCAGCTTGAGGTTTCTGCCTGTTAAAGGAAGTTCTTCCTCTCCGCTGTAAGTTAATAAATGCTGTTAAGTGTTTCAATCATGTGGTTGAAGATGAGATGGGAGTGGGTCTGAGCTTACAGGATAGGGCTCAGTCTGATCCAATCTTTACATTGAGTCTTTGTAAATAGAGTCTGGTCTTGACCAGTTCTTTAGTGATAACAGTAAACATGACTGGTTAATTGATTGATTGAAATTGGCCTGTGAGCTCTTATTTTAACCAAAAGCCATGCTGTTTTTTTATATTATTTTCAGACCAGGAGAACATGCTGAAAACATTCATATTTCCCTGTGACAGTTCAGGGAAGGTTTTACTTAAATGCCCGCTGAGTATTGTTTGACACTTTTTCATTGAAAATGGTGGCAGATTAAGGGCTCTATTTTCGTGCTTCGCCAGCGATGTGGCGCAGGCGCGGCGTAAGTCAGGTCCGCCTCGCCGACAAGGCGTTCCCAAGCACAATTTGGTATTTTGGTGAGCGGCGCAACCCAGCGTAAGTATCCCCCCTCCCTGACTCAGCTCCTCCCAGTGGCGAAAGTCGTAGGGAGGAAGGAGAGAGGGCATGGAGTGGATTTAACACAGCTGGGACCTGTATTGACCAATCACATAAGCTCCTCTCCTCACCTTTAAGTTTGCCACCAGCGAGGCGTATTACAATTTTCGTGAAGTAGTCAAAGAGATCAAGAGATGTCTGAAGACAGCAATGCCACATGATGGCGACAGAAGGCAGCCCCTCGACAAGTGTCGCTGTAAGCGCTGCATTGGGTGTCCTTCACACTCTCTCATATAAGCACAGATGGATTTGGTGTGTGTAATGTTGGACCCACTGGTAAGACAAACACCCTTTTCCACAAATAAAGACACTCACATTAAGTTGCATATATTCAAACCTCACGTGACAAAGGTGGGTTGTGCGCACAGATCACTTCATAAATTCCAATAATGGCATTAAAATCGTAACCATCTGTGCGTAAATGACACATCGCACTCCATGGCCTGGCTCTGTCTTTCATAGATGTTGGCATGTGAAATAAATTTGGCTCACAAAACTGAATATTATAATATTCGTATGTCCAGACATGTCCGGGTCTGGCTGCGCAAGAAATAAGAGGAGGAGGAAGAAAGAAAAGGAGGGAGACGAATTACATATCTTGTTAACTTCATCATGTGTGTTTATTTACTAGATATTTAATTTAATGCGGTTTCAGCTGTGTTGATTCGGTTAGGTTGTGTGTCCAAACGCGTGCCAAACGCACTCATCAGATCAGATATAGATCAGAATATTTCGATATAGATCTAAATGTATGTGCTGACTCAGATTAATAGTTGTTGATGATTATTTATTGCACTGAAATGTGCCTGACACTGTGGAAACCTGCCGGTGAGGCATCGGTGACGTATGCCGATACGCCGCCGGTCTACCAAAATACCACTAGACCAGCTGTGCTCCGCCTGCACTGAAAGCTGACCAGGCGAGCTTTCAGCACACTTAACACGCCAGCGGCAAGCACGAAAATGTCACTGCGCCTGCTGATTCTGTCGACACCTCCCCCTGCCACGCCCAGCTTGGCGGACCTCGGTGCGCCTCAGTCCACGAAAATACCAAATTTGCTGTACGCCGGGCTCTGACAGACGAAAATACCACTGCGTGGGGTCCGCCACCCTCCGCCACATCGCCGGCAGACACGAAAATAGAGCCGTAAGTGTCAAAGGCAAGCTGTTTAAAATCTTACGTCTTTTATACTGGATAATAATTAATTTATGTAATGCAGTAGTTTCTAATGGTCCTACTAACTCTAGGACCATTTGAGATATAACAGCTCCCTTTCCTTAAGAGCTCCTCTCAAGACTCCTTTGAGTAAACCCATTGACCAGCATTTATTAAATGTGAAATGCTGTGGAATAACAGCTCCTCTGGGTAGAGGAAAGGGGGCTTTGGCCTGGCAGCTCCTAGTGAGAATATTCGGGCTGCTGTAAAAGGACCAGTCACCTATCCCACATATTAAGTTATGGACGCTCAATATCTTAGGTAAATAGTATTTCAAGTTGGGAAAAAACAAAAGTGCCAGACCTTTTACTGATGCATTTTAGGATGTGAAATTTAAATTATTTTTGCGGTTATATTTAAGACTACACTAGAATTCACAATTATGCCATGAAAAATGAGACCTTCAAGATTATTTTGAGAAAAATAATAATAATACATATTTCTGCTAACTCTCCTTTGGCTATCTGTTTACAGATATATGATTGTCTCGGGGCACAATGGCGATGATTACTTCAGGTAACCCAGGTGCACTTTGATTTGCTACTGTTACAACTAAGCAGCTGAGTCTACCCCCTATCAGACTATGTTAATTACACTGGGTAGGCTCTTGTGCACTGTGGCTGCAGATGGTCTGCTGGCCTGATATTCTTAACAAGAGAACTCAAAGCATCAGAATATCATGGCAAAGTTTACTATGTGATCAATTCAAAATTTAACTTTCATATATTCCTGCATTCGCAACCAGTAAAACTAAATACTTCTAGTCTTTTTCTGTTTTAACTAAGATTTTTCCTTGAAGCTCATGAAAATTAGACTTCTTGGTTTCTCAGATTGTTTGAACATGTTTCTTTTTAGATCAATCAAGGAAAGATTTAAAATACAAAAATATTTGACATTTGACTAGAACCTTAATCTCAACACAACATTTTGTTTGGGTCTCCTTTAACACAAAATATTATTTATTGTTTTGTGCTAACTGTTTTAACTTTTGATTTTTATTACTTATTTATTCTAGTTTTATTCTTGTTTTTATTATTCTATTAATATTTGTATTTTTATTTCCCCTTGGGTTTTTGGGTTGAGTTTTTCTCATCCTCTGGACAGTTAATGGATTCAGATCAGGACAGTTGTCTGGGTAATAAAGTAACATGGCTGTTCAACATGATTCTGGTTCTGCACAAGGTTTCTGCCTGTTGATTTCCCCGCAGCTGTAACTTAGCTGTATCTGCTGCGGAGTGATTCACACAGATTCTCATCTTAACATTGGGTCTGTAAATAATTGGACAGAGCTCAGTCTGGAGCTGATTTTTTTGTAAAAACCGTATATGAGTTTGTGATTTGTCTATAAAGGTTGACTGGTTGATGTTGTTATACTTCGCCCAGTACAGTTTCTGGTTGAAATGCCTCTTCCTATTATTTTCAGAGGTCTTTAGTGCTCAGTGTTTTTTCTAACAATGTGTGAATACCCATTACTTGACTCTCTTGAAGAAGCAAAGGTCGAATTATACCATCACAATTACTAAAGAATAACAAAGGTATCCCGAGACTGCTGCAGGTAAAACTTTTGTTATTGTATTATCAACATTAGCACTCAAGAAGCTTTCTTACTGCAGTCTCTGTACTTTACAGTGCATTAGACAGAAAATAGTGATTTGTAGCCTGAACATAAAGATCGAATAAACAACTTGTTTTATGCATACAATGACTTGTCAGCTTGTTTCTGTATATGAACTGAATTTTTCATCATTGAATTTAGTAATACTAGGCAAAAACATATCCCTCTTACTCAGACTTTTCTCAGCTTGTCTCCCATTTATCTTGTATTTATCCTTTACACTTGGCATGGGAATTACACAATCTTGGCATGTGCTGGCAGGCATGTAACGCTGCGTCCATACCTGCTGTCTCTCTCCCAGTCCTTCTCCCTCTCTCTCCAGTGCGCTCTCTGCATGTTCCTGGCATGCACAGGCGGAGGTGTCACTTCAGATTTGCTTAGGGAGCAGATTGTGTGTGTGCACATGTGCTACTTCTCTATGTATGTTTGTGTATCAGTGCCTTTATTCACTGTGTGTTCTTAAATAAGGTATTTAGTGATCTTGTGAGAACATCGTGTGTATTTTTCAAGTTTTTTGCTCCTGGCCAAAGCGGATGTGAGAACATGAAGATGTTTGGCTTTAACATTGTAAAAATGACACTCATATTGCCCTGAACTGAGCTGTAACTCTGTCCCAAGTACAGTTTATCACACTTCTTAAAGACACAGTCCATAATTACTTATATCCTAATCCTATAAACTGAATTCATATTATTTCATCATTGCATGAGCTGTTGTTTTTGTTGCTGTTGTTCCAGTGTTGATGCTGTCCCCTGTCTCTCTCTCACCCTCATTCTCTATTCTCTCTCCCTCACTCTCCCTTACTCATCCTCTCTACTTCCTCCTCCCTTGTTCTCTTTCTCTCCCCCTGCCCTCTCTCTTCTCCTCTCTCTCTCTCTCTTTCTCCCTCCATCTCTCTGTATTTCTCCCCAACCCAGCAGTGGCTTGGTGGCTGTCTAGAATGAGTCTGGTCCTTCCCAAAGTTTATGCCTGTTAAAAGGAAGTTTTTTCTTTCCCACTGTCACTCATGTTAGATGAGATGGATCAAATTGGTCCCATCTCAAGGTTCGGGTCTTAATAATTCATCAAACAATGAGCGTGGTCTAGACCTTCTCTTTTTCTTTGAAGAGCGTCTTGGGATGACGACTGTTGTGAACTGGCGCTATATAAATCTAATTTGATTGATTGATTGATTGATTGATTGATTGATTGGTTGGTTGGTTGATTGAGTGATTGATTGATTGATTGATTGATCGATCAATCGATAAAGATGGCACACTTCACAACAGAGGGTATACAGGTTTGGAGGTGGTAATGAACGCAGAGAAATTCATAGAAGGGGGTGTCAGAAATCCATGTACTGCATGTACTTCACCAACAGGGGGGACACTTCACCACTTAAGGGCCTTTCTCACCCAAAGTCCCCTTCCAAGGTCCGGATCAGGGACCTATAACACATTGTCAGCGGATTTGTTGAACAGACATATTTAATATTATAGCAACCCAGCAATAATGTGGTGGTTCTGTTGTTTGGTGTTATGTGTTTTCTGATAGTCAGTAAATGTGAATGGTTGGGGTATATGATCAGATGTGAGAACGAGGGGGCGGGGAGAGTGACTGAGAGACAAGGGTTAATGTGTGTGTATATGCATGAGTGAGAGTGCTGAAAGATAGAGAGCAGTTGATTAAGAGTTGTACTGGTGTACTTAGTTCTGCAAACCCTCTCTGCCATTCGTCCAGTTCTATGGACAGTCGCTGTTCTCCCTTCTGCTGCAACCTCTGGCCGGCATAATTTCCCAGATTTATCACAGTGTTAATGTGATATTGGTTTATATTGACATATGAAAAAATCCAGCTTCATCAGCACCACAGACCGGACCGTGGTTCATCTGGAAGGGGACCGAGTTCGACATTTTCAAGAGGACCATGGTCCATTTGTTTGATCTGGACCACCAGATTGCATGCACATTCATACCACCCTGACCAAAGGAGTAAGGGGACCATGCTCCTTTTAGAACTAACCAAACAGTCCTGGTGTGAATGCACCCTTAGACTGAACTGTTAATAACCTCCAAAAGAGGTGGATTTAAAATCCAGTTGAGAAGGAGTTGAAGACAAAAAGACAGGTGTGGCCACCCCTGAATATTGGTCATGGCAGAAGACAACGCTCAGACCAAAATGAAACAGACTGAAGGGACTTACAGCTGATGCTTCTGGCACCAGAATCAAGTGATAACCTCTGGTATAACGGAATGGGTGCTGTGGTAATGCCTTGGTGGCATACTTGAAGCTACATTACTTGTTCGTCATCTCACATTATGAAATGAGGAAGACATTAAAAGGATTGTATGGTATGTGTAGCGTACCCTCCGACAGATTGGTGGACTCGACTGATGATTTCTTGAAACTGTCTTTATTTTCATAAACCTTTCCATAAATCAGCTCCATGAAATTCACCGTGAGAACTAACAAAACACAAAAAATGAAATTACATTTCTGTTTACACAATGCACCATTACCTAATAGCTTCACCGAAGGTGAGAGAAAATTGGCTTAGCTTTAGCACAGTAATGTAATGTAAACCGTAACATACACACTCTCTAACTAACCTTGTGCCTCCTCGGGGGGTAGCTATACCTTCTTCGTTGCTTCACTCTTTAGTTAACGTAGATTTATTACTTTATTTTCCTTTACCGTAAACTCTTTTACTTTCACCGTTACCTTAGCTCATTCATACTGTGACCGTCCTTTTGTTTCCTTTTACCCGCACAAAACAGCAAGGAGGAAGTGACACATTGGTTAGCAATCTCTTCAAAATAAAAGCTCACAATAACATAAGCTCCAAAATGAGCAATATACATATAAAACACATAAATTACATTTTCTTATAACAAACTCAAATCATGAACTATAATTTAATACTCTCGAATCATGTAAAAATGCATTGAAAGTAGCTTAACTGTTTGTTTTTAAGATTTTAACTTATTTAACCATTTTAACAGTATAAGGCTGTCCTCTTGTGGCCAAAATGATAAACAGCAATACATAAAACCAAAAAGTGGTTTGCTACACTCCCACCAAAATTATTTGTGTTCCACATTAAACACTGAGTGTGAACTAAGAATAATTTTCTCAATAAGAGTGCCATTGTCTTTGTGTATCCACAGCTTAAGACGCTTCAAAAAGCAGAACTAACTTCTGCACTGGGCGTTCCAATATTGAAGGTTTGGCAAGACGCTCACCCTTCTGGCTCAGATTCTTATCTCCCACTGAGATTTTCACTCTTCTTACAAGCCCATCCTTGCCGCTGACAGTCTCTATGACTCTTGCAAGTCTCCATTCGCCTCTGGGTAATAGTTCATCTTTGTCCATCACTATATCACCCACCATCAGATTTCTTCTCGGCGTGTGCCAGCGTTGCCTTGTGGTGATATTGTGTAGATATTCTTGTTTCCATCTACACCAAAACTGTTCCAATAAAAACTGAACACGACGCCATCTTTTTGCTCCATACAGATCCTCTTTAGGGAATGTGCCTGGTGGAGGGAGTGCTGTACTGGACTTCATGTTGAGGAGATGATTGGGGGTGAGAGGTTCGAGGCTGTCGGGGCAGTTCAAGTTATCCACAGTGAGTGGTCGACTGTTGACGATGGCCATAGCTTCGTACAGCACAGTCCTTAATGAAGCATCATTGAGCCTGCCTTGAGAAAGAGACAGGGTAGAGCTCAGAACACTTCTGACAGTCTTTATCTGGCGTTCCCACACGCCCCCTGCATGACTGGAGTGAGGTGCGTTCATAATGAAATCACACTGTTTTTGTGACAAGAATGTGTTCAGTCTCTGTGTGTCAAGCTCTTGTAAAGCTGTCTTGAATTCATTCTTGGCGCCAACAAAATTGGTGCCCTGATCACACTGTATTTGACGGACTGCACCACGAAGAGCAATGAAGCATCGCAGGGCGTTGATGAAGGCATCAGTTGACATATCCTCCAACATTTCGATGTGAATGGCTCGTGAGCAAAAACAAGTAAAGAGCAGGCCGTATCGTTTATGCTGTTTTCTTCCTTGTGCAGTTGTGAAAGGGCCAAAGCAATCCATACCACAATAAGTGAAAGGAGGGGAGGGCTCGACGCGTTCAACAGGTAAGTCACTCATTCTTTGACCCTCTGCAGTTCTCCTGAGTTTACGACAGATCACACACTGATGGATGTGTGATGCTACTGCTCTGCTCATTCCAGGAATCCAATATCCACTGGCTCTGATTTCATTTATTGTGAATCCTTTTCCTTGATGTTTTGTCTTTTCATGGTTGTGAGCTATTATCAACTTTGTCACATGGTGCTCTTTAGGAATGACAACTGGATGCTTGAAGGAGTCAGTGAGTGACGAGTGGCGGAGTCGTCCTCCCACCTTGAGGAGACCGTCTGTGTCGAGGAATACATCAAGATGGTGTAATTTGTTGCAACGTTGTAGTTGATTACCTTTGCTCAATGATTTGATCTCCTCCTCATATGCTTGTCTTTGCAGATCCAGGATTATGACATGCTCAGCACTTTCTCTTTCGCTCACTGTTGTTAGAGCAGGTGATCTGATCTTTTTAACTCGTCGAAGCAGACGGGCTATGGCTCTGGTAGCTCGAGACCATGATGAGAACTTGGACAGGCGGTCGACAAGACTCATTGTTTCTGTGGTTTTTGTGTGCAGGGCTTGTGCCTTTTTGACTTCTGGATCTCCGATGAACAGGTCTGGCACTACATCATTTTCAATGGGTAACTCCTTTTCCCATAGAAACTTGGGGCCAGTGAACCAGTCAGATGCAAGTAGTTCACTTACAGTTTTACCTCGGGATGCTCCATCTGCTGGATTCTCATCTGTGGGGACATAGCACCATTGCTGTGGGTTTGTACAGTGGCGAATCTTCTGGACCCGGTTGGCGACAAAAGTGTGAAATCGCCGTGCATCATTATTTATGTAGCCTAACACCACCTTTGAATCGGTCCAAAAGTATTCTTTTCCATCAACAATTCTCAATTCTTCTCGAAGCATGTTACTGATGGAGACTGAAACTACTGCTGCAGTTAATTCCAGCCGTGGTATTGTAGTCACTTTTGTTGGAGAAACACGGGCTTTTCCTATCACTAGTGAGCAATGAATCTCTCCTTCTTTGTTCTTGACTCTCAGATAAGAGCATTGTCCGTATCCGCTTGTGCTCGCATCTGAGAAGTGGTGTAATTCAGTTTCCACAACTTCTCCAAAGTTAGCAGGTAAGTAACATCGAGGGATGTTTATTTTCTGTAGGTTGGTGAAATCATGTTGCCAACTCTCCCACCGTGGTTTTAGCCTCTCTGGCAGGGGCTCATCCCAACCAGTGCCCTGGTTGCACATCTCTTGGAGGATTCTCTTTCCGTTGAGGACGTATGGTGCAAGAAAGCCGAGAGGGTCATATATGGAAGCGACAGAAGATAATATGCCTCTCCGTGTGGCGGGTTGGTCCTTTAAGGTGTTCTTGAATTTGAAGCTGTCCTCCTTTATGCTCCATTGTATTCCTAGAGCTCGTTCCAGTGTGTCATTGAATGTTAAGTCCTTTGTCTTTGTCTCTGTCATACACTCTGATGGGGGCAGGCTCTGCAATACAGCATGGTTATTTGACACAAATTTGTGGAGGCGGAGACCACCTTTGCTGCATATCTCCCTTGCTTCCTGTGCCAACTGTATGGCTTTTTCCACATTGTCCGTGCTTGTCACTCCGTCGTCTACATAAAAGTCCTTTGCAACAAACTGTGCTCCTACTGGGTGTGAGTGGCTGTGTTCTTTGGCTAAATGTTTTAGTCCATAGTTCGCGCACCCAGGGGATGACACTGCACCAAAAAGGTGTACTTTCATGCGGTACTCCTGTGGTTGTGTTGTTGTATCTCCATCCTTCCACCAGAGGAACCGGAGGTAGTTGCGGTCTTCCTCTTGGACATGAAATTGGTGAAACATTTTCTCAATGTCACATAGAAGAGCAATGGGATATTGTCTGAACCTTATGAGAATGCCTGTTAGGTTATTGATCATGTCTGGCCCTGGGAGCAGGTGTTCATTTAAGCTTGTGCCAGAATATTTTGCTGAACAGTCAAACACAATGCGCAGTTTGTCAGGCTTCTGAGGGTGATATACCCCATGATGTGGAATATACCATCGCTCACCTTGAACTCCATCTGTAGGCACCTCTTCCACATCACCTCTCTCTATGATCTCCTTCATGTATGTTGTGTAGTCTCTCTTGTAATTTTCATCCCTGCTGAACTTACGCCGTAGATGATTGAGCCTGATTTCAGCGAGCCTTTTGTTGTCAGGTAGAGAGGGCCGTTGTTTGAATGGAAGAGGCATCTCATAATGACCCTGGGCATTCTTTTTTATACCATCTTTGAGTTTGCTCAAGAACATGAGGTCCTCTTGTGAGACAGTTTTGTCATCTCCTTTTGTGTCTTTGAAGTCTGACTCCAGGACGCTTATCACATCCATCGGTGTTACTGGAGGAAGTTCCTTTAGCATGACTCTGTGACACAAGCTGGACTGTCTTTCATTAAGGCCAGGTGTAGAGCAACCCACAATGCTCCACCCCAAGTCTGTGAGGACGGCGTAGGGCTCATTGTCTGCTCCATCAATCATTTGTCTGGGCTTTATAGCTCTCGGACAGTTATACCCAATGAGGAGTCCCACATCACAGCTGAGGAGAGGTGGTATCTGATCTGTGATTGCAGCTAGATGAGGCCATTGTTTCGCTGTTTGATGGGTAGGTATGTTGTCGCGGTTCATGGGGATACAGTCTTTGGTGTATGAAGGGGGGAGATCAATGTAAATGCCTGAATTGTAGCCTCTGACACGAAGTCCCTCCACTCTTTCACTTTTCATTATCATGCTCTCTCCCAACATAGTAGTGAGTTTCAGATGTACTGGGAAAGTGTTTGGTTGTAACTCATCACTTACTTCTCTCTCAATGAAGGTGCTGTCGCTCTGGGTGTCCAACAGTGCGTAGACGAGCTGCTCTTTAGTTGGCTGGGAGGCAGACGAGATCCACACAGGGACGATCATGGAAGTGCTGTATGACTGACCCTCTTTAGTGACACAGAGTGGGCTAGCTGTCACAATTTCATTTGTAGTTGTGTTCACATTTACTGTAGATTTCTTTCTTTCTTTGTTTACAGGTCTGTCTTTCTCCTCATGCCCTTTGTAATGTTCATCATGTAGACAGGTGGGATGCCTTCCCTTGCACAGATCACAAGTGTGACGGTGACGACATTCCTTAGCGCTGTGACCTGGCTTGACACATCCATAACACAGTTTATTGTCTTTTATGAATGTTCGTCGTTCTTCGAGGGAATTTTCTTTGAACACTGAGCACTTGGACAGTTGATGCTTATCATCTTTGCACCACATGCAGGGAGGCCGTTCTTTTCCATGGTTTGCTCTCATTTTTTCAGTGTTTGCATTTGTTTGAGTGCTGAAGACACTTACTTTGTTTCCCTTTATTTCATTTGTGCTTCTTTTGACGTAGGATGAGCTAGATGAGTGCAGAGCATGCAAGGAAGTGATTGGATTACATGCTATCTCCGCTTCTACTGACACAAAGTTGGCAAAATCTTCAAAAGTGGGGAAGTCTCTACCTTCCATGAGAGCTATTGAGACATGACGGTTCCAGCGTGCTGCTAGCCAGTCTGGAACTTTCTGTGTCAGCTTTTGATTCTCTTCACAGTCACTCAATATTTCTAAGCCTTTCACATGAGGCATGGCTTGGAGACAGGCATTTAGGAAATCAGAGAAGGTTCTTAATCCTTCAGCATCTTTGGTTTGCACTTTCGGCCATTTTGACAGCTTGTCCCTGAAGGCTCTTTGAATCACAAACGGCTGCCCATAGCGTTGGTTGAGCTTATTCCATGCATCTCTGTATGCTTCATCATCATCTCGATAAAAGGTGCCTTCAATACATTTGTGAGCAGGGCCACTGACATATTTCTTTAGATAATAAAGTTTGTCGGCTGATGAGATGCCTTTTTTATCTATCAGTGACATGAACGAAGCTCTCCATTCAATGTAGTGGATGGGGTCTCCTCCAAACACCGTGGGCATTGGCATGGGGAGTCTGTTAATGGTTATGCTGTCTTGGATCGCTTGGGCTAGAGAGGAGATGTCAGTGGGGGGATTTGGTGGGACTATGGAAGGGTTTGGGTGATACACAAAGGGGATGGCGGGGCTCTGCCTGTTGTATCTGCTGTCTTGTTGCTGTGTAGGCAGACTGTTCATTTGCTGTAAGGGCTGACTGTCAGTTTCTTGTCTGATTTCTCTGTCGTAGCTTTCCAGTCTGACACGTGCTACTTCTCTGTCCCTTTCTGCTTGCAAACGCTCTAATTCAGACTCCATCATCCTTATTTTTTCCTTCTGCTTTCTTTCTTCCTCCATTAGTTTACATTGAGCTTCTTTTGCTGCGAGCTCTGCAGCTGCTTCCGCTCTCTTTGCAGCCATGACTGATGCTTCTGAGAAGTAACTAGCTGACTGAGAAGCAGTCCCATATATGGAGTGAGCGTAGTTATGAGCATGAAGCTCACGGAGTTTGCGCTTTTCACGCTCTGCATCAAAAACATCGTCTATTCCTGATAATCGTTCATTTATTATTTTCATAATGTCATTGGTGACTGCCTCACAAGCATCTATTTTGCGTCTTAAATTAGCACATGGAGTGGCACCCTGTCTCATTTCGTTGTAAATTTTCATGATGCCATCCTTTCTGTTTTCAACAGTGTCTGCCATTTTAGCCAGTTCCACATCTGTTGTGTTTTGCTTTAGATTTTCTTTGGTTGATCTGATTTGAGTTTTCCATTGTTCATAAAGATTAAGCAGTCTCCTTTCCTTTTTACTTTGTTCCTCCCTTTGATAGGCAAGAAACTTCTCTGTGGGTACAGTTTTGCGTTCTGAATGACGTGGTATTTTTATTTCCTCAGTGTCATTCATTTCATGTTGCAGCTCAATAAGTTGTTTATTTTTGGTTTCAGTGAGCTCCTTAATTTCCTGCCATGACAAGCCTTCTTCATCCCTTGGATTTAGCAATCCTCTATTTTCTTCAATTTCTGCTTGTAAAGTATTTATCTGTTCCTTCAAGGCATCCATTTTTACTGTATTGGTAGTCTGTACCGTCCCTTGAGCCATCACTTTACCATAGGATGCTGCAGCGTTGCTCCGTGTTGTGCTGCTTAACCGTGGAGTTCACAGATGAAGTGGCGATGCATGTGGTAGAATAGTCACTGGAGTCTCGCTGGGGTAAGTTCTCACTGTAGCGTACCCTCCGACAGATTGGTGGACTCGACTGATGATTTCTTGAAACTGTCTTTATTTTCATAAACCTTTCCATAAATCAGCTCCATGAAATTCACCGTGAGAACTAACAAAACACAAAAAATGAAATTACATTTCTGTTTACACAATGCACCATTACCTAATAGCTTCACCGAAGGTGAGAGAAAATTGGCTTAGCTTTAGCACAGTAATGTAATGTAAACCGTAACATACACACTCTCTAACTAACCTTGTGCCTCCTCGGGGGTAGCTATACCTTCTTCGTTGCTTCACTCTTTAGTTAACGTAGATTTATTACTTTATTTTCCTTTACCGTAAACTCTTTTACTTTCACCGTTACCTTAGCTCATTCATACTGTGACCGTCCTTTTGTTTCCTTTTTACCCGCACAAAACAGCAAGGAGGAAGTGACACATTGGTTAGCAATCTCTTCAAAATAAAAGCTCACAATAACATAAGCTCCAAAATGAGCAATATACATATAAAACACATAAATTACATTTTCTTATAACAAACTCAAATCATGAACTATAATTTAATACTCTCGAATCACGTAAAAATGCATTGAAAGTAGCTTAACTGTTTGTTTTTAAGATTTTAACTTATTTAACCATTTTAACAGTATAAGGCTGTCCTCTTGTGGCCAAAATGATAAACAGCAATACATAAAACCAAAAAGTGGTTTGCTACAGTATGTTTGCAGTGGGGTTGTACGAGGGGCGCTCACACTGGGCCCTGTTGCCATGTACAGAGTTCAGTGCCCTCCACAGTCCCCCAATGGCCGTCACTCACACAGCTCAGGCTCAGACAGCCCTGGACAAGATTACCTGCATCATATAGAGACACACATGTGGCATTCATTTACTATTTGTGTGTTATATGTATTATTATATGTGTGTTTTCCCCCTTTTGTCTCCCTATAGCTGCCCAGGTGAAGTCACTGAGTGACAATCAGACTCACCTGGGGCCTCATGTATCAACACTTGCGTGGAACTCATACCAGAAACGAGCGCACGCAAGGTCCGTCATGCTGAAAAAAATCTGTATGTATCAATGTGTGCGGGCGCCGAAATCCACGCGTGTTTCCTTGATAAATCCGCGTGGAATTGAGCGCAGATGTCGGGGTGACTGGGCCCGTCCCCGTTACGCCCTCCTATAAATATGCAGATTTATTTAAATGGGGTCTCCCTGTCCTCGCACGCAGACAAAATGACAAGAAAAACTAAATTTACGGCGTGTGAGGTGGAGGTGCTGGTGGCGGAGGTGGAGGAGCGACAGCGTGTTTTGTTTGGCAGCCTGTCCAGTGGCGTCAGTGCAAAACGAAAACGCTTGGAGTGGGAGAAAGTTTGCGAGAGGGTGAATGCGGTGGGTTCCGAGACACGCACCCCCGCGGAGATTAAAAAAAAGTGGTCGGACCTCAAGCGGCGTACAGCTGTCCTCCGGAGGAGTACCGGCCAGACAGGTGGGGGTCCGGGGGAGGAGACCCTCACACCGTTTGAGCAGCGGGTGGTGGCGATTATTATTATAGGGTAAGTGGCGTGCTTTGTCATCCCACTGAGCAAAAGACGTATATTAGACGTCTAGTCTAAGTTTATACTTCATTTCAACGTCGGGATTCAGTCTATTTTTAGACGTGAATTATACTTCGCCCTTAACTTCATTTTTCGATAACTTTTTATGCAATAAACAACTGTAATGTGCATAACTGACCTCGAAATACTGGATTACATTACCTATGATACCGTGGAGAGAGATGTAAACGCAACAGATACACAGAAGCAGGAATTGAAATGAACTAATATTTTTATTGTGTCACAGAAATCAATGTGTCGGCCGTGTCGCCGGCTTGCGGAACCCCGGCCCGCGGCAGCCCGTCCGCCGGCTCGGAGTCGTCGGCCAGGACCAGCGGCATTCGGGCCACCCCGGCCCCCGGCCCGAGCACCAGCATCAGCGCGCCGACAAGCGGTGGAGTGTCCACCAGCCGCGGCGCTTCCGCTGGACCACCCGGACGCAGTGGAAGGGTCCTCGCGGAGGGGGTCCTGCAATCGCAGGAAGAAATCATCAGGGGGATCACGGGGATCAACGAGAGGCTGGACCGGCTCGTAAATGTCCTCGAGCGTCTGGTGGAGAAAATAAATTAATTTGGCTCATTGAACTGTGTATTCACTTCTTACCCATTCACACTGTGGCGATGAGATTCTCCCGCGCGAGGACGGCGGCCCGGCAGGGATCAGCTCGCGTCCCTCCGTCTGCTGCTGGTTCGTAATGTGGGGCAACGTGCTGCTCGGCCACGGGGATGTGGTGCACGCTTGTCACATAGTGAGTCACCAAACACCACCACACAGCGTCGCCAAAGTGCGAATCACAGTCAACGCAAGTATCGGCTCAACGCCAATTTCTACACCACCTCCTGACTTTGCGTCGATTAGCGCTGGAACCGACGCTCGTTTCGCGATGATAAATCTGGACGTGTGCGCCGATTTTGGCGTACGCAAGGTTTTCTTGCGCCGCAAGCGTTGATACATGAGGCCCCTGGTGCTGGGACTTTAAAGACCGTCACCTGTCTCTAAGTTCCCAGGAATAGGACTATACCTGTACAGTCTCTGTGATAGAGTTTAGGCTGGACTGTTTTCTGCTAGCCACAAATGCTCCAAACAGCCATTTGCAATTGACATTAATTTACATTTACAAGTAATAAAAACAAAAGCACTAACTGTGTTATCCAACAAATTACATTTAATATGTATTCATTTATCTACTGGACCATTAATACACCCAGAGACAGTGCATCCTGCTGCACCGAGAGGGAGGAGAGAGAGAGAGTTCAGGGTTATGGAGCTGTCTAATCATTTAACTGGATGTTTAACTTGTCTTTATATAATGCATATGTCATACTATAATATATGGTGTGAGAGGTGGAGAAAAAGTTCTTATTTTTTTTACTGTTTTGATGTATATCTACAAGGCCAGCACAGTCAGCAGAGTCCTCCTTGTCCTTTCTGTAAGTCAGTTTGGTGTAAACTTCACTAAACTTCAGACTGTGATCATGCTTTACATTTGTATGTAATGTCTGTTCAGTCGTCTTACCTTTTACCGTTAAGGAGAAATTTATATATATTTTTTTTTGTCTGATGCTGCATCTGTTGAGCGAATTGGACAGCTTGACAGGATTCGTATCTTTGTGTTTTTGTGTTTCTTGCCCAAGCAGCAATAAGTGGGTCAAAAACGACACAGGATCCATTTCCTCTCTTCAGTCTTCTGACCACTCAAAGCCTTTTACCGTCACACTCACCCATTCACACCACATTCATAAACTAATGCTGCTGAAACACTCATCAATGTTGACTCATCAGTTTTTCACACTGCCAACACAACCACCAGGTGCAATATGGGACTGGGTGTTTTCAGCATGGGGGGGTAGCAGGACCCCAGATTGAATCCCCAAACCTCTGATTGAAATTAAGATGACCCACTCTACCACTGAGCCTCAAGTGCCCCATCATCGTATCAAACTTCTTACTTTGTTGGTTAATCACAGTTAGTAAGAGCAAGGTGTCCTGATTAAGTTTTTAACACAAAATCCAGTGTTAAGTTGTATAAATTTCTCCCAGTCTCACAAAAGCATCATCCTCATCATCTTTAGATTAGATCTTCAGGCTGTAGGAATCTAACAGAAGTGGAGGTCAGTGCATGAACTCTTTTTTCATGTATCTGAGATAGAACATTGATTTCTTTATAGGCTTATCTTTTATAAATGCAGATCAGACTACCCTGAAGGAAGGACACATCCTGATCAAAGATTGACTAGAGTGGTGGAAGAGGCTAAAGCAGGGCTCCAGAATAAAAACATCAGTGTGAAAACTACAGGTTTTTGATTCTTTCATGCATACTTGTTTTTGTGCAGAATAACCCTTTACATCAAACTTGACTGACAGATACATACTGTCTATATGAAAAATATGAGCAATAAAGTTTCAAGGTACTTTTCAAAAATTATACGACACACTGACTGTCACTGTCTTTGGCATGCATAGACTTCCTTTTTAGAGGTTGAACAGAGAAATTGAATTTAACTCCTCTTGGAATAATCCCTTGAACGCTCCCTTAATGTCTCAGTCTCTATAGAAAGCCTCAGTGAAAAACATTTTAAAATGCTTGCTTGAGTGAATGTTGGACTCAGATGTCCACTTCATCGTACCATCTGTTAAATCCTTGCTGATATTCCTTTGCAATGATTTGCAGATGCAGAGATTTCTTTATGCTATCAAAGGGCACAGTTCGCTATTCGCTTTTTGAACTGGGTAGCTGGTGGATTTCCAAGTCATTTCCACACTTTGGCCCCTTTGAATGACTGTCAGGTCAAACAACAATTCATCTGGTCCATTGCTTTCTGGAGGAACACCAAACTACTAATGTGACTGGCTATGTCCCAAGGGAACTTGAGGGCAGGGGGCCAATCACTGACTACTGACCTTTAAGATCACATGGATCATCCACATTTAGATATATAGAGTATAAATATATATACAGTATATATATATATATATATATATATATATATAACTCTCTGTTACTCCCATCACTCACAGACACATACGCACACACACACACACACACACACACACACACACACACACACACACACACACACACACATTTGTCCGGCTCTCTATTTAACACCTTCTAAGTGGGAAATACTTGGCACAGTTTAAGAGGGAACAGACAGAGATTTGAGGAGGGTGTTTGGAGCCAAAAAGATCCCTGGATGCACAGGAACATCTGGGGTGCAGATATCTGATTAGCTGCACCATTAGTGTGGCTGTGTTCGCAGGAAAAAGCCTAATGTCTTTGATGGTGGTTCACACAGGAGACTGACAGACTGGTGGGATTTGTTCCAGTTAAAAGCAGCTCTCCTTTTTTTTAACTCCCTGATTTAAATGTGAATGTTTTTATTGGACTATAATTGTTGTTGTTTTATGTAGGATTTGATCTGAGACAGACATTTCAAGGTACTCGGATTTAAAAGAGGATGTAAATGATGTGGCACCACATCAAACTCCTAAAGATTGCTTCATCACAAAGAAAGATTTTGTCATCCAGTGATCTGTTGTAGTCTTTATCCTCTGAAATAACAAATGTTGATTGTGTCTGAGTAACCAGGCCTATTTTGAGCTTAATTACCATGAAAGCCAGAATACAGGTCACACCTGTGTATAGTCCATTTCTGGGAGGAAAATGATTGAACTGTCTTTATAACTAGTATTACTCTATATAAGAGTAATAATTCTTTTTTTTTTATCTCCAGCTAAGTCTGCAACATTCAGTTTTTGTGCATCAGAGACTGTAACCCTGCACCAGTCTTTGATAGTGTTGATGTTTGTGAGGCCTCCTCTGAACAGCTCTCATCTTTGACATGACATGTAAATTACATCAAATTGTTTGTTATAAGACAGAGTAGGGGAAGACCAAATCAGTCATAAATGGGGAGCTCCATGGAATCATTGCTGGACCCTCCTTGATATGGCCCAGAACACAAGTGAACACTAGAGCAATTGGGGTACATGGGTTCCAGACTTCCTCCATATGAGAGATAAGATCTCTGTGGGCTCTAATTTTGAGCCTTGCCAGCAGTGTGGGGCAGCCGTGGCACAAGTCAGGTCCACTGCAACAATGGGGTGTACATTTAAACCCCACATGACAAAGGTGGGCTGTGTGCGCACAGATCAAAACATAAACAAATACCATGCATAAGGGGATTGACATGAGAACCACCTGCGCGTAAAGGATGCATCATGCTCCGTGACCAGGCTCTTTCTTCCAATAATGTTATGTGAAATGTAATGTGAAATAACTTGGCTCATGCAACTGAATATTAGGTCTAACTATGGACTAAATATTCAACGAATTTCAGGATGTGGAAATATTAAAAAGTGAGCCAGATATGTAACAAGGACCCAAAATGTTATGAAAAAAAAAAAAGTAATAAAGCCCAAAATGTAATAATTGGTCAATAATGTAACAAGATTCTGAGTCCAAAATGTAATAACTTCTGCCCAAAATGTGGCAACTTGTTACAGTTTGGGTCAGTTATTACATAATGGGTTTTGTTACATTTTTTTATTCCATTTCAGGCTCAACACTTTTTTAAATTATAGACCAATAATTACATTTCCAGCTTTATTATATATATTTTTTATAATATTGTGGGTCGTTGTTACATATCAAGCTTTAACAACTGCCTTTTATTGTTTTTACACTGATGTCTGTGCACTTTGATTTTTCTATATAAGCAGGCTACTTTGGATAGACCTCTTGATGAAACATGTGGATCCTTGAGGTGCCAAAGAAAAGAAAAATTAATTACGAAGAAATCAGTATGGATTACAATCTGTGCACGTGGACTGTGAATGCACGCGCATGAATCTGCACATGGCTGTTTTTCTTAATCTGTCAACTGAGGGCTCAATAAACATGGATGTAAACAGGTGATATTCTCACAGATAAACCAGCCATCTCTCACTGATCCATCCTCCAAACCAGTCCTAGCTGAGCTGTTGGGAGCCACAGCCAGGGATCGTACCGTGGACCAGTATAGGACCGGTGCCACGTAACGTCGGTACTTGAGCACCGCAAAACTCAAGGACAAACAGTGCTGCTAATGGTACCAGTCAATCACAGGCAGTTCAGCAAGCGCACTCTGGCATGTCACCTTGACAGCTGCCCACGCCCCTCCCTGTTCTCATTTTTTTTGCAACCTACCTCCCAGCCTACACCCTGCATCCCACATCTAACTCATTCACTTTGAGCAGTTACCTCAGAGTTGAAGCATCAGTTTTGTGCTTTTATTTGTCCTATAACTCGCTAATTAATCAGCTGTGTGATCACCAACAATAGCTTGCTAATGCTAATACTCGGCGCACACAAGCTCCACCACACATATGTATACTGATACACATGAGTCTGAGAAAGAGCCACATAAGAAAAACTTATTTTCAAGGTGTGGCGGCTTTTATTTAGCCTTGGTGGTGCACCACAATTGATTGCATGAAGGTGAAAGTCTGCTATCTTGCACCATAACTTACTCAGTAATGTAAACAAACACCGTTGCCAGCATAACACCGACCGCGGACCACAATGCATTGGGACATAATGTGCCTTTTCAAGCCCTTTATTATTATTTTTATCATTTTTATTGTTATTTTATTAATTCAGCCATCGCTGTTATATAACACATTTTACAAAAAAGCATATTGGTTGTCGTACAAACATACCCAGGGCTTCTAGGAAATTTAAGGGAAAACAATGAAATAATGAATATATGTAATTATAAATGAAATAAATTTGAGCCCTATAATTCCCAGCCAAGCATTTCACTTGTGCAATACTGAAATGAACTTTGTGATACAATTTTTTTTGCAAATATTTTGTCTTGCAATTGGTTGTGGGCACTGACTTTCTCACTGTTAAATGAAAGATGGTATGAATTTTATTTACTGTTACTTGACAGTCATTGTAACTATGAGTAAGATGAGCATGCACCTGATAAGGGAGGCTGCTAAACAACAATAACCTACCAGGCTGGTGCACCCACAGGCTGGTTGTCCGAAAATGGTATACTGCGGTTCACAGTATGTAACCCAGCACTATAAGTGCAAGCCTTTGACTGAGTGTTGCTTAGAGTTGACTTTAGATATGCTAAAAAGCTTGTTTTTGATATACAATATCATTTAAAAAAAACATGGTTGTTAAAAATTCTTTTAACAACCAATTCTTTCACAGCACTGACTAATCAATATTTGATTATGAGTGAACACGTAGAAAACTCACATACAAACAACTTTAACCTTATCTGAAGCAAAATGTGTTTTATATGGATTTTTTTTAATCACGTTTCAAATGTATCTGCCGATTGTAAACATAGCAGATGGACCAAACACAAAGATGCAAGACGTCTGAACAAACTGGTGAAAAAGGCTGGCTCTGTGGTAGAACTTTTCTAAGAACATGGATCACCCACTCCACAACACCTTGATGGACCAAAGGACCAATGGTGGTGGACGGCTCCTCTCTCTTCGCTGCAGGACGGAAAGATTCAGAAGATCTTTGTACCAACAGCCATCAGACTTTATAACTCTTGTGTAAATAATAGATGACTTTAGAGACATATTTTGTGAGACAACAGACAATTGGATTTCCCTTCGGGGATTAATAAAGTCCTTCTTATACTTATTCTTATGAATTTCTGATAAAATTGAGCAATTCTTCACTTCATTTTGTCAAACCCCGCTTGTGATCAGAAGCCAGTGTAGATATTGTGAGTAGCTACAAACGAACCAGACCTACTGAGACATAGATAAATGCTGGTTTTAATGTAGTTTTCTTTCTACTTGTGTTTCATTATGAGACCCTTGAACAATAAATCATGTGTTTTGTACCTTCAGTTTGCTCTAAGGTAATAAACATCTTTCGCTGTCATCTCTCTGAATTACTAGCATGTTTTCTTAGTCACAGAATGGCTGAAAAAAAGGTTATTTGCTAGCTAACATGAACTCAAACTGCTCTTTATCCTTACAGTATAATCCTAGTGATAACCAGGACCACAAAATGAAGGTGTGTTGAGTTAGCAGTGAGAGTTAGCAGCTGGCTGTGATAGAGAAGCGATTGTGACTCGTATCTCAAATTCAAAAGCATTAGCAGAAATGTTTTTTCATTTCAGTCTTGGCTGCACTATTTGACTCAAAAATCAAAATAAAAAGCAATATTCCAAAATGCATTTTCATTTTCTTCTTGAAGACTGCCCATTTTGTGACTAAATTAAAAAGAAAAACCAAACTCAGAAATGCTTTTTCGTTTTCATGTATCATTGAATGTCTCATAATGGATAGCCGCGATCCGCGGTTTGATTTCATTCAATGATACACAAGTTCACTGCCCCCTATCGGCCAGAAGGGGCCAGAACGAGTGGGGTCCGTGACGTCACTTTCCGGCGCTACTTGGGATTGCGAACTCAGATTGAATTATGAGACACTTTTTGCAGGGCGAGCACGAAAACGAAAAAGCATTTCTGAGTTTGGTTTTTCTTTTTAATTCAGTCACAAAATGAGCAGTCTTCAAGAAGAAAATGAAAATGCATTTTGGAATATTGCTTTTTATTTTGATTTTTGAGTCAAATAGTGCAGCCATGACTTTGAAATGAAAAAGCATTTCTGCTAATGCTTTTGAATTTTCGAATCTGACATTTCAAATTGGATTTTGTTACGTTTTTGCTGGTGAATGTTTTGAAAATTAAATGTTAAATGTGATTTGCTTTTGCTTTTTAATTCAGTCACAAAATGAGCAGTCTTGAAGAAGAAAATTAAATCGCATTTTGGAATATTGCTTTTTATTTTAATTTCAAAGTCAAATAGTGCAGCCTTGACTTTGAAATGAAAAAACATTTCTGCTAATGCTTTTGAATTTGAGACATGAGTCACAATCGCTTCCATAGCTGTGATGGGTCAAATTAAAACACAATCTGCAATGGTGATGAACACTGCTGCACTGACCAAAACTGGGGTATGGATGTCAGAAAATCCAGAGCTGTTAAATGGTGAGGATGCACATTTGGACCAAAAATCATACAGGACGTTTTCAGGCAAACACATTTAATCTCAGGAGAAAGAAATATGATTGTCTATATTTTAAGCTTCTGCTTTCTTACTATAAAATCCTTGAAATGAATGCAATGAAACTAATTGGGGTCTTACACTTTGCACTTACATTTCGTAAAAGGTCTGCCCTGTGCAGTTGCATTCAAAACTTGGGAACATCTTAAAGGTCAGAAGATTTTGCACAACTCTTCAAAATCACCCACCATGGGTAAACCTTTGAACTCCTCTTTAAACATATTCACAGCTGCAGCCGTCTGCTCAGGCCTTCACTTCCTCCAATTTAACTTGCTGAAACCTGCACAAGCCTCAAAATAGATGAAAGTTCAAAAGTTGAGATCGGCATCATGATGGGCTGCTGTGTCCCACAACACAGACGTTTGGCCATGGGCCCATGCTGTGAAACACCAGAGTGGAGAGAAGGGGCGTTTGGGAGACAGAGAGTCAAAAAAGCAACATGAGTTCAGAACACATTACATGGGGAGAGGAGAATGAGCTGGGTGATACAGTCTTTTTGTTTTGAATAGCACAGCAGGGGTCAGAGCACCCAATCTAGAGAACTGATATGTCTTTTTCGAGGAAAACAAATTGAAGATTGAGAAATAAACAAGCTAATGAAAAATGGAGCAGGGTGGGAAATACAGGGAAGGAAAGAAAGATTCAGATGGTACACATCAGCGAAAAGTGAGAGTGACAACTGAGAGGAAGATAAAGTCATAAGAGGAGAGATGGGCAAGGTACAATGACAGAGGGGAAGAGAGGGCAGCACAAAAGGTGCACTGGGACAGATGGCTCCAGGAGGGGGCAAACTCTCCAACTGTTTTATTCACTGCAAAAGATTTTCTGTGTAATGCTGCTTTGTCCTCTCACTGTTTTGTCTGAACCAGCGGCCAGGGAGAAAGCCAGAAGGGGAACAAACTCTACAGTGTTTCTCCTGTCAAAACTGGCAGTCACAAATATGTAGCCCAGTCCCTCTGTTACTTGGATTTTGGTCAGTCAGCCTTGCAGTTGGTTGGTCAGCAGGAAATTCATTTGGGCCATGGTCAGTCAGTGAACTTTCCTAAAAAAAGGACAATAACTATTTAGAATAAGTCAGTAACACTGTGCTCAAAAGCTAAATCTTCTGGTGCCACATGAAGCTGGTTGGAAATGGGGGGGTGGACCTAAAGTTTAGACATCTTAACCTTCATCATTGAGATCTAAAACCAGAATCAGAACCTAGCTAGCTCTGTGCCCTAACACCCCATTAAAACCATCAGGAACATCTGTTTATTAAAGTGGTTTTGCACACAACAACTGTTCTCTTCTTCATCCTCCAATTGGTGCATTTTGGTGCATTGTGTGAAATAATAGAAACGCACCAGTGGAAGATCACAGCCTCTGTCAGAACTGATTTAAGCATGACTACTAACATCATATTCATTCACAATCAAGTCTGTTCTGCTGAATACTGCTAAAATCTACAGAGTAAATGTATTTGTAATCCTAATCATGAGTAATTGTATTTTAACACCACCTCATTGAACCAATTTTCTCATAAATGTCAAAGTTTACAGCTGTTTTTGTTTCTTTCTATTTATTCATTTAAAATCCATCTGCAACTGGAGGAGACAGCTTTCCATGTCCATTCTTAATTTGTACTGAAGAATGAATTTGTACATCACTTTTCAAAATTTCATTCCAACCCCCCTAATTTCCTTTCATAATTTTTCTCTCTTTATAATTTCCTTTGCACACTTAAAGAGGGCAGGTATTCTGCATTTTTTAGGCTTTGCAGCATAATACCCCCCCTCTCCTGTGTTTGCCAAAGATCCTTGAGTTTTGCCGACGAGCCTGCAATGTTTACAATGTTCTTGCGTCTCTCCTCCCTTTCTTGTCTAGTGTTCTGTCTCTTCCTGTTCTTTAAAATAACTACAATGACTACAGGAGCAAAGTAACATCTTTATCCTTGTTGTGATACAAATTCACCTGTCCAATGTAACAGATGTGCAAATCTTTTTTTTTTTTCATTTCAGGGATGTATGACAGTGAAAGGCAACAACCTGTGTATTTGTTCATTTTATTTCCATACAGATTGAGGTCTAAAATGGCAACCAGGCAGCAGCGGTGAGTGTTTCCCCATGGGTATTCAGGAAAGCAGGCAGCCAGATAGGCAGTTGGTCACCCAGTAAGTCTGTCAGTTAGTGTTCAGCTTCTTCCTGACACTGATGTGATTTGAGCATCCAGAGTTCAGTCTTATCTTTGGCATCAGCAGGCTCTCCTGTGGGTGTACTCCTGTGCTGTTATATACCACCACCCAACCTCCTCTACCTCTAAACGGGATTTATCTCATCTCTGTGTGTTGACATCAGCAGTCTGTCCTGTCCTCCCTGCATCTCTCTGACTCCATTTAAAAACCCTCTTCAGCACTAAAACCCATTACTGCACTATCAACACACACATTGGCATGCAGATACAGCGTCACACACTGGCACATACACACTCACACAAGAACACAGTTTCACACACAAACCTGCAGACACGCACGTATGATGAGACGGGACGTATTAAGTCATTAAAAATGGTTAAGGTCTTCCCTTTCCCCCTCCTTCCTCTTCCTTTCCTCCATCATTTTCACCTGCTGTCTCTTTTGTCCTTGTCATCACAATCACACAGACTGTGAGTCTTGTGCAGATGTGTGTGTGTGTGTGTGTGTGTGTGTGTGTGTGTGTGTGTGTGTGTGTGTGTGTGTGTGTGTGTGTGTGTGTGTGTGTGTGTGTGTGATTTTGTCCATGCTTGTGTGTGACTGCCCAGAAGGTTATTCTGAGATGCCAGAAAAGTGTGAGATAGTGATCTCAGTCAATCTAATAGAGCTGAAGAGGCCACCACACACACAGTCCAGCACTAACACACACTTTCCCCTAACTCTTTAATCCGTTTAGGGAGTATACGCTCTGTTTTAGAGGGACAGAGGACTACAATAGGATAGTGTGGGATTTAGGGAAAAACTTTATCCTTGTTTCTGTGTGTGTGTGTGTTTGTGTGTGTGTGTGTGTGTTTGTGTGCATGTGTGTGTGTGTGTTTGTGTGTGTGTGTGTGTGTGTGTGTGTGTGTGGGTGAAAGCTTGTGACTCTACATCAACCCTGTCTCTGACAAGCCTGCCTGCATGGTTGATTTCATCAAACCCTCACAGATCATCCGCTCTTACTCTTGTCTTTCTTCCATAAGGGATTTTTCCACCTTAGTATGACAATCTCTGCGCTCTGCTCTGGGGTTCTCTACAATAAGACGTGCCATTCATCTTCTCTGAAGCAGGACCAAAGTATTACTTTTTTTGTTGCTTCTTTCAGGGAGAGGCTTAAAGCAATAACCACCAACTTATTCTCTTTTCCCTCATGGCTGATTGATACAACACAACAGTGATTTAACCTTATCCACTTCATAAAAGCAGTTTGCTGCCCAAGACACCCATGAGATGGTTCATCCCTTCTAGTGAATACTGAACTTATATATATATATATATATATATATATATATATATATATATATATATATATATATGGATGGATGGATGGATGGATGGATGATAGATAGATAGATAGATAGATAGATAGATAGATAGATAGATAGATAGATAGATAGATAGATAGATAGATAGATAGATAGATAGATAGATAGATAGATAGATAGATAGATAGATAGATAGATACAGGAACAACTGCAGCTTGGATAAACTATGACCTGAAAAAAAAACTGCTTTAGTGGAATGTAGAGAATGCAGAATTAATGCCTTTGTCAGAAAAAAAACTGTAAACCAGAAAATACTCAACAGCAAAGAAAACAACATTAATTATAACATTATTTATAAAACACTTTTGAAACAGGGTTACAAAGTGCTTCACAACACCAAAACAGAATAGAAATAGAAGAACATACAGCAGCAGACATCAGTACAATTTCCAAAACACTCATTTAATAGGAATGATTTAGAAATCAGTAAAAGATGAAACACAAACCATGTTCAAAGTTTTTTTTAAAGAAGTAAAAAATAATTATGACAATAATAACAATAAAATAACTAAAGATAAAGTAAAATGAAATGAGTTGAGGCTGAATTAAAAGCCAAGAGTTAAGAGCTAGGTTTAAGGTGGGGTAGGCAGGATTGTGTTAAAGAAGCATCTTTTTTTGTGGTGTATATATATATATATACAAAAAAGTTATTGATGACATTTGGGGAATATCATGATAGCGCTGTGTTCTCTTAGGCATGTGTACTCAACATTTAAAAAATTTTGAGCATCCCGCTCATTCTGACTGTAAACAAAGCCGTTCTTCACCTCCCTGACCTGATTGGTTGTGAGGTGGCCCTGCTACTTCGTGCTGATTGGTTGAGAGGCTGACTACACAACTACAAAGTGCGTGCATGAGCGGACCCAAAACAATCTTGTTTCAATGACAGACAGTGGAAAACAGCTGAAGAAGCTGGAGAAAAACTATTTCCTCTTTTGGTCATTACTACCAACACTCCAAAGAAAAAGATCAAAATAACGAGGACTGTAGCCAAAAAAACAGGCTCTCAAGAAGAAGAGAGACCAGGCAAGAAATAGGACCAGAATAAGCATCAACGTAGTTTGAACAATGGAGGACCATATGCGATTTAAGAAATTTTAGATCAGATGTGAGCTGTGATTTAAAGTCTTCTTACCCCAGAATCAGACATGCTTCAATGCTTCAGACTATCTGGAGCGATGTGAGCATGCACGAATGTCTGTTTTGTGGGCGGGGCTCCCTGGAGCAGAGAGGGAAGGGAGAGGAGGAGCTGAGGGGAGGGGTAGTGTTTACATTCAAGATTTCTTCTCACAACTGGTGTGCCTACCCCACCTTTGAGATTTATTTCCAGTAACAGCACACTTATAAAAATGGGTTTTAAAGTAGTTTTAAAAGAGGATAAGGAACCTGCCAGTCTGATCTCCTTGGGCAGTTTGTTCCAGTTTTTAGACAGAAAGGCCCAGTCCCCCTTGGTCATTAGCCTGCACTGAAGAGTTTTTAGCAGACCTTGGCTGGGGACCTCAGGATGCGACTGGGCTCATAAAGTTCTCATTAAGATCTCAAAATCAGCTCTTACATGAACTGGGAGCCAATGGAGGGAGGCTAAAATAGGGCTGATCAGCTCTGTTTTGTTTTTGTGAGGAGTCTGGCTGACATGTTCTGGACTAGCTGTGTTTATATAGGCTCTGCTGTGATAGACAGGGATACAGAGAATTACAGGAGTCCAGAAATGACTGTTAATGTTTGAGAGAGGCGAGATATGACAGAGCGATCTGTGTGTTCCACTCTGACTCAGACATTTTTGGTCCAGTCAACGAAACAAACTTGTGTGAGTAAAAACTTACAGAACTTTGACATACCGTAAACAGTAAATGGGCGGTCTTTACACAGCACCTTCTCTCGTCTCCTGTCCACTCAAAGCTCTTTGACTTCACATGTCACATTCACCCATTCACACCACGTTCACACACTGATGGCAGACGCTGATATGCACGAGGGTGGGTTGGGGTTAAGGGTCTTTACTAAGGACTGCTGTTGAAAAGCACTTCTCAGCACCCCGTGGATGGCAGGACCTGGATTTACCACTGAGTCATAGCTGCCTAAAAACGTACACTTGACCATTAGGGCCTCTGGGCATACTCAGACTTCTTTTTGTGTCATTTTTAATGACTTATAATAAAAAATCAATATTAAAAGCACAGAAACATGCAGGATCTCAAACTCAAGTCCAGCCCTGCCAAACACCAACTGTGCATTTATAAATAGATATGTTGAAACTTGGCAGCATCTTAAGTGTCGCTGCAGCGTCTTTCTCCTGCTCCTGTACTGTCTACATGATGAAACCTTAGAGCTCTAACAAACGTGCACAAAAACACACATGAAAGTCATACATAACTATTTACAACCCTGGACATCAGACTGCTGCTCAAACTGAGGCTCTGGGACTTTCTGGAAGGACTACTAGTTACAGGCCAGTTATTTATTTATTTATTTATTTATTTATTTAATTATATTTTGACCTGTTATTGCCCATTAAGAGGTCTGATTTGTATCATGATGAGTTCAACGAACTCTGCTCTTCACTGCAGACTCAAACACTGATGCTCACAGGTGACCTCTGTTTTCAATTACCAACACACACTGGTAACTTCCGGTGGCGCTGCACTGTAGCGACCTGGACTCCTCCTGCAGTGTGCTGCAGTTCTATGTTTTATTCGTTTTAAGTCTGTTTCTATGTTGTCGCTGTACGGAATGGCGTCCCTGGCACAACTTTTATCAGCACTTTTCATCATCGTTGGACTCCTCTTGCCATGCCAAACAATGCCAGCACATGGGGGTAACAACAACCTAGCTCCCCCATACAGCAGGGGAGCACTGCTGGCTCTAGGACCCACAGGACTCCTGTCGCCCCCCGACCTGCCTGAGGATATCATCCGAATGGTGACAAGGAGGACATGGCTCCGGAAAAGGGGAAGGAGAGGAGGAATCCGCCAGAAACAGACCACCCCTGCCCTCCATGATCCTCGACAACGTCAGGACGCTGCAGTGGAAAATGGACGATCTGCACATCAACACCAGAGTCTGCCGCAAGTATCGTGAGGCATCCTTGCTGGTTTTTACTGAGACATGGCTCCACCGGAATATCCCTGATGCAGAATGTGAACTGGAGGGTTTCTCCCTCATCCGCTCCGACAGGAGCGAAGCTTCGGGGAAAAGCCGTGGTGGAGGAGTTTGTGTTTTTATCAATGACAAGTGGTGCAGACAGTACACACTCTGCAAGACCCTGTGCAACTCTGATGTGGAACTCATGTGTTTGAGCCTAAGACCAATGTATTTACCCCGTGAGTTCGGGTGCATCATCCTCTGCACTGTATATGTCCCACCCAGCGGCAACACTGCAAGTGCTGCTGCTCAAATCACTGGCTGAGTCCACAATCAACCGTTACACACCCCAGAGGCACCTGTTTTTATTCTAGGAGATTTTAACCATTGTAAACTGGAGTTAGCACTCCCAGGTTTCCAACAGTACATCAAATGTGGCACACGGGAGGATAAAATACTGGACAAATCCTATGGCAATGTCAACAATGCATACGTGGGCAAGGCCAAACCTCCATTATCAAATTCAGATCACAACACGCTGTATCTCATACCCACTTATAGAACTGCTCTCAAATGCTACAAACCACAAACCCACTGTCCAAACTGGACCAGTGACAGCATTGAAGCTCAGAGGGGATGCTTTCTGTCGACTGAGTGGAGCATCTTTTACGAGATGGATGTGAATGATGCTGCTAAGACTGTTACAGACTATATTCAGTTCTGCATGTACAATGTTATACCTCCTAAAGAAATAACTCTGTACCCAAACAACAAAATCTACATAAGCAAAGAGGTTAAAGAGTGTATTAACCGTAAAAAGATGGCTTTCAAAAAACGGGACAGAGCGCAACTGGAAACTACAAAAAGAACTCAACTGCAAGCTCAGAGAAGCGAGGAACAGACATAAGGAAATCATTAAACAAAACTGTCCTGCTACGAACATCAAGAAGCTGTGGGACACTATGAAAGCCATCACTAATTTGACCCTAGCCAAAAAGGGTATCAGCACTCCCGATGACCTGCAAAAATCAAATGAACTGAACAACCTTTTCATGAGATTTGAAAGTTATGACTTCTCTTTTGAAAGTGACAATGTTTTAAAATCCATATGTGTTAGTGAGCAGGACGCCAGAGTGTTTATGGACCCTGATGAGGTTCAGTCACTTTTTAAACACAGCTGCGCTAAAAAAACCACAGGGCCAGACGGCATCTCCACTTTTCTTCTTAAAATCTGTGCAGAGGAGCTGACTCCTGCCTTCTGTCCCATCTTTCAGAAATCTGTCGATCAACACATTGTCCCCACCCTCTGGAAGAAATCAATTATAACACCTGTACCGAAAAGGCTCTGTCCGAGGGAAAACAATGATTTCCATCCTGTCGCCTTAACCTCTAACGTGATCAAATGTTTAAAAAGAATCCTAGTGTCATTACTCAAGAAGGAGGGCATTCACTGCTTGATCCTTTCCAGTTTGCATATAAGCAGGGGCGTGGCACAGATGAGGCCATTAACAGCGTTACTCATATTGTCACTAAACATCTGGAAGACCCCAAAGCTTATGTTCATTTATTGTTTGTCGACTTCAGTTCAGCGTTTAATACACTACAGCCACATCTACTGATCGAGAAACTGAAGAACATGAATGTCAATCCTTTTATTTGAAATGGTTCATGTCTTTTTTAGCCAACCGTCTGCAGCACGTTAGAATTAACAATGTCCTCTCTGAGCCCAGACTCTCTAGAACTGGTGCCCCCCAGGGATGTGTCAGCTCTCCTGTACTCCTTACGTCATATACCAATGATTGCATCAAAGTCCACCCCGAAAACTACATCATCAAATCCTCAGATGACACCGCCATCCTTGGTTTGCTGCATAAAGATAAAAGTCCAGCAGCTTACCATTCTGAGATCTGTTATTTTGTTCAATGGTGTGACTCCAACTATTTAATGCTAAATGTAAAGAAAACCGAAGAGATGGTGTTCAATCACAAAGCCGTGGATGACCTGAGACCAGTGGTCATCCACAATGAACCCATCACTCAGGTCAGCTCCCATAAATATCTGGGAGTTCACATTGATGACACATTCAGCTGGAGGGCCCACATGGAGAGTCTCTGCTCCAGACTGCAACAGAGATTGTATTTCCTGCGCAGACTGAGAGTTTTTGGTGTCGAGCACAAGGTCATGCTGTTGTTCTGCCATGCTGTTCTGGAGAGTATTTTAAGGTACGGAATCACAGCCTGGTACGGTAACTTGTCCGTACAGCTGAAGACAGTTAAATCATCTGGTACAACAGGCAATGAAAATAACGAATGTTAAAAATCACACCCCTCTCCAAACTATTTTTGAACAATCCATCATGACAAAAGCACGGAAAATTCTGTCTGATCCAACTCATATCCTCCATGCAGAGTACCAGCTGCTTCCTTCTGGGAGCAGATTCAGAGTCCCCCGATGCAGGCTTAACCGTTTTAAACACTCTTTTATCCCAACATCTGTTAAGATCCTGAATGCGCAGATGTAGTTGCAACTTATCTCTTAACTGTCTTTTACACTGTCTTTTTTTTATTTATTTACTGTAACTGTGCAATAAGGCCAAGCGGACACTTTTAAACTCAGAATGGTTGAATATGTTTACTTTCAAACTCACACTTCCAGGTCACACTCTCAACATGTTTGGGCCATAAACTGTATATAGAATGGACACTGTCTGCCTCCTCGCTGGGTGAAGCCACCCTGGTGATGGGCTGCAGTATAGATCATGAATTCCACCTCCTCCAGCAATCCTTATGGAGCTGTGGACAGACTTTAGAAATTTATTACACAAAATATAAATGTTTCTCCCCCCTGGTTGCGATGTTGACATGTAGTTACCATAAAACTGGTTTGTGCTCAAGTCCTCTTTTTTCTGTTCAGCTAGAATTTTAAAAGTTATTAGGGGGGGTTCATGTTTTCTCTTATTGACACTTGATACAGCCTCTGGGCCTATGAAGATTGCGTAGCCCACTGGGGGGATACACTGTTTAAGCTGAGTCTCATCACAGCAACTCTCCCACTAAATGCGTACAAAACTACTGCACAAGTGGTGGTTCCAGGAAGTGGAGAAAATCCCAGAAATACCGAGAGAAATTCAGCAAAAACCATATGAACTACTGCATACAGCCTTTAGAGATGAGTCTTTGTGAACACAGTGTTTCCATTACATCTTCAACAGTAAGTCTATTAATATCTCACCAGATGATGTCCAAGCCAAGTTGCTGATCAGCCGCTCCATCCACTTGTCCATGCAACATTTTTCTCGCCACTCGTCATGATCCTCGAAAGCATATGTATAGTCTGCTGCCGCTTCGCCCCTTGGTTGTCAAGGAAACCAACCACACCAGGGCCGCCCTGCAACAGCTTTCTCTTCTTTCATTTTTTTTCTTCTTGTCTATTAATGTGTTTGTTGTAAATTTATTGTGTGTTTTAAAAAAGTGATGGAGTCTCATTGTGGACACAGAAGGCACATGTTAATGCTGCAGGTCTCTTGCTCGCCAGAACCTGTGTTGATGGCAGAATCTTACGACTGACATAATTGAGCATTTGAGGACACATGGAGCATGATGTTACGATCCAGGTTACAAATTCATCAGACAGTGACCCACTGTTATTGCAAAAGATAGAGTCAAAAACAAGCCACATTCCACATGAGGTGTAAAACAGCTGCTAACTCCTGACAGAGGCGGTCTGCCTCTTGACCTCTTACGGCAAAATACTGCTGGGAAGTAGCTCCACTGTTGGTCTCCAGGTCAAACAGAAGTGAGCGCGAAGTGTAAAATGCACTCAAAGAATACTGCATTGAAACCCTGCTATTATGAACCTGCACATTGGCCAGTGTTCAGTGACAACTCCAGACACTTGGGAGCCAAGAGCTACAGTGTTAATGTGGAGATCTGGTCAAGGTGCTAAGAAAGGACTCAGTAGCCATAATCAGATCCACAGGCTCCCTCTTTGGCAATAAAACAGGTTGTAGACGGTGCAACAACAATGAAGCTAAACTTGAACTGTAAAACTAAACTGACTTTTTTTAAGGATTTTCCTGTCTGTTAGGTGACGTGTCCTCTCATAACGTCATTTTTTTTAGAGCTGTTGGTCGCTGGTCCTCGCAGCAGTCAGGATGCAGTGGTTATGACGACACTGCCGTTAGCTGTCAAAGTTCTCTTTGAGTTTCTGTCTTTATAGCTACAGCTCAGTCCTCTGCACTCAAGCTTTTTAAAGACTCCGTCAGGACCTGCAGCTAGGTCACAGGAAGGTTAAACTGGGTCACAGAATTATTCTGAATTCAGTAAAACAATGAGAGCTGGATGGAGAGAGATGTAAAATCTCAACTTCTCTTTAGCTGCTGCCATGAAATACAACAAAGTGTACACAGGATACAAGATGTGAGCAAGATTAAGATCAGTGCAATCAAAGTAAATAAATAAAAATCAATTGAACAAATGGAACATTTTGTAAACACTATATAATGTGAGAACTTGTTTAATAATATTTGATTATACAGTTCTATTTAAGGATTGTAGGTTTCATAACACAGCTGGCACCACAGGACTCTCTCACAGTGTTGTACTTGTACATACATTTATTTCTGCTCATGTCTGCAGTCGCTCTCCTAACTCGCTCATAAAGTTGATGATTCGGCAATTGTTCCTCCTGAACCATGGCTTTAAAAAAAGATTGAACGTCCTGCTTGGTTTACTGTCATAAATCCTCTCTAACACAGAAACTTCCAGTGGGTTTTGGTTAAAAAGACTCTAAAACAGGGTCAGTATTATGGACTATGACTGGAGTTGGGCTGACCGCATAAACCATTCAGACTTAACTTTGGATATTTGGTATGTTGGTTCTTCTCGAGGTCTCAGACTCTGCACAGACAAATAATACCCTTAATAAAGTACAAGATAAAATCACAAAGTGGTGTTGTCTCAGTGTCTTCCTCTCACCGATCCGTACTCCAGATTGAAAAACAGTTTAGAGAGGATTAAAAAGATCTTTTACAACAAAGTCGACTGTTTTAGGTTTGGGCTAGAATACTTACCTCCTCACTTTTTACAGTGTATGAATCTTGTTCTACTGAATAGTAAAGTATAAAAATCCACTTACCCATCAACTGGAGTTTTAATATGAGGTCAGCATCTTCAGGTACACCTCTCTCTTTTTTGCTCACACATAGGCACACACACACACACACTCCCTCTCTCCCCCACACACACACACACTTTTCCTCCCTCGACATCTTTCTCTCTCTCTCTCTCTACCCACCTCTCCAGCTCTCCCCCTCTCTCTCTCCCTTGCTCTTCCTCCTCCATCGAGCCATGTTTTTCTTTTCATTGCTAGCTCAGCTGTCCAGCAGGGTGACTTGCTGTTTTAGCTACCGGCTCACTTTGCCTCGTCATCCATTTTGTAGTTTTCTTCCTTTTCATATTTATTAAGCCTCCTGACTGACCTCAAATGTGCTTTTAAAAGCACAGCTGACAAGTGAGGTGAGAGAACGCTCTGTGTCGCCTTTACGGCAAAGTGTGGGGAGACAGAAAGAAACGAACAGAGGGAAGCATTTAGATAAAGACCATGTCACATTTCATCACCTTACTGCATAAAAAGTGCTTAATGTAATTCACTTTAGTGGATGAAACGTTGCATTAAAATCATTTATGTTTTTTAAGTCATTCAAATAGTCCTCCCTGAAAGATGGGGCTTTTCTACACACCATTGCCCTTTTTCCATTTGGAGCCTATTTGGTCCGAATATTGTTTTTTACCCCAACTAGGGACACCAGGGGCCTGTTCTACGAAGCAGGATTACTGCTTAGCGAGGTAACTTCGAGGATAAGTTCGGGGTTTCCTGTTCTACGACGCGGGTTCACTTCTTAGCGAGGCGAGTCTCCATAGCAATATACGCTGAACGGCTAACCTGCTCCAGGGCAGGTTAAGTTCCAGATTGAACTCAAAGAGTATAAGAACCCCGCCCACTGACCAATGAGCTCTCTCGAAAAACGGCGTGTCCGTTCTTGGAGGATCCTATAGACCTCGGTGCTCGCATTGTCCGTGGAGGAGCACTCCGGCTCGCGAGAGTTTTCAGGGAGAGTTTTCTCCGGATGACAACCTTTATGAAAGGCTCATATGGCTGACATATTACACAAAACATGTAAACACGATAGGAATGAACACATGAATGATTCATCTTGGGAATGAATGGGCATGGGCTGCGAGATCACAGACAACATCTCGGTACTATTTAGTAGCAGCGCACGCCCCTTATAATAACCCCCGTAAATACTGTTGTTCAGGACTGCTTACTTGTGCTTCCTACCCACTGTAATAACCGTTGTTCGAGCCCACGTGCAACATTTTTGTTCTCATTCATGAAACGCTTCAATCAGGGACATTTTCGGGGACAGCTTTAGCCGGGGACAGATCATCCAATTCGGGGACTGTCACCTTAGTTAAAAGCGCATGTTGAACAGTGCTATTTCAGGGTGATAATGACATCAAAGATTACTTTTCTGCCAGCAATCCCTCCGTGCTTTTGCGGCGGCGACGGTGTTGCTATTGAGGTTTATGATAGCTTTCAATTCTTCATACTTTCTCATGATGGTCTCCTGTTCCTCGTTTGTAAAGTCTGCGGTCCTTCACTCTCCGTCCTGCTCTGACGCTCCAGACTGATCCATGTTCGTGATTGGTCAGATGCGGCGGGCTCTGCCTTATATGTGTGCACGCGCTCATAGCAGAGCTGGATCCACTTATGAGGTTGATAACCAGCGTCGTAAAACCGCTTAGCGAGACCGCTGGGTACCGCGCTAAGTTGAGCGAGGAAGCTCAAAGGCTACCTTGCTAGGTTGAACCTGCTTCGTAGAACAGGCCCCTGATCAACCAAACAAGAGCTCCAAGGTCCGAACAAGCTGTTCGTTTGTTGCTGCAGTCAGATAATGAAACCAAGCTTTGGTTAAGTGTGCATTTTTAAACCCACTTGTCTCAAGATTTAAAGGTTCATTATGTAGAATTTATACTGCAGCAGTTGGTTTACTACTGTCGCACCACTATGTTTGACCTGCTGCTAGGTGACTACAGTGGTGCTACCTGATGCCCCTCCTAAATCTAAACCTGAAGAAACCTGCAGAGACTGTGTCTGTCTGACAGATGAAACTCATACACCAATCAGACTTTATTTATAAAGCACTTTTCAGACAATAATAATCCAGCGTTAAGTGCAGAACATGAAAAGAAAAGGAAATTAATAACAAGAGACCGCGCCACACACATACACACTATCCAATTCATATTATCGTAGGTAAACGAGAGCTGTAATACTACTACTACTACTACTACTACTACTAATAATAATAATAATAATAATAATAATAATTATAATTATTATTATTATTATTATTATTATTATTATTATGAATTTAAAATATTAAATAAGTAAAAGAACTAAGAAAACAGGAAACAGCATCACAAGGGCTCAATGAGGAAATGAAACACATGAGAAATATACCTACATTAGAGAATTTCCTGTGTTAAATACAGTCACAGTGATTAAAAATGTATTTATTTAATGATTTTGTGTGTGATTAGTGAGTAAAAATCTGCCAAAATACTAACACACCTTCCACAGGCTCTGACTTGGCTCTACATCTGCTCTACATAAGATCATGTCCAACCTCTTATAATGGAACACAACCATCTTTGTAGCCATATAAGTACAGATAAGCCTCAGCCTCCCCATTGACAGCAATGGGGCTAAAAACCTGGCTACATATGCTAGTATTTGTCATTTCAGGCCATTTAATATATCACCTTTCTATCCCTCGATAGAGGAGGGCAGCAGTGGTAACATTGTCCTGTTTAAGGTGTAACTGTGGTGGTTACAACATGGTTTGGCATTTCTGGACTTTTCTTGTGTGGAGTTTGTCTCTCTATTCCTCACAGAGATTGGACAGCTTTCTTCTGCACTGGCTCTACCTGCACCAGATTACTGCAATCACCACCTGCACTTCAGCCCTGCTGTGATGCTCCTCCAGTGCCAGATTATTCCAGCATCTGATGTGGTATCTCAGCCAGTTTCCGAGAGCTCTCGTGCAAATTTGCAAATTGTTTGAGCTTTCCAGCCTTTTGTGTTTTTCAGGTAATTAATTTAGTTTTCCCTCCATCTATCCCAGTGCCTCCATGAGCCTTCAGTGCTACCACCAAACCTCCACCTCTGCCTCACTCCCCCCATGTCATGGACCCTGGATCCCTCCTCTCCACCTTTTTGCCTTCAGTAAATTTACTTAACTGCCTCATCTGCCTCCAGTTGTGCTTTCAAGTCCAGACTAAAACACCTGGTTTCCAAACAGGGACAGATGATGTTCCCATATTGTTTTAACATCTGATCACTCTAATAACAGTGATTGGTGTACAGTTGCTATGGAAAATGCCAGCTCCACATCCAGTGACAAAAGCCATCAAAAGACGCACCAGTAATTTACACAAAGCATCATGGGAGCTAGGAATAAAGTGGATAAAGTCAAGTAAGTGATGTCATTGCAATAAAAAAGATTGAATCGAACACAGTTCTCTGTATGCGGTGAAAGCAGGTTTTGATTTTTAGTTTTCCAACTTAAACCTGAAACAAGAAACTGGAAGTATAGAGCCTGTTTTTTAAAGTTGGAAACATGAGAAACACACTTTTTAGAAAATGTGTGTTTTTTTTTTGTTTTGTTTTTTGTCTTTGTCATATGTAAGTGAAATTATGATAAATGACACTGACTTGATATGGACCATTACAAAATTAAATGACTTTCTCTGGACTATATAAAATACAGAAACACTTTCATCAGTTTGATGTAGTAATCACTTCAGGTCTAACAGTGTCTTGAGAAAAATGATGAATAAAAGAAAATCCCCTGACCAAAACCAGGAAAAAAAGCATCTATCTATCTATCTATCTATCTATCTATCTATCTATCTATCTATCTATCTATCTATCTATCTATCTTAATCACTGGAATTACTTGAACAGGAGTAGCAGCTAAATCTGTGAGGGTTAACACAGCTATTGTGGCATGCATATTTACAATGTTGATCCACATGACGGTGTTTTGACAGCGCTGACATTTTAGAGCAACACTTTCTGTTCTTTTTCAGGCTATCAAGCATGCTAACAGTCAGTTAGCAGAAACAGGCCCCAAACTGGAGGGTGACTGGATAGCTTTAGGGGAGATTCCTCCGCCTTAAGCAAGCATGTGAGGGGACTGTTATTCAGAGGCTGACCAGAACAGATCGTCACCCACATGGTTTCTGTAGTGGGGAGGACTTACAGACATGTTTCAATGTCACCAAATAGTCTGCAAGTGCAAAAGAAACATAAACAAAGTTTTTAGATCAGTGTTGTATTTCTAAGGTTTATAAACCATCAAAAATCGCAGCCATGGAAAAACTACCATCTTCCTGAGACAGGTGCCCATGGACTCATAAATATGTAGATGGTGTATCATGTGACCAATGCAAAGAAGCAGTTCTGAACACGTGGATGGAAACCTTATGGAGAGTACCTAACCATGAAGGGGAGGCAAACCCTGCTTCACACAAGTGTGCTCGATGTGTTAGGGACACATTGAGCAACTATGTCGAACTAAGATGGTGCAAAGACTTAGTATTGTATAAATATTTCATGACGTCTGTGTAACGTTTTTACACAGTAATGCGTTGTAATAGGCTTGTAATCAGAAGTCTAGGATCTGTCAAGGAGAGACTGGACAAGAGACTGAGGTTGCTTTTGGATGGTGCCATATATTGTGAGGTAGAATAAATGACACATGGCAAATAAAGTACAACTATATAGAGGGACGGAAATCAAAGGAAGACTTCCTAAGAATAGACAATCAAATAAATTAACGCTCTTCAGTCAACTTACTTATGCACATTAATCATTCACGAAGCACAGTTAGTAAAGTCAGACATGACAAATAGATATCAATATAATATAAAATATAAAAATAATAAAATATAATAGAGAGTCAAGTTGTTCAATATCTCCAAAAACCCAAGTTCAGTATAGATACAAAATACATGTCTGTGTTTGAGGTTGAGTCCAGGGGGGATATTTGTGAGACAGTTTTGTGGGTAAAATGTGTGTCGATGATGGGCGGTGGGCAGAATGAGTGTGAAAGTTCTTATGTGAGCCCCCTACGAGAGCCCCCTACCAGCCTGGCAGGACAGGTGCAGAGAGGAGACTCCTCCCTTAGCTCTCTATCGGTTAGGAACCTGGTCAGTCCATGGTTTACACCAAACATGACACATTCTTCACTGTTTAGGCACATAGAAGGCTCCTGTAGCTCAGCTTTCATGCAGCGCCCCCACTGCTCCTCCTCAGACTAAACCACATGGCATAATTACTGCACCTTGCTGGCCATGCTGACCCACGTGACCACACAACATCACAAAAAGCCCAACAATGATTGGCCAACCGGCCCATGTGACAGAAATACCATGACATAGGAAACTTCACAGGAATAATATGTGGGCAGAATTTGAGGTAAAGCAGGCTGTTCAGCATTCATCTGGGTTTCACACAGATCCAG
The DNA here is from genome assembly GCA_962446985.1 of Xyrichtys novacula. Classification (NCBI taxonomy): domain Eukaryota; kingdom Metazoa; phylum Chordata; class Actinopteri; order Labriformes; family Labridae; genus Xyrichtys; species Xyrichtys novacula. Next base: position 7,103,606 of record OY660869.1, read on the forward strand.
CTTGTGCTCTCAGGATGTTCACACAGGCTGCGTTGTCTTTTGGTTGTGTGACGTGCTGCTGTCAGCCTTCCCTCTGATAAGTTTGACCCAAAACAAGGCCAGGAAATCTGTCACATTACAAGTAAATGTCATCAGGGCTGAATTTTTGTTTTTACAGGAAAAAGTGAAGAGGTGTATGATCTTTTACAAATTATAATCACTACGTAAACAAACCAATCAGGTTTCAACCCGTAGGATTTCCCACAGCTGCAGCTCAAGCAGAGAAACATTTATGTCACTTCCAAAATTCAACAAAGAAGGCCAAAGGATCCTCAAAGACCAAGCCATCCCAACACACGTGAGCCTCCATGTGATAACCCTAGAGCTCGCTGATTCACTTCTTTCTAATCCTGAAATAATGTAGAGGAAGTGATTTCTAATCCATTCAAAAAACTAACACATACCCTTGTGGTTAACATTATGTGACTGCTGAATAGAAAAAATCCCTCACACACTGACTGACCCTGCTGGCTTCAGGAAGACTGCCTAATGAATTTAATACACACACATAAAGGAACTGACACAACACTCACAGCTTTCCTTATTCCTGCACTCCTGGTTTTACATTTATAATCAAGCGCCTGAGGGAGTACATGGGCACATTAAATGCCCGTCTTTGAGAACAGCTAATAGCTTGCAGAATTTATGCACTGGTGCTTGATTTTGCATATGCTTGTTTTCATGACAGCAAATTGGTTTTCTTTTATTTCTGTTGATTTAATTCGAAGAAAAAAAAAAGTTTTCAGTTACGGATTCACTTCTGATGGACAAATAAAGTTTTTGTTTTGTTTTGTTTTTTTTTGGGGGGGGGTTCTGATTTCTGGAAAACATCTAAACATCTGTTAGTTTCGATCACCACTTTGGTACAGAAATGAAGTTTCACAGATAAAGAAATAAAATGGACTGAGACTTAATTTCAGCAGCAGTCACCTGGGCAGAGTTTATGCTTCCATGAAAATCATGTTTTTCTTGTCTGATGCACAATTCAGATTTTTTGTTAAATCCAATCTTTTTGTGCGGTCGTTCACATTACAACAACGAATGTGGCATCTAATGTGAACAGAATGCGTCCGTGAAGTGACTCTCGTGCACAGAGCAAAAATTACTTTCTGCTTCTGTTTGTGTTGTCGACCAATGATGACGTTTGTCGCATATTGATGACGTATAGGTCGGATGAACACGACCAGAGCGTCCACACTGCAGTCACATTGGATACATATCCTATTTATATCCACATACAAAAGAGGCCTGGGTCGGATTTGAAAAAATCAGAATTGCAATGTTCAGACTTGCATGAAAAAATCAGATATGTGTCACATATGGTTAAAAAATCGGAATTGACCTGCAGTGTGAACATAGCCATAGTCACCAGTAGTGCATTGCTCTTTTGGTTGCGCTCATTATGAAGTCTGATAATAACCACATCATGTGCTTGTAGTAGTCTGTAGCAGTCCCATCATACCCTGCTCAGGTGTCAGGGTTGTGCAGATCACTGTCACTGCAGCTGTTTGGTTGTTTTGCGGCACAGCCTTTCATTTGCTGCTCTGCCCCATCACTGCATTTGTTTTAGAAACTGAACATTTATGTCATAATAGAAAGGTTTTGGATTCATGCACACTCTTCCAAGTGACCATAGTTTGGCCAGTACGTCTGTCCTGGTAGGCCACTGCATGTCAATCATGAGAAAGAGACACTGGAGGGAAACTACTTGAAAGTCAGCAAGTGAGAGTTTAGTGAGCAGGAGAGCACTGAGCTTGGGTAAAATGATCATGCTCTCATGCAGGCATACAAAGGAAATTTTCACAGGCTATTTTTTAAAAGTTGATGAAGTAAAAGGATGCAACAGGAATTTGCAACAAATTGTAAGGATGAGTTTTAAACATGCTCATTTAGGCAGCAGCAGTCTGTTCACAGACGTAAACAGAGAGCCACGGGTGTGTGTCTGGACTTCGTACCATGTGAAGTAAGTAAAACTTGTCTTTTTCATCACTGCATGGGGCGTAAATAAACTCATAACTGACCTGTTTGAGACCTTTACCATCTTGAATCTGTGGCTATATTGTATTGTAAAGTTTTTTAAAAAACACACTTTTCAATAGGCAAAGACATGATGTGAGTCTGGCGATAACTGCTGCTGCAGTGAGGCTTCGTTTCAGCTTCAGGTCAACTATCTGCAATGATTCACTCTCGCTGCCATGTCAGTGATGTCACGAGGATGGATGGATGGATGGATGGATGGATGGATGGATGGATGGATGGATAGATAGATAGATAGATAGATAGATAGATAGATAGATAGATAGATAGATAGAAGACACTATAGAGAGGATCACATATCATTGTGGGTGGGACAGCTTTGGCCGAGGGCTGCCAGTTTCTGGCCCCTGCTCTGAACTCCTCTGCAGTATATAGAAGAGGAAAGTTGCAGCAGTGTCAGCTTCACTGAGATTTGTATGCATTACTGTTTCATGTTCAAGCTCCAGATCCTCTACAGTCCTACATGTGTTGACAGTTTGACAGTGTTCTGCCATGATTCATTTCCTTCATTTTAAAGCCAAACATCCTTTAAATGCTTGTGAATGTAATGTGTAGGGGGAGGTTGCTATTTCTTCAGATGCCAAGCATGTGCCTGAAAAGGTTTTCACTTCGTATTCATGAAAAATGCAGCTTGGTTGGTGTTACTATGATTATTTGTAATGCTGTGGGTACCCATCTGGCACTACTTTTGAACATGCAAGGCTTCACCTACAGGTTGGCAAGGTTTGCTGTGAAAAATATAACATTTCAAGACAGAGGTACACAACATGAACCTGTACTAAAACTGCTCAGTGATGCTTGGAAAAACAGTCTTCACCGGAGTTCAACAACGTTTTGCACATTTTATGTGCTCTTGTATTTGACTAGCAATGATGAGCGTGTGTATGCTCATTTATGAAATCTTAATAGACTTTAATCTTTTTCTCAACTTAACTCCAATTGGACGGCTGTCTTTGTCCCAATTTACATGCAGAAGGCAAGAACCAAACTATGAACAGAAGCATGTCCTCCTTACAGCTCAGTCCAACTAAAACTGGATTTTTAAAATGATGTAAACCATAGACTGTATATAGAATGGACGCCGTCTGCTTCCTTGCTGGGTGAGGCCACCACAAGAACAGCACCCTCTGGTGACGGGCTGCAGTACAGGTTATAAACCCCACCTCCTCCAGCAATCTCTATGGAGGTATGGACAAATTTTAGAAATTAATTACACATAATACAAATTTTTCCTTCCCCCTGCTTGTGATGTTGACATGTTGTTACTGTAAGACTGGTTTGTGCTCCAGTCCCTTTTTTTCTTTGCAGCACCCCCTTATTAGGGGAGTTCATGTTTTTTATGATTGATACTTGATAAAGCCTATGGGTATACAGAGATTGTGTAGCTCACCCGAAGAATACCCTGTTTGAGTCGAGCGCCATCACAACGACTCTCCCGCCGAATGGGAGGGGAGGTCTGAAAGGACATCTCCTTACCCTGCTTCGGATACCCCCGCGTTTCCCCCTGTTCCTCGGCTTGAGCTCCGACTGTTGAACCACGGCAGGTCTGATGTTACTCCACAGTTAGGCCCGGTGTAGCAAGAGTTCATCTCAGCTGTAGGTGAGCAGTCCATTGCCAGCGACGGGCTGGAGTGTGATGCTATCGCAGATTAGCCATAGGATTGCCAGAAAAATGGTGATCACTTTGTAGCTTGTTGTCATGGCTTTATCATTCAGACGTTAACACAACATAACATAGGGTACAGTCAGTGTAGCAGGGCATGCGCCATCTAACCATCTAACAAACCATCTAGCAAACTCCATAGCACAAGACACCACTCACCCACTCGAAAAATACTTCAACCTCCTACCCTCAGGGTGCAGGTACGGAACCCTAAGGTTCTGCAAGGCCCGCTTTAGGAAAAGCCTGGTCCCTGCAGCTATAGATGCCCTGAATAGTAGGCCCCGCTGAATAATCTGTCCTGTTGCCTCCTTGCTGCTTGTTGCCGATTGCTGTTGTCCGGGTGTTTGTCATTAGTTGTCTGTTCCCATGTAATGTGCTTTTTTTTCCTTTTATGTAATGTACAGTTGGTGAAGACAAATTTCTCCACGGGGACCAATAAATCTATCTATCTATCTTGTTTATAATATATACACACTATGATGTAAACACATTTGACAAACATGTTTAAACAATTCTAAAAGTCCAGTTTCAGATATTTTTATAACAACATGTGAACACAATGACTGACAGCAGTCTAATACAGTACCCAGATTTGGTCAGTGCTACTCTGACACAGTACCAATATGTCCACATACATGCAGACCAGTTCTTACAAAGGAACAAAAGAGTTCATCATGCCAGGTGGGTGTTTTTTTATTTATGTATTTATTTTTGTATTTTCATGCCTCTGCTTTTCTATTTTATAATAAATATATTTACATTAGCACCGACACAGTTTCTCATTAAAAGAATGTGAGTCCTTTTTTCACTTTATTCTTGGTGAAACACACACCCGCAGCAATAATTCACTGCTAATAGGGACCTGGGCTCTTATTAAAGCCGTCCTCCTCACTCACTCAGATAAGAAGCTGCTTTATTAAATGTCTTTCTATTTAAGCTGCCATTGATTCATTTAGGAGGGATTTCAGAAAGGCCATTTCTTTACTTCACATGATGCCTCAGCTCCTGCCGCTTAGGAAGACTGTGACTCTTGATCTGTCCTCCTCCTCCTCTTTTCTGCCACCACTTTAATTGATTGCACAGAACTTTCCTCATTGCCTCTGCCATGACTGGCCTTTTTAAGCTTATTATAAAATAGGAGAGCAAAGAAAAGTGCTATTTGTAGCTTGTCATATTACAGACAGTTGACGTAAAAGGCTTTAACCAGAAACTGTGTGAGACTCAGCAGCAGATGTCATCAGTAAATACTTCAACCATGATGACTAATGTGCTGTGACAAGTGACTCAGTGATTTAAAGGGGACCTATTTTACTTATCCACGCCTTGTATTGTATGCATCTATAGTATAGCTGTGCATTATTTGCAGCTCAGAAATCTCCTGGTTTATCTCACATTGGTATCTGTGAAAACTCCTCTTCATCACCAGTCGGCCTAAAAGGCTTTGTTTTAGATCTTTTTCACTGGCACAAGGTTCAACACTTTGTGGAGCTGCTTTTACAGTTTTGTCATCGCATAACAACCTGAAGGTTCTACCTTTACAGAAAATATCTGAGGCTAGCCGTTAGCATCTATATTACCTCTTTTTTAAGCCATTAGCGCACAGCTTTCATGAAGGTCTTTACAGGAGAAACAGCTCTGGGTTTCAGGAACAGTAGTGATGCAAATCAGTCTTTGGGAAAACAACAAAGACTTTCCTTCACACTAATGAGAGCTTTGACATACTGAATCAACAAAGTGCACATCAGAGGAGAGGTCTGCTGTGCTCAAGCTTGACCACTGTCCTGGTGGTAGGGTTTTACCTGTCATCTGACGACATGGCTTAAAACCAGTCATTCAGTGAACCTGATAAATGCCAACATCCATATGTTTCATGGATTTGTATTACAGTGTTGTATGTCAGGCATGTCCAAACTGTTCCACAAAGGGCTGTGTGGCTGCAGGTTTTTCTTCCAACCAAGCAGCAGCACACCAGACTTGATTCATTTCATCAGCTGATCTCAGTCTGCAGACAGCTGATTGGTCAGACTGTGTGTTCTTGATTGGTTGGAAGAAAAACCTGCAGCCACACGGCCCTTTGTGGAATAGCTTGGACATGCCTGTTGTATGTTAATGCAGATCAGTTCAACAGGTGTCCTTTACCACTGTTGTTACACTGTGTTATCATTAGATTGTATTATTAGTGGTGTTATAGACCAGTTTGGCTCTAAATACATTGTCAAAGACATCAGCCAGTTTAGGAACATCGCACTACTGAACGTAGAAGGGAAGATTTTCTTCTCAGTCTTGGCCAGAAGGATGACCAACTACCTGCTAGAGAATGGCTATATAGACACCAACTGACAGAAAGCGGGAGTCCCAGGCTTTCCAGGGTGTGTAGAGCACTCCACAATGATCTGGGAACAGATCCAGAAGGCCAAGCGGGAGAAGAGTGACCTGCATGTTGTCTGGCTTGATCTTGCCAACGCGTATGGATCAGTCCCACACAAGCTGATCAACTACGCCATGGAGTTCTTCCACATACCTTCCTGCATCAAGAACATCGTAGCATCCTACTTCAATGACCTGCAGATGTGCTTTAGCCTCCAAGACTTCACCACCGGTTGGCATTGGCTCGAGGTAGGAATCGCTATGGGTTGTGCAATCTCTCCAATTCTATTTGTGGCTGCCTTCGAGGTTATCCTCATCGGAGCAAGACAGATGGTTGGAGGGATGAAATTACCATCCGGGCAGAGACTACCCCCGTTGAGGTCCTACATGGACGACGTCACCAGCCTCCTTCAGACAGCAGCATGTACATCGAGACTGCTGAAAAGAATGGATGAGCTGATGTCGTGGGCACGAATGAAGATCAAGCCCTCAAAATCACGGAGCCTGTCCCTCAGAAGAGGAGTCCGAAGCGACAGTACCATCTTCGTCGTAGGGGGAGAGAAAATCCCACTCCTCTCTGAGCAACCCATTAGAAGCCTTGGCAGACAGTACACTGCAGAGCTCTCGGACAAACAGATGGGAAGAAGCGTCATGAAGCAGCTGTCAGAAGGACTGGCAAAGATCGACCGAAGCCAGCTCCCTGGGAAGTTCAAAGTCTGGTGCTACCAGTTCACACTCTACAGGAGGGTGATGTGGCCGCTGAAAATGAGTGAGATCCCCTCATCCACTGCAAGTAAGATGGATGGAAAAGCCAACTCATTCATCCGAAAGTGGTTGGGGCTGCCACGGTGCCTCTCTGAAACTGGCCTCTTTGGAAGGAACACACTACAGCTGCCGTTGCAATCAATCAGTTTGGGATACATGCAGGAAAAGACCAGGCTTGTCCTCGAACTGAGAGAGTCCACCGACCAGACTGTACGGAACGCAAACGCCAAGGTTCCCACAGGCCGGAAGTGGAACGCCAAAACTGAAGTCGACCGAGCCATTGGTCGACTGCAACATCAAGAGATTGTTGGCAGAGTCCAGGCAGGAAGAGCAGGACTAGGGTGGGGGGAAGCGCCACGGTTCTGGTCCAAGGCCAGCCGCAAAGAGAGGAAGGAGTTGGTGGTGGCGGAGGTGACAAGGACGGAGGAAGAGCGCTACAAGATCAAGGCCGTGTCGCAGGGCCGACAGGGTAGCTGGACAACCTGGGAAGGAGTAGCCAACAGAAACATCAGGTGGGCAGACCTATGGAAGATCCCACAGGCAAGACTCAGCTTCCTTGTCCGCTCAACCTACGACACGCTTCCCTGTCCGCGGAACCTCCACCAGTGGTTCGGGAGTGAGGAGAGCTGCCCACTCTGCAGTGAGCCTAACGCAAGCCTTCAGCACATCTTGTCAGGCTGCAAGATCGCACTCTCCCAAGGACGCTACAGGTGGCGCCACGACCAGGTCCTGAGGAAGCTGGCTGAGGTGCTAGAGGGGCAGCGACAGGGCAACAAAGGGTCACCACCAGTAGGGAACCACATCAGCTTTGTCACGGAGGGTGGGGGAAGAAGAAACACCAGGCCAAGAGAAACATCCAGGCCGTTTGCCCCCGACCAGGAGTGGGACATGAGGGTCGACCTAGACAGACAGCTCCGCTTTCCCACTGAGATCACCACCACACCTCTCCGGCCTGACATAGTGGTGTGGTCCACCAAGGCGAAATCCGTACACCTCATCGAACTCACGGTGCCAATGGAGGAGGGGATTGAGGCCGCCTTCGAACGGAAGAAGGCCAAGTACTCCGACCTTGCCGCTGAGTGCCGGGAGGCTGGCTGGAGGACCACCATCTACCCAGTGGAGGTCGGATGCCGAGGCTTTGTGGGGATGTCAACCATACGCTCCTTGAAGGATGCAGGAGTGACCGGAGGAAACCTCAAGAAAGCAACCAAAGAGCTTGCAGAGGAGGCTGAGAAGGGGAGCTTTTGGCTTTGGCTGAGGAGGAAGGACAAGTGCTGGGGAAAGAACACCTAACCCCAAAAACAGCAGCAGGGGGTAACAGCTGTCAGTCAGGCCCGTCAGCTGCAGGGGGTGACAGGGAGACGTCCCTGTCACTGCTCCACCACCAGGAAACGTTCCAGGATTAAAGGAGTGAAACGTTGGTGAATGGTGGTTCCTGGCTGATGACCCTGCAGCTGACCCATGGGCACCGGAGGAGGTGCGACCAGCAGCAATGCTTTGCAGGTGATTCCAGCTTCCTGTACATTAACTAGTATCGTTCAATTTTGCAGGCTTTGTGGCCGTGTTAGTTAATGAATGAAACAGCTTACCTAGGCTCTGTAGCTAAATGGGTTGAAAGAAAATGGGAAAAGTTCAGCGATGGTTAGGCTGACCGGTATGTTGCAAAACAACTTTGAATGTGTTTAGTCAGTTTATCACACTCAAAGAAAACAATTTCTCTCAATTTCTCGTTGAAAAAGACAAAACAAATCTCACATAGAACATGTCATGGAAACACTGCGCAGCTTATTTGATAAATTCAGCATACTTAGTTTATTCTACTTTATTACATTGTTTGGTAATAGAGCCAACGTCTATTCTCCATGATACACACTTGTTTAGTTATTGCCATTGTTAGTCATAACAGAGGGTGACCATTGACTGTATATACTATGGGCAACTTGGGCCTGCCTTCCTTTATTATAGAAATTTGAAGCCAAATTGCTCTCAGTATTTCAGGGATTTTCTCCATTTCCTGGGGGGGGGGGCTGAGAGTTGTTGTGATCAAACAGTGTATCCCCCCGGTGAGCTACGCAATCTTCGTACACCCATAGGCTGTATCAAGTGTCAATCATAGAAAACATGTCCTACATAGAAAACATGAACCCCCTAATAACTTTTAAAAATGGAGCTGTACAGAAAAAAAGAGGACTTGGGCACAAACCAGTCTTACAGTGTCTACATGTCAACATCACAACCAGGGGGGAGAAAAATTTATATTCTGTGTAGTAAATTTCCAAAGTTTGTCCACAACTCTTTAGGGATTGCTGGAGGAGGTGGGATTTATAACCTATACTGCAGCCTGTCACCAGAGGTTGCTGTTCTCGTGGTGGCAGTCTTTGGTGCCATCTATCAATGAAGTCAGTGTACCCATCCTACTGAGTCGTGGCTCATAGTCATGATGACAGATAAAGACGCTTAGTAAACCAAGTGACACAAGTTTAACCAATAAAAGTTCAGTTCAGTTCAGTTTAGTTCAGTTTATTTTTGGTCCCAAAATGTAATAATTACACTTTTCATTTCATTTCATTTATATCATTGGACCAAAAAAAAGTGTAGGCTGAAGCCCATGGCTTATCGTGCCCACCCTTTCCTCACTTTTAGAAAATACTTTCAAAGATAGAAAACAAGAGAAACAGCACAAAAATAAAAAATAAAAAATCTGTACAAAACAGAAGCAAAAAAATAAATAAATAAACCTGGTTTTGAATTACACGACAATATAAATAATATATATATATGTATGCATATAAATATATAATATATGTATATATATGCATCTATATATGCATACATGCATATCCGTATATACTTACACATACATATACACACGTGTACATACATGCACCAACATACATACATATACACATACCTACATATCTACATACACACACACACCTTCATATGCATACACACATTTACACCATATACATAAGACCGTACATTATCTACCATGAGGTGGAAACAGAGGTGGAGTTGAGTTTGTCTCAGTGTGCTGCTGGAAGAAGAGGTGTTTTTTATCTAAATTGACTTTTACTGCTGTATCTCTGAACCTGTTGAGTCTCTACTTGGATTAACAATACTCCAGTAATCATGTAGCTTAACAGGATTCAACCAGATCAGAACTGGTTCAGTTTGTGCTGTGTGTTACTCTGCCTGCAGTTCTGAACCCTGGTGGGTTTCCCTGACTTTGATCACAAGTGAAGAAGAAGACAGAACAGGCACTGTGTGGGCCACCGATAGACTAAAGAAGCTCATAAGAGGGCCCAGAGACTTGGAAACTCTAAATGTGCTTCAGTCCTGAGAGTATTATAAAGGAATGAACAGATACAGAAAGGTACAGTGCTGCCAATATCACACGCATTAAAAAGTTAACTGCCCACCACCACTACCTCCACCACCGATCTACTGGCCAATCCCAGAGTTTTTAAGGTCAAAGTAAAACAAAGATATCATCCACCCGCGTACTTTCTCCTTCTTTGTAACAGGAGTATTTGGAGGGACACTAATTGTGTCTCCTTGGGATATGTGGGAGGACTAAGAGAAGGAGAGAAAATGACCATAAGAGGAAAGATAGAGACAGTGTGAACATTTATTGTCATTTTCAATAATGAATTTAACACTGGACAGAGAAAAGAAAACACAAAAGACAGGCGCCTCAACATATAGTGCTTATAGAGACAACCGGAAGGACTGAACTGGAAGGACTCACAGTTACTTTCCCTCAGGATATTCACATAATGCTGTGGTTATGAAGTTATTTCTGTGTTGGACATTTGTGTCCGATATGTAACACTGTCTCAGACTGTACCATTAAAAGACCTGGTCTCAGCCCCAAGAAAGATGAGCTAAACTCAGAATATTTTCGCCTTGATACACTAAAAACCATTGTCACTGTTCCTGCAGAAGCCACATTTGCCCAACCATCTGTGTCACTGGTCAAACACGTCTCAGAAGAGAACCTGAGGTATCTGAACTCTTGCAGCCATATGACACAACAGCAAGAATCTGCCCACATGTGACACTACCGAGTGTGCACACCTGCTACTTCAACTAAAAAGACACACACTTCCCTCCTCCTACCTTGAAGATGGCTACCCCTAACTTCAAAATTAAATTCTAAATCAATTTCTCTAGAGCTCGCTCATGGATGATGAGCAGCTCAGTTTCAATGCAAATGTGTTGCTCTGCAGCCACCCTCCTTAGCTGCATAATTTAATATTCATTAATTAAATTAAATCTCCATGCAAATTGAGAAGTCCCATCAGTGTTGCGAGTTAACAAACATGCAGCTCTCCTGAAGTATTTGGATCTTTGACTCGAGTCTTTGTCTTATTAGCCCTGGTTTACTGACCCAGAGGGTACCAAAACCCCAAACCCTCATTGGTATACTACATAACAGCAACAACTTTCAGTACCTAACTTTAAACATGGTGACCTTTTATTACAGACACCTATACATCTGCCCGGAAACTTGACTGTAATACAAACATCTACACTTGTGTTTATATTTAATTCTATTACCCTACTGATTTTAGTAGAGGAGAATTTTTCTTACTCTGTGAATGTGGGGTTGTCCTATATTCAGGTAAACACCGTCATATGCTGTGTGATTGTTGTGGTTGAGTAGTTAGTTTATTATCTCTGAATACAGAACTACTTAATAAAGCAAATTACTTTAAAATCCACTCACACTTAAATCCAGCAGCCTTCAGGGGATCAACTCTATGATGTTTCTGAGACATTCAAAAGCGTTTCTTGAACACAGTGATCATAGAGGTGCAAACAAAGGTGGTGATTTGAGAACAAATCTGAGTAAAACTGTGTTATATCTGCTGTTTGATGACTATGCTGAATGAAGCCTGACATTTTGATTTGGTCCGTCGACCAATCAGAGGCTGCACCTGAAATAAACGGACTTAAAAAGTTTGCCCTCTGTTTGTCATTTGTAAGGCAGATACCACATGTTTATCTTTAAGGGCTGTAATGCTTTAATACCCACAATTCACCTGTACCAACCTTAGGTTTGTTGGTAATTGTCTTGTAAAGCAAATGCCTCTATAACTCCTGACATTTATTTACTTAGACATCCAAAGTAACTGTTTCTTCAACTCCTCACTGACTGTGTACCAAGAAGACAAAATCTTCATATTTCACCAGGATAGATGTTTCAGGCTGAAATCCACAATGACCCCAATCAGTACCTTTTAAATTATAGATGTGAGGAGATTTTGCGTTAAATAAAGATCTTTAACATTTAACACCTACCTTTCAAATCTGAGGGAGGCTTCACTTTATCAGTGTAAAGGTTTTTGTTAAAGGTATTGAAGGGTTTCAGGCCTTCTCTCTTTAGGGAGCAGACTTACAGACAGTGTGCCTATGTACAGTCACACACACTCAAACCTCATAGATTGGTCTTTACTTTGAAGTACCACATCTTCTCCCACCTGTTCATCCTGTGCTCCTCAGAGGAGATCTCTGTAGCCCCCCCCTTAACTCCTCTTTGGGCTTTGACTGTCCCTGGACTTCCCCTCCTCTTCCATCAGCCCATCCAACCTCAGATCCACAGCTCAGATCCACACCTCTCTCATCCATCCTCTCTCTGTATCCCGGTTTGTCCTCTGCTTGCCGCTTCTTCTTTGCAGTCTTGTCTTCATCTTCCTCTTTTTTGTTCCTCTTGCATCTGTTTTTCTCCATCATCATAGGATTTCTGCATTATCACAACAGTTTCCTTTCAATTTCCTTTCACTCTCTCTACCTCTCTCTCAGTCTCTATCCATCCTCCCTTTTTGTCTGTCTTAGTAATTCTCATTTTTGTTTGACGTGTTCCTCTGCTGGTTCACCTCTTGTCCTTTTTAAATTGATTTGTCTTTATCGCAGACTCATTTCTAAAAGCCTTGTTTTAACATTAGGGCAGGTTTGACATCTGCTAAGTTTATCACAATCCACAGCTCTTTAAAGAGCTCTCAGAAACTCATTATGCCTGTGTGACAGATGTCTGACACATCAACAGTGAAATCTCTTGTTAGCATTCATTAGCAGGGTAAGAACAAGTCAACAGGGACCGAGCTGACTTTCATCAAAACCAAATTGGCTTGCTTGTAATTTCATCATGCAGTTTTCACTTTCAGTCATCCTGGTGCAGGTTTAACCTTGCAGAACTCAACATTTACCACGCTCTGTTCTGCATACAGATCTGGATCTGAGTTGAGTGTATTTCATGTTGTACATTTTAAGCATTACTTCACTCAAAATTAATACTTTCAGCATGAGGGGAAGAGGATGACTCTGACAATTCAAATTCATTCAAGCCAAGATTAGTCATAACCTCCAGGGTTTCCTGTATTTGTTCAGGCCGGAGTTCTCTAACAAAAGTGAAGGTTTTTGAAAAGTAACAATACCAATGGCCATGATTCTGGGGTTTTAGTTAGTGCAACTAATGATATCTCCAGTGTGACCCACACATACACCTTTATCAAATACATCTATTGGCTAAGCTGTTAGTTTTCTGTCATTGCTCTGAGTCAGCGTCAGTGTCCAAATGCCTTTTCTTTAATTGATTAACACTGAATGTGGTCTGAATGGGTGAAGGTTGTGTATGCAAAAGAGCTTTAAAGTCCCACTCATTGTTTTTTTTTTTGTGTTTTTTTTCACAACTTGAAGAGTTCTCAGTGGTCTTTAAATTGTGATCCAGAAGTTTTTACCTGTGTCATTTTCAAGGGCTTTTCTTCTGCAGAACTCCAGTAGCTGGTGTAGTAGAGGAAGAAGGTGACATAGGAGCTGTTCAGCTCTCGGACACTAATGTCTTTGGGGACATGATGAAGGTTAATATCATGATTAGCTTTCTTACAAGCATTGCAATCCTCTAATGCACACACTTATTCCACGATCCTCCTCTCTATTTCTCCAAGTCTGGCCTTTATAGCAGGGCTTCGGGGGCGGAGCTTGGTATTGTGGCGTACAAAATCTCACTGAAGCAGAGCCTGCTGTTTGGGTTTGCCAGAGATATACAGAGATTTGAATGCAGAAAGCCAAATGCAATTTCACTCTTACCTTCCTCATGATTTGTCCTGTAGCATCAGAAAAATGCCATATGAACATGCAGACAACAAGAAAAACATGATTTTTATCGGAGTGGGTCTTTAAGTGGTCAGGAGACTAGAGACAGATAGAAACAGTCCATTTACCAATTTACCTCCCAAACTAAAGCAACAACATAAATGGAACAAAGTGGATTAATTGTCCTTACATATACACATTTTGAATACTATTTGAATTCTTAAATTTGTATTTGAAATATATATTTTACAGCTCAAAAGAATATTTCCTTTAATTAATAATAAAAGTTGTTATTGTTTTAATACTCTGGTATTGTAACCCACTTAAGCACTAACTTGTCTTTAATTGTTCAGGCACAGTAAACAATAAAATATAAAAAAACCCACAATCAACAGTAAAAACAGTTTTTTACTGTTTTACCCCAGTTTTTGTAGTTGAGACCACTGCCAAATAAGTTCACACTTTTCTAGTCAAGCCTGTACCCTCCAGATAAATCTCTCTGTATTCTGCAGTGTGCCCCCTCCCCGCAGTAATTCCTTGTACCTGCCCTCATAGAGGGCAATGACTGTCCTTGAGTTTTGATGGCAAAATCCAGGCACTAGAGAGAAGATAGAAAACCAATAAAAACTAAAGAAAAATAACATTTCAACTTACTGTGAAAAAGAAAAGAAATCAAACTTTTGGGGTAATAGTTCTTTGAAGAACTATGGTGAGAAAGATTCTTGATGCAGAGAAATGTTTCTCCTATGATATGACTCTGAAGAACCAGTTTTGGTTCCTTTATCTTTTGAGCTCCTACAGGACAGGGCTCCAGACCCACAGCACGTCCACTCACAGAAACGTTTCATGGAGTTGTAATCTCAGATCCTCTCTTTTTTAAGCACTTTAAGACCAAAATATGACATCCTGAAAATGAATGAGCAACAATGAGTTTTTGGACCTCTTAAAAGAAGTGTTTTGCTAAGTTCATTGAACAAGTCTGCTGGAGGAATGCAGGACTTGATCCCAGAAATGTGCATGTTGCTCTGCAGAGTTGGTTCTGGCAAGTCCCACACCCAAGGCTCTTCATTCTGGTGTGTTTCCTGACTCCTTCATGGCTCCCTTCAGCCTAACCTAAGCAGTGTAAAACCAAATAGCAGGCTTTGGTATTTTTCCAGCATGTCATCTACCATTTGAGACAACAAATATCAAAATATCTTTTCATACTGGCTTTACAGTATAAACACCCAACCTTACAACACGGTCATCATTCCTCTGGAGCTCATTATTCAGATCTCAGTGGTCAGTGACAGGAAGACAACAAACCAGCTGACAAATAATGAAACACTACAAACACGGCAAGAACAAGGTCAATTTTACTGTTGTGTCTTTGACAAATGCGGTGGAGAAATAAGTTTACATTTTATGAGATTGAACTAACATTAAATGCCTGTGACCTTAGACTAAGACAGCTCTGCATTAAAAACCTACATCATTCTGTAAAGGATTTTACCACCTGGTATATAGTTTTACCACATGAATATTTACAGAAAAATAGGGAATCTTCCCAAAAGGATAAATAAAGTTGTATTTTATCTAGTCTTATCTAATCTACAGGGATCTCAAAAGCAGATGACAAACGTGTTACAAGATCATTGAGCACTTTTTATTTTGATTTTAATCATCAGCAAAAAAAAATATAATCCAGCATGCTTCAGCTCTTCTCTCACTACAGTTATAAACAAAGAAGTTTATATTCATGCAGTTATTTTCACCTGACTTCACCTCATAAATGGGCATCCTCTTACCAGATCAAATATCAGCTTAAAAACAGCTGCAGTGTTTTGTGTGCTGTTAGGCAACAGTGGCACAGTGGTAGAATGGTAGATCCCCTCTCAGTTTGGAGGTTGAAAGTTTAATTCCAGCTTCTGTAGACTGTGGCATGGTGGGCAGGACACCAAACCCAAAATTGCTCTGGGTGTCAAAGCCAGTAATACTGTACATGAATATGACTGAATGGAATCATTTACACTGTGCAAAGTAGTAATCATAGCATCCCCGCCATGGCTGTGTAAATGTGTGAATGAGCAAATGTGACAAATAGCCTTTAAGTGGTTTTAAGACTATAAAAGTGCTTCATAAGATAAGTCTATTTACCAGTTACTGATTTGAAAGTCCAACTGTGTTGCTATAACTGTACATTAACCATAGACTGTATATAGAATGGAAGCTGTATGCCTCCTCATTGGGTGAAGCCACCCTGAGAATCCATTACACAGAATATAAATTTTTCTCCCCCCGGTTGCGATGTTGACATGTAGTTACTGTAAGACTGGTTTGTGCTCAAGTCCTCTTTTTTTCTGTTCAGCTCTGTTTTTCATTACCTCCCTCTGTGCTAAATGGTAGTTGAGGTTATCTTGTCTCAGTGATGTAACATCAATATCTCATGTCATGGTGGTCTTATCAAAGATTTTAGGGTGACAGTGAATGCTGTGAATCATTAAGAGCTAACATTAACTGTTGGATTAACATTTGGCAACACTTGGCTCCTTTTTGTTATCCACAAGCAAGCACAATCTATCTTATGTCTGTATAGAAACTATTCCAGAGTCACACAGAGATTTGTCTAACCCTATGGCCTTCCTAAATGTCTCTGTAATTTTCTGTGTTCTTGTTTTTCTATAGTGAGGTCACTTCTGTTAACTTTCATGCTGGGGACAACTCTGGCTCAGCAGAGGAGTCAAAGGAGTCTTCAGTCACTGTGTCACTATGCTGTATGGTCCATAGGCAGGACACTGAACCCCAGACTGCTCCCTGGGGCATCACTAATGTTCATAAATGGGGCTGGTTCGTGTTGGTGGGTAAGTTACAGAACAGCCTGTGCTATCAGTCTCTGAATGTGGGATAAATGAGTGAAATCCAGTGTAAGTGGTCAGAAATTACAAGAGAAGTGCCTTTTAAATACAGTCATTTCTACATATCAAATTGTTTAATACATGACCTACAGAGGGCTTTTAGGTCCAATGCTTCAGAGGTTCTACAAAAGGAGAAAATGAGCCTTCAATTTGTCTACATTTTTACAGTCCATTGACATGTCAAAGTGTCATTCTCACCAGCCTCAGCTGTACTTAATAAGTGGTCTTTTACCTTGCAATTAGCATGTATCTGTTCATAAGTATAGCTTCGCAGAGATCTCAGCATGCCTATGTTCAGCCTTTTTCAGCCTGTATTCACACCAAGCTAGACCTGATGACTTTCTAACGAGGAGAGGTAAAGTTATTCAAAACCGATCTGACAATATTTTGAGCTGTTCAGTTTAAGATAATGATGTGCAAAACCAGAAATCAAGGTTTAAATCCTTTGCTGGCCACGGTTCAGATGCTAACGTGTCCTTGTGTAAGACACTAAAACACCCTCAGATGCTGCTCCTCTCTTCCTGTACAATGCTGCTGCTTTGTACCAAACCTAAACAAGCGTGTTTGAGTTGTGGCAGGAAGATAGTAAATCTGACATGGAAGGAAATAAGGGATTAGGCTGACACAGATTTCATTTGAAGTTTTAATGTTCCACATCATGTCGACATAATCCTTGATGCATTGCTGCTGATTCAGGTGTCATTATTCTGCAGCACAATGCCCCCACCCTGTATTCTGTATTAGCTGTTTATTTTTAATGCAATGGAGAGAAAATTAAAGGAATCACAGTCCAGCACAATACACAGTTCTTTGCTGACCCGCTTAATTTTAGCTGTTTCTGCATGTTTAGGTTTTCTCATTATCTGTGCATAGTTAAGCAGATGAAATTGATCATATATTTACTATTCAGCACCAAAAATCAGATAATTTGCAATAAAGCTGAGAGCAGAAAAGTCTGCAGCATAATTCAAATGTTCTAATAGAGAGCTAAATAGAGAGGAAATAAGAATAAGACAAATCAGGATGAAGAGGATGAGAGGACTAAAAAGGAGATCTAGAAATCAGGGAAATACTGGATATTGGAGGCACAGGAGATCTCTGTCTGTGACTAATTCTCTCTTGATCTCTCATTCTCCCCCTCATTTAGAAAAGACCTGTTTGCCTCCCTCCTCTCTGACACACACCCACACTACTACCACAACAAACACAAGCTCTCTTTCACACACACACACACACACACATACACACAGAACACAAATGCTGCGTACACCCACATACACAGTTCCTCTTCTTCTCTCTCACACACTCGTATTCTGTCAGATACACACACATGCATACTCATACAAGCAAAAAAGGCGGAATAGCCCGGAGTGTTTGCAGCCCACACAGTTTCCTATGTGTGGAAAAACCTACACACTCACACACACTCACACACTCAGTGATCAGCCACAGAGGAAAAATTATATTTTGTCTTTTGATCCAAAGCCGTTTGATTTTCTCCGCCTCGCTTGCACAGCCACTTAGCAGCTTGTACACTTGTGTAACCAGTCCATGCCGTTCTGTTCTCCCAGCATGGATTTCTTTTTGCCTGGTTTATGTTCTGTGGATGTTGTAATGTCACAGATTCCTAAATACTGCCAACATTACGCTGCACGCCGCTAAGATGATCATGGGCCAGGAACACAGACAGACTAATGAAGAAACATGGGTACAGTAAAGTGGCTTGGTATGATGTGGACAGGGGTCTGATATTTGCTCTCAAATGCCAAGAAGACATATATCATAACTCACCCCAGGGCCGAATATCAATCCAGTCTATACCCCAGATGTCTCAGGTCATGTTTCCAGGTACCCAAAGCACACCTTTAACTGCCTTAAAATAAACTAATCAGTGTGATGCTACTGATGTCTAACAGAGGGGCATCAGCAACAGTTGCTATGGAAACAAATCCCTCTGACTGATTGGTCAGTGGCCAATCAGAAGACAAGCAAAGGGTCATCCGAGTGTTTGTCCTGCTCCAGAAAAACGTTGGAAGAGAATATTTTCACCATGACTAAGCAAGAATAAAAATAACAAGGGTGTCCTCCAGCCCCTGAAAACATGGCGTATGATGGTTACTCTTGTAGTGAGGACAGTCCTCAGGAAAGGTTACTTACCTGGTCCCAGGACATAGGATCATTGGAGTCTTTTGGTTAGACCTTGCAGCGTATGGAAAGACCCAGTTGGAGAGTCAGCCAAACCTCCAGCTTTTCTTATTGGTCAGTCCGAAGAAGAGAGAAAGAGATGTTTTTTTTTTACCTTTCTGAAACTGACTTCTTTACCTTCTATCTGCATAAACATCATTGTCTCAACCAGGGGCCTGTTCTACGAACCAGGATTACTGCTTAGCGAGGTAACTTCGAGGGTAAGTTCGGGGTTTCCTGTTCTACGATGCGGGTTCACGTCTTAGCGAGGCGAGTCTCCATAGCAATATACGCTGAACGGCTAACCTGCTCCGGGGCAGGTTAAGTCCCAGATTGAACTCACGGAGTATAAAAACCCCGCCCACTGACCAATGAGCTCTCTCGAAAAACGGCTTGTCCGTTCTCGGAGGATCCTATAGACCTCGGTTCTCGCATTGTCCGAGGAGCACTCCGGCTCGCGAGAGTTTACAGGGAGAGTTTTCTCCGGATGACCACCTTTATGAAAGG
Source organism: Xyrichtys novacula (assembly GCA_962446985.1). Classification (NCBI taxonomy): domain Eukaryota; kingdom Metazoa; phylum Chordata; class Actinopteri; order Labriformes; family Labridae; genus Xyrichtys; species Xyrichtys novacula. The sequence goes on from OY660869.1 coordinate 7,123,160, forward strand.
CTCATATGGCCGACATATCACACAAAACATGTAAACACGATAGGAATGAACAAATGAATGATTCATCTTGGGAATGAATGGGCATGGGCTGCATGATCACAGACAACATCTCGGTACTATTTAGTAGCAGCGCACGCCCCTTATAATAACCCTGTAAATACTGTTGTTCAGGACTGCTTACTTGTGCTTCCTACCTACTGTAATAACCGTTGTTCTTGCCCACATGCAACATTTTTGTTCTCATTCATGAAACGCTTAAATCAGGGACATTTTCGGCTTTAGCCGGGGACAGATCATCCAATTCGGGGACTGTCACCTTAGTTAAAAGCGCATGTTGAACAGTGCTATTTCAGGGTGATAATGGCATCAAAGATGCATTTTCTGCCAGCATTCCCTCCGTGCTTTTGCAGCGGTGACGGTGTTGCTTTTGAGGTTTATGATAGCTTTCAATTCATGATCTCATGATCGTCTCCTGTTCCTCGTTTGTAAAGTCTGCGGTCCTTCACTCTCCAGCCTGCTCTGACGCTCCAGACGGATCCATGTTCGCGATTGGTCAGATGCGACGGGCTCCGCCTTATATGTGTGCACGCGCTCACAGCAGAGCTGGATCCACTTATGAGGTTGATAACCAGCGTTGTAAAACCGCTTAGCGAGACCGCTGGCTACCGCGCTAAGTTGAACCTGCTTCGTAGAACAGGCCCCAGGTCTCCAAAACTAGATTTACTGTCTCCACTTGGAAACCCAAAGAAAGGCTGAATGCATGGGACACTCACCTCGGAACCTCTGTCACACAATCCTTAAATGCTCAAACATATCCTGCTAAAAACTGCCTTCCTTTGTTGAAAGAATACTAATGACTGATAATAACATCTGCTGCGTTAGACAATGAACTATTCTGTCTTATGTATGAAAAACATGTATGAAAACAGCATGTCCTAATTCAAGAGTAATTTGACCAATGCTCTTTGAAAAGTGATACTTAAAACATAATAAGACTGTTTGTTAGCCTGATTTTACATTTCTTTATATGTGTTTAGCATCAAATCATTTACAATGAACCAAGCATTCAATAACATTAATCAAAGTGAGTGAGTATCTGACTCTTTTACTAGCACAAAAGTATAAGTTGGATCAAATAATCAGGGATCTTGAAGGTCTCTCAAGGAGCTGCAACAGGAGACCAGCAACCCCTCCTCTTTCTCCTCACACACACACACACACACACACACACACACACACACACACACACACACACACACACGCCCAGAGATACTCCCAGTTTCAAGAACATCAAACCGGTGAAGTTCGGGTGCTCAGTCTCTTAGTTTTTCCTACACTTTTACTCATTTCTCTTTGTGTTACTTCTCATTTTTCCTGCCTAGATTATATTAGTTTACACCACGTGTTCATTCACGTTGTTTGATTTTACTGTAATATCGTCTTAGTTCAAGTTTTGAAACTTAAACTTTTTGTGCACATAGCAATAAGAGATTTGGGGCTCTATCATCGTGTCTGCCGGGGACAGAGCGGAGAGTGGCGGACCCCACGCAGTGGTATTTTCGTCTGGCGGAGCCCGGCATACAGCCAGTTTGGTATTTTCATGGACTGAGGCGCACGGAGGCGAACAGAGATCCGCCAAGCTGGGTGTGGTGGCGTGGCAGGGGAAGGTGACAACAGAATCAGCTGGGGCAGTGACATTTTCGTGCTCGCCGCCGCCGGCGTGTAAAGTGCGCTGAGAGCTCACCGATTCAAACCTGGTCAGCTTTCAGCGCAGGCAGAGCGCAGCTGGTCTAGTGGTATTTTGGTAGACCGGCGGCATATCAGCATACGTCACCGATGCCTCACCGGCAGGTTTTCACAGCGTCAGGCACATTTCAGTGCAATAAATAATCATCAACAACTAATAATCTGAGTCAGCACATACATTTAGATCTATATCGATATATTCTGATCTATATCTGATCTGATGAGCGCGTTTGGACACGCAACCTGACCAAATCAACACAGCTGAAACCGCATTAAATTGAATTAAATATCTAGTTAATAAACACACATGATGAAGTTAACAAGATATGTAATTCGTCTCCCTTCTTTTCTTTCTTCCTCTTCCTCTTCTTCTCGTGCAGCTCGACCTGGACATGTTTCCGTGTCTTCTATCCATCCTGCTGCAGCTGCTGCAGCTGAACAGATGATTTGTTTCTGTGCTCAGATGAGTTATTTACTTTAATCCTACATACGGATATTATAATATTCAGTTTTGTGAGCCAAATTTATTTTATATGCCAACATCTATGAAAGAAAGAGCCAGGCCACGGAGCGCGATGCGTCATTTACGCACAGATGGTTCCGATTTTAATGCCATTATTGGAATTTATGATGTGATCTGTGCGCACAACCCACCTTTGTCACGTGAGGTTTGAATATGTGCAACTTTATGTTGGTGTCTTTATTTGTGGAGAGGGTGTTTGTCTTACTAGTGGGTCCAAACTTACACACACCAAATCCATCTGTGCTTTATTTGAGAGAGTGTGCAGGCTGCCCTCCGCAGCGCTTACAGTTGTTGAGGAGCTGCCCTCTGTCGCCATCTTGTGGCATTGCTGTCTTCAGACATGTCTTGATCTCTTTGACTACTTCACGAAAATAGTAATACGTCTCGCCAGTGACAAATTTAAAGGCGAGGAGAGGAGCTGATGTTATTGGTCAATACAGGTCTCGGCTGTGTTAAACCCACTCCACGCCCTCTCTCCTCCCTCGCTACGACTTACGCTGCTGGGAGGAGCTGAGTTAGGGAGGGGGGATACTTATGCCGGGCTGCGCCGCTCACCAAAATACCAAAATGTGCTTGGGCATGCCTTGTTGACGCGGTGGACCTGACTTACGCCGCGCCTGCGCCACATCTCCGGCGAAGGACGAAAATAGAGCCCGAAGTCTTTAACAGATTTTTCTTTAATTTCTCAGTCATTTCTGAAATAATTTCAACTGGCCATCGAGCTTCTTTTTCTTAGTTATCTGCGTGATTTTAAAGTTGCCTCTGAACGCCACCCAGCAGGCACAAAGTCATCCTCTGAACCAGGCTTTTGTTGTGAGACAGAAGGAACCTCCACCGGTTCTGCATTCAGGCCTGTGTGTTGGAACTCCTGGCCCATCCTTTGTCTGACTTTGTCCTCTTCTGAGCCGAACCTCTCAAACCGCCAGTAGCTCAGATCTTCCGTGAACCTGCTCCATCTTTTCCAAGGACCAGCGTCACTTAAGGATGCAAACCTCCAGAACTCCAAAAAGGGCTGATGCTGTCTCATGGATTCATGATTCAAACAATCACTTATTCAGCTAATCCTAAATTAATCCAAATCCATATCCAAATTTATCTCTACACTGAAGTTAATGTAGGTTAATGTGTTAGAGCATATTCACTCACTACATCTTTAACTTGAGCAATCCTAGACTTTTTACTTCATCTGACATTGTTTATCCTCACTATCTTATCATTATTTATTGCATGCACGTTGTACCATTATTGATCATGTAATTAACAGATCATTTCTTTTTCTAAGTTCTTGTCTGTTAGTGTTTTTCCTAAAGTCAAGTCCCTGAAATGAGAATTCCAGTTTAAGATATGAGATTGATATAAAATTGATTTAATGTTTAAATTAAGATTTTCTTATCATTGCAAGTGGTTCCTGTATAAGTGAGTGCATCAATGTCACATTTTTGATTTGTGATAAAGTCATGTTTTTTTGTGCAGAATATAAAAACATTGGAACATAAAGCTCCTCATGCCAAAGTGTGAGTAGGTTTGTCCTCTTCGTGTGGGAGGATGTGGTGATCAGGAGTAACCAGCAGAGGCAGAGGTTGGTGCAGTACAGGAAAGTTACCTGTTGCTGTGGACAGTGTACTCTCTTTTTCAGCTCTGTCTGAATCTTTGCCTTTCCTGCATCTTCTCTCTTTCTCTCTCCTTGGCTTCTCTCTCTTCCCACTCCCCTATCACGCTCTGTCTCAACCTGCAGATAAATGCTGCTGTTTATGTAAGAGCAGAATTGTAACACCACAAGCAAAGGCTTTGGTAAATTTACATAAGATGATCAAACATGTTCCTTTATTCTGTGATTGTGCATGCGTCACACTAGATCACACATTTAGCTGCAGAAAGCACCAGAACACGCGTTTAAGAAGCAGACCCGATTCGATGAAGTAGCTGCTTTTTAGTCAGCGATGACAGCTCCAACAGAATATGAGATAGTCTACAAATCAAACAAATCCAAATTTAAAGAATCACTTTTGTCAGAGAACACAGACAGGCCAGAATTATGGTCAGTATCCTGTCTAAGATTTGATTTGATTTGATATCACGATGCATCATGATTCATTACAACAGTTTACATCCTGAATTCTTATGTAGCTGGAAATCTACTTTTGCATCAGTGAAGACCATAGACTGTATATCGAATGGATGCCATCTGCCTCCTCGCTGGGTGAAACCACCTCCAGAACAGCACCCTCTGGTGATGGGCTGCAGTATAGGTCATAAATCCCGCCTCCTCCAGCAATCCTTATGAAGTTGTGTACAAACTTTAGAAATTATTTACACAGAATTTAAATTTTTCTCCCCACTCGTCGCAATGTTGACATGTAGTAACTGTAAGACTAGTTTATGTTCAAGTCCTCTTTTTAAAAGATAGGAGGTTCGTGTTGTCTATAATTGACACTTCATATAGCCTATGGGCATACTAAGATTGTGTAGCTCACCCAGGGGATACGCTGTTTGAGCAGAGCATTATCACAGTGACTCTCGGTGTACAGTGCTACTGCGCAAGTGGTGGAGTGCATACAACACTACTGCGCAATGTTGGTTTCAGGAAGTGGAGAAAACCCCAGAAATACTGAGAGCTTTTTGGCTCTGTATACTGGTAGAACCAAGTTGTCCATAGTATATACAAGCTATAGTGAAGAAAAGCAAACAGGAAAATTATACTCCCTTTATTCATTCAGGAACCCTAACAGTTGTATTTATCACAAATACTCAAATATTGTCAAGTAATTTATAAAGTGCAGTGAATCTATATATTTGAAATAAACAGCAATTTTGACATACACGTCTCAACATTCAATAAATTATTCCAACATAAAATGTATGGGCCTAATCTACCATATATATTATTTGTCTGAAAAAAAGCCACAATCCTCACATAACATAAATCATTCTTCAGTGCAAATGATCTCAGACAGGTTGTAACCTGTACTATCTAAAACATCTCAAGACAGAGCACTTCCTGAAAGTGGCAAACATCATAAAACTTCTACATATAGCAGACAACATGTAGCTTAACATATGTATATAGTGTTGTGTACTTGTTCACAGTATTATGTTCACTGGTCCTATTAACATTAATGTTTACCATTAAATAAAATTGCAAACTAAAATAGGCCTAGTCTACCTAGTGTGTGAAAATGGACAGTCTTCAAAATAAAACATTCTGCAGAGCTGTGATCTCCAAACAAGGTTTCAAATAGCAGCACAGGGCTAAGGCACTTCCTGAATAAGCCAAACATAGCATCAGACATCAGACTAACTGCTAAGCATTTGGGAACTTGTAGGTTCTTCTGTAAGAGCACTAGTTGATCCTCATGTTCTGCTTGAAGACGACTTCTTTTTGCAGTTACCAAATCACCTACAGTAGAGAAAACTCGCTCTGCAGACAAGCTAGAGCCTGGGAAACACATGTATCACTTTGACATGTGTGAGAGGTGGGTAATTCTGACCTGATGGACACACCACGATACGAAGGGTCTTCAGTGAGAGGCAGGGATGGGAGTTTAAAGTATTTCTTCATTTCCTCTTTAGCTCTGTTATAAGAGGTATTTGGCTCTATTGTACCTTCATTAACTGTCTGAGCAAACTCTTAAGCAGGGATGAGGTCTTTCTCTTTAGAGCACAGGGTCCGTCATCTACACATTTTTTTCTGTAAGACTTCCTGTTCCCCAGGTGCTTTATCCACTTCTGTTATCACTCCCTCTTTCCGTGTTTGAACAAAATATAAAACAAAAATAAAATGATGTAGCAGTCAGCACATGCAACAACACATGTTGCCAATGCAACAGCTCACGTCTTTTAGGAGAAATGTTTTTGCAGTCTTAAAAACAGTTTTGTTCAATGTAGCTGAAGTTAATATTGTTATGAGCATTTTAATTTTAAACTTTACAAGTCTTGGATGACACATTGTGAAAAACCTTCAACGGTGCAACTTTGTCAGTCACATCTCTGTAGATGTCCAGTCAATCCTCTTCTGTGAGAAAAGGCAGTCCCTTGAAATGAGGATCTAGGGCAGGGGCTGTATGACACTTTTTTATCCTCACTGTTGTAGATCTGAATCATAGACTGTATATAGAATGGACAGAGTCTGCCTCCTCGCTGGGTGAAGCCACTCCAAGAACAGCACCCTCTGTTGACAGGCTGCAGTATAGGTCATAAATCCCGCCTCCGCCAGCAAAGCTTATGGGGCTGTGGACAAACTTTAGAAATTTATTACACAGAATGAACATTTTTCTCCCCCCTGCTTGTTGTGTTGACATGTAGTTATTTTAAGACTGGTTTGTGCTCGAATCCTCTTTTTTCTTTGCAGCTCCATTTTTAAAAGTTATTAGGGGGTTCATGTTTTCTATAATTGACACCTAATACAGCCTATGGGCGAAGACTGCGTAGCTCACCCGGGGGATACGCTGTTTGAGCTGAGTGTCATCACAGCGACTCTCGGCAACTCCCTCGTCGAATGCGTACAACGCTACTGTGCAATGTTAGTTTCAGGAAATTAAGAAAAATCACAGAAAAAAACGAGAGCTTTTTGGCTTCAAATCCGTATACAGGCAGGAGGTGGAACCAAGTTATCCATAGTATATACAGTCTATGATCTGAATTAATGGCCTTCTTGATCTCCTGGATCATTGGTGAGTCTCTGATGGTGTCTGTCATGTTCAGAAGGAGCTGTGCATTTATTGGTTAATTGGTGGTGGGTAGACCAACTTATCGGTGCACTGCTGCCATCAACTGGACTGGGGTGTGGTACAAGAGATTGCCCTTATTTTTTTTATAATTGCTCTTTGCAGTAATTTGTCTCTTGAGAGATACCGTCCTCAGCCAAGCTGTTGCTGTTGTTGTGACCTAACTCAGTATACGCTTGTCTCTATGGAATAAAGATGAAGCCTGTTGAGTATAATGTTAATCAACCTTCCTCCTGTGTTAGTTATCACTACACACCCACCATGTTAAGGGTTGGTTTTGACCTGTGTCTTAAATCAGCTGTAAATGACACTAAAACAATTCTCTTTCATCCTATTTGGTTCTCATCTCTAGGTAATCTTGTTCGGCTTCATTATCCATGAAAATATTGCTTATAATATTTTTTGTTGTGGGCCTCTGCGTCTTTCTTTGTCAGTATACCCCTCACACACACATCTACACTCACCGGCCACTTTATTAGGTACACCTGTCCAACTGCTCGTTAACACTTAATTTCTAATCAGCCAATCACATGGCGGCAACTTAGTGCATTTAGGCATGTAGACATGGTCAAGACAATCTCCTGCAGTTCAAACCGAGCATCAGTATGGGGAAGAAAGGTGATTTGAGTGACTTTGAACGTGGCATGGTTGTTGGTGCCAGAAGGGCTGGTCTGAGTATTTCAGAAACTGCTGATCTACTGGGATTTTCACGCACAACCATCTCTAGGGTTTACAGAGAATGGTCCGAAAAAGAAAAAATATCCAGTGAGCGGCAGTTCTGTGGGTGGAAATGCCTTGTTGATGCCAGAGGTCAGAGGAGAATGGCCAGACTGGTTCGAGCTGATAGAAAGGCAACAGTGACTCAAATAACCACCCGTTACAACCAAGGTAGGCAGAAGAGCATCTCTGAACGCACAGTACGTCGAACTTTGAGGCAGATGGGCTACAGCAGCAGAAGACCATGCCGGGTGCCACTCCATTCAGCTAAGAACAGGAAACTGAGGCTACAATTTGCACAAGCTCATCGAAATTGGACAATAGAAGATTGGAAAAACGTTGCCTGGTCTGATGAGTCTCGATTTCTGCTGCGACATTCGGATGGTAGGGTCAGAATTTGGCGTCAACAACATGAAAGCATGGATCCATCCTGCCTTGTATCAACGGTTCAGGCTGGTGGTGGTGGTGTCATGGTGTGGGAAATATTTTCTTGGCACTCTTTGGGCCCCTTGGTACCAATTGAGCATCGTTGCAACGCCACAGCCTACCTGAGTATTGTTGCTGACCATGTCCATCCCCTTATGACCACAATGTACCCAACTTCTGATGGCTACTTTCAGCAGGATAATGCACCATGTCATAAAGCTGGAATCATCTCAGACTGGTTTCTTGAACATGACAATGAGTTCACTGTACTCAAATGGCCTCCACAGTCACCAGATCTCAATCCAATAGAGCATCTTTGGGATGTGGTGGAGCGGGAGATTCGCATCATGGATGTGCAGCCGACAAATCTGCGGCAACTGTGTGATGCCATCATGTCAATATGGACCAAGCTCTCTGAGGAATGCTTCCAGCACCTTGTTGAATCTATGCCACGAAGAATTGAGGCAGTTCTGAAGGCAAAAGGGGGTCCAACCCGTTACATGGTGTACCTAATAAAGTGGCCGGTGAGTGTATACTGACTTGATCTCACATGTCTGGACATGCCCAACGTTGTTTTTTGTGCAGGGAAATACATGGCAAGATGAGAATTTCCTAAATCTCACATGATTGGAAGAGGATCTGACTGTCAGTGTGGTGCCTGTCAGTGCACTAATAATTTCAGTTTTTGCTCTGATTGTCAGATATTGATCTAACTAGGTCAACAGCGACCCTAACACAACAAGTGCCGTAATTTTAATAAGAGCATTTTATAATTTAGTCAATTTAATTTTTCTTTTTTTATTTTGTCGAAATAGCTAATTTATGCGGTTCTTTTAAGCATTTAAAAACAAAAACGGGTCGGTGCAGACCCTAACATACGAAGAGGGTTAATAATCATCACTGTATCTATGCAGAATCGTTCATGTCTGAAAAAAGATTATTTTCAACAGCCCTATTGGTCAGGTGATGAGATGAAGCAGGAAACTCAATCATGTCAGTTGGTGAGGGATACAGGAGAGGTAAGTGTTGGCATACAGCTGCAGCATTATGATTAATATTGGACTCTATATACTTGCATTCAAATGATTTAATGACAGTTCTACCTGATGGTTATCTACTTCTGTGACTGGTTATTGAATGTGATTCATATTTAATAACGCTTCTTTTATATGATAACTTTTAAGAATTCATGCAGCAGTTTTGAGAAATCTGTTTGTCTAGAGAGACTTTGATTAAATCTCTTTGCTTATAGACCACCTAGAAAAATGTGGCATTTTTCATTCTAACACAAGTTTCATGATAGGATTAAGTATTACATTGTCTAACACATCAGATGTCATTATTAGTCGCTATCTTTCACCAAAGGAAGGACGTTTTCAGCAGTGTATGTTTGAGTACTCAGATAAGGTGTTTTATGAGAGAGGTCTGGAGGTGAGTGTTCCTCCCACTGAATCTAGCATTAGAGACCTGGTTCAGATGTAGATGTTGATCCCGATAGGTGCTAATGGAGTCAGTTTCAGGAAGGTAATAAACAACTCAGTCTCTGTTTTTCAGACTGACCGATAGAAAAATCTCCAGTAGGGTTCACTTTGTAAGCTGAGAGGTCTGAACAAGAATGTTAGTTTGAAAAGACTGATCTGATCCCGTGTCCTGGGACCAGGTAAGGAACTAGAGGCCGACCAGAGGCTCTCACATTGAGTCCAGAAAACAGCTGAGAGGAGAATAGGAGAAGTAAAGTTTCAGGCACAGACATCAGAGTACTCCTGAGTAAAGTGGAGGTCAAAGGGCACATAATGTTAGTTCTGAACTGCGGGAGTGTTTGCATATGCCGGTTTTACTTCCACACTCAGCTCGTTAAATACATGCAGGTTAGGAAGATGAGACAACAGAGTGTGAACAACATGACAAACTGTCCAGCAGAGTCCTGGAAGCTTCATCACACACACACGCACGCACACACGCACGCACCCATGCACACACACACACACACACACACACACATGCACACACACAAGCACTTATTCTACTTTGGTTTTCAGCAAAGCATCTCTCTAACAGGAAACATTGATGGTTCCATCAAGTCCAACTGACATGAAAGAGATTGAATGGCTCATCAGTCAAAACTAATCAATCTTTATTTAAAAAAAATTTAATTCACAACTAATGTTGACTGAGATGCGCTAAAAATGAGCTTGTCTCAACTAAACTTAGCATTTTATTATTTACCTAGAGAACAGATCAGCAAGAAAAAAAACAAAACAAGAACTTCCTTTTACGAGTAGGAAGAGACCTCGAACAGCACCAGACATATCTTGGATTGGAGGGCGGATTGAATGGGTTACAGACAGAAAGCTGAAAAGACAACAACAAAAACTGCCCATGCAGACTAATGGTTATGGTTCAAATTATAATTGCAATAGCTTATGTACTGTTTGAAAGAGCTGCTTATTAATGATAACAAACTAATTTGATAAATGAATCTTTGTCATTTTAGGTTGCATCGAGAGTGGTCAAAAGTCAAAGCTGACAGAGGACTCAAAATAAAAAGTCACAAAGGCCCTGAGATGATTACACATCCTACTGTCAACAGTGTGCCCCTGGCTTTGTAATGTGGCAGGTGGACATAGAGCCAATGAAGACGTCTTTTTATGGAGCATTAATAGTTAATTGTTTGTAACAGTGCAGGTGAAATAACACCATACAACACCCAAAAGGTTCAGTTCAAACACTGGGACTGGTAGAATAAAGTCTTTCAAAGGAACAGCTGTTGGAACAAACAGCTGCTAATGAAGAACTGTGATTTGTATTCTCTTGTGGTCTAACATAAACCTGGTTCACTGAAGTGTGGTTATGTTGATCATAACTGATGTATGAGGTCACGGTATGACTGATGCATAATGCAGGATTAACAGTGGTGCTGAATGAGATCATGTTTGCCTGGGGTGATGCATGAGGAAACACTGAGCCCAGAGCTGAAGCTGTCAGTGACCAACACAAGGTTAAAGCCCTGATGCTCCTCTGTCGGTCACTTCCTTAATTTCAAAGTACTGTTGATTGGAGCTAAGGTCAAACCACAACAGATAAGAGAGGATCACCACCTTTGGGAGGTCTGTCAGGTCAAGGACCTGCTTCATGAAGTCAACAAGTACCCAAGACCTATTTTTGTAGGAGGAACCTCTTCTCATCATGCCCTCCCTTGACTCTTTTACATTCATGATATGTTAATTTCTATTAAGCAGCTGAGCATTGTAAGATTCTTTGGGCTGTATGAGGACTTGCTCCCTGTCAAAGCCAGCCATTCAAGGTACTGCAGTTTTGGCCCCTCCACTTTGACATCTTTTTTTTTTTTTTTTTTTTTTTTGCAGTTTGCTGCTTGTGTAACACACTCTTGGTCTAAGTGTGCATAAAAATACTGTTTTTTTTTTTCTTTTTTTCTCAATGTGACTCTTTTTCTATGTGTTTTGTCATCAGCTACAGTCCGATTTGGCCCTCAGAAACAGATACAGTAATAATAAAAATCTAACCTGAGACGTGTGCTATATGAGACATTCAAAATCAAAAACCTCAACTTCCTCCACTTTCCTTTAAACCAAAGTACAAAATGCCACCAATTAAGGGATAACACCAGTTTATTTCTTTATTTCACCAACATGAAACAAGAGGGCTGCCCGGACGTCGGTCAACTTTATGCACTGTTTGTGTTTGCACTGACTAAGTCAGTGTCCCTGCATGGGTCCAACAACTTATGGCATCTGCCGTGTGTGAACGGTCAGGAAATCCTGAGTTTTTTAAATCAGAGTCAGTGGCAAAGCTACACTTTTATACTTGGAGTGGCCAGAGGGTGGCCAAGGCTATTTCAGGGATCTACAGACTAAGACAATAATTTGTTTCTCAAACAAGCAAATGCAATTGGAGTCTCTGAATGTTGAAATATAAGTAAGTAGATATTAAGCCCACAGCAGATGAGAACTGTGTATGTAATTTGCAGTTTATTAACACTGTAAAACAAAATTAAAAACAACTTGGCAACATTTTTTTTTTCAACAATCATCATTTTTTCTGGAAACATTTCTGAACAACTATTGACACAGAGTTAATAACTCACACTCACAGTTACTAGAGGTACCGTCTCACCGCCAAACTACCTTATGCAGGTTCAGAAATGCACAATCCTTCAGTTGCTGTGAGAAGTAGCAAAATGTTTCACAAAGTCATCCATGTCCTTGACTCAACACTGAGTTCCAAGGTGACTTACTACATCATCAGCCATTGTTGTCCTGAGGTGTCTTAATCTGTTTCAAAGCAGAGGAGCTTCTCTCACATGAAGCAGTGCTTACTAGGGTAACAACAGTAACCTTGCAAAGTCTCGTGGAAAAACATTTCATGGAAAACCTCATTGTATCGTTCAAGAATCGCAATCAAATCAAGCAGAGTAGACAGTCCAACCAACCCACCTTTCACTCTCCTATCAAGGAGTCACTTGAATTGGTGAATCATGTTTGAGATCACCTAGATCTGACTCAAAGGTCTGTGCAAGACCACAAGACCGTTTAGAAGACTTACAAAAGCTCTCTGATCCTCCAGCTCGATACACTCCTATATGTCTGGAAGGAGCTACATTTGAACCAAAATTAAAGGAAGGTTCACCTTACTGTCACTTTCTGCTTAAGTGCTGGTTCACCCTAAAGAAGTTTTTGGTGAAGATCCAAGCATCAAGGAGACGGTTATTTGGCTGACTGAGGACATCTACAATGTTCCTCATCTAGGACCAAACACAAAGAACCACTTGACATCAGGTCGCTAGTTGAGTCCAGACTTTTTCTGGAGTGATCAAATAACAATGAAAGGAGTAACTTATCAGTAACAGCAAATCTTAAACAGGGGACAGAAGAGGAATAGCAGTGACACCATACAGCCGAGTCCCCACATGTCAATGGCCTCTGTGAAAGGGGAGGCCCAAGATCACTTCCCTTTTTGAAAAGCACAGGTTAGTTCAAGCTTTGTCAATAAAGCTTGTTAATAATAACCTCTGTATGATCAACTAATACATCACCAAGAGGGTGAGCTTTGACAGTTGCACTTACCTGTACCCAAGAGCCTGTGCAGTCAGACCAGTCCTTGCTCTGCTAGTCTGAAGTGACAGGCCAAAATCTATCAGCTTGACCCTGAAAGGCTGCGTGTCATGGTTCACCAGCATGATGTTATCAGGTTTCAGGTCCGCATGGATGATGCCGATTCCTTTCAGGGCGTGAAAGGCTGTGAGCAGCTGCAGGAAGAAAGAATGAAAAATGAAGAGGGTTACAGCAAACAAGTTTGTGGTAGTTTACAGATCAGAGCAAATGTGCTGTATGGTTTTGTTTCTTCTTTACAGTCCTGTGTTACTTTAATGATTTATTGATCAACTGGCCACAATTTCGTTACCTGCTGTGAAGTTGGTCTAAGCTTGTTGAGTGACAAAGGCCTTCCCTGCCTGTCATTCAAAAGCTGGATTAAGTTTCTGTCCAGCAATTCAAAAGCAGAACAAGTCAGACCTTTGTGCTCCTATGATTCAAAGAACTCCACCACATTTGACCAGGTCAAGAGCGCTGATGGCTTGAAGCATCTTGAGCTACAGCAAAGAAAAGTTCAGTCAGTTGTAGCGATTTGAATTCAAAATAAATGTCCTAAAGTAATAGAATTAAATTATGACATTTATGTGCTCGTTGAAGGGGCACCACCCACCTTCTCTGGTGGGAAAAAGTCAAAACAAAGTTTAATTGAGTAATCAAACGTTGAATCAGCCTTAAACAGATTTAAATCAATCTCACATCTGAGGCCGGAATTCTCATTTCAGGGACTTCACTTCTGGAAGGACCACTAAGAGACGACAACTTAAAATTAAATGGACAATTTATTGACAAATGCTAGGTAATAACATAAATTCAATAAATGGCGAACAAATAATGAGAAATCAAAAGAACATCTAGTGAATAAGTGAAGGAATGGTTTGAACTGAAACTGGAGGTTAATGATAGTGAGTGAATAAGGAAAAATGTAACCAACGTTAACAGAGTTACAAGGATAAATTTGAAAGAGGACTTTAAAGAAACTAAACTATAATTAGTATATAACACGCAACATAATTAAATAAAGGAATGACCAAAACCATATCCAGAAGACCCCAATAGGGGGAGCTCTTGGTCCATAGAAAACCTGGTATAAATTTGTGAAGTTAGCAGTTCGACTTATAAACATGCTAAACAAATGGGACAAAGACTGTTTCACTGCTGATGTGATGAACAGATAGGAAATCCTGGTTAAGTGTCCATTAAACCTGAAATTGAATCATTTGCAGTTATTTTCTTTATTCTGCACCTAAAGAGAATCACAGAAAACAAAGCCACTCTGAAGATTCATGGCTGAAGTCTGTTTCACAGATGAATGCTTTTGTTGCACTCTTGAGTTGAGTTCTCGTGATTTTCCAAGGTACCTTTAAGGTTAAGGTGTCAAATTTGAGAGTCTCCAGCCAACAGCAGAGGGGTGAATGTTTATCCAGTCTGGGGGTCATGCTGGAAATTATCAACTTTGTCTCTTTGAAATGCAAAAGATTGGCTGTCTGTCTTTTGGAAGATCACCTCTTGGTTTGTTTCCCACAGACAGGAAGTTGTACCTGTACCTCTCTTTTCGAGGCTTTCGAACATCTTGACTATTTCAGACTCAGAATTCATTCCTAGGGTAGGGTGAGATGGGGTTTAGGTAGGGAAGAATGAGATCCTTTCTTATCCTAACCCCAAATTTCAATGCGAAATGGCAGCAATTTTTGCCACCTGCAAATTCCTCCTGGATGCATTTGTGAGGCGAATTTTGTGGCAAACTTCTGACAGTGGGAATTGTGAGGACAAACAAGAACCTGCGAATTCAAATGCAATCGTGCTATAAAGAGTTGTCTCTATAAAGACAGCCACATAACCATTTGCAGTAGATTGTATCTTTCCAGAGGAGGAAATCCACTCTGTCCAGACCAGCAGATCAGATCAAATTAGCATCTCCTCATCCATGGTGTCAACAGAGTGACGGGAAGTCTGAAAACCTTTAACCTTTTTGTCCCTGCCCATTTGCATGGTGTGAAATACGATCCGCCTGAAACACATAATGTTTTATTTTGAAAGGAAGCCGGATGTTTTATTTTGTGTCTGTGCCCAACTTCCTTTCCAGCACTGGCTAATCTGTGCTGAATTTATGTGGCATGCTGCAGCGTCCGGAAAAATAGAACTCTGGCGATCGGCTACAAGGCCTCCTGCTAGCTGAACTGCAGGGGGCCGGAAAGAAGCTGATGGAATTTGACACGTTAACTCTGATGGAAACCATCAGCGGCAATTGGTGCTGATGGTCTTTTTGCTGCTGTTCTGCATGCAGTGGAAATTAGGGGTAACTGAACTCAATCTATCTTACAGGACTCCTGATCATGACATCCTACCCCAACCTTTCCATCCTTCCCTCTCCAAACTTCTTATAATACCCTACCTGAGCCCCTTTTTAAACCCTGCCACGTCACTCTTTACTATGCCACCTTGACTGATCTAAATTTCAAACACTCAAAGATAAATCCAAAAAGCAAAATTTCAACCTTCACAGGCGAGTCTTGTTTACAGATTTTCCAAGATCATTATTAGATAAAAGTCAATTTAGAGGAGACGCTAACCTGCAAAGTCACCCCTGACTACTAAAGTAAATATGACAAAAGTTGACGACAAAGGACATGTGAAATCGCAGTAACTGCTCAATGACAGTAAACACTAACATAAAGAATGAAAAGAATACATTCACCGTTTGTATGTTGATTTTACATTGATGCTTGTGCCTTTACTCTTCTTCAGTCAAATTTGAATAAAGGTCAATGTATAATTCACCTGCTTAGAGATCAATAATATGTAATGTGTGGATTTGTCAGACTCTCTGTTCTATCACATTATCTTAATACTTCTACTGTTGAATCAATCCTTTCTGGATATTGCAGCTTCATCTTCATCAGAGCAATTTCTGCAGAGTAAAAGCCCACTCTGCTCCTGCCTTTCTGAAGGAATTAATTTCTCCTATGTGCAAGGTTTCTTCAGGGATGCTGATGAAATTGAGCCAGTTTTTAACTTCAGCCCTGCATATCTTTGACAGAAACTCAGTAACAGTGGCCAAACCCAAGACTTGATATCCAAGATATATTATCAGCTATTTTTAAATTCATTTGTTATTAAGTCCAGAGAAAAGGGCAGATTGTTCTGTTCTTCCTCACTGTTGTTTTCACTGAAAATAATGACATCTGCATCTGCACCAAATGTACAAACTGAGAGAAAAAAAGATACTTCTGTATAATACTGTACTTCTTTTTAGTACTTTCTGTCTTAGCCTTGGACTGTGATTGTGAAGATAAACTTCGTAAAATTTATGAAAACAAAATCTGAGTACATTTTACTTTCAATAGTTCTATTATATATGTAATACCAAGTTCATTTGGAAAAGGCACACACTGTGTTTTTGATTACAGTTGTACCTTTAACTAACTCACTTAACTGGACTGATATTTCTAGACAGTCACAAAACAAAAATTAAGCAGAAACTTCTGATGTTAAAAATGCAGTCCACTTGACAGTGTTTGTGAAAGCCAAAAAACCTCTCTCTTAACGCCCATGTTTACAAAAAAAAAAAAAAAAACTTTTTACAGCAAAATAAAACATGCTTTTCTTTCTGATTCAAGAAACTGTTTTATTTTTTTTTTCTGAATAGGTCCTTTTGTTTACCTATAAACTCTTTTATGACAGTGTTTTTGGCATAGCATCAATCAAACCGTTCAGTCAGCTGCTGTTATTCCCTTGAAGAGTCAGATGAATCTGCAGATCTACATATTGCCATACACTTAAGTAGGCCAGGCTGGAGCTGTGTTAATGTGTGACAGCAGAGTATAAGGAGCTCTCCAGGTATCAGAAAAGGCCTGCTCCTCTGACTTTAGGCCATAGACCTGATTTTTGTTGGTCTGAAGTACAGATACTTTCTGCTTCCTGAAGATACCTGTGAGTACATTTGGATGGAAATAGAGAATAACAATGACGTGCTGCACGTGCTAACACTTGGTATTAGGCATGCAAAAGAGCCCTGAGAGTTTTTCAGCCAAGCTGACTCACAGGTGGGCAGGATGTAACTTTTTGCCAGCTCTGCTACTTCATCTGTTTCTTGGTGGACTGAAAGTTTAAAAAACAATTACTGAGCATACATTGTGCTTCAAACTAACTGTGGTAAAATCATACATCAGCTATTGTTTGTTAAATAGTAGGGAAACAAGCAGACATGAAACAGTTTAAAGCATGAGAGGCTGCTGTGAAGTTGCACCTCCTGAGGATTTTAAAAAGTGACTCTGGAGGGAGTCCTCCTGGAGAAAATATTTATACTCCTAGACTTTTAGTGGACCAAAGTCACAAGAAAGTCCATGTTGAGATCAATTTTAAAATCGTCACTGGTACAGGAGTTGTTCAATAGTAGGTAGTCAAAAGGTTAGCCAAAGCAGCAACAAACTTCTCAGTGCTGTACTGTCACTCGTCAGTAGATGGATAATAGTCAAGAACTACCATGTTTGTTAGTCTATGAGCACCTTTTGTTTGGACCAATCATGTCTTCATCAAAGAGACTATTTTTGCATTTTTCTGTCTTTTCTGTCCAGTGTAATAGGTGTGAATCTCTCCTCTGAAATATTTCCTCTTAGTTTGAAGAACATGAATTATGAATTAATGAGCACTTTCAAAGTTTCTCTTTAAAACTACTGCTGGACTTCAGACATCTCCAACTCCTGCTGCCAGAATTCTCTCCACAGACCTTAACTCGGGTTTACTTGTTTAATGTTTGTCTCAAAAAGTTACAGCAAAATAAATGTTACCACAGATGTTTTGATGACTATATGGAAACAGTCAAATGGTGATCTTTTTTTCCTTTCTCTGATAGGTGAGAGTGAGTTCATGAGTGTAGGTGTGAGACAGAAACAGCAGGTCTGAATGAGGAGGAGGAGGGTGTACTGTAGTAACAGAGTGTGTGTGTGCGCGTGTGTGAGTGTGGACCTTTCTGGTCTTTGGATTGTTAAACTAAAGTCCTCCTCTCCATAATTTTTGTACCTCCAATCTAGGCTGCAAAAAGCAGTTATTGATAGACTAAACCCCCTCTCTTTCCATTTCTTCTTTTACAATCATTCCTTAATTGACCATTTACTTCAGTTAATTTCTCTCTCCTACCTACCTCTGTCTCTCTACCCCCTCCATTACCCTCTTCCTGGATCCCTCTGTGCTCTCCCTCTCTCCCCAAATCTCCCTCCATCCATCCATCCCTGCCTCTCATCTCTCTCTTTATCCCTCTCAAAGGGAAATATCATAGAGAATTTGGCAGGTACTCCAAAGACAGAGAGTGGGCTGAGAGAGAGAAAGAAAGGGAGAGAGAGAGAGCAGGAGAGAGGGAGGGCTTTGGAGGGAAAAGGAGAGGTAAAGAGGAAAGGAGAGCCAGAACAAAATCGCTCTCACATCTAATTTTCAAATGGTTGTTTCTGTTTGCTATGAATAATTTATTTCTCCTCTCTTCTGCGTGTTGTGCAAGATGTGTTTATTCCATACTCATGTCCATCAAACACATATAAAAAATACATCAGCCTTCCTGCAGCATTTGTAAAACATCCGAAATTCTGACGAGCCTTTTGCAGGGAGCCTCCACAAGAGAGCCGGATCAGCCCAACAACAGCTGTACTGGAGCATGTAGGGGTTGTCTGACCTGCTGAAGGCAGTGAGCAGAGGGGGTTTTCTCTTTGCCATGACAGGAGACTGATGTCAACTTGTTGGAGTTAGAAAAACAGCTTCATGAGCAGCATGTTAGTTTTAGGGTAGCTTTCACCACAGAAACAGGAAAATCCTGTAATAAGAGATCTGAGCAACTTAAAGCTCCAGTCAGCAGCTGCAGTTAGGCCCCGAAACTTACTTTACCTCAGCTATATCAGAGGACCAATGAATACCATCCATGTAGAGGGTGTATCAGTGTCCAAGTCAATAAAACCATCCAGAGTTTGACCTCACTGTTATGGACTTGAATCCAAACCACAAAGACAGAGTTTGTGGACTTTGCCATCATCAGTCAACTGTCAGGGGGTTTCTGTGGGCGGGGCTTAGCTGGAGGGAAAAGCATCTTTTATTCACATGAACCAGCATTAGCTTATTCTTGGCTAAAAATAGGACACATTTCACTGATGCTGAAATAGACTGAGACTGGGCGTATACTTAAGTTTAAGACTGGCTGTAAGAGCCATAAGCTCAGTGGATGAATGATTCCACAGGACTCCTAAGGGTGGAATGATTGAAGGTTCACACTTACCTGATAACAAGCACTTCGCTGCCTGTTCATTCCAACAAATTGCACATTTTTTGAGCGTGCATTTAGCAGGTGACCTGCTAAGATGAACTGCATTTATGAGGTCGGGTACTAAGACTGGAGGGGGTGGCATTAAAAGAGGGTTTCACATGTTTGACCTGTTGAGACTGTAGAAAGGTGCAAAATGAAATGACAGGTATTCAAGATGGAAGAAAAACTATTTGAAACAAAGAAATCTGAATATTACTAAGAGGAAATGGAGAGTATGTTGTGGAAAATCCAGCATAAACTCAGTAAAACAATGCACAGGAGACAGGATAAGATCTGGAGAACAGCCTGGGCGTCTTTTATTGTATCTTGACCGAGGGAAGCCTCCCTAGCTTTTTCTTCTACTCCCTTTTATGCTGTTAGATGTGTGTGTGTGTGTGTGTGTGTGTGTGTGTGTGTGTGTGTGTGTGTGTGTGTGTGTGTGTGTGTGTGTGTGTGTGTGTGTGTGTGTGACTATTCTGTCATCATGGGTATGTCATATCAATTCTCCAGACAGCTACCCATGATGACTTGTCATACTGTTCTGGCTCTCAACACTTTATTTAGACTCGTCTTAACTCTCCCAGAGATTAAATGTTCCAACAGACAGATAGTTCTGATCCCTGCCAGACAGCCTTGCTTACAACCTCAGAGTCATGAGGCTGCATAAGCAGGCCATCCTAGATTATTTGTAACTCCTTATTAAAGGATAATTATTCTATATTTCTTAACCTAAATGTATGAAGAGATTCTAAAAGTACAAGTGAGAAAGTAAACATTTCAGTAATACCAGGAGGACAAAGATGAAATATAAAAAATACAGTTGGTTAATAATTATACCTCAGGAAATAAAACAGGCCATCTCAACCCCAGTCATCCCCAATGCATGGACACAAGCTAAAAAAAAAGTCTGCAGTTCTTTAAGATGGTTTTGATCTTTTGAACAGGAGGTGCTGCTGTATCCTCTGTGAACCACAGTTGACACAATCCGCTGACCAGCCCAATCTATAAAAACTTCAGACTTTCAATTTCAGTCCAACTTGAATGCTGTTTCCCTGCAACAATGGCTGATTTAATAACATGACACTTCTCAGAGTCACAAACTCTGATTATGACTTTTTGATTGGTAATTTCAAAGGGGAACAATCTAGAGGTGAACATGGAGGAATCATTTTAATTTTAGAGGCTAATTTTAAGAGGAAGAGAGATCGACATGTAGACTTTAGAGTTTAACCTGCACAAAGTGTATTTTCTTTCTTCTGCAACAGTCTGAGTATATTTGATATTTAATAAAAAATCTGTGAAAGAGAATAGACACCCTGATGACTACAGCAACCATGTAAAATAATCTGCACTGTTTCCTTAAAATAAAAAAGGTGTTATAGGAAAAATTGGCTCTGTCGCTACCCGATCCATCCTGGAAACCGGATTTGTACTGCGCATGTGCAAAACGTGCGTCACTTCCTCTACTAGCCATCTTTACGACAGCTTAGTAACTCTTTGCCGCTAGCGGTTTGCGACAGCTTCAGCTACTTGTTTGACAGCTTCAGCATCAGTGAGAGCGCTTCAGTCAGAACAGATGCTTCAGTTTATCACCAGCTATATGCCAATCTCCTGAAGGGAGTGCTTCCCCTGACTGAATTTTTTACTTTCCCCGGCCCAGGGATGGTGTACCATGGGTGGCCACACACCTCCCCCCTTGATACTTTGAAAAGTCAGAGGACCATAATTTTGACCGGGTGGCAATGCTCTCTGTGGCCCAAAAGGTCTCACCATGCCGGGCAGGAGCTCTGGCGAATGCCTCGGCATTAGCCCTGGAGCCTGCTGCTAGCTAGCCTGTCACATTGCCAGCTTGTTTCTGAAATCAATCGGTAAATAAAGTTTTTAAGGTGACGTAAATTTGCACTTGTGTAGTATGTGTCAGGTAGGTAGCAATAGTAATGACTAACTGTCGTAAAATGCATTGAAATACGAGGAGAAGAAGTGATGTATGTTTCGCACATGCACTGTACAAATTGGGTTTCCGGGGCGGATCGGTGGCGACAGGCTCTGTGGAGTCCTTATACCTCAGTCCAACCTTCATCAGTTTAATACTCTCATCTTTTCATGGAAAGATCCTTTTTAAGGGTAGCACAGCAGTTTTTGGTTCGCTGTATCTCTGTGTTTATCGTTCATGTTGTTTTTCAGTATAACTATTAGTAAGCTCCATCGTCAGTACAAGTGATCAGAGAAAATAACACACATCCATCACCTGACAGACACAAACACAAACTCACAGCTGGTGTGTTTAATCTCGGCACGTACGCTACATCATTTCCGGAAGAGTATTCAGACGACTAGAGCATGCACAGAGAAGTTAAGGGGATATTCCGGCATAAATTTAAGTTGTGGTTAAACACGCCATAACACTGAGTTAGACATCCCCTCGAGAGTTGAATGTTGCCAACTGCTTGCTTCTCTAGTTACACCAACATAAGTAACAACCGCAGGATAGCAATACACACTGAAGAAAGATTATGTAGAAACAGCATGACCATGACTCCATGCAACAACTACAGTATCAGCTTTTTACCTTGTATAAATGTCACTGAAGGATATTCTGCTGTGGTTAAAATGTTAATCTGTTTAGTTTCATGCTTGCTAATGTATTCATCAAGAAGTGATCCAGAGAATGTGTGTGAAAAGAAGCATGTGGCTGAGCCTTGGCAAAGCAATGCTGCAAACGCCTCTGTTTGAGCTCATTTGTGTGCATGTGATCACGTGTCTGTGTGTGCACCCAGTGTTTTTGGCAAGGCATGTCAACCACTGTAAACCCATTTCCCAGTGCAGGATTTGGTATACAAAGCGCCATCCAAACACTTCCTGGAATGCATCCAATGAAATGGAGCGAATTGAAATGCTGTCCCCTATTGGCTGTAAAGCAGGAAGAGCTTGTTTATCAGAAGAGATTGACTCCTGACAGCTTTATTGTCCAGCATATCCCTCGATAGCTGGATTATGGCGCACAAGAGAGTGGAGAGAAGAGGCGGTGAATTAGAAAGAGACAGAAAAGAAAGATGGGGAGAATAAAGAGATCAACTGGAAATGAAGATGTGGGAACAAGTGATGTAATGTCTGTGGAAGTTGCAAAATTGTTTACATCCTTTTTTTGTGAATCAAACAATTCAATTCACATGCACTGCCAAAAATGGAACAAAATAATAATGTTGAATTCAGTCCCCAACAGACCCCTGACACCTCCTAGCAACATTTACTGCACCTTCCTGTTCACTTTGATGACCCATGGACAGAGATGTGATCTGCCATACAGGTGTTTCAGCAGGTTTCATGTTTTTGAGGAGAGGGTGTTTGAGCTCCATGTTATTCCTACATGTCTTGATTGTAGTGGGTGCTGGTCAGCTTGGAACCCTTCACTGACAAAATAATGTGAGAAACAGGATACTAGATATGGTGTCATTTTCAGCATCTGCAGATGGTGCAGCAACAAATGGGCAAAGTAAAGTCCTGGAAACTTGATGAGTAGAGTTCACAAGGTGAGAGCTTGGGTCAGACTTAACTCTGTCAGCTGAAATGCTCCAGTTACCTCGGAAGTCAGATGTCGGAGCTGGAAATGACATCACACCCGAGTTGACGGCGTTCCAGTAAACAAGTTGGAAAATCAAGATAGATGCCTACAGCTACCTGTTGTTAGGTGTTGTTAACAATTGTCAGCTGTTGTTAGCTATATCAGTTGTAAACAACCCACAACACAGTATTTTACTCTTACAAACACCATAGCATCGTGTTCACATTCAGATGTTGGGCAGTATAACATATACCACTTATTTGATTTCACAAAAACAAAACAGAAGCGCTAATAAATAATACATTACGAGAGCTTTCACTGTTACTCTTTACTGTTGATGCACTACGCTGCCATCTTGAATTATGACATCGTCAAGTCGGGGTTAGTGAGGATCGTCCGACTTCCTGAGTCAGAAATCTGACTTTAGGGGGTTGTTCCAGATGGATTTCCGACTCGAAGCTCAGAAATCCCGACTTCCGAATACAACTGGAATTCACCAAAAATGGTAGCACACCCAGCATTCTGCCCCAGGAGACACAGCTGACCAGCATCCATTGTACCTCGTACAAAAACCCCACTTAAAAAATGCTGAAATGTCCTTTTAACTGTAATGATATTAGTGGTTTTTTGACCTTACATGGTCTCTCACTGTCATTGTGATTCATTTGGATTCTATATTTCTATTGTTGCACCATGTGGCCTTTTGTCTTTGCACCTGTGGAGCCTTCACTTTCAACACGAGACCCAACATTGTGTACATCTTAAAGTGCAGGACCTACCTGAATTTTTGTCTGTTGGATTTTCACTGCATGATAAGAAGAGGGAGTATGTGGTGTGATAGAAGATAGACAGTCTGATAGACGACTGTAAAGCAGTTATGATTGTATGCGAAAGACTGCAGCTTACATCCAGAAGTACAAACTCATGGTTAAGCCACTGGTGTTAGATCATGAGCTCTTTTTCCTTTTACCTTTTGATGTTTTCTCTCTTGCACATCTGAAGACTTGGACCTTGTCATTTTAAAATAAAATATGAACACTGATATCTCTCTCTTAAAATCAGCCCATCAGTCACTTAAGCCATTACATCTGGGCTGTCTGTGCTGTGCTTTAGACGATAACTAATCCCCAACTTTCATTGCCCACAGAGGTCAATAATTGAAGGCCAATATGGATGGAGTTTGAAGATTGGAGTGAGGTTTCTTTTCTCTTTCTTTACTTTTTTCATTTTTACCTAAGAATAGAGGAATGATGACATGCAGATACATTTTAAATTGAATTTAAAAATTCCTTTTCCTGGAAAAATCTCCCCCCAGAAAGTGGTCTGCAAGACACACACCCCTTCAGACACATCGCTCTGATCACAACCCCATGCTTCATTCACCATGTGACCTAGTTTCACACCCTATGTGGATACATTACTCTGGAGGTGGAGGATTGATAACACTTAACTCACATTTCCTCCACTGATACACTGAAAATAAGGTTTCTCCAGCACAGAATAAATGTGATTTAATGGCAAACAAAAGTGTCATAGCG
Organism: Xyrichtys novacula; assembly: GCA_962446985.1. Lineage (NCBI taxonomy): Eukaryota > Metazoa > Chordata > Actinopteri > Labriformes > Labridae > Xyrichtys > Xyrichtys novacula. The sequence continues at coordinate 7,147,790 of OY660869.1, forward strand.
ACAGCTTTGAGGTTTTGACTAACCTGCTGTCCTTATATGGATTTATGTATATGCTCCAGCTTTGAAAGATCTTTAAAAAAACTACTTTTCTCCCCGTATCAGGTGGTTCCCTGCAAAGCAGTGACTGGTCACACCTGATAACAGGCAGCACAGGAGGAAAAGAAACTCGCACTACAACTCAGCATGCAATAAGAAGTGAGAAACGCCCACAGAGTGGAAAAAATCAGATCAATCCATCATGAATACTCAGCATTATTCATGAACATTGAACATCAGCTCACGACTAAAAAATGCTCATATGCCTCATCAGCATCTGGACAAGGAGGATAGGGAAGTAGATCCTTCTACTACTTCATTCCTTTTTTAGGAAGTAGATCCTAAAAAAAGGAATGGAGATGATTGATGTGCATGGAGTTGGAGAGAATTTGAACCTGTGGCACACCTGCTGCAGATAAGTGACAAAGTTTAAGGTGAATCCCTGAGAGGATTCAGGCCTCAGCTCATGTTTTGGGACCCAGAGCTATGACCCACAGAGGGAGAGATGTTATGGACTTTGACAGTCTGGCAGCACAAACGTGTCAGTCCCATCCCGTCTTATTATAGGAAACCAAAGCTTTTTATTACCACTGATGTTTTTGTAGTTGGTTATTATCTCATAGAAATCGTCTCATTATGATTTTAACACACTGATGGAGAGTTTGGATCTAATAATCACAGACATCTTTGTATTTAAAAGTCAGCAGGTCATATAGGACGATTTACAGTAATGTTGACATTGATAGGTAAGAGTGAAAATATTGATTATCTACATTACATCATTGCCATCATAAAAGTGATAGTAATGATAAAGCTGATATTAACAGTTTCAGAATGCAGGTCCACAGAGAGCTCAAGGATACCCTGGTCAATCTGTGGTTAGTGACTTTAGTGTGACATAAGAGAGTTTAGTGTGCCAGGTCACCTACAGCCTACTGGATAACTAAGAGCTGGTCAAACAACTCTGTACAGTCTCTATGTTCAATAAATTATATATGCCACTTTAAGTTTCTTAGACATTTGAAACAGTGAAATATGAATGGAATATCGACATCATAAGAGCGGGGGCTGTTGCTGAGCGGCAGAGTAATCTGCCATCGCTGTTAATGGAATAATATCGTTAATACTCTGTGCTTTACATAGTGTTCAACATTATACATGTTTTGTGCAGCTGTAAAATAGTAGCAATAGAACAAAGTAAAAAGATATAAATCATAAACCCTTTAGAAATCAGATTCTATGCATGTCACAAAGAACATGTGAGATACATGTGAGAAGGAAGGCAATCAGCGAGCTTCATTCAGCTGAAAGGACCTGGTTTTCATGGACGGTTTCAAACACTAACCTAAGCTCCTCATACAGTCAGTGATCCAGCAGGATGCTGTCTGGTGACACTTGTTTGTCAGCCTCTCCATCCAGAGGACAGCTGGGACTCTGTGTGTCAATGAAACAGCTCCAATTATGGCTGCTGTGCCCTCATCCTTGTCTAATGTTTGCTTTCTGTCCATTTCCTCTCTCAGTCCAAACCAAGCTAACATTTTAGCTCGCATATAAGATTCAAACTTGGGAAGTTTTCTTTGTGGAGTGTCAACACAAGTGTTTTTCATCAGATCCTTTAACAGAGTCGGGAATTTCTATCCCCATGTGTCCGGCATGTCAGGGAAAGTTAAAGGAATGGTTAATGGTAAATTGGGAGTCAGCAGCTCACCCAGTGTTGACTGTTGAACTATCATAGTGGTAGAAAGAATAAACACACGTTTTATTAAGAAAATTATGTTTAAGTCAATATGTGTTGTATTATTACTTTTATACCCATTTAATAAGCAAGAAACAATGTGAAAAGAGCATTTTGAGATCATATGAGGGTTAGTCAATATTTGACAGAAGGACTGTTCGAAGTCAAAAAGAGTTCTATACTACACAAAAAGAAATATCACCATGGATACCGTGGCTGGACCATCCTTCAGTCAGACTACTTAGACTGACTCACATTTGACTTGATATTGACCCTGAAGATAAAGTAAAGTGTGAAGAGGACTTTATCACCACAGGCCCTGACTGAAGTTCACTACCTATCATTGTTTTTCCATTCAGCAGATAGTAAACCCTTTTCCTCGATGGAGAGCCCTGACAGAGGGGATTGGACTGAGGTCTAACACCAATGTTGTCTTGATACTGCTGGATAAGTAAGAGACTCTTCATTACGAGCAGGATGTGTTGCTGTTACATGTACTGGACCGAGTACTTTATTATTTTCTTAGAAATGATGCTATGAATGTAATATATTGTTAGCAGCCTGGTGTTCGCCACATTGTGTAACGTTAGCCTAACGAGCAGCAAGTTACAAGGTGTGGTGCCCTTATTGCTGTGTGTAACTAACTGTGGGGAGTCTGTGTGCTGTGACGAGTAACTTTAGTAGCCGACACATTGTGTAGACAGTTACAGTCTGTGTACCATGACAAGCAGTATGCAGTGAGTCACACGAGTGTTACTCCATGTACGGGTTACACTGGGCCATACGTCATATTGAGGTGCCGGCTGTATCGTTGTAATAACGCAGAAATCCTCTAGGGGCGAGAGAAGTTACGCACTATAACTTTAAATAAAGTCTTTAAATAAGGTCTTACTTCTCTGTTAAACCAGTCCCATAACACAGCCAAAGCTGAAATCACGCTGCAGTTTGTGGTTGCTCCATAATTTTTTCTTCAATTTAGTTGACATCTCTTTAACTCAGCTCCTTGTATGTTTCACCTCCTGAGTTAATACTTGTGCTGTTTTACCTCCCCTTGTCTTTTTTCATGTGCTGGTGACTGGTCAGCTCTTAAACACCAATCTAAAGTTCTACACTTTCTTCCAAGAATGACAGTAAGCTGAAAGAGTGGGTATTAGGCATATTTTTCGGACTCTACACTTCCTCTCTGATCCCCCTTTACTATCTTTACATGATACTCCAATCAAACAGAGTCTTCAGAGTTTCTCACGTTAATGTATTAAAATATCACTATCTTAGCCTCTGTCTTTGTTTTTGCAAACACCTAGCATGGACACCAAAGACTGTAACTTTGTATTTTTTGTTGAAAATGTAAAAAAAAAGGCATAATACCAGCTAAGATATCATGAAGCATATATATGTGTGTGTGTGTGTGTGTGTGTGTGTGTGTGTGTGTGTGTGTGTGTGTGTGTGTGTGTGTGTGTGTGTGTGTGTGTGTGTGTGTTATAGATCTTCCAAAGCTAGAGGTAAAATCTTTAACTTTATAACCGTATGAAGCCCCTTTTCATGTATTGATCTGAAACACTTTGTTTGATCATGTCGTCCCCGGCACCTCTCTTACTATAAAGCGTTAATTTATAATTATGGGAGTTTGGCCAATCAGAATTAAGCATTGAACACAACTAGATGACTGCAGACCTTTAAATACGTCATGTCTTCAGTGAAGTGTAGTATTAAACTGTGAACACATCAGTCCTTTCTTTGTTTTTCTGGCCGCGCTTCCAATTGAATGAATGGACCACAAAAGATGCTTCACTAAATTCCCATGCAGATATGAAACAAAACGACATCACTTCCTGCCTCATCCTGACTCAGCCTTTTACTTTGCTGTTCAGGCTGTCTGTGGTCTGCTTGGCACCATGTAAATTAAAAGATAAATCAAATTGCAATAATGATGAAGCTATTTCACTAAGTGTGTCATGGCAGAGAAGCCACATACAAAAACGCACAAAAATGAAAAGCACTGTCCCTACAGTGCAAGCGTGACCAAGGTTTTTGTAAGGCGGGATAAAAGGGGCAAATTTGGTCCTCCTCAGAACTCAAGGTGTACTCTCAAGCAAATTCAGTAGTTCAGGGCGCAAAATGTAAAAACTCAGAAAACAGGATTCTTGCTTTTCCTTTTTTTTTAATCTTTGGAGTAAAAGTTCAGATACATCCTATTATTTTTGGACCTAACATTCAAAAGAAAGTCTTGATAAAACATTCATTATTTCACTCAAATACACACCTCACCACAAAGATGCAACTGAAAGCTGGGCATTCTCTGAAAGCTGTGCAGCATGTAACATGGACCACCCAGAGTGCCACTGACGTCTACTGTCACAACACATAACAAAAAAACTGTGTGCCGCAGACTGAGCTCAACATGGAGCACACAGGATCAAACACACAAAGGCTCACATTTGTGGAAAGAAACTGGGAAGAAAAAAAAATCACAGTGTTGTCTGATAACACAAAGGAACGTGGGCTGCAGTTCAGTCCACTTTGGATTTTAATGCCTAGGTCCACCACACGCTCACAGAGGAAACAAAAACAAGAGACTCATGCAGACTCCAGTAGATGTGACTGCATTAGATGCAGGGTTTATTGTTTTAAAAGAAGTGTTCTTCTTAAATTTGGCTTTTGGGGGTCACTGAGGCATCTTGTCAGCCAACAGCCTGGTTCCATAAGGGCACAGAAACGACACGAACCAAAGCAGAGCTGCATGATGACACAAGGCTGATAGATTTACCTTTGTATATAATTTCCTCTATGTATTTATCATCTCATTCATTACAAATTCCTTCCCTGCCTTACTTTTTTTTTCTCTCATAGCCACTGTCCCCTCCTGATGAAAGCAGTCGTATCTCATTGGATGAAATGCAAGTAACTTTTTGATAAGCCGCCCTTGAATTTACCAAGAAGCTCACCACATATCACATGGTTCCCTTAAGTCCTGGAAAACCTGGAATACAGCTGACCAATTGCCCAATCATGGAAAAGACCAAGAAGGACGAAGGATTTTTTTCTACCCTCTTGTTTTACGTTAAATGTTGTGTAATTGGTTAAAATGTTTAAATTACTCGCTGAATTTGAAATGCTAACTGGTTTATTTTGCATGCGAAGGTTTGGGATTTAGCTTTGGCTCATAGCACTGATTTCTAATGTGTGGTAGAGATAAACAGAAAAACGTATTTAAGGCTCTGGATGGCTGCCAAACCGTGAGCAAGTCAAACACCAGCTTAATACCTTTTCTTTGTTGGCACTAGGGATGGGGATCGATAACTGGGTCCATTAAGTACCCAATTAAATGCTTCCCAGAATCTGACAATTAGTCAAATTTAAGCTCATTGAGTCTACTATCAGGTCTCAAAGGTGCACACACATTTATAACAGACTGTCTAATTAAGTGCCTGAACAGCAGGTATAAAAGTACATGAATAAGAATTTTAGTGGTCAGGACAATGGCTGAACATGCGAGCAGGTCCAAAGTGTAGCTCCATTTTACCAAAGCTGACGACAGAGACAAAGCAAAATGTTATTTATGTTTGAAAATGATGTCTTATGAGGGGGGGAACGAAACCTCAGTGACCAAGCATTTCAAAACTGATTGTCAAACCAAGACAAAAAAACACAGAACCTTTGACTGTCTGAGGTTTGACCAACTCCATCTACTGTTGCTGCTGCCGGACTGCCACCCTCCTCTTCATCCAGAGCAGCTGGTGTCAGCAGTGAGTCCTGTTCGTAAAAAAGTCATCATCCAGTGTTGAAGTCAGTATTGAAATCCAGGTTGATTCAGCAGGATAAAAGCCAGTTAGTTAACTAACCCCAATGGTATAAGATTACATTGTGAGGTGTTTAGGGTCAGTTTGGTGAAAAGACAATTAGGCGTAAGTAAATAATATGTTATCATAAGGTCTTCAAATGTCAGGTCCAGAAAAAAAGCCAAAATGTTTTGGTGAAATATCTGTATAAGCACAATTGTTTGACGGGAAGCAATAATAGAAAAGACTCAACAGTGGTACCTATTAGGTCTCAGATCATTAAGGAGTTTTGATAATCGTATCAGCATCAATGAAAATTAACACTCCCTTATGCCTAGTTAGCACTTTCTCTCTTTTTTAGCACCACTAAAGGGCTCTATTTTCATGCCCTGCCTGACATAGGCCAGCGTAAGTCAGGTCCGCCACGCCGATAAGGCGTGCACAAGCACACTTTGGTATTTTGGTGAGCGGCACAGCGTGGCATAAGTATCCCCCCTCCCTAACTTAGGCGTGGAGTGGGTTTAACACAGCCGAGACCTGTTTTCACCAATCATATCAGCTCCTCCTTTCACCTTTAAATCAGCCACCGGTGAGGTGTATAACAATTTTCGTGAAGTAGTCGAAGAGATCAAGAGATGACTGAAGACAGCAACGCTACATGATTGTGACAGGAAGCAGCCCCTCAACAAGTGTCGCGGTAAGAGCTGCAGGGCGTCCTCCACACTCTCAAATTAGCACAGAGGGATTTGGTGTTTGTAAAGTTGTACCCACTGGTAAGACAAACATCCTTTTCCACAAATAAAGACAATCACATCAAGTTGCATATATTCAAACCTCACAGGAGAAAGGTGGGTTGTGCGCAAAGATCACAACATAAACAAATTCCAATAATGGCATTAAAATCGGAACCATCTGTGCATAAAGGACGCATCATGTTCCGTGGCCTGGCGCTTTCTTTCATTGATGTTGGCATATAAAATTAACTTTGCTCATGCAACTGAATATTATAATATTCATTTGTAGGCCTGACTCCGGATTGAATATTCACAGAATTTTAAGGATGTGAGAACATTAGATAAACAGGTAATTTTGAATGAAAGCTTCTTTATTTTTTTGTTCAAATTTTTTAAGTTTTTATTTTTTAAGTAAATAACCCATCCGGGTTATTAACCCATCCGGGTTATTTATGTCCAGGTCGAGCTACGTGAGAAAGAAGAGGAAGAGGGAGAGAGAAAAGGGGGGGAGACAAATCAAATATCTTGTTAAATTCTTCATGTGTGACTATTTAGTGGATATTTTAGTAAATGCAGTTTCAGCTGTGTTCATTTGGTCAGGTTGGGTGTCCAAATGCGCGCCAAACACTCTCATCAGAGAAGATATAGATCAGAATATATCGATGTAGATCTAAATGTATGTGCTGACTCAGATAGTTGCACTGAATATTGGTTGTTGTTGATTATTCATTGCACTGAAATGTGAAATGACACTGTGAAAACCTGCAGGTGAGGCATGGGTGATGTATGCACACTACGCCGCGGGTCTACCAAACTACCACTAGACCAGCTGCGCTCCGCCTGCGCTGAAAGTTCACCAGGTTTGCATCGGCGAGCTTCTGTCAACATCTCCCGCTACCGCACCACCACTCCTAGCTTGGCGGACATTGGTGCACCTCAGTCCACAAAAATGCCAAACTGGCTGTGCACCTGGCTCCGCCAGACGAAAATACCAGTGGGCAGAATGGGCCACCTCCGCCGCGCCGCTGGTGGGCACGAAAATAGAACCCAAAGACTTAACTTGACATCACAAGGAGAGGGGTTCACATATATTGTCCTCTTTTAGAGTGTGACGTCATGTTTTAACCGTCATAGTATAAAATACATTGTTGTTTTTATTCTGATATTTTTGATATGCTATTTCAAGACCAGTTCATACTATTTTACACTTTAGTTCAAGACTGTGTAGGTTTGCATGAATACTTTTTCTATTTGGAATTATATTAGAGGGAACTCCATTACTATTTCCCCTCACCTCCTACACTCTCTGTTCAGTTCAACATTTTAACTCTACAGGTCACACTCCTGCTGTCCTCTTGTCATGGCTCCTATTTCCTCAGCCTGCTGTGCGCATACTTCACAACAACTGTCTTTATTTATTTTCATTCTCAGAAATCGGTGATGTGCAAATACAGTGTGGGTAATAATCAGTGGTTTCTGCTCCACATCACACCTACACAATCTATTGCATCATGTGCTATTACTATTTATATTATTACCACTTTTGTTTGCATCTTAAGGAGAAACAGCACACTGCTGGGGTTTACCAGCTGATACCCTTTATGTAAGACTATGCACGTCTAAAGGTTAAATGGCTGCACCTGTTTATTGACCTCAGAGCCAGTGAGGAAAATAAAAGGAGTAAATACTCACATCCTGTTGTAAACTCTTTGCTAAGCAATCATAGCTTGTGAGTGTGTTTGTGTGTTTGTGTGTGTGTGTGTGTGTGTGTGTGTGTGTGTGTGTGTGTGTGTGTGTGTGTGCTCTTTTTGACCCTTGTGATAGATAGTATGTGTACACTAATCCTATTTCCCAGCAGTACAGTGAGTAGTGAGAGGTCTTGCTGGAGACATGTTTGTTCTTGGGACAAGATAAAGATGTGATTCATACAAGCACCTACACATTTAACTCCTCACTGACTTTTGTCCTTCGGTATTTATGACTTTGAGCATAGAAAAAGTAATATGTGGTGGTCCCCAAGGATCCCTGCTTGAGTCTCTTTAGTATCCGGATGTTCTTGGTATTGTATCACACCTCTTACTATGCTTATGCAGATGATGCTATGCTTCAAGTCGATAAATAAGTATCCTGGTCAAATCATGTAAAGGGAGAGCCAGCATGTCTGACAGCTGAAAGAAACCCTGAAGTTATTGTTCTCAGCCCAACAGATAATGAGTTATAAATCAGTGCTCAACAGGATTATAATTGTTAACGAAAACTAACAAAATTATGAAATGCCTAAAACGTACTTGTCAGGACTGAAATAAGAATGAAAAACAAAACTTTATAAAAACAGGGTAAGTATCTAAAATGATACTTTACGTTTTAAAATCTAGCTGAAATAAAGTATAATTTTGGAAAGAACGCCTTTCATCAATGTAACACACAGAAACAAGAAACAAAGAAGACAAAAACTATCCATCCATCCATCTTCTACTGCTTATCTGGAGTCTGCAGCCTATGCAGGAAAGCCCAGACTTCCCTTCTCTCCGGCCACTTCATCCAGCCCCCCCCCCCCAAGCCAGCTAAGAGACATATATTCTCCAGTGTGTCCTGGGTCTTCCCCATGGTCTCCTACCACTGGGACATGTCCTGAACACCTCACCATCCTGATTAGATACCCAAGCCACCTCGTCAGACTCCTCTCAACACAGAGGAGCAGCAACTCTGCTCAATCCCCTCCTGGACGACCATATCTCTAAGGGAGAGACCAGCCATAGGGGAAAACTAATCTCAGGCGCTTGTACTTGTGATCTTGCTCTTTTGGTCACTACCTACAGCTCATGAACCTAGGTGAGGGTAGGAATGTAGATCGACCAGTACATCGAGAGCTTTGCCTTTCAGCTCAGCTCCCTCTATACCAGGGGTCGGCAACCCGCGGCTCTGGAGCCGCATGCGGCTCTTTCTTCCCTAAGCTGCGGCTCCCAATGGATTTGGAAAATAAATATTAAATACTAAATGACGAAAAAATCCGTAGCCAACAAATTCTGTAATCGATTCGTCGGGTCTTTATATATGTCCATGGACACCGGCGTGTAAACATCAGCAGGACGCACAGAAAAGAAACAGCCATGGCCGAGGCAGCGGCTGAGAAAAACATGGACACAACCCAACCCAAATCCCGACCTAAAACATCAGTGGTGTGGGAAAACTTCACCAAGACTGAAAAGGAAGGCGTTCAGTGCAACATTTGCAAAGACCGTTTTGCATGGCTCGGGAGTACATCGATGATGCGTGAGCACAGTGCTCTCAAGTCTCACGCATTCAGCGTATGACACACGCATTCCCACTCGTTCACACGCTCACACACCACACATTGTATTTCTCACGCATTTAAATGAACACGGTGATGTCCACCAAGTTGCACTTCTTCAACTATGGAACAGGGGGAAATCAACTGAGTTCCTCTGAGAGTTCAGAAGCTGCGTGCCACGCACAAGCCAATCAAATAAAGTATATCTACTGAACAGCCAATCAAAAAGCAGCATTGCTGTATCTGGGTAGATTTTGATATCTTGCGGTTTAACTACAGAAGAAGACAGACACTCGCCGAAATAGTTCATTTATTTCATAAATGCAACTCGCTACAGTTTTTTATATACTTTGTATAAAGGTAAAAAAAAGATATATGCAATGGTATCTTCATTTTAGATGTCAAAGAGGTTTTGTGGCTCCCTGTGTTTTCTTTTCTGTGGGAAACTGGTCCAAGTGGCTCTTTGAGTGTTTAAGGTTGCCGACCCCTGCTCTATACCATGACAGATCTGTGCAGTGTCTGCATCACTGCTGACACTGCACCAATCCTCCTGTTGATCTCACACTCCATTCTTCCCTCAGTCATAAACAAGACCCCAAGATACTTGAACTCCTTCTCTTGTGGCAAGATCTCATCCCTGACCCAGAAAGAACACTTCACCTTTTTCCAGCTGAGGACCATGGACTCAGATTTGGAGGTGCTGATTCTCATCCCAGCTGCTTCACACTTGGTTTCGAACCGATCCAGTGAGAGCTGAAGGTCATGGCCCGATGGAGTCAACAGGATCACATCATATGCAAAAAACAGTGACCCAATCCTGTGACCACCTAACTGGACCCTTGCAACGCCCTGGCTGCACAGAAAATTTATGAACAGGATCAGTCACATCGGGTAGGAAGTCCATAAAGCACATGTGGACTGGGTGGACCATGTACCCTCAAGCATCCTGCCAAGGGTGCAGAGCTGGTCCAAAAAACAACATTAGATGTAAGAACTACATTCAATTAAAATCCAGCCTCAAAAAGAAATCAAAACTGCACTGAAATTGAAGACAGAAAGGCAAAACGAAATAAAAATAAAAACTAATGAAACTCTCTAGACTATTATGACCTTGGTAATGCAGAGTCTTAATTTTAGCCAGAACTTTTGTGGTGAGTCGAGACTTGCACCTAAACGTTTATAGAAGAGACAGCTACAAGATAAATGAATTGGTTCGTCAGAAAATACACAAGCTAAAGGAATTCTTTCTGAACAAGGCAGAAAAACGTAATGTTTTTTTGAGCAGGCGATGATATTGTTACAGTGCCTTAAGAATTTAGTCCAGAGTTCTGCTGTTGGAGTCCAAACTAAAAAAGAAGAGTGTTTTTACCTGTCCTTAGGTCTCTATTCTGGCTTCCTGTGTCTCAAAGGTTGGATTCACCTCTGTCAGTGCGTGAGGCAGGAAAGGTCCTAGGCCAAAAAAACCTGCATATGCTATGAGGCATCCAGACCCTTCATGTCCCATGAAACAGGTTCACTCACTGTTCCCAGAATCAGAACCAGGCAGGGTGAGGCGGTTTCAGTGTCTCTGGCTTTGGGGCCAAACTAGAAACTCCCTCATGAAAAGTGTCTGTACCAAGTTATGACCAACAGAATGTGTGTCTTTGACATTACTGAGCAGCCGATCCTTCTCAGAGAGCTGACAAAATAGATTACTCAGGTGTCGCTCCTTTAAGGGTGTGGTTTATATCATTGACTATTTTACCAAAGACAAAAGCACATGGAAATGATCAAAATATTTTTTTTGAAACTAGAAATGACAAGAATCATGTGAGACCGTAAAACCACGTATAACCATTACAACTGTTGAAAGCTCTCCTCGCTGCTAAATAATAAAGTCTGCCTGTACTTTTACTCATTCAGAGTTTTAAGAATCCTCTATTGACCCCTGCCACAACTTTAAAGATACATACCTGCATGTCCAGTTTCACAGTTTTAAGATCCCCTAAAACCACCATTTTTCTTCATTTGACCTGCTGAAGGGCCTACGATCCACTTCAGCAGGTATGAGTCAAATTTGACCCTGACTAAACCATTCTGTAGAAACACTTGACAAAAGGAAAAGATGTGGCAGTATCATTATTTCTGTGTATTTTGTGTCACTACAGAAAAGTCACCGAAGTCTGAACTAAAGCAAGAACATTTTGACCCACAAAATGCTGCCTTGTTATAAATCATTTATTTCATTTTTTTTTTTAAATCATCTGTTTATTTATTGACCTTTTAATATATCTAGAGGGTTTAGAGAAACAGAGGAGAAGATGTGTCTTCCAGGCAAAAACAGAGTTGTTTCAGGCAGTTGGTGACTTTTGATTCCCTGACACAGAAAAGGAGTCAGAGAGAGGTGATGCCAGAAACATTCATCCAGGCTGGAAAATTTGATGAATACCTGTTCAGATTGCAGTTCCGTTCCTTGCTGGCTTTTGACCTGAATAAAATTTCACCAGTGCACCAGTGATCTGTGATTCCCACTTGTAAAATATGAGGCAACACATCACAGAAGACCATCCTGCACTTACTTTTCTCATCACTACACAACATTTGCTAGGTGCACTCTGAGACAGTCTGGAGTATATTCCTCTTTTATCTAACACAGGGCATCCTACACTATGTCAAACATCGGAACATTCATTTATTGGGTTTCACCTTGGCATAGGATTACATATCATTACATTCTGTCTGTTCTGCCCAACACACCAGTTCTGGATAACTTCTTTATCAACTCATGTATTCTTTCCCAGAAGAGGTTGTCTGCAACAGGAGGTAGTCTTTAGGTCATGAGACATGAGATACAAGGACACTCAGTGTTCATACAAAGGACTCGCAGTAATTTGTCCTCTTAGTGGGACTATAGGGGATTTTTTTCCAGTTAATAGAACAACTAGAAATTGTTGCTTGGATAACAAGAGCAGAAGAGGCATAAGGACAGAGAAAACTGCATTTGAAAGAGGTCTGAGTGGGTTAATAGGCCCATCATGAGACTTCTTCAGCCTTGGGATCTGAGAGTTTGGTCTCATAATGCAAATGTGTCTGAACTTACTCAACGTTTTACTTTTACTTACTGTAAGCCAAATCATGATTTTTCTTTTATTTATTTATTTAAATTTCTGTTGCCAAATCAAACATTTGAAAGTCTCACAGATTAAATAAATTTCTATTTTATGTTATTTTTCATTTTTGTTACATCTAAAAAGGGCTTGAATCATTTCTTTGAGTGTGGGTCATCTTATTAAATGTGATTGATTGTGGACTAGATGTTAACTAACCTCTGGCTTAGATCAGGTAAAAGCTAGGACCTCAGAATGAAATCAGAATTGTCTGACTAACTAACTAACTAATTGACTGATGTTAATGTGAACACTTGGCTTTGGTGATTGAAACAATCATCTGACAGATCTTACCAACAGTTCTACCTGAAACTCACACTCATGGCTCTGTAGACAAATATTTCAACAACTTGAGAATCAAAATGCAATAATGACATGGTGAGCAGCGCAGCCAGGCCTAAGTTTCCTCCTCCCCACCCCTAAATCAGCTCCTCCTAGTGGCTGTGTAATAGAGAGGGAGGAGAGAAGGCATAGAGTGGGTTTAACACAACCGAGACCTGTTTTCACTAATCATATCAGCTCCTCTCCTTACCTTTAAATCCGCCACTGGTGAGGTTTATTACAATTTCCGTGCAGTAGTCAAAGAGATCAAGAGATGTCTGAAAACAGCAATGCCACACGATGGCAACAGAAGGCAGCCCCTCAACAAGTGTCGCTGTAAGTGCTGCAGAGGGCGTTCTCCACACTGTCTCATATAAGCACAGATGGATTTGGTGTGTGTAATGTTGTACCCGCATTAAAATCTGAACCACCTGTGCGTAAAGGACACACCTTGTTCCGTGGCCTGGCTGTTTCTTTCATAGATGTTGGTATATAAAATGCACTTGGCTTATGCAACTGAATATCATAAATATTCGCATATGGGTCTAACTCCGGATTGAATATTCACAGGATTTTAAGGATGTGAGAACATCAGATAAACAGGTGATTTTGAACGAAAGTTTCTTTTATTTTTTTGTTCAAATTGTCAAAGTAAATAACTCTTCTGATCACTAAAATAAATCATCTGGTCAGCCTTGCTACCGCCGCAGCAGCAGGATGGGGAGAGGACATGTAGACATGTCCAGTCAAGCTGCGCGAGGAAGAAGGAGAAAAAGGGAAGAGACTAATTGAATTTCTTGTTAACTTCATAATATGTGACTGTTTACTGGATATTGAATTTAATACGGTTTCAGCTGTGTTAATTCGGTCAGGTTGGGTGTCCAAACGCGTGCCAAATGCGCTCATCAGATAAGATATAGATCAGAATATATCAATATAGACCTAAATGTATGTGCTGATTCAGATAGTTGCTCTGAATAGTGGTTGTTGTTCATTATTTATTGCACTGAAATGAGCCTGACACTGTGGAAACCTGCCGGTGAGGGATTGGTGACGTATCTACCAAAATACCACGAGACCAGCTGTGCTCTGCCTGTACTGAAAGCTGACCAGGTTTGAATCGGCGAGCTTTCAGTGCACTTGCCATGCTACCGGTGAGCACGAAAATGTCACTGCGCCTGCTGATTCTGTCAACACCTCCCCCTACCGCACCACCATGCCCAGCTTGGCACACCTCAGTATGCCTCAGTCTACGAAAATACCTCTCAATAGTTCCAACATGGCTACCTGTCATGTCGGACGCGGTTCACTTCTATGGCCACAAGGCAAGCACTCACCGAGGTAAAATGATAAAATATCAACAAGTTTAATGCCAATACGTGTGTTATTGATATCGAGGGGACCCCTTTATGTGTAAAAATGTATATCCCAAATGTAATTAGGTTTTTTAGTCAGGAATTGGGATCGATTTTTTTTTAGCCACGGCTTGCTCCCACACTCCCCGAGGTAAAATATTGTATCAATGAATTTAATGCCAATACGTGTGTTAATGGTATCGAGGGACCCCTTTATATGTAAAATGATTTTAATTTTAGTATGCTCAAATTGTAATTACAAATGTAATTACGTTTTTTTTGTTAGGAATTGGGATTGATTTTTTTTAGCCACTGCCTGCTAGCTGGACGTCGTCAGCTGTAGAGGCCTGGCAAAATTTATTGTGTGACTGAGTTTTGAATCACAGATAAATCAATATCATTAATCATATGTTGAGATGGTTACTTATAGGCTTATTTCAGATTTCAGCCTTTATCAGTACCCAATGTTATGTGGAATTTATTCTTTTTAGACTAACATAGGTGCTATGTAATTTGATTTCTGCTTATGTATACCATGGGATGATAGAGTAAAAGGACCGCTACTTTTTATATTCTGTCAGCATTTAAGGCATATGTTTAACATGGAAAAATGTTATGCAGGCCATGCTGCAAGACCAAAACATTGCACAATTGTTTAAACAGCTTGTAACACCTGTTTCTTAACACTTTATTGTATTATTTTCTCTTATAAAAAAGTAACATCTGTTACGACTTTATGATTTGCTCTCCAACCCAATCCTTTAATTAAATCTAATCTATTTGAACTTTGAACAGTCAAAAGAGGAGGCCAATGAACACTGCTCCGTTGGATTCGGCTGCTTGCGGTTGCTGCTGC
Organism: Xyrichtys novacula; assembly: GCA_962446985.1. Classification (NCBI taxonomy): domain Eukaryota; kingdom Metazoa; phylum Chordata; class Actinopteri; order Labriformes; family Labridae; genus Xyrichtys; species Xyrichtys novacula. The sequence continues at coordinate 7,163,044 of OY660869.1, forward strand.
CGCTTGCACCTGGCTGTGGCACAGGACTACTGGGGTCTGCCGATGGTGGATGAGATCAGGATAAATCTACCTTCTCCTTGACCTGCAAATAGAAATTTAAATTATTATCCTACTCCGTTAACACAAACTGACATGCGGTTGACATTTTTAGGTTGTTCTCTAGGTGCACCTCCTCCTGCTGCTGCCCCTGACAGCCGCAGCTGGCGTTGGCTAGGGGTGGACATCGTTGGCTGGTGGCTGCTGCCAGCGGCTGGTTGCAGCTGCTGGAGTGAGGGACCACTGGAGTCTGCTGGTGATGGAGAAGGGGTGGAAAGCCTGATTACGTCCATGGCAACCAGTAAGGGGCTTGGCAGTGGCCTAGATTATGTTGCCATTGTTGCAGTAGACGTAGCTGGTTTCTTTTTTCCCCTTTTGCTTTGGCTCTTGCTGCTAAAGCACCCTCTCTGTGTGTCTTTCTTTTTTGCAGCCCAGATGCACTTAGAGACAATTCTCAACCTCAGCCGGACGTATCTGGTGAGAATTTTTTTCTTAAGCTCATGGCATTAGGGAAGGTTGCTGTCAAGTTTCATTGCCGCTTGTTCCAGCATTGCCACTGCATTGGTTGATTCCATGAGTGAGTCAACTGAGGTTACCGGGATCAGCTGCTCCACACTCTGAATGAGAGTGAAAACTTCATCAGATGCCTCCCTTTTAAACTCCTTCAATCTGAGAAGAACATCTCTCTCACTTGCATTTTCATTTTCTATTAGGGAGCTCTGGCATTCCTCACAAAGTGAGCAGCCGATGACCCTCTTCACAATGTATCCTGCCAGGTGGTAGAGGACACAGAACTCTTTTTTAGTGAAGTCAGGCAGTGATGCTGGGTCATCCAGCTGCTCCAGACACACCACTGGAGGAGGACTGCAGCTGCTTCTCTTTGAGTCCAGGAAGTCTGCCAAATGGTCAGATCCGTCATCCAGGTAATTGCCGGTAGGGACTGTGGTGAGGAACTGTCCAACAGTGACAGCTCGCAGTGCGTAGTGGAACTCTGCTGGTGTTGGGACAGGGTTCCTCTGAGGAATACAAGAAAAGGTGTTCTCCAGGCAGTCCTGTGTAAACCGACTTGTGAGAACAAATTTGTGCCCTTTGCTCAACAGGTCTTGCTGGACTTCCAGGATCACTCTTGTGGCCATCACAAGTCCTGTCTGGACTGGTTTCCAGCTGCCCAGGTGACCGATCTTCAGGCCCCGAAACAGGTGGATGCTGTCCTGGAGAAAGTGGATGGCTTTCTCATACTCCTCCATTTTGAACAGGCTGAGGGCAGTGGCAACATTCCGGGAAGACATGAGGTCAAACCAGTGGTCCACCTTCTCCAAAAACCATGATGTCACAAGGTAGGATTGTGATCGCTGCTCTTCCTCCACAAGGTACCTCAGGGCAGCACTCATTGCCATGTTGAAAATATGCATTGCAGAACTAACCTTCATTTTTTCAAAATGGTTAGGCTCAAGGATGGCACGGGACAGTTTTGGTGCCAGTTAAAGTTCCATGCTCTGCTGGAAGGAAACGAGATCCTTTAGGGGATCAACTGACACGACACTGGACGCCAGCTGCTCTTTGTGCACCACATCTTGTGGAATGGTGATGGTTTGACTCCGGATGAGGGCACTTCTCAAATTCTTGACAAGATATGGAACATCAGCCATGAAATAGAGCTGCTTGTGTTGCTCAACAGGATGGGGTATCCATGGCTTATCCTGGGTCACCCCAAATGACTTCCACATTGCCTGATTGGGACTCCCCATGTCACTGGTGATGTTTGTAACATGAAGCCCTACAGATGCTGCAGCTTCTACTGTGGCAATGATGATGAGCTGATAAACTGAGCCGTCTGTAGAATTACCGCTGTAGTGGTAAGCAACAATTTGCTTAAACACACAGGCATGCATTGCTTGCCCTGTGTGACTGGGAAGTGTTGCGTTGCCAAATAGTCTCCTCGCTCCCATATGCAGCTCCATGCCTGGACTGATGGCCATCTCCTCCAGTGTGAGTACACATTCCCTCTCCATTTTGTTTATTCCCTCTGCCTTTAGCTTTAGCATTTTGATCACCTCCATCAACACTCCAGGCTCCATCTTAACATGCTGCATCCTCTGTTGTGTAGTCCTAATGTCAGGTCGGGGGATTTTCATTTTTTGCAATGTTTTGTAGCCTGTTGTGCCAGCAGTAAATCGAATTTGTATGGCTTTTTTCAGGGTCTGATTGCTCCAGCGTATCCATCTCTTCTTCTCTCTTCCTAATGACTGAATTTGGTCTGTGTTAAAAATGGATCTGAACTTTTTTTGAATTAAATTGTTCTTCTTTCTTAAACCAAAATTTATTTTCTTTTGTTGTTTAAGAGCCCTCTTCACTCTCTTTCTTCGGAGTGTCTCAATCCTCAATTGCTCTCTTAGGTCATTAACAGTAGCCCTGTCATTACTGGTCCCTTGCCCCTGTCGCAGTGGCTTCTTCACTGGCCCTTGGAGCTTCGAGGACCTCACCATCGTCTACCTGTGGGCTGCCTACTCCTATTTGTTCTGCCTCAATTTCTGCCTCATTTTCTGTAATAATGACATGGTATTGTTTCAGTTAATATGCATTTGCTTTCTTTACATCACCATCTTCTTTCATGTCCTGTTTCAAGGGATAGTTCGCCCTGATTTGACTAGTGTTGTTTGTTTTTAAAAACGTAAAAATAATTAGCTGTCAAGCCTCAAATGTCTGGCGTCGATGGACGCTCCCCTGCGTCAAAGTCACATGACATATTTAACCGGATGTAGCTGCAAGAGGGAGCCTCGTTGAATCTCCGTTTCAACTTATCTCAAAAGTGAGGACCTTAAACTATATACCAGTTTTTAAATTGTGTTGATATACCAAATAAAACCAGAGTTATGATTAAATATGTCCGCGATACTTTTTTTCTGCTTATTTTGATCACGTTCGGCGCTCGATCGCGCTGTATGAGTCACGAAAACATAGCATGCAGACATTAGCGACAGGTCTTACAGGCGGAAAAGGCTTGCCAAAAGAAAAAAAAAAAACACACCACAACATCTCTCCTATTGGTGGAAAACTTCACCACAACAACCACTCCAAAATTATATGGCGACTGATTGACAAGGGGCGGGCGCTTACGTTCTTCCTGCAACATGAGAAGGGAGGGAGGGACTCTCAGCAGGGATGGAGTCTGGGATGCATAGTTGCAAGCAGTGACTTTTCAGACCCCCTAACGACTTTTTTAGAAAAAAAAGCGACTTTTAGCGACTTCTTCTGGAGTTTAGAGACTCTAACATGAAGCAGGCTTTCCTTACTCAGGAGTGAGCAACGCTGCTCAGGCTGCAGAGCCAAACATGCGCTCCGTGCTCTGCATGGGAGACTGAAGCTGACAGAGCTGCAGCAGTGAGCAGGTTTAACCCTCAGAGACCACCAGGGGTCCATGTTGAGACATTTTCAGTTTTTTTTTTTTTTTTTCCATAGACACAGTCAGAACAATCTGCAATAACACTAACAAAATGCAGCAAAATCCAAGAATTATAGAAAATTACAAATGGACTGACATAGAGGAGGATCTACACAAGTTTTTTACATCGTGTTTTACATTATGCATCATTTACATCATGTTTTTTTGTAGTGGCATAAATAAAATGTTACATTTGTGAGACTATACGTTGTTTTGTAAATAGTTGTACAAAAATCGCCTGAGGCATTGCCTGCATTTTGATGTAAATAAAGGTAAATTACTTTATTTGTCAAAATTTTGCATATGTTTTGAAGTTTACAATTTTTATTTGCAGTTTAAGTTTTGAAAACAGTTCGTCACACATATTTGTAGTTTTCACAGTAAGAAATGTTACTTTTTTCCACTCAGATTTTATGTGTTGTGTGTGAAAATTTTGTTAATACAGTTTGTCAAAATGATAAAATAACTGTAAATTCACACAGGTGCGGTTGTGCTGAAAAAAATGATACCAAGCAAGGCAAGGTAAACAGTTTTTAAGAGGAAATATAAAGGTAAATTCAAAAGTAGTCAAAAACGGCCAATTATACCCCAGACCAGTCATCCCTGAGACTTCCATTATAAATCAGAGCTGAAAAGATGAATACTTTTATAACATTGCAGGACATTCTGAAGCGCTTCTCTGTTATTCACCGCTGCTGTAGTGTGGAAATGTGGGAAAATGTGGCCAAGTGCTTCAACTGATTTTCATGTGACCAGATGTGTGTTCGAAGGTGATAATAGCTGCCTGCATTTGACATTTATCTTATTAAATGTGTTTATATGGAATGTTTTGTATGTATCTGTGATTGTCCAGTAGCATTGGTGGTAACAGTCAACTCTCACCTGTATTGACATTAAATCATACATTATACATGCATACACGTTATTGATGACAAACACATCTGGGGCCTGTTGCATAAAAGTAGGATAAGGGATTAAGCCGGGATATGTTGTTATCCTGGATCAACTTATCCGTGATCCGGTTGCATAAAAGTAGGATAGGGGAAAGTGGGATATGTTATGACACAAGTTACCATGGAGACTTATTCTGTGGAGCTAGCCTGCTCCAGACCAGGCTAAGTTCCAGGATCTGTTAAATCTTATCCCTTATCTCAGTCAGCAGTCACCACGAATGGACACTAATATTCATGCCACCGCCCACTATACATTATCACATTTAACTACACCCGCTCTATTATTAAATCTATGTATATAAATAAAATACACAAAGAGTAACATGATGTTTCTTTATTGAATAAGGATGAATCAAAGCAAGTAAACCATCAGCACCTTTCATCATTGCATTTCAGGTAAACTATGTGCATTTCTTTGTCTTAATAATACAGTTGATCATTAGTGAATGACTTCCAACCAATCATAGCACTCAGGTAGGATGGCAGATAGCAATTCCACAGTCTGATTTAATGGCAAGTCTCATATCTATGGTAGCCCTAACTGTGCATACATTAAACAAGCAGACACCAAAATCTCATGTCACCTTTATTTATTGTTCATCTTCTTGTAGCTGGGGAGGAAAGGAGAATAATGATAAATACATTGTTTGTGTTACAGTCAGCATACAGTGTGCATTGAAGGCATGACTCACCTCACGCTCAAGTTTTATCTTTTACCATCTTTTACCTCTTCATACACTTCCATAAGTATATCCTGCTCCGACAGGGAGAAGAATGCATCTCTGGTTGTCATGGTGAATAGGTGAATCTGTGATCGATCGCGGGGGTCTATTTAAGGAGCCAGGTGCGCGCATTTATCCAGGATTGCTTTCAGCTTGCTCGCTGAATCCGTTTCTTCTCATCCTGGATTAGCGTTTATGCAACCGAATAAGCCTGGACGCTCTTGTTTTGGATTCGTTGAGCTCAGCTCAGTCACTTATCCTGGATATCTGAATCCTACTTCTATGCAACAGGCCCCTGGTTTTACAATATTAGTTTATTTTGAGCCTTCTCATAAATTTTTGGATTGATTTTTTTCTGGTTTTCACACACACACGTGGTTGTGACATTCATTTAAATTGCCCACATAAAATCTCTGAATGAAAACCATCATTTATCAACATTGTCCAATGTCAGAGTGTTCAAGAATAGCCTTATGTTGCTAAATAAGAGATCACTTTGCAACAGGTTACGTTTTAGTTCCTTATTCTCCAGATAGTGAAGCTAGCAAAGTTTTCCGTTCAAAAACACACCCAGACAAACTTGTCTTATTTCACTTTGCTAATTTATTTATTTACTTATTTATCTTATTTCACATCCAGCCACTAAATATACATGAGTGACTTTGACGTGTACACAGTAATCCAATAAGAGTTGCAAATGTTGACTTTTTAAGGTTAATTTTAATATTTACCTCTTAAATGCGCGCTCACTGCAGTCTGTCCCGCTGAAGAGTATGGACAGTGCAGGCTGCGCTTGGAACTATCGAGGGGTACATGAACCACGTGACCGCTCCCGCGGCGAGATCTGAAGTTATCGCCACTCTATTTAATCTACTGCTCTGGGACTGACTGGCTGACAGTCATGAGATCCAACCAAGTTAGGGAGGCTTAAAGACACATATCTCTGACTGCCATGCACTGAAAAATTAAAGAATACCTGCGGGGAGGGACAATCAGGTACAGCGACTGTCATAGATGAATTAGGGCAGTGGTTCTCAACCGGTCTCGCTCTGGAACCCACATTTTCCCGTGGTCCTTAAGTTTTGACCGACTTTTATAGAATTCAAATCAAGCAAATGAAGAAAAAAAGAAAAAACTCAAGACTCAAATTTTAAAATAAATACACCCATTTTATTGAGTAAAGTGCACTTCAGAGCACATGAACTGAGGACAACCACTACTAAAGTTGCATATACAGAAAATATCAAATATCAAATTGCACAAAATGAAGACCAGCAAAATAAAAATATGACTTATATGCATCTCTGCATTCAGAGCATATTCAGAATACGAAACAGAAGAGGACCATGACATAATGCGTGCCTTTCAAAATAAGATATTTTTCAAAATAAAAGACACATCAAACATCACAAGCACATTAAGTATGTACTTTTTTTACCAGCTCTTTGTGATCCATCCAGAACGTGTCTATGACCCACTTTAGGGTCGGGACCCACCAGTTGAGAACCACTGGATAAGGGGATAAACTGGTCTCCTGTCCTTATCCAAGTTTACATGTAGTGGGCAATAATCTAATCATTGACAGAAGCATGTCATCCTTTGCTACAGCAGGTGGAGACATACCTCCTTTCAGCCCATTTCTTCCAAGTCATTTCATCCAAGTGGATGTGTTCCAAACAAAATAATCATCAAAACATGTTAGCAAGTGGCTGAGAGGATGTAGGCCGAATGACCTGAAGGATTGTAAAGTTTTGTCTTTTTTATGTCTCTTTTTGCAACTGAGAATTGTTGTATTGACTGTATTCTCCAGGTACGTTGGTCCAACTGTGAGAACTTTGATTTAGTATGATTTCAGTCAGACTTTTGTACTTAAAATGGTTGTTAAAAGTCCAGTTTCAATCAGGCTATGTAAAGATATTAAAGGTTGACTGATTTCCCAGCAGACTCAGGTCTTTAGAGACCGCCTGAGCCCAGCTCTCCTCCTGTGTTGGTAGAAAGACTGAAACAAATGTCTTAACAGTCCCCTTCTTCTTCTGAGACTCTCTGTGCACTTGCAGCTGTTTTCTGGTTGTCACCCATGTTGTCTCCTTCTGTCTGGATCTGTGCTTGAGTCATATTTGCTCTCTAATGTATGTCACTTTAAATAAAAGTTTCCACTAAATGAAACCATAACATTGTGCCATCATAATATAGGAGAGTAATTTATTCACATTAAAATGAATAGTTTTACAGTGTATACTTCTATTTTATTAAACCAACCAAGTTGTGTATTCCAGAGCGTCTCTTTGCAAAGGTGTTTCTTATGTTATTTTCAGCCACTGTGTTCCTGTAGTTTCACTTATTATGCCATCATTTATTCAAGTTGAGGTGCCCCTGAGTAAAACCTTGAATAAACCTCGGCCCAGGTTTTTGGAGCTGTAACATTTGCCTGGTAGATAAATCCTGATCTTAAAAGGTTCAAATTTATTAAATGCTCTTAGAAATTTGGCAGATAACTTTCGGACCAGACAGAGAGTACTAGTGAAATCATTCATCTGCACAAGTGAGTGCGGGGCTGGAGACATACTTGCTGTGGGCGTATGTATGCCATTCCCAAACTTCGGGTCATGACCCAAACTGGGTCAACAACAGAGTGGAGTACGAGTCAGTTCAAACCCCTAATTATTGATCTTACTTATTTCATTAACGCCTGTCAATTTTAAACAGAACTATCAGATTAACTGTTATCAAACTCATGCACATGCTCTGCTGTGACAGCACAGATCCTACTATGCTGTTGTCAAATTGGGTGTCTGTCATCTGTTTCAGTGTGTGTCCTGTCTTTGTGAATTAACAGGGTTGAATTTTGATGAGTTGAAGATGTTTTAAGTATTTACATTTCATGCTATACTGGTGTTCAATTTAAATTCTAAGTGAACTGCCAATAAAAAAGTGACTTTATTCTCTTAGTTAAATTAGAGTAGTCTCCAACACACTGACTGAGAGGGGTACAGTCGCTCACAGCCTAACAGTAGATTAAGAGGTCCACAGCCCATTGACAGTGTTATACATGAGGCTTTGTCTAAAATGAGTAGATACAGTTCAGTTACATGTTACATTCATGGTTTGATGGTTTTTCTTTTTATTATTACTTCGTAGGTGTAGAGATTTTGCAGATTCGGGGTGTATTTTTAAACCGTAGGCCCAGAGACCAAAATAATGTGGAACCCCTGGTGTCCACCAATACACTCCAGCCCCAGTGTTGATTTGGCGCATCAGCTGTGCATGTCCTCCAAAATAACCACGACACAGACACAAAGTGTACACAAAGTATAAACAGCAGGGGCGGGGTCAAGGCCGAGCAGATGAGATGGTACAAAATGGCAAAAAAAGCTGTGAAAACCAGCTGATTGAAAAAGGTGTAAGATTACCCTCATCTGTTCACACTGCCTCAATCTCAGCATCAACATGAGACAAACCTCCTTGAGAGTTGTTATGTCCATGTTATACAACCCACACATCTGGTTTTTGTTCAAAACCTGAGGGCAGCCCTCTGAAGGTCTCCTCCACTAACACAGATTTTGATTGGTAGTATAGTCATGTTACAATCATGACAATCAGCACTTATTTGAAGCTGCCAAGCAAAACTGATCTGTGTAGTTCAGTCAAATACAACCCTATCTTTCTAAATTTGAGGAAAAAAATATGAAAAATAATAAAGATAAAAATTTATGAGGTCCTCAGATTTGGTGGTCTGTATTAATCCAAATGTTGTGAAGAAAGCAAATTAGGCATTGATGGTAAAGCTGAGGAGAACAGGAGTAGATAAACACAGAGAGAGGACCGACTGCAAATAGAGGATGCTCTCAGAAGTCCAAGTACAGCAGAGGAGCAATAACAACATTGGACAATCCCATAACTCTTTTTTTCTTGACTTTTGACTGGGTTGTGCATGAAAAAATCCAAATGTAGAGGAGGAACTTAGGAGCAGTTGTTCCAGAAGTTCCTCAGAAAAAGAAACAGAGTTGAGGCCAGAAATCACTGTATCTGAGCATGAGCAGAAGCAGGGCCTATTGGAGTGCAAATATGGGTTTTTAACATAGACTGTAGATGGTATGGACAACATGACTCTGCCTCCTGTCATTGTATGAATTTGAAGCTGAATTGCTCTCTGTATTTTGCAGTAGTTTTCAGTGGGACTGCTGTCGCTGTGATGACGCTCGGATTAAACAGCGTTTCCCCTGGGTGAGCTACACAAACTTCGCACGCCCATAGGCTGTATAAAGCGTCAGTCATAGAAAACATGAACCCCCCTAATAACTTTTAAAAATGGAGCTGTGCAGAAAAAAGAGGACTTGAGCACAAACCAGTCTTACAGTAACTACATGTCAACGTCACAACCAGGGGGGAGAAAAATTTATATTCTGTGTAATGAATGAAAGTTTGTTCACAGCTCCATATGACCTATACTGCAGACCATCATCAGAGGGTGCTGTTCTCATGGTGGCTTCACCCAGCGAGGATGGGCAGATGACGTCTGTTTTACTGTATATACAGTCTATGATTTTTGACAAAAGTATTTTAAAATCATCATATTAATGGGTCGTACCCTAAAAATAGAAAAAAACCCACCCTTAGTAAAAACAAACAAACAACCAAACAAACAAACCGGGATATACCTGATAAATATTAACTAATCTGGGTTTTTAAAGGTGGCTCTGGAGAAGATGAGAATAAAGCTCAGTAGTATTAGATCTGCTGTTTTCCTGAAGTGCATCAATACTTTTTTCAACCGGGGCTAATAATTGAGTTAGACCTGTGTTATACAAAAGGTTGTTTTGTTATCAGTGTGTTCTCTGTTTTACTATTCACTCTTTTTCACTGTTCCCCTCATAAACCTGCCCCGAAAGCTCCCTAAACCTGCTCAGAGGAATGGCAAAGTGCCTGAATGCATTAGTCCCCAGTGTGAAAAACAATGAGAAATGTTTTCATAACAGGAAAAAGATGAGGCACACTTATTATAAAATCTGTGGAGCTCTGAGGTCAAAAACCATTCCCATGAAAGCCCAGTTTTATGTTCCTCTGGGGGATTACAAATAGACCTTGCGAACAGATGTTTCCAAAAGTGATGGTGACAGATCCCTTAAAAAGAGGTGGATAAATCTGATAAAAAGGAGAGCGCAACCGATTCCCAAATGACCAACAAAAGGTGGTTTATTGTGTCAGGAACTGAATAAAATGATAGTCATAGATTCACACAACTACAACAAACACACAACTTCAGACTCTGACACATGGGGGACTAATGCAAAGCTCTAATACAGCAGAATGCTGTGTGTTTGTACCTACAGAATGTAAGCGTGCTTTGATGTGTGTGTGTGTGTGTGTGTGTGTGTGTGTGTGTGTGTGTGTGTGTGTGTGTGTGTGTGTGTGTGTGTGTGTGTGTGTGTGTGTGTGTGTGTGAGGTTTAGGTTGAGTGCTGTAAATTGACGAACACTCAAAGACACCCCCACCCACCACCCGACAGTTTCTCTCTGGGCTCTCCTGACTAATTATAAATACTGTGCCTTGTAGAATGGATTACTGCAAAGGGCACACACAGTCAACGAAGCCCTTTATTCACTTGTGTCACTCATGTTCAGTGTGTCTGCACCGAGCCAGGAAAATGTTGCTGGTGACATTAAGGTAAATTGCTGCTGGTGTTTGGACATAGATTAGAGTGTAAGAGCAAGCACCTTTAACTGCCTGAAATACTGTGCCAATTTGTGTGCGTGTGTGCGTGTGTGTGTGTGTGTGTGTGTGTGTGTGTGTGTGCGTGCGTGCGTGTGTGTGCGTGCGTGCGGGTGGGTGGGTGTCAGAGTGAGTGCATATGCTAGTGATGAAGAGTAAATGAGAAACAATAGGAGAAGGTACGTATGTGTGACTATTTAACGGATATAGATATTGGAACTGTGTGTTTGTGTGTGTGTGTGTGAGAGAGAGACAGAGAGAAAGAGAGATCCTGTCCATTGGCATTCAGAGGTCTACCTATTTCAACCCCCCCTCCATCACTGGACCAATAAATCTCTACGTGGCCTCAGAGTGGGATGTTTTATTGAGTGCTTGATGCAGTGCTGAAGAAAACATCAGAAGTAGATGACAGACACAAAGTAAGTTTGGAGAGATCACAGCGAACGGCAGGAGAGGGTAGAGCAAAAAATGCTGGTCAATATCTGGAGTGATCTGCAGGGTTATTCGATGGCAAGGCTCTACACGAGCACTGCTGCTGTGATTTAATGAGCCAGTGAGAGACTTCATCCAGTCATCTGCCTTCATTCAGCTGTTGTGCTTCTGTCAGACCTCTGCCAAGGTTCAAACACTTGGTTTTAAACAGAATTAAAGGCACTATAAGTAGCACTCCAACACCAAGGACAAACATTTTGGGACACAAGACTAATGGCAGTGAACAGACACCAGGGGTCCTAGAGAGCTTTGGCAGCTTTCCACACTACGCTGTCAGATTTGTAGGTAGTTTGAGGAGCTTTAAATGTCATCACAATAGCTAACATCTGTTGACACACAACAAACCAGTTATATCAGTAAAAGCTGGTGGTCAGGGGCTGATGTGCTCTGTTTTTTATACATTGTTTTTATTTATTCATTTTTATTTTCTATGTATTGTAAAGCACTTTGGTTCAACCAAAAGGGTTGTTAAAGGCCTGTATAAATAAAGAACATTTACATTTACAGTAAACACTGGATACGGAACTGAACTAGCTTGTTTGCTGTTATGGTCCCTGTAATGTTGTGCTTGTTTGCATGTTTCTCCATTTTCCATTAGCTCCATCATCTTGGCCGATCCGCTTCCTGCTTGACACTTATCCACCAATCTTCTGTTTCAAGTTTCTCTTTGGAACCAGCATGAGATGACTCCCAATTGGGTCAGTGGCTCACTGAGATTTTTCTATTTAAACTTTTGGGTTTGCCCTTTAAATAATTTGTTTGAGTCTGGTAACTGGCAGCTAATATCAGTGCTGAAATTCACTCTATGGATGGGATTAAAAATGCCACCGAGCTGCTAATAACAAGAATGAATGCCTATAAGAACATTATTGAAATTAGAGTGGGTAGTAAACGACTACGGTGACCAAGTTTATTCACTTCACTCCACTGTTGACATATTGGAGGCACAGGTGACGCTTCTGACAAATAAGTGAGAACAATCTGTAGGAGCTCCCGACATGTTGGAGGGACAGATTCCTGCACAGATTTCCTTGTTTTAAGACTCAAAGACTGGGATCTGTTATGACTACATATGAGTAAAGCTGCAAACCAAGTCTGTAACAATGATTTTTCACATGCATAGATGTGTTTGCATAAAACCATGTACGTATGTGTGTGCATGTGTATGAATGTTTATATATGTGTCATAACCGAACATGAGGACCTACTTGGTCAAGCCTGGCTGATGTATTTCTATGCAGTGTGCGCACTCAAACCATTCCAGCGTCTTCACTCCAGCTCACAGATGGCTTTAAGATGGACAGACACTGCTGGGCTCTTACAGCCCGACTTGGGGCTTTCCTGCTGCTTATTGATCCCCTGCAGTTTAGCCCCCAACTGTAAGGAGGCCAGCTGTGGTCTCTGGCTACAGGGAGATGGCGTTGCACATGCCTTGGTGCTGTGGTGGCTTTGAACAGCCTTAAAAAGCTCGAACTTTCCCTCTCCTCTCCTTAAAGGGAAGTGAACAACAGCATGCGATGCAGAACAGAGTGACAGATCAGCAGGCAAAAAGACAGCGATCACTGTGTGGTCTACTTTCTACTACAGCATTACTGCCTGATGGCTCAAACCTCACTGTGTGAATGTGCTGTCCATGAACCTGAGGTGACCCAACATGTGACATCCCTTGAACCTGTGTTTGCATAAAAATGAGGTCAATGCTCCCTGAAACAGTCAGCACCCTTCTCTTTACACACACACACGCACACACACACACACACACACACACGTACACCCACATACTTTACTTTTTTGCTCAATCAATTTCAAAAGCCTAAAGAAGTAAAAACTGTTTTTTTTTTCCTGAGATTTTTTTGCCTGTGCCCCTGACCTCAATGAATGGATAAAATCTGTTGAAGGTCTCAAGCCCATGTTGGACGCTGTAGCTCACTTCAGTCTGTTTGTGTGACCTGATTTCACCCCAAGCAGGGATCAAGTGTGGCTCACACGGACACCCAAGGCAAAGAGACAGCTGAACCAAAGTCTTAAAAAAGAAATGTCACACTCAATGTTAAATTTAGACTAAATAATGTCCGAACAACTTCAGTGAATTGGCAGAGCAGATTTCTGAAAAGAATACACATGAATATATGTGAGCAAAAACTCATAGAAGCATTCAAACAGAGGGAGTGTGCTTTCAAGGGCTCATCACTTCAGCAAACTTTCCCTGTACAGACGCACCAGCAAAAAAAGAAAAGGGTTTGTTTTAGATGGTGTCTGTATGAGGAGTTTAACTTTTCACAGGAAAAGGAATGAAAAAGCTACGTCCATTTTCTGGTGTCTGGTCTGAGCAGGATATAGAGGCTGCTCTGTGGAAGAAAAAGGACAAAATAACTTGCACTAAATGAACTAAATGAACTTGCACTAAATGATCAAATTTCCCCTTGCTAAGGACTTTTTACCACTAAAATGAAATGACAGTTTGAGGTGACAATATGTGATTTCATATTAAAACAACTAGAACAAAAATGAGGGAAAAGAATCAATGGATGGATGCCACTACTACACACGTACATAAGATTATGAAGCAAAACAAGCCCATCCATCCATCCATCCATACATCTATCATCCATTCATCTATCATCCATCCAACCGTCATCCATCCAACCATCCATACATACATCTATCATCCATTCATCTATCATCCATCCAACCATCATCCATCCAACTATCCATCAATCATCCATCGATTAATCTATCCATCTAACCATCACCCCTCTATTATCCAGCCATTCATCCATCCATCCATTTATTTATCCATCTATCATCAATCGATCTATCATCCATCATCCATCTGTCCATCCATACATCTGTCCATCCATCTAGCCATCCATCCATCATCCACCCATCTTTCATTCATCCATCAATTATCCATCAGATAGATGGATGGATGATAGATGGATAGATGACTTTTAATTCAATGGATATTGAATTAAAAGTCATCTATCCATCTATCATCCATCCATCTATCATTTATCCATCGTTGATTCATTCATCCACCCATTATACATTCATCCATCATACATCCATCTATCCTTCATCCATCATTCCATTCATCATCCATTTATCCATCCATCATCCATCTAATCACCTATCCATTCTTCCTCATCCATCATCCATTTATTTATCTGGTCATCCCTCTATCATCCATCCATTCATGACAGACTTAAGATTTCTTAGACCTTATTTATACAAAAAGAGTTTCATTAAAAATACAAAAGTCTTTCCTCTGCCTGAAAAATATAAATATGTGTTCATTAGAACAGGGAGGAGATTTGCATTATAAGGGTCTGCAAAAATGATTGAACAAGCTGTAGTATACATGCCATGCCAGTAGTTGGCAGCATGACCTTGTAATCAAACAATTAAAAAATACCAAATGTCTGAACATAAAACTTAAGAGCAGTGAGTATCAACAGATAAGGAGACAATGGAGAATGCATTGAATACACACTTTGTAAAACAAGCTTTAAATTTAGCTTCTTAGTCACCCATTGTGATCATCCTCTATGGCTATTTGACTGGGTACATAATATGCACATGGATTGAGTTAATGACTTCTCCATTATTAGTCAAGTCCAGTACATTTCTTATTTCAGGGATTCTTGAGAGTCGGGACAAAACACTTCCTAAAAAACTTTTTTTGAGAATGCACACTATATTGATTAGAGTTATTTATTACTGTAGAGAAAGGTCTTAGCTATTTAACCCCGTAAAGGAACAGGCTCTAAATAAAAACATTTTTTCTATAAATTAACGTTTCCCTTAGACAGTGGATTTGTGTCAACTCCATCAGACACACAAAAAAGAAAATAATTTTAATAATTCTAGTCCAACAAGAATCTAAAGTTCTGATGTATGTTGTAATAGTGTTTAGTTACTCTGATATGCCATGAAATATAATATATAAACCTAATGTGTGATTTCACACTATTTTGAAAACCAAGATTTCTAAATAGTTGCATTTTCAAACTTTGTTTTTAATTTTTATATTATAAAAACAATTTCTGTAAGTAAATAAGACACAAGAGGATGTAGAGCCAATGCTCCTTTATTACTTAAACAATATAAACTGAAGAAACAAATTTTTTTTTCTCCAAAATTGAAGAAAAACATACATCTGACGGTGTTGACGAACACCTGACGGAGTTGACGAGAAACTGACGGAGTTGATGACATTGCATATATTATTGAACAAATGTGTTTTTAAACCGATTGACAATAGGTCAATAGGTGAAAATAGATTAAGAACTAATAACTCCTTGTTTTCATACTGAACATACCGTTAATGCAATTAACCACCGCGCCGACAAGGCGTTTCCAAGCACATTTTCGTATTTTGGTGAGTTGTGCAGCCCGGCATAAGTATCCCCCCTCCCCTAACTCAGCTCCTTCCTGCGGCGTAGGTCATAGGGAGGGAGGAGAGAGGGCGTTGAGTGGGTTTAACACAGCCGAGACCTGTATTGACCAATAACATCAGCTCTTCTCGCCTTTGAATCCGCCACTAGCGAGGCGTATTACCAATTTCGTGAAGTAGTCAAAGAGATCAAGAGATGTCTGAAGACAGCAATGCCACACGATGGCGACAAAAGGCAGCTCCTCAACAAGTGTCACTGTAAGCGCTGCATTGGGCGTCCTCCGCACTGTCTCATATAAGCACAGATGGATTTGGTGTGTGTAATGTTGGACCCACTGGTAAGACAAACACCCTTTTCCACAAATAAAGACAATCACATTAAATTGCATATATTTAAACCTCACGTGACAAAGGTGGGTTGTGCGCAAAGGTCACAACATAAATTCCAATAATGGCATTAAAATCGGAACCAATCTGTGTGTAAATCGCGCTCCGTGGCCTGGCTCTTTCTTTCATAGATGTTGGCATATAAAATAAATTTGGCTCACAAAACTGATTATTATAATATTTGTAGGTAGGCTTAAAGTAAAAAACTCAT
This sequence comes from Xyrichtys novacula, assembly GCA_962446985.1. Classification (NCBI taxonomy): domain Eukaryota; kingdom Metazoa; phylum Chordata; class Actinopteri; order Labriformes; family Labridae; genus Xyrichtys; species Xyrichtys novacula. Next base: position 7,179,392 of record OY660869.1, read on the forward strand.
CTGATCACTGGAACAAATCATCTGTTCAGCTGCCGCAGCAGCAGCTGCAGCAGGACGGGTAGAGGACACGGAGACATGTCCAGGTTGAGCTGCGTGAGAAATAAGAGGAAGAGGAAGCTAGAAATGGGGGCAGACAAATTAAATATCTTATTAACTTCATCATGTGTGTTTATTTACTAGATATTTGATTCAATTTCATGCGGATTCAGCAGCTGTGTTAATTTGGTCAGGTTGAGTGTCCAAACGCATGCCAAATGCGCTCATCAGATCAGATATAGATCAGAATATATCGATATAGATCTAAATGTATGTGCTGACACAGATTATTAGTTGTTTTTGATTATTTATTGCACGGAAATGTTCCTGACACTGTGGAAACCTGCTGGTGAGGCCGATATGCCGCCGGTCGCCCAAAATACCACTAGCCCATCTGGATCAACCTGCGCTGAAAGCTGACCAGGTTTGAATCTGCGAGCTTTCAGCGCACTTTGCACGCCGGCAACAAGTACGAAAATGTCACTGCACCAGCTGATTCTGTGGACATCTCACCCTGCCACACATCCACGCCCAGCTTGGCGGACCTCGGTGCACCTCAGTCCACGAAAATACCAAACTGGCTGTACGCTGAGCTCCGCCAGACAAAAATGCCACTGCGCGGGGTTCGCCACCCTCCGCCATGTCGCCGGTGGACACAAAAATAGAGCCCAAGGTCTGAGGGTCCAAGTTAACAATGTAAAAATAATAACCTTTTTCTTCTATCTGGTATCCCACCTACACTGGGGTTTAAAAGAGCAACATAGAACTTCTTGCGCACTCTATAAGAAGCCAGTGTGTAGATTTTAAGTAGTGAAAATTACATACTGCACCTTTAGGATTGTACATTAATCAATCAATCAATGAGATTAGGTGTGTGTGTGTGTGTGTGTGTGTGTTGGGAAAGTTTGACAGTTATAATTAAGCAGACAGCCTGCCCATGGTCTACTCTACAAAACAGAAGTATATGGTAAAATACATGCTATATATGTACTTTTATGTGCAGATAAGACCCTGGAATAACATTGTTATCCTTAACCATGTTCAAAAATAGCATAATGTCAGCACATTAAGAGGTTATAGGTGGATTTGTCAACTCCATCAGCTTAGAGTTGACGTCTGACGGAGTTGACATAAGGGCATGTATTTTCCCTCCAAAACATTTATTGTACAGTGCAGCTAGCTACTTTTTAGGCAGTTGCTAGCTGTCCTGATAATATCACCAAAATACTTTAATTGAACTCACTATAGTTTAAAAAAATGTATAATAATGGAGAGACGGTGTTGACATGGTCCAGCTGTGACCATACAAATATTGACATTGTTTGTCTAAAATATCAAAAACTGTAAAACCTACCACACCATGTGTGGTGGTGTTGCATTCACCAGAAGCAGGAAATGATAAGGGGTCCTCAGGGATATAGCTGACCATGATATTGCATGATTTAATGAGGTTTATAGAATAATCTGATGGAGTTGACAGAAACTGAGGACACAACTTTGATAGGCAGATTTTTAGGCAAAAAGCTATTTGATGTTCAGGCCATTCATTGTTAATATATTTATAGCCCTGAATTTTTATTTGATGTACACTCACCGGCCACCTTATTAGGTACACCTGTCCAACTGCTCGTTAACACTTAATTTCTAATCAGCCAATCACATGGCGGCAACTTAGTGCATTTAGGCATGTAGACATGGTCAAGACAATCTCCTGCAGTTCAAACCGAGCATCAGTATGGGGAAGAAAGGTGATTTGAGTGACTTTGAACGTGGCATGGTTGTTGGTGCCAGAAGGGCTGGTCTGAGTATTTCAGAAACTGCTGATCTACTGGGATTTTCACGCACAACCATCTCTAGGATTTACAGAGAATGGTCCGAAAAAGAAAAAATATCCAGTGAGCGGCAGTTCTGTGGGCGGAAATGCCTTGTTGATGCCAGAGGTCAGAGGAGAATGGCCAGACTGGTTCGAGCTGATAGAAAGGCAACAGTGACTCAAATAACCACCCGTTTCAACCAAGGTAGGCAGAAGAGCATCTCTGAACGCACAGTACGTCGAACTTTGAGGCAGATGGGCTACAGCAGCAGAAGACCACGCCGGGTGCCACTCCTTTCAGCTAAGAACAGGAAACTGAGGCTACAATTTGCACAAGCTCATTGAAATTGGACAATAGAAGATTGGAAAAACGTTGCCTGGTCTGATGAGTCTCGATTTCTGCTGCGACATTCGGATGGTAGGGTCAGAATTTGGCGTCAACAACATGAAAGCATGGATCCATCCTGCCTTGTATCAACGGTTCAGGCTGGTGGTGGTGGTGTCATGGTGTGGGGAATATTTTCTTGGCACTCTTTGGGCCCCTTGGTACCAATTGATCATCGTTGCAACGCCACAGCCTACCTGAGTATTGTTGCTGACCATGTCCATCCCTTTATGACCACAATGTACCCAACTTCTGATGGCTACTTTCAGCAGGATAATGCGCCATGTCATAAAGCTGGAATCATCTCAGACTGGTTTCTTGAACATGACAATGAGTTCACTGTACTCAAATGGCCTCCACAGTCACCAGATCTCAATCCAATAGAGCATCTTTGGGATGTGGTGGAACGGGAGATTCGCATCATGGATGTGCAGCCGACAAATCTGCGGCAACTGTGTGATGCCATCATGTCAATATGGACCAAGTTCTCTGAGGAATGCTTCCAGCACCTTGTTGAATCTATGCCACGAAGAATTGAGGCAGTTCTGAAGGCAAAAGGGGGTCCAACCCGTTACTAGCATGGTGTACCTAATAAAGTGGCCGGTGAGTGTATATGTTTTCACAGTTATAGAGTTTTTTAAAGTTTTTTGGGGCTGGTCAATATTGTGACCTCTTGCTGAGGACACAAGCAATAACATGGACCTTCTAACCACAGATGTTTCATTTAAACAAATATCCCCCAAAAAAGTAAATATCTGTGCTAAAAAATAGGATTGGTATACACAAATCCATTAGATTTAACTTTTGAGTATGTCAAACATTTAGAATTTCTTAATTGTTTTGAATAAATTAGACTTTTCTATGTAGGACATGTTTTGTCCCGACTCTCAAGAATGGGTGATTTACATTTTCTCCTAAAACTCAGTCTTCAAAATTAACTTTTTCACATAAACACTGTTTGTGTGTATAGAATCACCAGTTTAAGGGGCTGGTGTCTATGGACCTTTAAACTGAAGACCAAAAATAGACAAAGGGAAAAGGAACTATTCAATAGAGTCCATTCTGATGAAAAAGGACAAACTCCAGCTGAGGGAAAAAAAAAACATAAAACTGACTTTATTACCACAGAGAGGATGGATAAGGGGAGGGCCACACACTAAATACACTCACAATAAACAACCTCAAACATGCATAAAAACACATGGGAAACAAATAAGAGCAGGAAAACACACAGGAAGTTGAACAAGACATGACACGCACACAAGGGACAACGGTTACAAAACGAAATCGTAACCCAGCATGGAAAAATACAAAACACCAAAAAATACACACTGGTGACTTTGACTCTTAATACTTTGCTTGATTTTGAGTCAGTCTTGATAATGAATAATAAAAAAGTTCATGTTTTTCAATCTGTGGGTTGATCTAATTAATTGATATCTATCTTAGTCTGATGAGGTTGGTGGTTAGCTGATGAAAATTTGTTAAATCTGATGAAATGCACCAATCATTCTTGTCATGCAGACCGTTGAGGTTTAAACGGTGAGACTCAACAATGAGAAAAACAATGTATGATATCAAGGATAATGTTTCCAGGGGTTTTTAATAATATTGTTATGGACACCCTGCTGCAGCAGCTTGAGTAATAAAGAACACAAACCTGTTTGTCAGACAGCCTGCAGAAACTCATCAATCATCTATGAAATGACTTGTATTTTTATTTATTATTTATTTTTTTATGACACTGATTTTGTCCCTCCAGAAATTAAATCCTAGCAAGGCAGATTTTGACTTGCCTGAGAGCAAATCACAGATTCTTGGTAAATCTAGGGCTACGCAGAGCCATGGGGGTTCCTGCCAGTATGAGGTACTGTAGCCATTGCCTTGAGCCATCTGGTCCCATTAAAACCTAACTGAAAGCTGGGTCCTTATTCTTGGCACAAAGTCAAACACTTTAGTGGGTGGTGTTGGTCTCTGCCGGGGTTTTCCCTCGTCATGATTCTGTTTGTAATATTTGTAGACAGGATCTCAGGGCACAACCAGGGGGAAGGAAATTGGTTGTTTAGGGGACCTGAGAATAGCAACCCAGATTTTTGCAGAAGTTGTCTACTGGATTCATTAAACTGTGACCTCCAGCCAGCACAGTTTGCAGTCAAGTGTGAAATCAGAAGAAGAGTAACCTTGTCGAATTTGAGGCAATTATTCTCTTCTGGAAAAAAAGTGCAACCTTTGCTTTGGGATGGAAGGAAGTTACTGCCTAGAGTGAAGGAAATCCAGCAGCTCTGGGGTTTGGCTCAGAGTATAGGGTCAAAAAGTTCAAAAGATCAGCAGGCAGATTGGATCGATTTAAGCAGGAATAGACAGGCAAACTACTGAACCATAGTGGTGACATGGGTGCCAGACAGTAAAGCTTAGTCGTGATATGTGTTTGGACCAATACGCTCAGCTTTGCTCAGCCCCAAAAGAAGGAGAATGCAGATTCAAGCAGCCATAAGCAACCCCTGATGCTTGAATGAGCTCAGCATTTAAAACAGACTGACGAACAACTGGTAGGAGACCCTTGGGTAGATCCGGAAGAGGCTGGATGGATTACATATGTCATAATACTGGAACTCTCTTATCCTCCAGGATGAGCTGGAAACACTGTTGGGGAGGGAGATGTGTGGATGACATTGGCGACCAGTCTTTGCCACTCAGCTCTAGATAAAGAGGAGAAAAAAGATGGGTCGACGGACGGACAGACAGACAAACGGACTACGGCTTTGACTGACTTCATTATCAAAGCTAATGTACCCCGGCCTTCCATAATTTCAGTCAAATTTAAACAACTCAGTCAAGTGTCCTGATCCTCTTTTTTTTTCAACAGTTTTCATTGATTTCCAAAATGTTCATTGCCGGTTTCATTAAGAATCCAGCTCACCCACAGCAGGATGCCTCGCCCTGGACTGAGACAGTAACAGTAATCTGTTCATCAGTGGCCCCACCCACATCTACAAGCAGCAAGGATGTTCCGTACATTGCTGGTGACAAACTATGAAGGGGAGCACTCATTTCCATATTTGGGGAGAATCAAAAACATACTGAGTATGAGCAGGAACCAAAAACACCTACCTCTCTATTGTTATTGGCAATAGAGTCTGAGCTTGTCAGAGACCTGGGGCCTCATGTATCAATACTTGCGTGGAACTCATACCAGAAACGAGCAAACGCAAGGTCCGTCACGCTGAAAAAAATCCGTATGTATCAATGTGTGCGGGCGCCGAAATCCACGTGTGTTTCCTTGATAAATCCCAATCAGCGTGGAATTGAGCGCAGATGTCGGAGTGACTGGGCCCGTCCCCATTACGCCCTCCTATAAATATGCAGATTTATTTAAATAGGGTCTCCCTGTCCTCGCACGCAGACAAAATGACAAGAAAAACTAAATTTACGGCGTGCGAGGTGGAGGTGCTGGTGGCGGAGGTGGAGGAGCGACAGCGTGTTTTGTTTGGCAGCCTGTCCAGTGGCGTCAGTGCAAAACAAAAACGCTTGGAGTGGGAGAAAGTTTGCGAGAGGGTGAATGCGGTGGGTTCCGAGACACGCACCCCCGCGAAGATTAAAAAAAAGTGGTCGGACCTCAAGGTGGAGGTCAAGCGGCGTACAGCTGCCCTCCGGAGGACTACTGGCCAGACAGGTGGGGGTCCGGGGGAGGAGACCCTCACACCGTTTGAGCAGCGAGTGGTGGCGATTATTATTATAGGGTAAGTGGCGTGTCACACAAATGTCCACATGCTTTGCCATCCCACTGAGCAAAAGACGTATATTAGACGTCTAGTCTAAGTTTATACTTCATTTCAACGTCGGGATTCAGTCTATTTTTAGACGTGATTTATACTTCGCCCTTAACTTCATTTTTCGATAACTTTTTATGCAATAAACAACTGTAATGTGCATAACTGACCTCTAAATCCTGGATCACATTACCTATGATACCGTGGAGAGAGATGTAAACGCAACAGATACACAGAAGCAGGAATTGAAATGAACAAATATCTTTATTGTGTCACAGAAATCAATGTGTCGGCTGTGTCGCCGGCTAGCGGAACCCTGGTCCGCGGCAGCCCGTCCGCCGGCTCGGAGTCGTCGGCCAGGACCAGCGGCATTCGGGCCACCCCGGCCCCCGGCCCCAGCACCAGCACCAGCATCAGCACCAGCGCGCCGACAAGCGGTGGAGCGTCAACCAGCCGCGGCGCTTCCGCTGGACCACCCGGACGCAGTGGAAGGGTCCTCGCGGAGGGGGTCCTGCAATCGCAGGAAGAAATCATCAGGGGGATCGCGGGGATCAACGAGCGGCTGGACTGGCTCGTAAATTTCCTCGAGTGTCTGGTGGAGAAAATAAATTAATTTGGCTCATTGAACTGTGTATTCACTTCTTACCCATTCACACTGTGGCGATGAGATTCTCCCGCGCGAGGACGGCGGCCCGGCAGGGATCAGCTCGCATCCCTCTGTCTGCTGCTGGTTCATCATGTGGGGCGACGTGCTGCTCGGCCACGGGGATGTGGTGCACGCTTGTCACATAATGAGTCACCAAACACCGCCACACAGCGTCGCCAAAGTGGGAATCACAGTCAACGCAAATATCAGCTCAACGCCAATTTCTACACCACCTCCTGACTTTGCGTTGATTAGCGCTGGAACCGACGCTCGTTTCGCGATGATAAATCTGGACGTGTGCGCCGATTTTGGGGTACGCAAGGTTTTCTTGCGCCGCAAGCATTGATACATGAGGCCCCTGGACTTCAGCGATGTTATCTAGGAATATGCTCTACAACTACTAGGCCCACACTTGTGCCCTAGTCTGTTGTGTTTGTGCATGTACAAGTGTGTATGCCTGTGTGTGTGTGGGTGCACTCTAGATACTTCATCCAGCCTTGGATGCAAGAGGTCTGAACAAACTGGTGAAAAAGCTGGCTCTGTGGTTGGAATCAAGTTGGACTCACTGGAGGATGTGTTTGAGAGATGTAAACTAAGGACGGTGGAGTCTTTTCTAAAGAACAAGGATCACCCACTTCATGGCATCTTGATGAACCAAAGGGTCAGTGGTGGTGGACAGCTCCTCTTATTTTTGCGTCAGGACAGTGGGATTAAGAAGATCTTTTGTACCCACAGCAATCAGGCTGTTTAATTCCTCTGTAAATAGTAGATGGGATAAGATTCCAGACAAACAAATTTCCATTTGGGGATCAATAAAGTTCTTGTATTGTGTGGTATGGTGGCAGGTGGGCAGGTCCTGTATAGAGAAATGCAGACAGTATGCTGCTGGACGACTTTCATATCTCTGTTTACCTTAAATCCCTGCAACCCGAGGTAGCAAATGTTAACAGACAATGTTTTTTAGAAAAAGACCACACAGTAACACACATTAGCACTATGTATAGAATATGTCTATTTGGGATGTAGTTATCCTGTCCCTTGGAGAAAACCCCACCACCACTGCATCTACAAGGCCTTTGCATACAGGGTCTAGCTTTGTTCATCCAAAAATAGAAATATGATCTTATGTTGTGTCCGTCATATTCTCACTGACTCCAAACTTTTGTCTGTCTTTTTTAGACCAGGATTCATTGTCCTCCTCTATCAATTATTGATGGCAGTGGTCCTTTACACCAGTAGCCACCATAGACTCCATGAGACATGGATACATGGTTGTGGTCCTGGTTATGTCCTCCATTTGTTTGAGAAGCAGACTTTGAAGCCAACTGGTAGTGGTCTGTCTCAACTTAACATTTAATCAACCTGCAAATCCTAACCTATCAGTGCCCAGGTAGGTTCTATTCAGTGCCAAATCTGTAGTCCACATTTGACTCATATGGGGCCCACATAGCTATGCTAGATGCAATATTTCTCAAACCTTCTGTTTTATGGTAACCAAGTCTCATTCTTGCCTTTCTTTCCAGTTTTGAAAATGCACCACTGGCTATCTGTGAGCTTTGGTAATTACCATTTCGAAGAACAGCCTGAATGCATGACAGTCAGCCCTGTCATAGCACTGAAGGGAACACCTAATGGGGCTGAATGTGAGTCACACTAAAGGCCCCATGATGCAGCTCCTTGTTCAAGCCTATTAAGCCTTTGGGTGAGTCACCAAATGGATCATTTTAAATAGAAGGGCTTGACAGAATTTATTCTACCGCTTTATTATTCGACTCCAATAGAGTCACAATGTGCCTGCAAAAGTCTCAAGTCCCATCACATGACCAGGGTAAAAAGAAGTCAAAATCTGAGGCTGTCTTTTTTAAAAGCTCATTTCAACATTTCTCTGGTCTACATGTATTAGCAGCACAGAGGAAGTGCTCTGATCCTTAAGTTTATTCAAACTCCTTGTTCTCAAGTCACGTGACCACAAGCTTTCTAACCAGATTCCCTGTTTGGACAGTCTGGACTCTGGCTGCTGGTGACAGGAGTTGTTCAGTCAATCAGTCTTAATTTAGAAAGCACCATATTCCTGACATGTGTTATCTCAAGACTAATCAAAAAACTACACTCTATTTACAAAGAGCTTATGTAGAGATTAGATCAGACAGAGCCCCATCCTGACAGATCAGACCTACTCCCATCCCATCTTCAACCATACAAGTGAAACACTTGACAGCATTTATCAAGTTACAGTGAAGAGGAAGAACTTCCTTTAACAGACAGAAACCTTGAGCAGAACCAGACTGATGTTAGACAGTCATCTGCTGAGACTGAGCTGGGTTTAGAGAGGGAGATGAAGTAAGAGAGAGGTGGACAGAGGAGAGACTGATAGAGGGAGATAATAAAGAGAGAGAGAGCAAACCTGGTAAACGCAGGATGTCTTTGACCAAGGAAATGCATGAAACACCAACTGGTTGAAGACATCCTCATGTTCCAGGTGGTCCACAGAGTATCCAGAGGTTGGTATCTAAGTACAGTTTACACACTAATTATTTTTATCTAAATTAGTACAAAAAATTCCTTGAATCTTTTTTTCTGTGATAAAAATTCACATTTTTTGTAATGCAGTTACACGCTTACATAGATTTTTTTTTTTATAAATGGCTTTTACTTTGCCATCTCAAATGTTTTCTGCATTAACTATGCCTACAGGTATATTTAGATTCAAAAGGCCCAAATTTGATATATTCAAGACATGCTTTTGTAATGCAGTAAGTCTAAATATTCATACAGTTATACCAGCAGTCAGTTTAAGCATGGAAACCCTGCTCCTGGCCATCTCCTGATGTGTACACTCTCCAGGAGCATAGATCAGGCCCTTAAAAATCTAACATGACCCTATTCCGAGTCTGTGCACACTCCATCAAGCCCAGCAAGGATGTCCAAATAACAGTATTTGTCAGCCCCAGCCTGAACATTTTTAATAAAATAGCTATTATAGTAACTTTAGGTCTGATTTGTTGGGATCACAGAAGTCTGTTTTGATGAGCTCATTATAAATGCAATATTGACCACAGATAGCCTTGGGCATATTTACAGATTTTTTTCCTCACAGGTGTGTGCTTAATATGTTGCATAACTTGATGCTCGTTTGGCTGAGCCAAGTAATGATTCTTACACCGTATAGTTTAACAGTGAACCAGCATGAATGTTTGTACATTCACACACAAATGGAGGCATGGTAATAATGGTTGCCACCTAATTAGCTTGGGTGACTGCATGAACATAGTGAATATAAAAAAAAAAAAAATTGGACAAGATAAATTCCAAGCTGTAGAGGAAGGTAGGGTCTTAGTGATGGGAAGAACAGTTCTTTTGACTGTACTGAATCTTTAGAATCCGTTCATTAAAAGGATTCATTCAAACGATTCATTCACTGAATCAGTCAGTGCTTCAGAGCCCCGTCCTGTCGGTGCAGTACATGAGTGAGTGACATGGCCGCGAGTTCGTTCATTGACCGAGCCCCTCCCCTCCCCTACTGCTAAAGTCACAACATCGTTCGCTGGGTGACACATGTTGTTCATTCGCCAAGTCCTGAAGGAAGAATCACTCCCCAGCCCTAAAAATCTCACCTCTCCGTGTGTATCGCTGTCGGCGAAAACAACACAGCAGCAAGCAGCTTGCCAAGCTAAACAAGCGCAAGTCGTTGCTCTTTTATATCGCAGAAAAGTGGAGAGATTAAAAATAAACAAACATTGCAGCTGTAGCGGGGATTCTGATACTTTTAAAGATATCAACTAGTGCATTGCTTTGAATCAGCTGAAATTAAATCCTTCTTGCGGGAAAGTTTATGGACGTATTAATGTAAAGGCACTATAATACACTGTTTTATCTTAGCCTCAGTGAATAAACCGGTGTTCAGCAGTAATTGAATGACACTACACCCACTCCCTCCTCTGCCTGCATCAAGTCATTCAGAAGTCGTTCATTTTGTTTACCATGTCGTTCACTGACTGACTGAATCATTCCGTTCACATACTGATACATGTCGTTCACTGACTGACGATTCGTTCACTGACTGATACACATTGTTTATTCACTGTGAGTGAATCATGAGACTCCGCCCACCCGCTCGCTCGCTCACTGGCTGTGTCGTTCGCCAAAAAGTCAAAGGTGGCAGTTCCACTCCCGACCTGCATGCCAGGCTTGCAGCTGAGCTCAACTGAACTGAAAAAGGAACAAATCAGGTCTTGGAGTGATTCAGTTCACGTTGTTCACTCAGCAGTTTCGTACTTTTGAACAAAACGTTCCTGAACGACACAACACTAGTGGCTCTGTTTGCATTCCTGAGGGTAGAGCAGCTCATGGTAAACGATGATGTACCTGTTCTTAATTTATCCCTTTAAACGGATATCTGTACCCAAGTAAAGCTTATGACAATTTAAATGAGATACTATTTTCCATCCTTTTTCGATTAACTTGTCAAATACATTGGTGTTCTAAACCACTTCAAATAGGACATTGATATAACTTGTTTGATTTGACCTTTTCAGAATTCATTCAAGAGACTATTGTCAACTTAATCTTTAATCTTCTATCCCGTGTAGATTTAAGAGGGGGTAAAGACACTTGATGTGCAGGTCCATCTGTCTAAAGTTGGAAGCAATAAGAGAATGGCTAAAAAACGTGCAGTACGTTTTTTAGAGAGACTACTTACAGGATGTGGAAGGTAAATGGCTCTGTGAGGAATCACATTTCTCATTCACTGTCAAACTGTACAAAATATTGAAGTATAAATACTAATATCAATTTTAAGCACACTTATATAGGACCCCTCAGCCAATTTTAATAGTTTCCAATTTTTTTAGTACCTCAATCAAATGGTTTCCTTTATTGTGAATGATTTTTTTTTTGTTTATATTCTTTATGGCCGAGCAAGAAGGAGCTTCAAAGCGGGCCACAATCCTGATGTTACCATAGGTGCAAGTGTCATCCCTCCAATTGGCTTCTTCCCTCAACCCTCTATTGAATTCCCAAATGACTTTGCTCCCAAACACCTTTTGCTCGTGGCAAACACAGCATTAGCTGACTCAAGCTGCCATGGCTTGGTACATCCATGGTTTATAGAGAGAGCGTGGACTTTGCAATTGGCAACATCCTCGAAAGAGAGTAACTGAAGAACATGTTTGTCTTAATATTCTTGAGGGGATCCTTCTCAGTTTGCAGCGAAATTACTTTACCTCATACTTTTTATGTAGTAAACATTGTTGCAAACAGTTTTCATTTTGTCGACTAAAACTATGACTAAAACTTTTCGCTGACAGCCTTTTTTTCCATGAAAAATCACTAGACCAAAACGAACAAAAATGGATCAGTGGGGACTAAAACTGACAAAAAGTAAGTTTAGTTTGATAATGTATCTGTGAGAGTTTGATTGGGTGTGTGTGAGTGACTATGATAATGCATGTGAGTGACTGTGATAATGTTTGTGAATTACTGTGACAGTATTTGTAAGAGAATCTAGTAGTGAATGCACTTGTAGGTAGACATCATTAAGTGTGTGATGAATTAAAAAGTTATAGCCCTCCCAATTTACTGCAAATAAAAATTATGACTGTTCATTTTTCTGTATGTGTCTGGGTGATGATGACAGTGATGTACACACATAAACACACAAATGTAAATGACAGATGACCGCTAAATTTGAATCTAGACACTTTTTGCAGTTATGATCATTAGCTTGTCTACAAGGAAAAACATGGACAGAAAGCGGTGGGATAGTGGAGCCTTTAAATTAAAAGCAAAACAGGAGAGGAATAAAAGACGTGCAACTCTGGCAGAATATTCTGAACAGCTTTTTCACTGCCTCTAACAGTAAATCTTGTAGGAGCTTTAACTAAAGTGGAGAGCCAGCAGCAGAAGATGCTAATGGAATCAGAAACAGTCAAGGGCAGGACTGCTACCCAACAGATACCTCTACACCAAGTCACCCACAGTGGGGTGCCTCTCCCTTGACTGAGACAGTGACAGTCACCTGTTCATGGCGGTCCCATCCGCATCTTCGACCAGCCTGGAAGGACCGCCTGTCGGCTATGATGAGGCAAATGATCTTGTGGACAATGTAGCGGATGATGCCATGGATGATAGCAGGGACCTGCCAGTGACAGTGTCACAATGTGAACCAGAAATGCAGGAGTGGTTCAGGATGACGACTGATTTGGCAATGTGGAAAGACACGAGCAGCGATATGATAAAAACTTTACTTATTCAGAAAGGTGCTGCAGGATTTCATAATTGCAGGTCGACCTATCGAGCTTCTGCAAGGGATAGAACTATTGGAGGTAAAAATCACCAATTTAATAATTTAATGTGTGTGTGTGTGTGTGTGTGTGTGTGTGTGTGTGTGTGTGTGTGAGGGCCTCTAAAAGTCTAACCCAAGGGCCTCTGAATTCTTAATCCAGCTTTGCTCACAATCTGAGAAAATCACAATGTTATTATCACCTATCTGGTCAATTCAAGCACCGCAACTCCCCTGTTCTTGCTGTGACAGCTATTAGAACAAAACTGTAAGAACTGCCTTGGGGATGACAAAGAGAAAAGTCCAAGGCTACAATAAGTGAAAATTAAAACACACAAATAAACCAAATTGAAGGAGTTTGTTCTGCCAACACAACATACACATTGGTTTTGAATGAACAAATAATTTTCAAATAGGCATCAACTGCTGAAACTTCACTTTACATGAATGTTATATTATTATACAACAGTCAAAAGTACAGCGTAACCAACTTCATCCTGAGATAGTGGACGCAGAGGGATGGTCAGAGCTACAGAGCAGAGTGGATGACCTTTTCCTGTCTGTGTGGATAAGAGGAGAACATTTATGCATTTGATTCACTGTGACCCATTAACGTCTCTGAGGAGTGTGTGCACTTATTAGTGTGTGTGTGTGTGTGTGTGTGTGTGTGTGTGTGTGTGTGTGTGTGTGTGTGTGTGTGTGTGTGTGTAGCCCAAAGCAGTCAGTGCAGCATCTGGAATTCCCTGTTTTAATTATGTTGCATCCTCTTGTCTGTGAACGTTCACATCCTAGAGTATCAGTGCTGCATTTCAAGTCCACTTCAGTAGACAGAGTGTTTTCAATCATACCAATCAAACAGCAAGTTGTTAACACACTCAGTTGAAGACACACAGGAGCACTGATAACGGGAGTACAAGCCCATGTAGATTTACCGGGAAATAGAGTATTTGTTTCTATTCCTACCAAACAAAATAATCTGCAAATTAAAAACTCTCATGCTGCTTACATAGAGCTGTAATTGTTAACACACTAATTATGATGCATTAAATGTCAGAAATTAACATGTACACTTTTTCTTCAATTCTTGGGCAATGTTCACTTAAGCCCTGGAGTGTCTTCCTGCTGCTGCAGTGATGAAAATAATTGTGCCAGTGTGTCTTAAAAAAAGCACATTTCACTCAGAAGTAAAATGAATTTAGGACCTGATCTACTAAAGGTTTGCGTGGACAAAAACATGTGCAAACTTGATAGCTCGCACAAAGCTGATATACTAACCGAGAACACCGGGGATTGCATCTGTCAAATGAGAAAAACAACACGTGCAACCGATTTAGCGTGTTTGCCTTCATGAATATGCAGAATGTATGTAGCTCATCAGTAAACGGCTGTCTGGACCAAAATAAGGACTGTGGAGCTTCTGGTTAAAGTGTCCCTAATGTTTAGTCTCCTCAGTTCCACATAAGGATCGGGACTCTGAAAAGACTGAGCAGGAAGCTGAGGCGTTTAGTTCCCCTCCTTCAGAACAGCATTATGAGTCTGATGGTTGGTCAGCTCTGCGTTTTCTAGTTAGTTAAGGGACATTGGCACTCATTTATCAAGCTTGTGTACGGCAGAAAACTAGCGTACACCTTGCGTACGAAAATTTTGACATGAGGATCGGCATTTATCAATCTGCACGTGAGTGTACGCTACGACCAAATCTCAAGACAGGTCTGACATCATGTACGCAAGTTTAAGTCAGTGTGGATCTACAGTGAAGCAAATGTCTGTCTGAAAATAATTGATAAACAAACTTCAAACCTGTCATTAAGCACAATCAGCCAGATTTCATTAAAGATTAAGACGTAAATAAAATAAAATTTGTTATGTCCTTAGTGAATAGGCCTATTTGATAACTCTGCCCAGAAACACTGCCACAGAGCAGAAGCGCTGTTTTAACATTGCACGCACACGTGCACTGTGGAGCACTGCGTTTGACTGGGCAGGTGTCTCTGTCTTGGCCCAGCAGCGGGACGTTGTTGTACACTCCAGGGGCCTCATGTATCAACACTTGCGTGGAACTCATACCAGAAACGAGCGCACGCAAGGTCCGTCACGCTGAAAAAAATCCGTATGTATCAATGTGTGCGGGCGCCGAAATCCACGTGTGTTTCCTTGATAAATCCCAATCAGCGTGGAATTGAGCGCAGATGTCGGAGTAACTGGGCCCGTCCCCGTTACGCCCTCCTATAAATATGCAGATTTATTTAAATAGGGTCTCCCTGTCCTCGCACGCAGACAAAATGACAAGAAAAACTACATTTACGGCGTGTGAGGTGGAGGTGCTGGTGGCGGAGGTGGAGGAGCGACAGCGTGTTTTGTTTGGCAGCCTGTCCAGTGGCGTCAGTGCAAAACAAAAACGCTTGGAGTGGGAGAAAGTTTGCGAGAGGGTGAATGCGGTGGGTTCCGAGACACGCACCCCCGCAGAGATTAAAAAAAAGTGGTCGGACCTCAAGGTGGAGGTCAAGCGGCGTACAGCTGCCCTCCGGAGGAGTACCGGCCAGACAGGTGGGGGTCCGGGGGAGGAGACCCTCACACCGTTTGAGCAGCGGGTGGTGGCGATTATTATTATTGGGTAAGTGGCGTGTCACACAAATGTCCACATGCTTTGTCATCCCACTGAGCAAAAGACGTGTATTAGACGTCTAGTCTAAGTTTATACTTCATTTCAACGTCGGGATTCAGTCTATTTTTAGACGTGATTTATACTTCGCCCTTAACTTCATTTTTCGATAACTTTTTATGCAATAAACAACTGTAATGTGCATAACTGACCTCGAAATACTGGATTACATTACCTATGATACCGTGGAGAGAGATGTAAACGCAACCCCCCGCGAGGACGGCGGCCCGGCAGGGATCAGCTCGCATCCCTCCGTCTGCTGCTGGTTCGTCATGTGGGGCGACGTGCTGCCCGGCCACGGGGATGTGGTGCACGCTTGTCACATAGTGAGTCACCAAACACCGCCACACAGCGTCGCCAAAGTGCGAATCACAGTCAACGCAAATATCCAGCTCAACGCCAATTTCTACACCACCTCCTGACTTTGCGTTGATTAGCGCTGGAACCGACGCTCGTTTCGCGATGATAAATCTGGACGTGTGCGCCGATTTTGGCGTACGCAAGGTTTTCTTGCGCCGCAAGCGTTGATACATGAGGCCCCAGGCCAGTACAGTTTTGCACAGTGTTACACTGGAGAATGGAGTGCCGTTGGCTGTGCCAGTGCAACATGAGGACCCGATGCCTGGAGAACAATAACCAGGAGAGACTCCACAAAGATGCTGTACAGAGGAGACAGGACCTTATCAATGGATTCTGATGTAAAGTATAAGTTTAGAAAGTGCTCTTGCTATTTAATCAGTGATACAAATCCAATAGAAATCCATAAAAATGTTCCTCAGGGGCAGCAACACACCGTTTGGTGACGTTAATAATTATTTTTGTTCAGCCTCTGTCAGACTCTCCAGTCTGCTCTACATTACAAAGACGCAACAAATTCAAACTAAATACTTTCAATAATAGGAGCAACGTACCCTATGTCATGGCAATAAACAAATATGAGGCATGTATGAGATATTAATTTATCATCATGAGCAACTTATTGACTAATGATTTACTCAAACTTCAACCACTGTCCACTATTCCGCTGCAGCGCTGTTCAGCGCCACCATAATCCTGCTCCAGACAGGAGTTTTCTGGACTGTTTTTATTCCAGTTTTGATGCTTCCAAAGAGAAAATCCTTGTTAGTTTCCACCACAGATGTTAGGATATCCACTTTCAGCTCAGGAAAAGTTTCAAATCTTTCTAACATTTCTCCTCTTTCATGTTTGACCTCAGTGGGTGAGGCTTCTGAACCACGAATATTTAAGGGCGTAAACATGTTAATTGGCGATTGATTTCAGCCGCCACATTTATCAAGACCCGATCATACGTACACTGGGATTGGTCAGATACGAATCCTTTCATAAATCTCACGTGTGTCCTATCGTACGATGAATCCTGCGCTCAGATCTGCGCAAGCTTGATAAATGAGGGCCAGTGAGTGGTGTTTCTGTCTCTAAGTAAAGAAATAAATGAGTAGTTATTGTTAGGATGTCTCCTCATATTTGACTTTGATCATTCTGAGGAAACATCAGCAGGATCTCTGACAGCAGCTCTAACTATGATCATTCAGATTCATTTGTTTCTCTAAACTAATGAACCTTTGAGGGAATAAACCTTCTCTTACTGTCCAGAAGAAAACCGATAACTTCAGCATCAGTCTTCAAACATGAATCTGTCTTTAGGATTTTCATCTGTAAAAGGAAACATTTATGTGAACCCTGATTTTCTGATCTCAGTTTACTTCTGTATATTTTTGTTTTTGTTTTTATTCACTCAGATTCATGTTCCTGTGTTGATGATAAATCTGACCCTCCATTTGTAAAGTTTTTTATGATAAAAAATCATAAACTCAATGCAAATTCATTTGAGCTCAAAAAAACAACAGCGGATCTCTCTCTGTCCTCCTAAGTAATAAAACACCTTTGGTTCCTGCTAGTTTGTCTATTCTGAGCTACTGTAAAAAAAAACATGGCTGTGCAGCATGTCAGGCTCTGAAGGGAGGACCTGCAGCTTTAAAAGTATAAAGAAGTTTTTCAAAACCATCAGAAATGAACCATTATGATATCACATTCAGTATCAACCTATTTAAACTGACTGCTGCAAAACAAATTATTTTTCTTTGGTGTAATGTACCTCTAAATCTTGCCTCTTTATTGATAAACTAATCTGTTTAAATTGTAATTTTATGATTGCATGAGTAGATCCCAGGATGAACTGGTTGTTGCCTTAGTGGTAGCTCAAATGAATGAAGAGAAGATTAAACTGTATGACTAAAATACAACTTGTATGTCTCCATTGTTAAACTGATTATCATAAGTCATCATTTTTATCACTGTGGATAGTTAAAAAAAAAAGGTAAACGTAGCCTCTTCCTTTTGGATACAAGTTGCAGGTTTTGTCTAGTTCTTTAAAACTGCATCCCCTTCTTACACTGGTGGCATCATCTGTATATTACATATAATATGTTAAATATGCTGTATATATATATCTGTAATTATCTCTATGTATATTATTTGGACCCAGCTGAAATCTTACATGTGTGATTGGCTCTGTTGGGGCAAAAGCCGGCGGTCTAAACACAGACTGATGGCAGGAGCAGCTGTGACGGCGTGTGAGGAACATTTACCGTCAGAGGAGGGGAGACTGCTTAGCTCTGCTGTCAGTGTGCTCCTGTCCTTTAGTGTCCCTAAAGGCCGTCCCTTATGTTTAGATGGTGCATCATAAATGCTGCTTCTGGAAAATAAAATATGCTATAACATTAACAACTTTGGTTGTACAGCCTAATGGGATCCTAAGTCAGACTTCTCCTTCAATTGTAGCTCTAATATTATATCAGCCACATTATGGCTGTGTAGGTACAGTGAAAAGGCATTAGTGTTTAAGTGAGTTACCTTGTTTAAAATCCATTCATACAAATTTGATTCCATTTGCGTAATTGTTAAAAGTCAGGTATATAGTCTGGATTTAAATTGCTCTGATTAGTTATGCATGTAGTTTAATGTAGCTGGATTGTGAGGCGAGGAGCAACAGCATCATGTTTTTCAGCAACCTGGTGTCTTGCAACCAAGAAAGATGTCTGCTCAGATGATTTCTGGGTGCTCTCATGTCAGTGAAACAACAACACTGAGACACATCATGCACTAATGTTGACCGTCAGCAACATCTTGTCTGAAACTGTTGCACATCACTGCCTTCAAAAAAAGAAGCAACACAGCGCCTGAAGCACAACCTAGCCCTGAGCTTTTCATCAGCGCTCATGTTAGCTGGAAAGATGCTGGTTTATATATGCTTGTGTGTGTGTGTGTGTGTGTGTGTGTGTGTGTGTGTGTGTGTGTTGTCTGATGTCTTCCTGTCAGTGAGGTTGAGCAGACCGGGACAGAGTGTACATCTTTCCCCTTCGTCTAATCTCATCTGCTCTCACTCTCTTTCGGCGTCTTTACGTGCACATACACACACCTCAGCTCAGGTGTGATTAATCATTCTATGGTGCTTTCACAGCAGTTGCTATGAGCGTCACTGTATGTGTGTTTGAAAGAGAGAGAGAAAGAGAGAGGGGGAGATGGAGAGTAAGGGGATATGACAGCTCTGTGTCAGGAGCTTTTGGCTCCAAGGCCAGATTTATTTTATTCAGAAGCATGTTAGCTGACTGGTTTGTAGCCTGCAGTCTGAATCAATATGAGACGAGATGCTCACGCAGGACACACACACACACACACACACACACACACACATACACACACACACACACACACACACTCACAAAGTGGAAAGCCCAATAAATATTATAGATGACTCTCATTTCCTCCCCGTGAATGGATTGTAAAAAGGAGCTTACAGAAGGCTACATCTTATAAAGTAATCTATTTGCATTTATGTACTGCATGTGTATTTATGCATCTGTGCCCATTTTGAATGTGCGCGTATGTGTGTGTGTGTGTGTGTGTTGTCATGGGCTTATTTCCTGATTTTTCTACCAGTACTCCCAATATTTAAACTGATGCAAAAAACGAGTTTAAGACTTTTGAACCTGTTGGGCAGAGCTCTATCACTCAAATAATAAACATGTTTAAAACTATTTTCTTCCAGTCATTAAAAAAGTTATAAAAGTCTATCAAGCTGAAACTCTTGACGAGCATGTCACATCACTCCCTTTCTTCTCTCCCCGCACTGGCTCCCGGTTAAATTCAGGATCATTTCTAAACCTTTAATGTTTGTTTTCAAAGCTATATCCATAGTCTTGCTCCAGTATATCTGTCTGACTGCATAACACTGTAGAGCCCTCCGGTCCTCAGAACAACCCCTGTTGGAGATTCATTTTCTCAAATTTTAAATGGTGGGGGATCGTGCCTTTTCAATAGCAGCCCCGAAATTATGGAACTCTCTGCCCCCTGAACTACTTATTATTAATGACCTGGCACTGTTTAAAACACATCTTAAACTCACCTATTTAAACAGGCTTTTAATATCTAGTGTCATTTGCCATTTTCTATTTGACTGTTTCTGTGTTTTCTAACCTTTATTGTTATGATATCCTGTGATATTTGTCACTTGTCATGTATTTTTTTCCTGTATTTGTGTATTTTACTGTGTAAAGCACTTTGTAAATGTTTCCGGATGTTGTAAGATGCTAAATAAACGTTATTATTATCATTTTGTGCTGGCAGGTGTGGCCTTTCAGGATGTCCAGGTTTGATTTTGTTGGAGTACAGGGAGAAACTTTTCTACAGGTCCTATTTGAGTTTCATGTCTCTTAACGGAACAGCTCCAGTAAAATCTGATTCCAGACTGCAGCCTTCGTGTGACAGTACCAGGCTGTCCTGTGGGCGGGTCTTGACAGGTGGAGACGTCAAAGGTGTATTTTTATGGTGACAGCCAGCTGGTGAGGTTTGAGCTTGTCCTTCCATGTCTTCTCAACCTGGAGTATCTGCCCTGTTACAGAGAAGGTTTAGGTGAAGTGAGCTCAGTCGTGGGCTGTAGGGAGGAGGGGGCAGCTGTCAGGTGTTGTGCTCTCCAACCCTTGGTCTGCAGACCCTAACTGAGGGCAGTTTGAGCCACAATGTGAACATTTGATGATAGTTATTGTGTTTTGCTCACACTTTGTTTCGGAGTATAAAATAACTTTTCCACTGTTGTTGGGGAGTGCTGAATGACTTAATTGAACTAGAATAGACTTTAAGACTTCAGGATTTTAGTCCATCTTTCACCACCAAAGTAGGTAACACTTTCTTTCCTCTGACCTGATGCAACACACATGTTATTCTATATAGCTATGGAATAAGCCAGCATTAAATGTTGGCTCATCTTTAAGCTCCTACCCTGCTCTAAGACTGAGTCATTACTCCCACCTTTCCTGTCTCTCCTCCTCAATGAAAGACAGGATGACCCAGAATTTACTTTGGATGGATGTCATAAAGGCAGAGCCCACTCAGCTGTCCCCGACTCTGCAAAGTCAGTCAACAAAGAAAGTGTTCTGTGTGTTTTGTTTAGGCAGCTGCTCTTAACTCTTGGATAAGAGCAGCAGTCTGTTCAGATGACATATTAAGAGTCATTCCAGGCCTCAACAGAACCGTCTGACTGAAGCAAGAAAAGAGAAACCCCTGAAGGTCATGAGGTGTGGATAAAAAAACTTCACTTAGAAAGAACAACACTCTTTGAAGGGTCTATTGTACTGCTCAAGATCAACACAAAATATTTTTTGATTTTACAGCATTCAGTTGAGTCAAAAGGCGTGATGTTTTTACCTGTAACAACAGGTTTTTACTGTATAAGAGAATTATTTTAATCTAGTCTTAAACTATACTTGAAGTTTCCTGAGAGGTGCTTCTATTTGTAAGCATTTTACCTTTTTATTAAATTCTGTTTGTTTTCTCATCGAAACATTAGTCTTCCTTGTTTTTGGGTCACAGCAAGCCTGACTCTGCTTCTAAGATACTAGATAACCATGTTTTCAGTCACAGATAGTCCAGCAACACTTTAAGCTCAATTATTCAATTCAGTTCAAACCTTTATTTATTCTCTAAAGGATATTGAGGTTTCCCTCATCTCCCATGCCCTGGAGATATCAATATATCAAAACAAGCAAACGTTAATATAATTGACAAAACTCTAGCTCAATAACCATAGATTGCATATACTATGGACAACTTGGCTCCCCCTGCTGTCATTTTACGAATTTGAAGTTGAATTGCTCTCAGTATAAACAGGATTTTCTCCACTTTCTGGAACCACCACTTGCACAGTAGCATTGTACGCATTCAGCAGGAGAGTCACTGTGATAATGCTCGGCTCAAACAGCATATCCCCCAGGAGAGTTATGCAATCTTTGTACGCCCATAGGCTGTATCAAGTGTCATTCTAAGAAAACATGAACCCCCTAATAACTTTTAAAAATGGAGCTGTACAGAAAAAAGAGGACTTGAGCACAAACCAGTCTTACAGTAACTACATTTCCAGAGAAATATTTATATTCCGTGTAATAAATTTCTAAAGTTTGTCCACAGCTCCATAGGGATTGCTGGAGGAGGCGGAATTTATGACCTATACTGCAGCCTGTCACTAGAGGGTGCTGTTCTCTGGGTGGCTTCACCCAGTGAGGAGGCAGACGGTGTCCATTCTATATACAGTCTATGTCTGTAACGTTTGTTTGTAAGGCTCATCTTTTTATGTCCTTTCTTAGTTCACTACCTGCTGACCTACCAAAGCATTTATGTTTTGTAACTCCCGGCTACAAACACTGAAGCGTGCTCAGAACACTTAGTTCAGTTTCAGTCTGGTTGAGACCTCCAAATGTCAGAGAAAATAGATCTCCAACCCAATATCCAGGTGTGTTAGTCTGACTATGAGAAGTTTGATTTTTATTTATTTATTTATTTTTTTACATGTTGATGTCCTGACTGTGGTTGGGGATCAATCTTTTCTTGCATGAGTACACCACAATCAGACCTAAAGTGGCTCAGCATCCATCAGCGGTGTTTTCAGAGGTCTGTATCCAGCTGTCAGCACAGTAGGTACAGGATCATGGTTTTCCACCTCCATAATAAGCCTCTCCTCATCCACACTGTCATCTCTGAAGACTTCTGACCTGCTGACTCCTGGCCTGCCTCCACTCGTCATGTTCAGTTGTTGAAGTTAAGCGAGACACATCATGGTGCAGACTCAGGTACTTTTATTCTGAAAATTATTGATGGTTTAATGTTGTTTGCCTGTCTGACCTCCTGTCTTGCTCTGTCTGCCCTGCGCTGATTGATGCTCCAGGCTGAGTGTATCTGTTGCAGAGGGCTCCAGCTTGCTGGTATCAATATACCATTTAATCATCCGAGGGGGAGCACAGCAAATGAGCTGCTAGTGTGACAGAATCCTTGAAGGCAATACCACACCAGGAGCCAAACTCTTAATTTAAACAGGACTAACTTTATTTTTCTCTTAATTTGAAATGTGTTACAGAGATAGCAGGCTACCTTTATAAATGGACATTTACAACTCAATCCAAAATCCATTTTAAGTGCCTCTCAGATTAGAAGAGCTACATTTGTAATTGTGTGCAGCAACTTCGACAGGGACAAACTTCCTGTGTGAAGAGAAGGGAGAAGCTGGATCTATGAAGTAACTGTGGGACCTCTGGCCCTGACTGCTGACATCTCAGTTGTCCATCTTTCAGAGGTCATTTAGTACCAGACTCCACGCTCACACTCTCCAGAAAGACTAAAAATAAGTCAGCCTTGATGGTGTTTCCTCTCATGTGGCTTTAAGTGTCTTCTTGATCCTTTCTTCTGGTTTCAGGTCTTTTTGTCTCCTCAAAAAGTCTTACTTTTTATCCCACTGCTCTACAAGCAAAATTACCAAGAATATAATATTATCAATTTTTTTCCATGTGGTGAGTACCAGCATATTGTTGATAAGAAGATAAGAAGGGACTACAAAGTTGAAGACAGTCAGAGGTATTAAATGAGGTCCACAGCATCATATATGACACATGCATGTGCAGTGTGCATTACATCAGCTTTAAAAAGGACACAGAACAATGTAGACACTCACTTTAAAACTCACTAGTGTCCTGATCATCTCAAAGTGTTTCAACGACATCATGGGGCTTTTCTAGAGAAAATTAGAGTTTGTTAAGAGGTTGACCAGACCATATACACTAAGACTGCTGTATTTTGGACTGATCTGTGCACTCCTTTTGGAGAAATATCACTATTTTTATGGTGATGACGCTATACATAGATGCCATCTTTGAAAGGGCATCTCAACCAATCAGAAGCTGTAAATAGACGGCCATGATTGTAGTGTGTGTGCATGTTTGTATATGCTTGTGTGTGTGTGTGTGTGTGTGTGTGTGTGTGTGTGTGTGTGTGTGTGTGTGTGTGTGTGTGTGTGTGTGTGTGTGAGATGCAGCAGCACACAGAGCGCTGTGAGAGCATAGCAGACTGTACAAATGAACTGAATCAGTCTACGTACAGAAATATGGATCGTTTTGACCGACTCACTTTGTAAATGAGTCTAAATACTCCTGCTCGTGTGTGTTTCATGGATTGGTTGTATTGATTTGTCCACCTCGAGCTAGAAAAACACATTTGTAAAGCCTAAAGTACTGTCTTTACCTGTTTACTGTGTGATTCAAATACATACTGAAATTCAGTATGTTTCAGTTTTTCTCTTTGGATTTATAGTAAACAAGGCAGCAAACATGTGAGATTTTCTCCTGGGATTTTAATTTGTTAAATATGTATCGTATTTTTTTTACCGCTGAACACTGAGACACAGAAGAACCCATTTAGGAAGTCAAACGTCATAGCAGATGTCGTTGTATGTTTATATTTAGCATAAATTGTATTTCAATTTTCGCTATCGTTTTTCTTTTATGTTAATTGTGTTTTGGCACTTAACCTAACACCCTGATCTAATTCCCCAGGTGGTGGGTGGGTGGGGGGGGGGGGGGGGTTGTATTCACCCTCAGAGGGTTTAACTTCACATCAGACCTCCCCACACATTTAAGCGTCCTCCAACCTGTGTATGGAGGACGAAAAGAGACAGAATAAAAATATATGTATACATCTTTAAATAAATAATGTTTCATTAATTAATTAAAATGGTAATTAAATAAATGAATAAACATCATAAAATGTGTCACTAATTTATTTAAATACCAGTTCATTCAATTTGTAAATATATATATAATTATTGCACTATTTAATACATTATTTCTTGGACCTGTGTTGCAGTGCTTTGTGAAATTTTTTCATCTATCAAATTCACCTATCAAAGTCAGTGTGCGGGACTAATGCTGTTCTAGTGTGTTTCAAAATATAGTGTCCATGGGGGATAAGCTCCAACTTTCTCAGGAGTTGGTTATTGATATAATACTTGCAGAGTGTGTGGAGGCCTTTGTCCACCAGCTCTGAGTCTGCACCAAAAGTTGCAAAGGTAGATGCTAGTGGGTGTGAGCACGTGCCTCTAACTGTGCGTATGTGGGACGATCTCCCTTACTCTCTCATTGCACATTATTTCATGTGTGTGTGTTTGTTTGTGTGTGCATGTGTTGGGCAGACAGGCAGGCACGGATGGATACTAACACTTACTTTGGAAAGAAACATTCCTACTTATCTCTGATTAATTTTTAGTTTATATTGTGCTCTGTTCATTGACACTGTCCCGTCTAAATAAAGAGGATATTTGTATTTTCAGTGAGGCTCTGCAGTGTCGTTTTTAATCGTACTTTACACTGGGGTGGTGAGACACACGCACTTTTAGAAGGTGCCGTGATGAAAACGAATTCGAGAGATGCTGACCTGGAGCATGTAGTGGGTAAAGCAGAGGAATAAGTGACTTTTTTGGAGTTATTGCCACACTCTCGAGCCAAGATATTGACAATGGAGTGGCTGCATCAGTCCATTATCTGGAGTCGATCTTTCTTGACTTGATGTACCGGGTAACCAATCAGGTGTTAGGATCCGCCCACTGACTTTGATGGGTGAGTTTGACAGATAAAATAAATTCATGAAGCGCTGCAACACAGGTCAAAGAAATAATTCAATAAATTGTGAAATATTGTATGTTTTTACATTGAATTAAATGGTATTTCAATATATTAATGACACTTTTAACAGCACATCTATTTATTTAATTCCCATTTTAACACATTAATGACATATTTAAGTATTTATTTAAGGATTTATTTATATATTTCATTGTCTCTTTTCGTCCTCCATATCTGTGGGCTATGAGAAACTATACTAGATGGTGGATGCATGTTAAAGCACCACTGATATGATCCAACTGTGGCTCAGTGAAGTATCCCAAATGTTAATCCAGTTTTTTGGCTTTCAAAAGTGAGATCCAGGTCCTCAACAGAACTGGGTTTCAGTCCCCATCAAGAGATGGGTATCGTCTCGTTCATCCATCATGTTTCTCCTTTCTCAGATCTTGGCACGGTGATGCTGCAGTTCTTTCTCACAAGCGAGGAAGTTGCTCCATCAACTTCAACAGTTGATGGAGCAGGTACAGTTTCTAAACCGTCTCCCTGCTCTCCCTCGCCACTGACACAAATGTCCACTACAACTAAAAGAGCAATTTTTACACACCTTCACTGGAAACATTTGGGTATATATTTTTGTTTACTTTTTTAATCCTCTGCAGTGGTTGAGTTTGAGCCTTTGTGTCTTAGTCTGAGTGTAACAAATAACCATGAAGTCATCCTGCATGATGGAGAACCTGGTGAGGGTCTCAGGGCTGAAGCACAGGACTGCACAGTGAGAGCACATGAGTGGTAAGCTTTGGTCAGTGTCGTACATGATTCCCTCATCCAGTGTGAGTTTGCTTCCCACAACCACATTATAAAAACTGTACACTGTAGGCCTATGTTAGGCTTAAGGCGTTCCACATGAAGTGAATTTTTAATAACTAAAACAGTGAGGCTAAGGAGGGCTGTAAACATTAGAGAGAACCACTATAATGCATCATTGTGTGCTTCATGACCATCAATGCAAACGTAGGACAAAAGAAGCCGGGAGAAAAGCACCTCCTGTGTCCATTAAGAGGCTGTCACTGCTGTTTGTTAGAAGGCCGGGACATTTCTGCAGACTCTGAGGTCATGGAGGGCTGAACTTTTAACCTCCGAGTTAGAGGGGCTGACACTCTAATCACTGCAGGTCACCATGCTGTCTCTGTGCTTTCAGGCTGTACTGAGGCCGTTCAAGACAACCTGAGAACTTTGAGTCCCAGGAACATTTATCATTTGAATTGCAAGCAAGATCTCTGCAAACTCTGCCTCATTTTGTGTGCGTGCGTGTGTGTGTGCGTGTGTGTAAAGAAGGCCACGTGAAACCTAATTTTCTATTTGCCATCTTTGAAGATGTGGTACACAGAAGCAAAGCAGCAGGAGTTATAACTTGTTTGTTTTCGCCACAGTGGGACTCTGCATAGAAACTACATGCTCACACTCATACACATCAATAAGACTGCATAAAGCCCCATGCTAGGAACAAACAATACTTTCTGCTTTTATTCCATATTGAAATAGCATTATGATAGATGCCAAAATCACAGCTGCACACTGAAAAATTAATTTAGTTTATAGTATCATTGCATCACTTCTTGAAAAGTGTATAGTGTTTGGAAAACTACTCAGAAGGCATATCTTGCAAAGCCAGCCATCACTGCACGATAAAACAGGTTCACCTCCAGTGAAGCAGACTGAGGGAGATTCTCATATGTTGTTTAGCGAACCAACCCAAAGTTCACTACAAAGTTTAGTTACAGAACAAAGGTGTAAGAATGTCACTTTAACATCATCTGAGCCGATTATTCACAACTGTGGCAAATTCTTATGTCAGTGTAGGTTTAGTAAAAACGTATGTCCAAGAGCTGTTCATGCTCCATCATCCTTACTAAAGAAGTAAATGTCTAGAGATGCTAACTTCAGTAAAGGTTCATTCTGTTCAAATAGCTGCCCCAGAGAGAGTTCCCCAGGATCCGAACATGTTACATCCAGAGAGGTCCACGGATCCCTTCATATTTACAAGAGTTTATGGTCAAGTTGTCTGCAATCCTTCTTACAAAGAAAGAGCAGAGTGTGGGTCTCTCACCTGACTTGAGTAAACAAACCCAGTGAGATACTGGTAGTGATGAGAATACATTTGGCCAGTTGTTCATGACTGGCAGAAGTCCAGTTGGATTTCACTGGAGTTTAAGGTTTCATTTGCAAACTTTAAAAAAAAAAAAAAAAAAAAAAGTAGTGCTTGGCTGGCCTAGGGTGTGTGTCTGGTGTACAGTCCTCATTGCAGCAATCACTGTCCTCGACTCGACCCTTTGCTGAATGTTTCTCTCCCTCCTGTATTGCTCTCTTCGGCTGTCTGATCCAGTGGAAGTGAAGTTTAAAGCCAAAATTTAAAACAGTAATCCATATCATGAACAATAAACAGACTGTCGAACGCTTCACCAATAATACAGTTTACTGAATGGCTTGTACCCTGTGAAACTTCATTGCAGTTTTGTTCTCAGAGGAAGGCACTGATATATAAACCACATACATCAGTGCCTCAGTTTAACTCAGCATCAACTATAACCCTCTGCAAGTTGCTGCATATCTTCCCTACTCTCTTTCGACAGATGTCCTGTCTCTCTTCAGTATGCAGTCCGTAGAGTGTCATGAAATGTCATTTGGACAACTTCAATCTGTTTTAAACTATCTACAGCAGGACTCCTTTCATTTATGTTTTAAGTATAAATTCAGTCCAACCAATCCATTCCACCACCATAGCGCAGCGAGTGAACATCTCAAGTCCACATACTCAAAAGTAAATCTCGCAGACTTGTCTCTCTCTAACTGTTCTTGTTTCATACTAGTTAGCTCAAGGTGAAAGGTGGTGACTGAAGGTTAACCAATCTAGTGTCAGCTGTGACAGCTGAGAACGTCGAGCTGATGTTTAGTGTTGGATTAAATTGGTTGGTGGTTGATCAGTAATGTCTGCTAAAAGGAATATGTTGCTCTTGACTAACAACATGTCAATGTACCTCTGAGCAGACATTACCAATCAACAGCTTGCCACTGTGTCAGTAAGGCCTTTATAGAGAAATGGGAAAAATAAGACTGCACCACCACAGTGATTTGCACACACAAAGGTGACCCAAATAGTCCCAGCTTTGCCCTGACTTTAGTGTTTTGTTTTTTAGATAACCAATACAAAGTGCCTCTCATAAGGTCTGACAAGGACTAAATTTAACTTAATAGTTTAATTAAAGAGCTTGTGGTCAAAGCCAGAATATGACCAACATCAGTATAACGCTGTCTTTGGTCGAAAGATATGATGGTATGTGAATATTTCATGTGGATACCGACCCAAAAGGTTAGGAAGTAGGGCTGCAGACCATAATCCGCTCCTTGTCTCACCTCTGGTTGAGTGACATTTCCACTTGAGACAGGACAGCGGGCTCTGACATTTCTGTTGTGATGTACTTTTTAAAATCATACACCTCCTTCTCCTGGTGAATCATACTCTCTGCTCTCAGTCTGATTGCCTTGATCGTACAGTCAGGGCACTGAGGTCCAGACTATCGCACCCATTATTTTTGATTTCTTGTAATTTCGGTCATGTCAAACTTTAAGTTCACGCTGTGAAAAAGGGACTCTAGGGCAATATTGACTTTTTCTTCTTCCTGTGTCCTGCAAGTTTCCTCAACTCTCAGACTCTCCCTTTTTTCCTCTCTTCTTTCTCCTTAGCTCGTCCTCATCCATATCGCTCTGTTCACTCTCAGTGATGAATTATTACTGCTTGGTGTCCATTTCTTTTTATAAAATTAACATTATCTCCCCCCATTCCCCCACCCCTCCCTACCCCAGCCTCTTGCCCTTCCCTTCCTTTACTCCGAACCTGTCATTTACCTCTTCTCCTCTCCCCTCCTCTCCTCTCATGCCTTTTTCTTCTCTTCTTCTCTATCTGCTCTGCATCTTTTTTTCTCACTCCATTCAAGGTGATTAATTATTTCTGCCCTATGTGCTGTCCCCTCTGTCTTCTTTAAAAATCATTATCCAATCTTTTATTAACACCGTGTGGGCTTATCTGTGCTAAGCCATTAAAGACTTGGCTTTTTCTTCCCTGAAAAAATTAGGGCAATTGCTCTCTTGGCTACGCTTGAGAATCACTTAAGTTGAATCCGAAAGTTGGATAGTTGAATTTGTATTTCTTATGACCATCTAATCCCTAATGTTCTTGGAGAGTTAAAGCTGTAAATGTACTTGGATAGAGATCAAAGTACCTTCACACAGAGGGAAATAGCACTAAAGTGTGAGGCCACAGGGGCAATACCTGCCTTATTAAAGTTAAATGAAGTAGGGAGGAGCAACTAACTGTCGTACAGGCTAATTTGGTCTGTACTTCATGATGATCATTTGCTTCTATTTGCAAAAGTCTGCAAAAGATTGCAACTATTTTACTAGTTTCCAATGACAACTAGTGTTATTTGGATGGAGCAGTATGGAGATGACAAACGTGAAGGAGATGTCAGTCACCAGGATGATGAAACCTGGAGATGCAATGCCTGGCAGGATACTTTAACTATTGCCTTAAAGGAATATTCCAGCGTAAAATTAAGTTAGGGTCAAACACACCATAACACCAAGTCAGACACCCCCTTGAGAGATGAATGGTGCAAACACAACTCACCCACCCACTTCCAGTAGCCGCTTGTTTGTGGGGGGGCCCTGACAAGTCAATCACCGAGTGCAGCAAATCATTTCCTTGAAGTAATAATTATCATAAAAATCTTTTTGCACTGAAGACGTGGTAGTTCTTCTGCCTAAGCTTCTCGGTCTGATTGCATTTCCATAAATTAATGATCAGAAATGCTTTTCCTTGAGCTGCGAAACTCCCCTGCACTCAGTGATCGACTTGTCAAGGCTGCCCCACAAACAAGTGGCTACTGTAGGAGAGTTGGTGAGTTGTGTTTGGTCTCTTTGCTAAGAAAACCAGGCAAAGCTAAAAAGATGTTTGGTGGTTAGTACTATGGCTGGGACCCTATATGTACTGTTGATGAAGTTAGGTGCTGTTCTGATCATTATTTGTGGCTATAGAGTGGCGTTTTGGTTGAGGTTTGTGCGTGGAGACATAGACCACTGTGTATTGCTATCGTGCGGTCATTACTAAAGTTGGTATAACTAGAGAAGCAAACAGTCTGCAACATTCATGTCTTGAGGGGGTGTCTAACTTGGTATTAAGGTGTGTTTGACCATAACTTAGATTTACGCTGGAATATCCCTTTAACTTATGGCTCACTGGGTGCCATGCTTTGACTCTGACAGAAACTTTCTTAAAAAGAAATGATGAATGAATATTTTCATTAAAAAAAAAATTATGAATGAATGACTTTATCGTCATGGAGTTTTTTTAAACACATTAACTGAAAGTTGGCCAAATGTTGCAGCATCTGATCCAGCCAGCATTACAGACCACTCACATAAACTCACAGTGTCCATATTTATTTATAAATATAGTACTTTTCTAAAAGACAGTACCATCAGGTCAAGTTAATTGCAACAGCCCTGATCTGAGTCCGACTGTGTAAAGGGAGTAAGGGTGTGTCTTGCTGGTTTGGGGTAATTATAAGGTGAAACCAGTCAATGCTTTTGGTCTCATTCCCTTTAATATTAAAGAAACGCCTGCAGGCAGATGGATTAGCATAAACAAAGAATTGAAGAGTTTCTGCAAACACAGCAGGCCTGAACCACATTATTAAACACTTATACATACTGTAGCTAAAATGCAGATAAGATAGACTGGACATATACATATGTAGAAACATCCAGACTTAAATGCTCTAAATGATCTGAGCTTTGTGACATGGTGCCTCATCCTGCTGGAAGTATTCATCAGAAGATAGGTACACTGTGGTCCTAAAGGAATGGACATGATCAGCAACAAAATCCAGGTGGGCTGTGGGGTTTAAATGATGTTCACTTGGTACTAAGGGGGCCAAAGTAGGCCAAGAAAATATCCCCCACATCATTAGACCAGCAGGATCTGGTCTAAAGTATGAAGTCTAAAGGCAGGATGGATCCATGCTTTGATGATGTTTCAGCCAAATTCTGACCCACCATCTGAATGTAGCAGTTGAAATTCAGACTCATCAGACCAGGTTTCTCCAATCTTGTTTTGTCCAGTTTTGGTGAGCCTGTGTGAACTGTAGTCTCAGATTCCTGGTCTTAGTTGACAGGAGCGGCCCCCTGGTGTGGTCTTCTGCTGCTGCAGTCCATCTGCTTCAAGGTTGGACGTGTTGTTTGTTCAGAGATGATATTCTGCAGACTTGGGTTGTACTGAGCGGTTATTTGACTTCCTGTTGTCTTTCTATCATCTCAAACCAATCCGTCCAACCTCCTCTGACCTCTGACATTAACGAGATATTTAGATATTTTCATCCACACAGCTGCTGCACACTCAATATTTACTCTTTTTCAGACCATCCCCTGTTAACCCTAGAGAGGGTTGTGAGGTAAAATCCCTGTAGATCAGCAGTTTCGGAAATACTCAGATCAGCCTGTCTGACACCAACAACCATGCCATGTTCAAAGTCCCTTAAATCCTCTCTCTGCCTTGTTCTCATGCTCAGTTTGGACTTCAGCAAGTTGTCTAGACTATGTCTACATGCCTCAATACATTGTGTTGCTGCCATGTGATTGGCTGATCAACTATTTGTGTTCACAAGCAAAAATATCATGTCTGTCTGAAATATTATGAGTAGAGTTTTGCATAAATTGTATGATGCATGCAGAAATGCAGCAGCATGTGCAATAACTCACAGCACCAATGGCAGTTTGCTGTTGTCACAGGCTCATTACTGCCCTGTAACGGTTGAGAATCATTTAACTCAGACTCAGGAGGATTCTCCATTGTGTAACAACATTAAGTCAATTAAATAGAGCCGAGGGCTGCTGAACAGATAGTTCACGGTGGCTTAACAGAGTATCCCCACAAAAACATACATTTTTCAGCATTTGGACCTCAAGGATGGATGGTGTCATTATGATGCAGCTTGCTCAACTTGGATGTAAAGCCCGGATAACCTGAAAACAGTATATGCACGTCACAGTGATATATCCTTCTCCTGCAGACTGTTTAAGAACATTTAAATTTAACAAACCACCTCGGGCACAATCACTCTCCCATCCTCTCTTTGTATGTGTGTGTGTGTGTGTGTGTGTGTGTGTGTGTGTGTGTGTGTGTGTGTGTGTGTGTGTGTGTGTGTGTGTGTGTGTGCATGTCCTAAGTGCCCTCTGTGCAGGACTTCCTCTAGTGTCCACAGCATAATTAGATGGAGCTGAGACCATCTGCAATACATCCATCACTGACACACACACACACACACACACACACACACACACACACACACCTCTGCACCTGCAATGAAGACAGAGCGAGTGAGAGAGGCCACAGTCCAGCTCTAATCAAGTTAACTCAGACATATCCAGGTTAAAGGAAATTAATATTTGCTGTATGCTGCCTTCACAGAGTCTAACTCAGCAGCTCTCACCTGCCTGGGGACTTTACTCAAATGTCAAGACAATCAATCAATCTATAACAAATACATTGCATTAGCATCGTGAAAGTAGATGGTTTTTCACAGATCAGTGGGAAGGGCACAACCCGAGCTCAGTTGGGGTCAGGGCTTCATTTCCCTCAGGGACCCTCTGTGCTGGAATGAATGTTGACACTGTAATCCAAGGTAGTAAAAACCCCCCGTTCAAAGAGAAATGCAAAATCCAGCCTGTCCCAACTGTGAAAGAAGATATCCACTAACAAGAGCAATGACTAGCTACACCCATAGACTGTATATACTATGGACAACTTAGCTCTGCCTTCCGTCATTATAAGAATTTGAAGCAGAATTGCTTTCTGTATTTCCGGGGTTTTCTCCACATCCTGGATCCACCACTTGCACAGCAGCATGTTACGCATTCGGTGGGAGAGACACTTAGCTCAAACATTGTATCCCCCCAGTGAGCTACGCAATCTTCGTATGCCCATAAGCTGAATCAAGTGTCAATCATAGAAAACATGAACCCCCAAATAACTTTTAAAAATTTAGCTGTACAGAAAAAAGAGGACTTGAGCACAAACCAGTCTTACAGTAACTACATGTCAACATTGCAACCAAGGGGGAGAATAATTTATTTTCTGTGTTATAAATTTCTAAAGTTTGTCCACAGCTCCATAGGGATTACTGGAAGAGGAAGGATTCATGACCTATACTGCAGCCAATCACCAGAGGGTGCTGTTTTGACAATGGCTTCACCCAGCGAGGAGGCAGATGGCGCCCATTCTGTATACAGTCTATGGCTATACCACATGCCAAGACAAGTGACAGTTTTCTTCAGCTGAAAGATCAGCCATTCAGGGGGTTCTCTTCAGGTGTGGGTCTGTTTCACCTGCATTACTATTGCATAAGAAATGCTTTATCAGTGAAGTCTGATTGATTGATTGATTGAAAAGTTGTCTCATCATGTTTAATTCTGTCGGGTTTCAGACAATATGCAGAAGAAAAAATCCCTCAGCAGACTTTAAAAAGGCCAAGGTCATTTACTCAGAGGGTAACAGATATTAGCATTAAGGAAGGCGGTAGAGATCAAGAAGTAAGCTGAAAAGACAAGGGGGCATGTCTGCTGTCAAATACCTGAGACTATAGGACAACAAGGGGCACGGTGAACCAAACCTCTTTAAATCAGCTGACAGCTCACATGACTCTTCTCAGGAGACTGCAGGAACTTTGGAGATCCAACTTGTCTGGTAAAAAGAAGACACACTTGTCCAGTTACAAGACCTGTTTGATTTTGACTTTAACATTATCTCAATTAGGTGTGACACGTATCAGTCCCAAGACCAAGAATGGGGGTCAGGATTAGTTTATTTCCTCCAGGGATTTAACTCAGCAGTATGACATGTACTGCTCCGAGTTTAGCAATGAATAATGTAAAGCTTCCTGAAACACTTTGATTACCATGGCAGATAGAAAGGCAATGACAGACCAAGAGCAAAAGAGACATTGTAGGCCAAAGACATATTTAATGATGGGACACAGCTAAAGTGACTGGCCTGCAGATCCTGGTTTGGAAGTTAGTTTGCAGCCGTCACTGACTCTCACATGATTTTCAACTGACAGGAAAGCTGACACAACCAGACACACACAGACACACACACACACGCTCAGTGCAGCTGGACACACTGCGTCTCTTGAATCCCACACATGTACGCACATGCCATGACAGTGAGGAGAGCTGACACATTTAGTAGGCTGCAGAGGGGCTAAGGACAGTATAGTGACAGGTGTCTAATGAAGGAGGAGAGGTCTAAATGGAGGAAAGTGGACTCTAATAGAACTGAAGGGAAGTCGAGGACCAAAGTAAGGAGGGAGGATTGAATGAAAGAGGGGAAAAAAGAGGGAAACTGACAGGTGCCAAAGCAGTCAGGGAATCACATCTGATCTACATGCCACCACACATTTCCATCTCACCAACATATCTGCACTCAGTGTGTGTGTGTGTGTTTGTGGGCGTCCCCTCTCTCCCTTTCTCTGCGAATGACTGTGACACAACACAAAGAAGACACTTCTTGTTTCCTCAGACAGAGACAGCTCTACTGAAACCTTCACCAGCCCTTCAACACTCCTCCATGCTCCAGTGCTGCGCCGTATAGGCCGTTTAAACTTGGCCACCAAGACCAGTTTGTAACCAAGGGGACTGAAACAAGTATCATAAGCTGGATATACTGCTTTGTATTTTAATTTCCCTGAAGATGGCCAATCTTTTTATTACATGTCAGAAGGCAGATTATTTGGATTTAAAGTTAAAATCAATAATATTTGTTATTATGTGTAGCACAACTTTGAAAAGTGTAAAAAGGTGTAAGACACTCAACTAAACCACCTGAAGGCAGGAGCTGAGCTGAGCAAAAGTAAAACTACGGTAAACAGAAAAAAACCAGGTTTCACCTTCAGTTTGACTGTAACGCTGAATAAAGTCACAGCTCCTCTGTTCCTCCTCGACTCTGTGAATGTGGTGTGCAGAGCACTGCAGGAGCCTCATTGGTCCACTGCGCTGTCAATCAAAAAACTGAAAAATAAACACAGTTGAACGTAAAGCAGTACGATTAAAAGGCGACTTTAATGGCATAAATCATGTTTGAGAAATGTCAGGTTCACTTTTTCTGCCATGCCCCCCTCAAAGGACAAAAAGTTCAAAGTTCAGACCTCACCAGCATGTTTCTGAGAGTAGGAGGAGGTCTCTTAGATACCCTGCAGGGGGTTGATCTTTGATTCCCTTCAAAGAGGAAAGCTTTTATTTTCTGTACTTTACCCAACTCCTGGCCCATACTCTGAGTCTGAATTTTCAGAGATTTTATTGAACTCAGTTCTCAGATGTAAGATCATTATTGTAAGTGACTTTAATATTCATGTGCATGCAGAAAATGATACTCTTAGCATTGCTTTCAAGTCTTTATTGGACTCAGCTGGCTTAAACAAACCTACACACAGTTTTAAACACACCCTCTCTTGATCTTGTTCTGGCACACAGCCTTGAATCTGAAACTCTAATAATCTTTCTATAAAATCCTCTTTTATCACTTTTTAGTAACTTTTGATTTCTTTTCCACTTAATAAAAACCTGCTGACTTGATGCTCTGAATTTATGACTCTGTCCTAAATATGTTTTATGGATGTCAGTTCCTCTCAGCTCGATCGGTCTATTAAGGATGCCTCTGGTTTTCTGCGAGTCATCGTTGACTCAGCTGATCCTCTAAAACCGAGAACAATAAGATGTCAGAGATGTCAAACATCAGGTAAGGGCTCTACGGTGTGCTCAGGCTGCCTACTACTTCCTCCACGCTCCAATCATCATGATTGTTAAATTTAAGATGGTAATCTGCGCTGTTTCATATCAGTCTTTTCCTAGTCTTGGGTTTGCTATCATTGCAAGTCGCAGTGATGAAATAAAACCAACAACCAATAGTTGAGCTTCAACAGAAGCAGACAAGGAAACCTGACAGTCAAAACAAGAAGTACAAGAATGAATTAAGAACTACTGGTGATAAAAAAAAAAGGAGCAGATAGTGGAGCTGTGGGCAGATCAGCCTTGCCTATTCAACATCAACTGCAGGGTTTCCCCTACATGTAATGGCGCACTGCCACGGCTAATTAAAAAATGTTTTTTTTATGCGTTACTTTGGACTCAGTATGTACCAGTGGGGCAGGGCACGCATGCCAAGTGTTACCATTAGCGAGTTCTGAGTTGCTGTATGCAAACACACAGCTGATTAATGAGCCGCCCCCCTCAAATCACACACTACCACAGATAGATTCCCCACCAGTGGGAAACACTGAACTGTCAAAAAATGCGAAAAAGAATCTAGTTGTAATCTTGTAAACAGTGACCCTGCAAGATTCACAGTCTTTGTAAATTCTCAGTCTGAGACTAGGCTGTGACTGAAAACTCTAAATACTTGTCTTTAGATGTGAGCCAATAGTTTTACAGAAGTCCAAATCTTCTCAAAGTCGTCTTGTGGATAGCTGGCCTTCACTAGTCTGTGCCAGACTCACAGACAGTCAGAGCACCATGAAGTCATGTAACCCTCTCACTCTGAGCAGTGAAGAAGAGCTTCTTCAATGACGAAACCTTAAAGTTTAGAGGCAAAGCTAGTTACCTCTCACTCTCGGCTTATACTGATATCATGGAAAAGGCCTTAAAAACCAGAAACACAAATTGTTTTTTTACCCATTTACCCTCTTCCACTTGATTTAACAGTTCCCTCTGCCAAACACCAAGCACCTTTTAGACCTCTGGCTGAAGTCCTTTCCTCCATTTGCATTTCTTGTCAAAACTGAACCTTTTCTTTGTTCCCAAAATTCTTCAAAGAGCAGAAGCTGATCAGCTCTGACTTTCTCCATGACAACCTATTTTTGAGGATTTCAAGTCCACCATTTCACTAAACTGACACAGCTGAGGGTGACTAATGACCTACTGATGGCCTCAGTAGTCTTTTTTCTTTACTTATTTTTCAGATTTGAGTGCTTCATTGAAAATGATTAAGATTGAGACTAGAATAAGTAATTGGCAGTACAGTAATCCCTCTTGCCTGTTAAAATCTTTTTGGTGTAGGCTCAATCTCAGTCTGTTCATGTTAATGAACGAAATTTTCTGAAAGAAAATGACACGACGTTTTGGGTAGGGGGAAAGACTTGATTAAACCAACAAATTTAAGAAAAGTGGTTTAAATTCTGAGCCACAGAAAAAGTATAATGGACTGGAATCATAAAAGAAATCAATAATGTGCAAACGCAAACTTTATCCCTGAACCTATCTTTACTCATTTCTGGAGGAAGAGACAATGTTTTTTTATATCGTAGTTCATCATCGTACACATATACAGATAAAGGGCATATATGTATGTTTCTGGAGTAAAACTCCCCCCCTATGATGAGCACCAAAAATACACCCCAAAAATGGACCTTGGACTTATTTCTTGGGTTCCATGAAGCAAATCCTGATTCACACTAAAACACTTCTCAAGTCCAGAGATCCTTCTTTCCAGACAAGCAAACATCAATTTCCATTTAAGTTCTTCTGACTCAGAAGAAACACAGACTGTACTACCTACCCCACAAGTTGAC
Source organism: Xyrichtys novacula (assembly GCA_962446985.1). Taxonomy (NCBI): domain Eukaryota; kingdom Metazoa; phylum Chordata; class Actinopteri; order Labriformes; family Labridae; genus Xyrichtys; species Xyrichtys novacula. Next base: position 7,217,617 of record OY660869.1, read on the forward strand.
TCAACAACAAATCCTCTATATTCTCTTTATCTCCCACTTCTGTCCAGAAGACCACTCAAACGCTCCTCTTTGTTTTGCCTCACAGATAGCCTTTGGTCTTGCATAAAGTTCTGCAGCAGTGGCATCACTGCGTTTCTGCTTCAGGGTGTCAATCACTGCATCTTTGTATGTCACTGCTTGGGCAATATTAGTGTTCTCCTTCTGTAGTGTACACCTGCTGTTACAGACAGGAGATCCTGGAAAACAATTATCACTGAGGAGAATGGTGGCAGGGAAATTGTCAAGCACTGCAGTCACTAAACGAAGCTGGCATGCCCAACATGTGTTTGATAACTGCCCAAGTTCCCATTGCTCCAATACAAACTTCTTTTGTAGGTTGAGTGTAAACAAACTTATGATGGTTACCAAGTGAAAAGCCAAAGACAGAATGGAGACTTTCCAGCATGCTGAAGAGCTCTGTGGCTCCAGAAACAGCCCTGCATATGAGGCACAAGACTAGATTCAACTTGTGTGCATAGCAATAGCACATATATCGTCTCAAGAAGCTGCTTTAGAAAATGCGCTTGCACACCCACAGCTGTCCCATCCTATGTCTATGCCACACATTTTAACTGATCAATTCCCTTCTCTTGCATCTGACTGCAGTGGTTATTGCTGAGCATCAAACTGTGGCATTTCTGTAAGGGTTCGGAGCCTCACTTTAACGGCACCTTCCCCAGACAAATACCTCACACTGAGTGCCAACTGTCCCGTCTTTCCATCTCTGGCCTCATCAGCCATAATAGCACACATCTTTGATTCCTTCATCTCACTAACAATAGTTGCAGCTACTTCTTGTGAACAACATTCAATCATCTCGTTTTGAGTGCAACACAAGAGGTTTGTGGTATTTGAAGGGCGAGTACTGATCTGAAGGAAGCAGCATTTCTTTGAGAAGAATATTCCAACCATTTAAAGATTTTGAACCAGAAGGAGAACAAAAATGGGAATGAAAGAGGAACAAATAAAAAATTGCAACTGTTAGTAAAACATGCAGAATATTAGAAATAAAGCTACTTAAAAAGCACAGAGTGTATAAGAAATGGACTATGTAAACGCACAGAGGAGGACGTCATGTATGTAACAGCAGTTTGCAGCAAATGTATGTGCTGACTCAGATTATTAGTTGTTGATGATTATTTATTGCACTTAAATTTGCCTGACACTGTGGAAACCTGCCGGTGAGGCATCGGTGACGTATGCTAATACACCGCCGGTCTACCAAAATACTACTAGACCAGCTGCGCTCTGCCTGCGCTGAAAGCTTACCAGGTTTGAATCGGCGAGCTTTCAGCGCACTTCACACACCACTGGCGAGCACGAAAATGTCACTGCGCCAACTGATTCTGTCGACACCTCCCCCTGCCATGCCACCACACCCAGCTTGGCGGATCTCGGTGCGCCTCAGTCCACGAAAATACCAAACTGGCTGTACGCCGGGCACCGCCAGACGAAAATACAACTGCGCGGGGTCCGCCACCCTCCGCCGCCTCACCGGCAAACACGAAAATAGAGCCCTCTCTCTTCGTCATCTATCATTGCACTTCTGCACCCCTCTCCCCACAATGACTGTGCGTAATGCTCCTCCAGTTTGCACGTGCTTTTCAATCGTGCTAAATATAGACGCAAGAACAGCGACCACAATTGGTTTCCAGATTTGATAAATCCCATTGCGGGTGCTAAATGATTTCATTTGCATCTGCTCCTCCCAGAATTTTGCGTGTTCTGATGATCTACATACATTCTGCATTTTCATGAAGGCAAACATGCTAAATCAATTGCCTGTGCTGTTTTGCTCATTTGACAGACGCAACCCGCAGTGCACCTGGTTAGTAGATCAGCTTTGCGCATGTTATCAAGCTTGCATGTGTTTTTGCACATGCAAACCTTTAGTAGATCAGGGGCCGTATGCACGTTGCTTGGCAAAACGCGTTTAGTTTAACTCCTAAACGCCAAAAATGTCGGTATGCACGTCACTTCGTATAGCCGTTCCTATACGGATTTTCGCGTTTAAAGTTATCGCACCTCCGGGGGTCCAATAGCGGGTCTAAATGCGTTTAAATACGGTGGCACTCTTGTTGTTCCAAGGAAAACAGCGGCGACAATTGCGTCGAAACAGCATTTTTCGTGACAGAAAACACCCCTTCGACACGTATGACGACCATGAAGTGTTCCGTAAGTTTAGATTTCGACGGCACCATATTCTCGACCTCACACAGGAGATTTCCGCTGAAATTGAACTTTCGAACCGAGGATTCACCCTCACTCCACTACAACAAGTCCTCGTAACCTTACGGTACTACGCCGCTTCTTTCCAAGACGTGTGTGGGGAGTTGGTAGGAGTGGATCAGTCGACAGTCAGTCGAACGTCACTCGAGCGTCACTCGACCCGTTTAAGACACAGTAAACGCGGTTAGCTATACGGTTCCGTTTACAGCATTGTGCATACCAAAATCGTATAGGAACTAAACGCGTTTAAGGCCCGTATAACTAAACGCGTTTAAGCCCTAATCGCGTTTACGCTAAACGCTTTCAACGTGCATACGGGCCCTGGTCCTTTGATTATTGAAGTCTTGACCATTTTACAAACAGATTACACAGTTGAATGCAATTTTATGCAATGAAGAAGCTTATAGTTACTACGTGAAGAATAAGACAGAGTGTGTCACACATTAAGACAGAAAAATCTGAACTCCAGTGATTTACTCGTGCCACTGTAGCCAATCAACAAGGAGATATCCAAGAAGTGTATTCCTACAACAGACGTCTGAAGGTTCATTTATTAAGAAGGTGGTAGGCCAACCGAGCTTGACAGCATGCAGCTCATGTTTGGGTCCTGGTGTGGGCACAACATGACACGCAGATAAAGGGAGTTATTCAGCCAATTCAGTAAGGAAACATAAAACATTTAGGTTTTCAAGTAAATGGAGTAAATGTGTCTCTTTCTGTCTTGTCTTGAACACAACATCAGAGCACACAGCATTTTTAATCATATTACAGTATCAACTGGCATCACTCTGTATGCTGCCCCACTGTGAGGAACCTGGGACTTCTGTCCAATCAGAATTTGTTCTCCAACTCTCACATTCAAGGACAGTGTTTTATAGCCAGTGCAATGTAGCAAAAATCAGACCCATCTTGTCACAGAATGGAGGAGAGAAAATAGTCCATGGATTGGTTACTTCTGACTTTGATTATTGAAGTTCCCTAATGAGTCTTTACAGAGACTCTTCAGCTGGATCACTGACCCAAGCTCATGTGTGCGCTCTTCCCTGAACATTTTACTTGAATATTTGACACACACCATATTTCTCACTGTAACCAAGCAATGCTGCATACCCATCACTCTTACAGACACTTAAAGCTCTTATACGTTTTAAATAACTTCATCAGAAGAGCCCCTCATCAGTGCTCTGTCCTTGCCACATACAACACTTCTGGACAACGGTTGGCTGTACTTGTGCATGTGGAGGCAAAAAATAATAATAGTTTCACTTAACAGTATAATACAGCACAAAAAAACCAATGCAAAATAAATGAAAATTGTATTATTCAAGGAAACAATATTTGCTCATGTATCAGCCTCGCTTGTTCATTTTGGTATAAGCAACATTAGCACAATAATGCTTCCCTCAGCTGAAGGCAGGTCTATTTTTGACTGATGCACTCATTGTTTGTCAAACCTAAGCAATCATCTTATTAAACACTGAAACACACAATGAAAAATGTATCTGCTGTCACTGCTTTGTGGCTTTTGCAGGAAAAAAAGCATAATGTAAGCATGGGCTCCATTATAATGTGTTCAACTGTGAAACACATTTATTTTCAGACAGACTTTTATTACAGTTATTCTAATAAAAATGCAGCCCTGTGCATTTCAGAATGTGTCCCCCGGTAGAGTACATTATAGTATTTTCCAGTATTTTATCCTCTAATCACCCTGGGGGTTCATTTTAGCCTGTTTCCAAACCACTGAGTTGTCAACTCCTCACTGCAAGCAGAAATACTGAGGCAGAGGAAAGAAACATGACTATTTTTTATAAATACCCCAAAGACCAGAGTGTCTAAGGTAGCATCTGGGAAAGAGACAAAGAGGTCGCGCTGTCACACATCCTTCTCTGCCGTAGGTGTAAGCGTGTTTAAAACAATTCCTGCCCCACGCTGGAAAACAAACATTTATTTTAGGAAAAAGCCAATGAACATTTTAGGACGCACTCTTGAATCCTCTCACTTGCACATTCAGACAGCGCTGTGGATTCATAAATCCTGGCCGCAGGTGAAAAATGAAAATAAATCACAGCTTGACATCTGAAAATAACTCATAACAATCTGTGCCTCATGTCACACTAAATGTGATAAATATTTCCCTCTGAAGTCTTCCAATAAAAAAGTATGTGTGCTCTGTATCTGATTGTTCTCCAGATTTACCGTTTTGTTTTGGTGAAGAGTTTTCATGTTAAGGTTTCTATACACAGGCGCTCCATAAAATCAGTGTTTCGGGTGAAGTTGTGTAAAGTAGCAAAGACCAGTTCTTTGATTCACTCTCCTTTACATAGAAAAAAAGTGCTCCAGCTTCTCTGACATAGTTGCATACATCTGTCTGATCAGCTGCACCTGCATGCTTAGCTCATATTTGAGGCTCAAAATCAAAGTACTGTGTCAGTGTGGTCCCATTTCATCAAGTGTTTTACCATTATTTTGAGACGACAGGACAGAAAAAAGGGAACGAGTGGGGGGATGATGGAAGGGAAAAGGGCCACAGGCTGGAAGGAAACCAGGGCGGCCCACCCGAGGATGATAGTTTTTGTACATGTGAGCTGAGACGGTGAGGCCAGCAGAGCACCCATCTGGGAGTTCTGTAAAGAGAAATGTGTCACTCAAAAGTGCTGTGGTGTCACTTGTTTCTGCAGCATCAAACACCAAGGGACGCAGTTGTGAGTTTTCTACGGTGTGCCAGAAGGGAAATAAAACAGCAATAATAAAAAATAAATAAAAAACTGCTTTCATTAAACATGAAACTGCTGATTTTTTTTTATACATAACAATCAGTCCATGACCCTACACCAAGAGGTAATTGTAGCTGGTTTTAACCATGAACCAAACCCAATCCCCAATCTGCTTTGTCCGACCAAACTAGGACTATGATGACGTTGATAAAAAATTATTACTTCTTATACGATTCTATAACAGATTTAAAAAAAAAACCTAAAAGGCAGAGGGGAGCATCTTGGTTGATAATTAAACATGTAGTTGTCCCTGCACTGCAGAGATCCTCTGTGAGCCCTGTGGTTCTCACTGCTGCTAACTTGACACATTTTTCACTAGAGTTGTCACCAAACCATCCAGATTCCCCCAAAGTCCATGTGCTCCCTCTCCAAAGCTTCTTTGTGACAAGTCTGAGCAGATGTCTTCTGATATCTAGAAAGGAGGGCAGAGATGAGACACATTAATATTGAGCTGTGTCTGGTGTCATAGTGACTGAATCTTTCCATAATCCAGGAGTTTCTGAGGGAAGTTGGTCCCCAATTCTGAGCTCCAGGTTGCTCCAAAATCCTCAGACCATCCATTTCTTCTGGATGTAACTTTGAAAAGTGTGTCGCTGAGTTGAACAAATCGACTGTAATGACTGCACTTACTTTTGTCTGACAGTAAAGTTAAATCAAAACTTTAAAACCATCAGTCTGACTCGCTGCAGGAAACCTCTGAGGTTCTGTGTACTTACATCAATTAAGAGCATAATGACTTTTTTAATGACTTGAGGTGCACTTGGTTTTCTCCCCTGCTGTGATGCTGTTTTATTAAATGTAATTTTGTAGAGAATCATTCAGTTTCTGTTTCTCCTCCCGTCATTTTCACAAGTTTTACGTCCACACACCGTGGGGTTCCAGATATACAAATTACTCCATGTAAACACAATAAAATGAAAGTGCAGGTTTATTGTTAAACATATTTTATGGAGGTTTGCGTTAAACCACAGGGAAAGGAAAATTGCATCTATAGTTTATGAGAACAAGAGCATCCCTGTGCTGCAGTTTATGAACTTAAATGAACTTGCAATGAATCACTTTTTGATCAATCAATCAAAACGCCTTTGGCCGGGAGGTTTAGACACCTCTGTGCAGTGTTGTGCATGAACGAGTAAAAATTAACGCATTCATTGAACGCACCCATATTTTCATGAATGGTGAACATTATGCTCTCTTTATATCTCATGAACGGGAATGTTAGTGTCCCTCCGGAGGTGGTGAACGACCACTCACATGCTAAGAGATGCTGAGCACTGTGTTTTACGGCAGCAGGAGTCAGTTCTACGGCACTCTACGGCACTCTCCGTGCAGCATGACTAATACTGCTGACACTTCGGTTAGCAGCAGCAGTGTATATAATACCAGCAGTGGCAAAACACTGGTTTTTGAACTGAATATCTGTCTGTGGTGCTCTAATAGCATGCAGTGATTTATTCATTTTGGGAATTGGCTTGAGAGATTGAGATTAAAGCATAGATGGCTCTACAGAAAAAGAATGAAATATGAACATGAACTATTTTAATCAGTGTGAGCTGCACTTTGAGCTAGCTCATTTTTTTGTGTGATCTGACACAACACTGCCTCCATGAAGCTGAGGCTGTTCTGACTGGTATGTGATTTTAACCGTAGTCCCTTGGCCCATGTGTCCCTCCCTGCTCTTTGCCCTGAAAGCCTGCAGTGATATTCCCTCAAATAAAGGTTCCCTCCCTAACCAAATGAATAAATAGATAAATGAGTAAACCCAACATACAGATCTGTATGAACACTGTACAAAAACACACCTGGAAAAATTAACAGTTGAATCAATAGTTACGAGTCAACCGTGCTTAGTTTACACAGCTTTTTCACAAAAATACATAGAAATTCAAGAACTGTACAAAGCTTCTAAAAAAAGCAAAACATGTTTTAAACTGATATTGAATGGATATAGACTTAGTGACTAATGAACACACATAGTAATGAAATATAATGTATGTTGGTGGAACAGTAAAAAGTAGTATTAAATATGAACTGAAAGAGTAACACATGAACATGAATAGAAGCACTATAATAGTCATAAAATATGATTAGTTAGAATCATAAAAGATGGTTTCAGAAAAAACTAACAACAGAACATTAAAATGAATATAAAACATTTAGATCATAAAACACTGCATAAAATCCAGAGTGAATAGACCTTTACAGGTGCATCTTGACAAATCATGACCTACCTTGATAAGGTTTTTAAAAGGATAGAAATATATTTATTTTACTTTATGAAGACTTTAGATTGATAACAAATTAAGCTATGCAATGCCCTGTCCTGGATTAGCAGAGTAATGGAAGAAAAGCACACAGAGTCACTGAACTTTCCAGAGCTTTAGATGTCTGCTTCAGATCATCTCTGATATTGTATCAATAACTTTAATACCTGCTTGAGTCAGTGTGTGGCCTTTGTTATTGGTCCTCAGTATCCAAGTCACCTCTTGGTAGTAACGGCACATTATGTCAGCACTTGTGAAGGTGATCTTTGAGCTTCAGAGCTCCCAGCCAGGGATTCAATTTATCACATCGGTCTGTCTGAAACTGGACTTTTAAAATCATATAAAAACATAAGACCCACTGAAATCATACAATAATCAAACTTCTCATAGTCAGACTAATCTACCTGGATAATGTGGTTAGAGATCGATTTTCTCTCTCATGTATATGACTCAATCAGACTGAAACTGGACAAAGTGCTGATGTGTTGCTGAGAGGGTATCAAACAAAATCTTAACAGGCAAAAAAAAAATGTTTAAAAAGTTTCCAACAAACGGTACAGAGCTGAAAAATAAGCATACTGTTAATAGGGGTGTTCCAACAGGGGTACCTCACAACTCGATTAATTTTGATTATGGGAGCATCGATTATAATGATGATAATGGTTGTTGATTCTATTCTATTATTTGTGCCACAATTCTTCCATTATTGCCGTTTTTAGTGGGGGTTTTTCTACACAAGATTGATTTTTTTCTTCATCTACATTTGTAAATAAATAGCCTATCAATAGACTTAGTTCCTCTAAAACTACACTCAATATGTAAATAAAGTTTTTTGAACATTTGACTTGTATTTTTCAAAGACACAAAATATTTCATTTTATGACTGTATGGGCCTGATCTACTAAGATCCAAAATAGCGCTAAATTGCGTGTGCAAACTGAAAAATTGCACATGCTATTAGTGGGCGTGTTATGGGTGATCTGCTATCATTGCGTGCGCAGTTGATAGCAAGAGCAAAAGTTGTGCGGACCGGAACTGCATAAAAGGCAAGGGAAGTTTATTTGTACAGCACCATTCATACACAAGGCAATTCAAAGTGCTTTACAGATGCAAGAAGATATACTAGAAATCTAAAAAAGGGATTAAAACGATTTAAAATCAATAAGACAAACAGATGCAGGTTTTCGTCTGTTTCTTGTTTGACCTTATTATTTATGAAAATTGTCATTTACTAGAAAAAACGCAATAAATCACAAGCTTTTGGACAAGGATCATGGTGTGTATCACGGCACTTCTGCATCCTTGTCTCCACAATGATCGTGTGTAATGCTCCTCCAGTTTGCACGTGCCTTTCAAACGTGCTAAATATAGACGCAAAATAGCGACCGCAATTGCTAAATGATTTCATTTGCATCTGCTCCTCCCAGAATTTTGTGCGTTGTGATGATCTTCATACATTCTGTATATTCATAAAGGCAAACACGCTAAATTGATTGCACGCACTGTTTTGCTCATTTGACACACGCAATCCTCTGTGCACCCGGTTAGTAGATCAGCTTTGCGTGTGCTATCAAGTTTGCACATGTTTTTGCACACGCAAACCTTTAGTAGATCAGGCCCTATGACTGTTGTGTAAACATTTGCACTTTGACCTACTGAACTTAAACTGGGAAGTTTGGAGACAGTCTCCAGGATGGTCCTCTGTGAACCACAGGAACCTTCTCTGTTTTGTTTTTCGGGATGAAAGCGTACGAGGTGCTGCCTCACATTTGTGGTGTTGCTGATGTTCTTTATTTTTGATTTGCAAATCTTTCAAATCACGTAGGTCTTGTCAGTCATCCTGTTTGCCCTCTCATAAAATCCAAAGTACTTTCATACAGTTGCAGTCAACCCCATATAATAGGCCGCTCTTTGGAGGCTGAAGCTGTTGCCATTTTGTAAAGAAACCAACCTGCTCTGTTTGTTGTGGTCCCACTCACTAAACAGTCCGGGCAGTGGGCGCGTGTTAGATTGACTTGTCTTTCCAGCCTTGTGGCAAAGCATCAACACTGTTTTTTTTTTTAATTTGTAAAGCATCGGCGTTGATTAATTGATGCAGAATTGTCATATGAAGAATGCGATGCATCGACACATCGATAAATTACACCCCCTACACACAAACCTCTCTCCTCTGTGCTCCACAATAACTCCCCCCTGAACCTGCATTGGCTTCCCCACGAAACCCGACAGAAAATCTTACACTAGCTTCAAATCGGATCCGACATAGTGAATCCTAAGTGATTTAGTCTGTTCCATATGCAGTTACTGGACTGATAACATCTGAAACAGATGTTAGATTGACTTGTCTTTCCAGCCCCAGTGCTAAGTTACACTTAAAATAGTATGTTTATTAACAGAGGCTTCCAATTACAGGCTTGGTTGATGATCTGAAAAGTAGTTGAAAAAACTGAGCCATTGACGATAAAAGGCTAAAATTACCTGTTAAACAAAAACCCTGCTGTCTCTGCATCTGTTTCAGGCCCACATCTTGGCAGAGCTTTCTCCACCACTTGAAGGATGACCCGATGTTTATTCGAGTTAGAAGAAAGAGCAGAGTCGAAGAGGAAATGTGACCAAGCGAGGAATCTGGCGGCTTGCGTTTTCTTAGCACTTCTGGCGGTGGGGCAAACGGAAGTGGTTGTTTTGCATCCTTCTCTATCACAGCTCCTGTAGCTAAGCTGCTACGCTACTTTTGCTGCTCAGAGCTCCGAGGAGGGGAGAAGTCGGAACTACGAGAGAGGGGTGTGTTGAACACAGAGAGATGATTGGATGGAGAGGCGGAGCAGGAGATTGACCAATTGCTGCCCTGCACCTTTGTCAAGATCGCACTATAGGACCATGAATGCCATGTAAACAAGGTTCATAATAATTACCAATCTCTCTAATCATCAATCATGCCTTTATCAAATACATGTAAATGAGAAAAAGGTTAAGTACTTGGCCTTGATGGGAAGAACAGCGATCTACCAGTGGGACTGAGGACAGTACCTGTAAACAAACCAACCCTGCTATAGTCCAACTCCCATGGTCTGATTTCACTTTGAATTACCGGATAAACAGTTTTCCTTTAAAGTAAGGGGATTGAAGGACACACAAATGACTTGATCCAGCCGTGAAACACAATCCATGAATTGTTACTTATGGTTCTCTTCTTCACCTTCTGTCCAGCTGTGACCTTTGAACTCTTCATCTTGCGCACGTCTGAAGTAGGAACTCTGAAGGTCTGACTCCTCAAACCAAACAAAGAGTTCACATCATTGAGAGGCCTGAAAACTTTGACCGCAGTGGCGTGCAGACGGGATGCCCACATGATGAACGTGTAACTTGAACCAGGGTAACCTTTTGCACCAATTAGCGTCACATCACTTCTGAAACCAAAGGTGTCCCCCTGCGCAACGCACACACACACCAGTGCGGGGGGACGTTAACACACAAAGGTAAAGGTGCAGACACACAAACACACACCTTCATTTCTCAACCTCCGTCCCCATCTGTTGCATGGCCCCTGTCAACTAAATGTCAGCTGATGACATCATAAGCCTGCCAACCTTTCTGCTTATCACCCACCCACACACACCCACACACACACACATGCGCGCGCACACACTGGGTGCTTACACTCGGCCTGACACAAACCAAAACGCTGCATGTGACACCTCCTGCCTTGTCCTTTTTATTTTGTCGGCCTCGCTCACTTTTACTCGTCTTTCTGTCTTCTACCTGACCTTAATTCCTCCTCATTCTCCTCCTTCCCTCTCCTTACTCCCCTCCTTTCAGGTTAACTTCCTCCGCTCTTCTTCCTCACTGCCCTTTTGTTTAACTGTAGTCCTATTTTCTCTCTATCGTGACCCTCCTTCACTTCCTGTCCAAACAAACTTTGTAAGTCTGCTCCGAGGTTTCTGACTGTTCAGCTGAAGTGACACAGGGGGAGTTATTTACATTGCTGCCTGTCTTTTCTCTCTTCCATCACCCTGCCAGCACATATGCACAAGTACACAAACAACACACAAAACTCTGGCACACACATATTGAGATTTACATGTTGACACCTTTTACGTAAAAGCAGATGTGCAGGAATAATTTACAGGATGGTTATATCTGGGTTAACATATGTGCACATTATACATGCATGCACAGATGCAAGACACCTCCACACTCACGCACTCACTCAGACATGTCTGGCTATATTGGTAGCATTAGTCATAAAGTCACATTATCTGCAGGAATATTTTTTCGTTTCATTGGATATAACTCAGGATTTCATGACAGAGGGTCTGTTTTAAAATGAACAGCCCCACATTGGAGGTGTGAAGACAGTTGTGGGTAATTGAGAAGTGAGTGCTAAATATCACAGCGTAGGATAGAAGGGTGAATAAAACTGTTTCAATTCTTCTGCAAAACCCTCCAAGTAGACTGGCCTGAAGTGGATGAGCATCTTGGCATCTCCAACATCATAATAGGAAATAAAAACATACATTATTATTATCACAATTATTATTATTATTATTATTATTATTATTATCAGTAGTACTAGTAGTAGTAGTAGTAGTAGTAGTAGTAGTAGTAGTAGTAGTAGAAGTAGTATTAACTTGTGTCAATAATGTACTGCTGTGATATCAGGTTTTTACCACACAATTGTTGTGGCCATAAAATGTCATATTTATAATATCATCATGATAATTTTAGAAAACTTTGAAATAAAAATACACAATCCCTCTGCCTTGTTAAACCATTATATGAAGCTTTTATTTTGAAGTTTTCTACTTTAGGTAGATCATTAGTTACAAAAGTGAATGAAAACAGATAAAACAGAAGTGTTTGTCAGAGCTGCACTTTAGGAGTTAACACCTCCCTCTCTCTTGTCTCTCTGAACTACAAATGCTACCTCTAGATAGCTCACACATTAACCTAAATCACCAACTCATTTTCTCCTTTAGCAGGAGAATGGTTAGTTTTACAGATGATCAGCTGATTCATCAAATCAATTTCATTCCAAATCCTTCAAAATAAGAGCTCTCTGCTGAAGAACTACACAGGGCACATGCTCACTATTGAACATAACATCACATGGGACTGTGTGAGCGCCAGCTTGTCACTCCATCTGTCTGCATGCACAGACCTGGTCATATGCCTTGTGAAGCTTGGTGTGTGTGTTTAAGTGTGTATACATGTGTGGGCATGTGTGTTTGCATAGCACAGACCGGAAGTGCAGCATCTACAAAACTAAAAAACCAACCTTTTTTTTTTCTTTTTTTTTTAATGGGGTTTGTAAGCCAATAAGCCCGCCAAGCCACCAGGAAACTCCAGTCCAGGCCTGGTCAAAGCTGTTGTGGGGCTTGTTTTCAAGACCCTGACATTCACAACGCCAGGGGCCTGTTCTACGAAGCAGGATTACTGCTTAGCGAGGCAACTTCGAGGGTAAGTTCGGGGTTTCCTGTTCTACGACGCGGGTTCACTTCTTAGCGAGGCGAGTCTCCATGGCAATGTACACTAAACGGCTAACCTGCTTCGGGGCAGGTTAAGTTCCAGATTGAACTCACAGAGTTCCGTTCTTGGAGGATCCTGTAGACCTCGTTGCTCCTATTGTTCGAGGACCGCACAGACCCACTTACTTTTCCGGATGACCGCCTTTATGAAAGGTACTGGTTTTCCAGGGAGGGGTTGGTGTACATCTGCCAGCTTTTAGAGCTGGAATGGAGAGGAAAATTTTAGTTGGAGTACATTTCAAGTTGTGATGTGGCAGCTCTCCACTAAACATTGCCTTCTTTTCATCAAGCAGTTTCTCCACCTCAAGCTTGGTCTTCTTGATGAGCAGCTGCTTTAACTCAATATCCAGCTCGAGGTGTCTTTTGTGAAGTGCCCTTACGTTGTCTGTTCCAGGCTGGGGACAAATAATGCATAACTGTCTGACGCTCCAGACTGGTTCATGTTCGCAATTGGTCAGATGCGGCAGGCTCCGCCTTACATGCGTGCACGAGCTCATAGCAAAGCTGGATCAACTTACGAGGTTGATAACCAGTGTCGTAAGACCGTTTAGCGAGACCACTGGCAACCGTGCTAAGTTGAGCGAGGTAACTCTAAGGCTAAATCGCTAGGTCGAACTTGCTTCGTAGAACAGGCCTCAGGTCTCTCACCTGAAACCTGCCCATGTTCAAACTCTGAGTACGTTTGTGTTTCTGTTTGATACAAAGCCAAAGGTTCTCCTGATTTGTAAGGAGTGGGTCTTTCTAAAGTTCAGTGGCGTCTTAGTTTTCCAACATGATAATGTGGCGTTGAGTTAGTATTTCGCTTTGGTTCTGATTTAACTCCCTTCTTTGGCGACATAAATCCCACTTTATTCAGTCATGGTGGTTGTTTTCTACGTTGGGGTCACACAGTGAAGATCATACTGTGGCATGGTTTGAGCCACCATGAGTTAGTTTACATTCATATGGTTTCATTTCAGCTAAAACTTTTAGTTTTCAGGTAAAACGTTAGTTTTCGGAGCTGTCAGGACAAAAGTCTGTGGGGCAGCTGAAGATGGCCATTAAGCCCCCACCCACAGGAGATTGGCGAGACCATCAGGGGGAAATAGAGTAAAAAAAAACAACAACTAGCTACAACCTAACAGAACAAAATCAGACCTGACACAGGTAAGACGTGTGGGGAGATGTAAAAGGCAGAGGACTGCTGCAACAGAAACACAAGGAAGAATCTAAAGTGACTTCAAGCTAAACACCGAACAAACTTACAGATATACAAACACAGATAAGCTATTCATATCAATTACTAACAGAAAGAGTCCTGAGTCAAAAGTTGAAAGCTTTGAGATCCAGACCAAGCTTGCATTTTTTTTTTCTGTTTCTAGTGTTAAAAGTTTTTTTTTGTTACTGATCATTTAAACATGAATCAAAAGAAAAACTGGTCTTTTTTCTACACCTTACAAAAGAAAGACCCTAGCCTGACTTAAGGTTTTGCCGGAACCATCCAACATCATCCTGACCAATAATTCCCAGCTGAAGAAAAAAGCCACATTGGTGCCCTCTTGACTGCCTCTGGTGGAGATAAAACATAGTACATGGTCTCTTGTGCCCTTGGAGCAGAAAAGAACAAACTCAAAAGTGACCTCTGGGCTCCCTACCTGTGGATAAAAACACATAAAACTGCTCCTCCAGATGTTGTACCAGCAGTTTGAAACATAAAGTGACTCTGGATGCCCTCCCAGGGAATATAATGTAATACTGAGCCTTATTAGTAATTTTCTCAGATTATCTTTGTAAAGCAAATACACATGGTTTGAGTCTTAGACCTTCAAAGTCTTTCATGGCACATCACACTGAGGACACCACTGCCATGTTAATAAAGCATGCCCAGAAATAGCAGCTTCAATAGTTGAAACATTTAATGACAACAAATTTAAGATGACTTCATCAGCAATGATAAAACAACAAAAGACAATATTAAAGCTGAAATATCTCAAATGCAGTTGGATTATGTAATCCTGTTTTCTGTTGTGTGCTGGGGCAATAGACCGAGGGTAGCAGACAATAACAGACTTTACAAACTCATCTGCAAGTCCAGTGACATTGTGGGGGTGGACTTGGTTTCTCTAATGGTGGTGACAGAGAGGAGGATGTTGTCAAAGTTACATGTAATCTTGGACAGCATCCACCACCCACTCCACAACATGCTGGTTAAACACAGGAGTACATTCAGTGCAGTGGCGGCTGCTGGTCTTTCAAGGAGGGGAAGCTCATTTTTCTGGCCTACATCATAATTGTATTTGTTTATTAGTATGTAACAGAACAGAGTTGCCAAACACAACGGCAGTCGTTTTTAACAAAGACAAAAGTCGCTGAGGATCGGTAAAGTCTCTGGAGCAGTTAAGAACAACGGAATGAATGACTTGGAAAATGCTCTGGTAGATGTGTTATTCTTCAAGATCGCTGATTCGCTTGTTTAGCTGTCAATCAAAAAAGGATTTCGCCTCAGACAGCTCATCCAATCATGAATGCAGAAGCTTGGAGTCCGGGAGAAAGTCGGGACCGCCCTCTCGCCATAGAACTCCAGTGAAGCTTAGCTTCCATTGGGCGGGACAAAGCCCAGCATTTATCCAATGAGCGTCTAGTTTCGCTGCTGGAACAACCCACTTTAAGCTTCCACATTGAAGTCAGCAGAAGCCCAGCGTCCGACTGTTTGAAGCGCTGAGGCCCTGCAAGGATGAATGAGAACAAAGTTATGCCGGTTACCTGTGATTATCAGCTTCTTATCACAGTGTCTGAACAAAAGTTGAAGGCTTTCTAGTGCGTATTTAGTTAATGAAATGTACACACAGCCGTACGTATTTCACCACTTGTTCTTTTTTTGGGGGGGTGACATTTTAAGGGAAGCCGAGCTTCCCTTGCAGTCTTAGAGCAATCGCCACTGATTCAGTGCTAGACCCATTCCTCCCAAATGCACCACAGAGCGTCACAGGAAGTCATTCTTACCTGTTGCCATCAAACTTCATAACTCCTCCCTCTGAGTGTCACTCACTCTGACTGTCTCTGGACTTCTTCTCAGTCAAACAAAATCAAGTGAACAAACTCCTTTCTGCTCTCTCGCACACTGAGAACCTTTCCCTCCTCCATCCACTTTCTGTCTTTGTCGTTAACTTTGAATCATCATGTCCCATTAGAGTCACTCATACAGTCTTTTCTGGGAGTCCCTGAGCTCCATCATCCTGTAGGTTCATCTGGATCACAGCTGCAGACGTCCTGCTGCTTTTCAGCTGCTTGCATTAGTTTCACATATTTTAACACTGTTACAAAGCTACTGGAATGATTAACATCAATCCCTTTATTTTTATCATTGATACAAACTAATGTTAATTGTTCAACTTTTTTAGTCCTTCTGCTTTAATTGTTCTAATTCCAACCCCGATTAACTACCTCAGCTTTATCCATACGGATGTTATCATTGCTGTGCTGTTACTATCAACCTGTCCACTTAAATGTTCCATAAATCAATCGACCATCAGTATGTTTTTATTATTATTATCATTGGGTCTTTGTTAACAGAGTTTGGATTTAGTTAAGGGTCTGGGGACAACACTCGTTGTGAATATTAATAAAGACTGAGTGATTTGGATTGAATGATTGTTACACAGTGGTCGTCATTACAGCTGTTTTCTTAAGCTCCAAGTCGAAGTGGATGCTGCACTAATCCCTTGCCTGGAGCTTCACTTTTAAAACCGTCTTACACATTTTGACCTTGTGTAACGTCTGAAAATTTTAAAAAGCATTCAGGGTTCTTAATCAAATAACTTATTTACAGAGCAACATTAATAATTAAACATACCTCTATGTTAGAACGGTATTTAGACTGGGATATTTCATTTCACACCTCAAGTTGAATTTTGTGCCTTTTTATCTCTGCTAGCACAGAAACTACTTTCTACTGAATGTTGATGGGAGTGAATTGTCAAAACCCAAATGCAACAAGTTCTGACAGAAGATTAAATCTGAAAGGTATGAAGCGTGGTAATTGTATCATTCCACATTCACAAGCCTACAGGGGAAGTTTTCCGTCCAAACAGAGATGAGAGTCTGACTCCAAAATCTCTCCTCCTTTAGAGCAGGCTTACTCTGTGCTTACAACAGGATTTCAGTGCTTTCATTCCACTCTTTTCTGTTTTTCCACTAACTGACAGTGTGGAAAGATTTCCATATTTTCAAAGATGTAGTCTGAGAGACCAGTTAATCTGTCATTGACACCCAAGAGATAACCCAGGAAGTCCAAATCTCATTATGTGAGATTTGCTGTGTGGCATAACCGAGATGTCCTAAAGCCCAAGATGTGGTGTGAGGGAGACACCAGGGGCGAGATGTAACTCAGCAGAGCAATACACTTACTTACTTATTCATTTATATATTTATTTATTTATAAGTATGGGGAACAAACTTTAGAGGTCCAACAGTCTGCAGATGTGTGTTTTCTAAGGATAGAGTCCCTGTGACTTACATAATCTGATTATACTTTATATTTAAATACATTTAATGATGTACCGATCCTTGTACATGGTTAAAAGCATTAATAACAACTTATAGTGATGTTGAAAGTCTGATTTATAATGTATTATATCTTAATGAAAAAGAAATAACAGCGTCTTAAACTTCCACAACTTTATTAAGGTACGAAAACTCTGAGTAAACTTATTTAGTGTGTCATCAATAATGATCATTTCTCATATTTGTCAGGTCTAGTCAATACTCACGGTAGGCTAAAGCCTGACTTTGGGCTGTTTAAGTGACAGCATTGTGTGGGGTTAATACATGCTCCTGTTCCACATTCATAGGAACTCATAAGCAGAATGTTGTGGCTGTTATGAAAATGACTGTATTTGTTTTAAATCCATTCCAGTATTTAATCAAACTAACCAAAATCCCCAAGACCAGCTGAGCTCAGGTCAGTATAAAGTTCTGTTCACTTTGAAAGTTTCCAAGAGTTTTATTTTAGCGTATAGATTTAGCTTCTGTGTTTTAAACAAGTGTGCACAAGTGATTTCAGAGTTTCCCACAGGAGATTTTTCAGCATTAATACAATTTCAGTTCATCTTCCATTTGAGAATCATTGAATAGATACCTCTGTATGGTACACTGGATGAGTTTTGTATGTCATATAAAACCCAGAATTCAAAAGACGCTGTTTGTAGTTTTGCACTGCGGTGCCATGTGTTATAAATCGTACCTTCATGAGGCCTTTAGTTCCCGGCCTGTAATGCTTTATGAATATTGTAGTTATTTGAGTGCATATAATCTCTCATTAGGATTGTTATAAAGCCTTACAGATGAAATGATAAATATGCACATGATGAATTATGAGTGGTGGATTCAATGGGGTTACCCAAAGTCTTTTTTTTCTGCAGCACTTGTCACGTGTCTTTACATCAATAGGCCAGATAGGCTTGGTAACGCCTGGTGATATGGAGTCAAGGTAATACAGTCGATTTTGAGCGGTGATCTGTGTAGCAGTTCCTTTTTTTAAATCACATCGGGTTACTGTCAGGTGCTCTTAGTGACATAAGCACTTTCTTGCTTTACACTCACACAATCACTTTCTTTTAGAGCCAAAGACGTCTGCTGCAATCACAGTGTGCCACCGCCAGCCCTTTAACCGCTATACAATACCACAGCCATCAACATATAAGTGCAGCTCAAGATGAACAATCAGCTGTTCAAAATAAAAAGCCTTGTTCTTTAGATAGATGTGACGTATATACGTCCATCAGATTCCTCCTTATATAGCTTTATAATGGTGGTTGAACCCTATACTGTGTAAAATGCAGCAGATATGAGAAAATGAGAGACACACTGGAGCGATACATTATCATGTGGATATTACTTTTTTTCATTGTCGCACCTTTTATGAAACTGAACTTCAGAGCTATAGAGTTAACAGTAATAATGAACAGTGCTGCTGAATTTCTCTCACTGCTATGACTGGACTTAGGTGTTGTGGATTAACTATGCGACACATTTGGAGCCTTTGTTTAAAAATATATCTGGCAAATATGTGTAGCCAAAAGTCACCCAAAATGAAATGAGCTCATCATTTTAGTGTGTTTAGTCCAAACCAAGGTCCGTGTTTTTGTTAAATTATGTACATTTGGTTCGGTCTGTTGCAAATGGACTAACAGACTTTACATGACGAACCTACGTGATATCATCATCAACTACGTGCTTTGCGTGTCTCTGTAGTTTACATTGATTTGTCTTTAGGTCTGACACCAACACATTAAAAAGCGTGGGTCTCGAATGGTGTAAACATGGATGAAATCGTCATTCCCACCCCCGTACTATTTTTGATTTTCTAACTTCAACAGCAACAACTTGAAGAGCTGTAGATGAGAGTTGTCCGAGGAAGTTTCATGAATTTGATCATTAGACAACAACTTTGTTGACATCGACAGGAAAGGAAAGGAAAGGAAAGGAAAGGAAAAGTCTGTGTAGTAAAACTCAACATAATAACGGACACTTCTACTCCTCGCATCAATTCCTGTCTTTGATACGAAGGTCCGAACCTTTCAAAATAACGCTTTCACACTGGGCATGAACCGGACTGTGGTTCAGTTTGGTCCGGACCAAGATCACCTCATTTGGTCGGACCAAGGTCTGGCTGTTTGGTCCGGACCAAGGTCCTGGGGAGGTTTCACACCTATCATTTTAGTCCAGACTAAACAGAAAAGTCTGAAAGTCCAGACCAAACGATGTAGGTGTGAAAGCCCCCTAAGATAAAGCTGCAGTGATCCTGCGTGGTCTCTTCACAGGCTCTCATTGGCTACTGTACAGCACATAACAGCACTTAGACCTATTGCTTTGTCTCACCTCTCTACCAAAGTTCTGCTCAGGGAAAATCAAACATGGTTGACAGAAGCAGATTAGTACGAATGCAAATATTTTCAAGAAGCAAAAGACTGTTGTGTTTCACCAGCTTGTGTGGGATTGTTACATCCCAGCTTTTGTGGCTCACAGTGAACCTAGTCCCGGTTAGCATCCCAGGAGCAGAGAACACATCTTGGAGACATCTTTCTTACACCTGAACCTGCGCCGAAACAAGCACAGCTGATTAAAGTTGCATTCCCACTGCAGGACAAAGTGTACAGAGTGGATTGCTCTCTTGAAGCACTTAAAGGGAAAGAAGGTAGAAAACTATCACACAAAGGAGAACAGACATGCAGAGGAAATGGAAAATGAATGAAAGACAAGGCAAATGGTTCGATGCAGAAAAACAGGACAAGCAGGTTTAGTTGTATTGAGCTACTGGAAAGATTAGGAGAAAGAGTGTGATATGAAGGAATAGTGTGATATGAAAGGCAGGAAATAAAGGAGGGGCTACAGAAGACCTGAGACTTAATAAAAGACTGTTTTATACTTCCTTGTGGTAGACACTAATTGTCTGATAGATCAAATTAATTTCTTTGGAGGAGTGGGATTGAAAGAGTTTGGGGATGGAGACAAGGAGGAGAAAAAGTTAGAAAATGAGATGAAGTAATAAGAGTATAAACAGTAAGAAGGGCTAACAAGGACGACAGACAGCGAGGGATGTTACAGTCTCTCGTTTTAATTGGCTGTAAGAATCATCAGTCTGTGACTAAAAGTTTGGTGTAAGAGTAGAACACCAAGATTAAAACTGGACTCTTTGAGAAGACTCTTTGTTTTATCTGAATAATTACTTTTTTCTCGTAACTTTATGGTTTTAACCAAAATGAATGTGTTGTTTGTCAGCATCATCATTCAAACAGCACGGTCATGGTTCAGCATCTGTGATGAAGTTTGAGTCTGTAAATGCAAAATCTGCTGCAAGCTGCTGATATAACTGATGTGACTCCTCACTACAGCAGAGGGCCATCTCTGCAGGCACACAGAGTCTGACCTGAGTTAATGTCCTGGGTAAATGGTCCAGCACTTTATATCACAGCTTGAATACTTAATGTGATCTATTTCATTTTAATAATCTCTTCAAGACCAGCAGGAATTATATGTTACATGGTCAGCCCAGTATGGTAGTAAATTTTACAAGTACATGTTAACTGGGTAAACCCACCAAGTTAACAACAGTAAACAATTTACATGTGTAAACAAGCAGATCTTAGGCTACCAGAGAAGTTAGGCGTCAGCGTGGTGTGGTTTATCAGGAGGGAGTAATATTAAAGTTACAGAAGCACTTCAAAGAAAGTTTGAGTTGGGAGGAATGATCAAGTTAGTTCAGATACAATAAATGACCAAAACCAAAAACATATATTTAACCATTCATCCTCCAACAGGTTTACAGCAGGTCCATTCTGGACTCTGACACCGGGGATGAAGAAGGCTCGGTGGAGATGGGAGACGAGTCAGGTTCAGTTCCCTGGAAAACTGGAGTGTTTATTGAGCAGCAGCCCTGGGATGACCGGAGGCAGGCCCAAAAAGCCTCAAAGTTCCACCAAGCTTCTGAATGTAGGTACTTGCAACCACAGACCCCAGTTAGCCACGCAGCAAGTGGTAAGACTGACTGACTCTGCCCATTATGGGGCTAGGACAGTGGTTCTCAAGTCCAGTCCTGGAGGCCCACTGTCCTGCATGTTTTGGATGTTTCCCTGCTCCAACACACCTGATTCAAATGATCAGCTCGTTATTAAGCCATTACAGAGCTTGATAACGAGCTGATCATTTGAATCAGGTGTGTTGGAGCAGGGAAACATCCAAAACATGCAGGACAGTGGGCCTCCAGGACTGGACTTGAGAACCACTGGGCTAGGACAACATGGACATTTTAGCCACAAGGCTTTGCTAGCCATTAGCTGTTAGCATTAGTGTCAGACATCCTGAAGCAGCCATGCAGAGGCCTAGCTCAGCCTCCTGAGATGAAGATTACAGCTGCCATCCACCTGTTCATTACTGGTGTCTGAATCCAGCTCTGGTTCTCCTGACCCTCATTCTGACATTTCACCTTGTTGTCAAACTGCTATTCTCCTGTCAAAGAAAGTGCAACGTGTAGTTTTCTATCTCTGTCCTGTAAATACTAAAGCTTTGTCACACAGCGCCCCCTACAGGTCTGAGGCACTCTCGTTAAAAAATAATTATGCACTGCTTCTGTCCTCTTTTGCAGCTGCTTTCTGCACCTGTCATTTTTTCTGTTTCATCTGTGTATTTGCAGCACATGTGCAGATGTTTTAGCTTTTTGCAGCATGTTTGTTGCATGTGGTTTTGTAGTTGTGTCATTTCTGCATTGACAGCATGTCCCCCCTGATGAAGATAGTGCAGGCTGTTGCAGGTTGTTTGCGATTGTCAGTCACCACACTGATCTTAATATTAACAAGGAATACAGCATGACATGTAGTATCAACTTATCAACTTAGCCTGCAAACATTTATATTTGGAGGTATGATTACCAGTCAACAACTGGACTTCCAACTGGTTTGCTGACTGTGATATCAATGTGCTTAACTGACCAGCAAATACTAACGAGCTGAAGGCCATGCCAATCTGGACTGTGTGTGTGTGGGGGTGGTATCCTGTTGTCAATCACCTGTCTGCTCTGATGTCTGCTCTGACAGTCAATCAGCACACCTGCAACTCATCCACTCATCAAGCCTGATAATGTTAATCAAGGGTAGGTCCACTCTTGGATGACTGTGAATCACCTAAAGCTAATGTTACACAATTTGAATAAGCAATTGTTCTGGCCTCCTTAGCTGTACTTGCAACGAAGAGGGAGATTTCATGGTATAAGAAGGACAGCCAAAGATCAGCTGGCACCAAAACAGCGCAGCAGTTTTTAGAGCAGCAGGGTGGCATCCAGAAGCCAGAACCTGGGTGAGGAGGTGCAGCTGGATCTGCTCTCTGAGCAAAGACTGCAAAAGGTTTTACAGGGGAGAGGTTAGAAACAGAAAACTGTTTTGAATTCTAAATAAGGTATTTTACTACTTACACCAGCCAGATGTCAAAGGTGTTTTACAAGAGGAAATCATTTTCTGGGCTCTCACACACATTTCAATAAGGTCACACACCACACATGACATTGCTCATGCTGATAAGCGATAAAACTCACGGCACATTAGTAACACTGTATATAAAAGAGATTAGTAATCCTGTGAACGGATGAGGCAAGGTCAGACTGCTCTGCTTGAATTAGCAACCTATCAGCCAATCAGAAAATAGTATTTCTTGTTGCCAGGTTGAAATAGCAGTGTTGTAATCACCTCTCTCACACACTGCTGTTATTCTGTGCACAACAGCACATGTGTCATAGCGCTGGGAAGTGGAAGCCTGAAATCAGACAGGGATCAACAGTCAATCTAAGGCTTGGGCAATAAATCAGGTTTTTGTTTTTAACTGCAAAGTATATGTTAACACACACACACACACACACACACACACACACACACACACACACACATATGCTGTCTGCATGTTCAGGTTGGAGTTAATTAATGCAGCCAATGACCAATGCTGTTCAAGGGGCCCCTTTTGGCCAAATGTCTTTCCGTTGTTGTCTTATTTTGTCCTGAAAGTCGTAAATCAAACAATTAATTTGGTATAAAGGAACAAATCCTTGATTAGATTATTAAACTAAAACATAATCTTCCAACACTCTTTCTTTTTTCATTGAGGGGGGCAAGGGTAAACAAAGAGTGTTGGAAAATAAACTCACTCCAAGCTTAGTTCAAAACTTGAGAGCCCTGATTGTTTTGTAAGTAGAGGAAATAATCATTTACCTTAAAAAAAACCCTAAACCAACTCAGTTCAGCATTCTTATTATACGCAAAGATGAGAGGCCCCCAAGAAAAGTTCGGACAGAAAACAGTAAGCATTCCTTCCTTTATTGATCAATCATGCAGCCTGGCTCTTTTCCTGGGGCTCGCGTCATCCAGTCTCAGTGCTCTGATTCACAATAAATGTCACAAGATTGAATTCAGTGCCTGTTTCCATATTTTCATTCTTGATTTTGTAGTCTTGCCTCATTCTTGCATGTAAGTGGTTTCAAGCTGTGTGCATGCAGGAACCCCAAATGACCGCTGAGTCCTGGTCTGAGAGCCCAGAGGTTTTCACAGAGAGAGCTGTCATCAGAGATTAGCCAGCAGTTTCTATGTTGCTCTCGATGCGCTGCTTTGTCGTGGCTAACAGACAACACTTTGCTTGATCCTCTTCTTATTCTGCATGGCACTGTGATAGATGGTACAGTAGGCAGATAAACACGCATGGTCAGAAAAACAAATTAGGTTCGTAACTGCAAGTTCATTTTGTGACGGTCATAGGTGGGCAAGTACAACTTCATACAGACAGCACCTTGTAAATTAGCATGATTCTCTCAAAGAATCTGAAGCTGCAGCTTGTCATTCACAGGTGTGGGGAATCAGCGCTGATGAGGAGGTGTGGCAGGGAGGTGAGTGAGAGTCAGCCTGAGAAACACAGAAGAGGGTGACAATTTTATGCTTTTATGCGATCTTGTATGCAGAAATTTTTTCATTTTTCGTTTACCTACTTCTCTCTGAAATGAAAATTTGGCTTTTACTCTTGCTGCCGTTCAGAAAAAGGGGGGAATTCATTTTTTGCCTTTTGTCGGAGGATGATGCGGTAGGTGTCAGGATCCAGGAACAAAGAAGAAAGAAAATAGCCCCTTTGTTTGATAGAGGTTTGACACCGAAACGTCGCACAATTAAAGATTTATTTATTTATTTATTATTTGCAAGTTGGCCAGTGTACAGCAGTTATGGCTGCCGTGAAAACCAGACCAGTGGAATTTTCTTTTATGATAGTAAAAACTAGGCGGATATGATAATGACAAAAAGGATCAGTATGACTACTGAATATCTGGCTGTATGCTTTTGCTTATTGTTTTCACTGCAGATCCACACTGACTCAAACTTGCGTATGCGTAAATGCTGATCCTCACGTCAAAATTGTGGTACACAAGGTGTACGCTAGTTTTCTGCCGTACGCAAGCTTGATAAATGAGGGCCAATGTATGTAAACGTGTCATAGACTGATGCTGCCTATTGAAGCTCATGTATCAGCGCGGCTGCCATCTTGGATGGGTCTCTCATGCTCTTCCTTTGCATTTATTCCTGTTGAGAAAGGAAGGAGTGCCCAAGTATATTAATCCTAATCTTCGAATTTCTGCCCAGTTTTTGCACAGTTTAGTTTTGTCACAAAAAGCAGGGATGT
This sequence comes from Xyrichtys novacula, assembly GCA_962446985.1. Lineage (NCBI taxonomy): Eukaryota > Metazoa > Chordata > Actinopteri > Labriformes > Labridae > Xyrichtys > Xyrichtys novacula. The sequence continues at coordinate 7,242,631 of OY660869.1, forward strand.
AGCTATAATACAGGAAATTGTCACACATTAAAAATACCCCCCAATTTTTTTTAAATGTAACCTATGTGACCTGCTTTCAATACTGTGTCAGTTTTTGCAACCATAGCATGCACATAAAACAGGCATAGCTGTTCATTTTCGGTTAACTCTATTTGGCTCTGGTGCAAGTCCAGAATGGGGACACCCATCCATTATGGTGTCGAGCATGGATTACACTCCAGCACGTAATGAGGTGTCTAGGTATATTATGTCTATGATTTTTCCATCCAAATGTAATGAACTCAGGAAGAGTTAAAATCCTGAAATTTGTGGCAACCATAAATAACCATAAATTTTCACCTAAATTTTGGAGAGCAAATGTTAGGAAGATTACAAATGGATGTCCTAGTTCTTGTTAACACAGTATCTCAGCAATGCAGGGAGAAATAAATGGTATCCTCTCGCAAAAATTGTTGAATTCTTCTGTTGATGAATGTGGTGCAACTCATTTGTAGAATATGGGGCAATTTTTGTTTTAGGCCAATTTATTATTTTCAATAAATCTAACCCACAAACATGTCCCATGCCAGCCAGAGTTACACTCCTTCTCTAAAGGAAACGCTGTAAGATGGGAAGCTGCTACCCAACTGGTCCGTGGAGGCATACAACCAATTATCCTAACAAAGAATCAGAAAAGACAGATACAGACAAGTGAAGTCTTTATCTCTGTGTCATCAGGACAGCTACACAGATACAAACTGAAAAAGTCCACTCGATCTTTGCGTGGGCTTCATGTGTGTTTCTTTCCTGACCTGCTTTGTTTCACCAGATTACATCACAGCGTTTCAGGTCAAGCTTAGTCTGTGTGTTGCACACAGGTTTGTGAAAGTGTGTATCCTGACCTGTTTTGTTGCATTAAATAAGGCCAATGATGACAACATAGATGACAAAGTCCACCACAGATCTGTGTTTGCAGATGTGTGTTTATGGAGGAGGATAATTCAGGTGTAGTTATCTGAAACCCTCCTGTTAAAGACCCGTACTTTCCCCCTCTGTTCTGCTCTCTTTTCCATGTCACTCTTGAGTTATTCACTCTCTTCTTTTTCTGTTTCTCCAATCAGGTGGTCAAACATCCTGGAGTCACCAGCTCAGATCGCACACATCTCACTTTCTCTCTTCATGCCTGGCTGAGAACATTTTAGAGAGGACTCCCATCTTCCTCCCTACTTCCCCCTCTGGGTGTAAAACACTTTGTTAATCCACTGTTTTACTAATCGAGATGATTGCTACCCTCGTTTTCTCTCCCTTATGCCCAGCACGCTGTCGCCAGTTGAACACATCCAGAATGCTGATGATGCATGTTAATGTCAGTTTGCAGCTGAGAAGAGAGAGAGAGAGAGAGTGTGCACACGCGTGCATGGGTGCGTGTGTGTGCACCAAGAGTGGACCTACCCTTGATTACGCACTCACTCACCGGGGACTTGTTGTCAAAAGGGACATTTTTGAGGTCCCCTCTTGAGCATGTTTTGAATCATCCTAAAATCATGTCTAAACCCTTCTGGGGTGGACCTTTAGGTGTGTGTGAGTGTTAAAGGCTCTGCTCTGCAGAACCTTTTAAGGCCTGAAAAGAAATTGTACCAACACCATTCACACATCCCATATTAACCCTTCTCTATTGTTTGAAAGGCCTGCAACCTTAGGCAGTAGAGGGGCTATTAACATGCCTTGGAGAAGAAAACCAGCTTCTTAAACTCTTATTAGTTTGCATAAATTTTACAAGCCAAATCTTGCCAAAAGAGAAAATTTTGTTTTATAAAAAAAAAAAAACCCTGAATAAACTGGAAATAAAATAATGAGGATGTTTTTCTATTTTGCATAAACCTTAAAAGTTTATTGGACACTGACAATGTCCAGTGTTAACAACTCCTTAGTAAGGATAGTCACCGGTGGCTGTGGAATTTACAAAAGAAAAAAGAGAGAAAGGATCATTTTGCACAAAAAAATCAACAGAAAATACACATTTCCAGGTAGAAACTGCTCATGATGGATAACTTGTTTAGCTGGGATAACTTACTGAGAGGTTGTGAGACAACAACACTGTTACTCTTAAAGCTATGGTCTACCATTTGGAAGCTTGGTACTTATTAATAACACTGTTTATAAGGCCGTTATAGTCCTATGGTCTGATCTACGCAATATAAAGATCAAGAAGAACGAAAAAAAAAAAAACATTCAGTATATCCGCTGCAAAAAGGCATAATAATCGACCAATCCGAACCGGCTGTTTGGAGTGGTCCATAAGTCCATCCAATCCCCTGTCTTCCCTGCTCCGCACCGTCCCTCCCATGGTCCTTCCTCCTCCTCACTACCGCCCTCACGTACATGTGATTAGCGAGCTGCACAGCTGCTGAAGCATAATGGAGCTGGAGAAGACAAACACCGAAACCACATGTTTACGCTCCACATCGAAGGGAAGGAAACAGAAAAGTTTCAAGGAAAAGGCCGAAGTAAGGAAGAAATATGAGCGATATAGGTGCCAACGGAGAGTCTACATTGGAGAAACGTATGACTGGTGGAAAAAGCTGCAGAAGGATTTGGGATTGAAAACTGACGCTGAGACAGCCGAATTTCTGTTGAACAGGTAATTACTTAGTTTACTACAGTGGGAGATGTCTGCTGAATAACTCTGGTTAGTCTGTGCCTATACTGGCTAATGACTGAACGTTGTTGGTTGGAACAGGTAGGCTCTGTCAATAGATTTTAGCATGTTAGCCACGCATCATTAGCATTGTAAACTGAGCTGGTGAAGACATGCCGAGAAAGGTAAAGCCTTGCCCACAATCGGCTCTGCTCTGATCGGCTAGCAGTGGCGACGTCAGACCACTAATATATAGTTTTGATCGCACTGGTCCAATTGAAATGGCTACCACTGTGTACCACTGCTGATATTATCTGCTCTGTCGGAGAGGGCGTGTTAGGAGGCAACACGAGCGGGGGGGATCTTGGAACACGGAGGGGAGGGGTGAGTGAAGGGGGGGCAGGCTGTGTTTTTCAAATCTGTCTCAACAGCCAAACTGGTTTTCAGATCGTAGACCATAGCTTTTATGTTACATGTTTTCCTGGTGAACCATAGAGGGCTGTTGACGTCTCATCTCCATAGACTGTATATACTATGGACAACCTGGTTCCGCCTGCCGCCTGTATACGGATTTGAAGCCAAATAGCTCTCGGTATTTCCGGGATTTTGCTTCATCTCCTGAAACCAGCCCCACGTAGTTGCGATGCATGCATTCGGCCGAGAGTCGCTGTGAAGACACTCGGCTAAAACAGCATATCCCCCGGGAGAGCTACGCAACCCCTGAACGCCAATAGTCAATCATAGAAAACATGAACCCCCTAATGACTTTAAAAAACAGAACTACATGTCAACATCGCAAGCAGGGGGGAGAAAAATGTAAGTTCTATGTAATAAATTTCTAAAGTTTGTCCACAGTTCCATAAGCTTTGCATTCTTTGTACAGTCTATGCTCATCTCCAGTTGTTTCCATCATATATGTTGAATTGTTCTTTTGTCCAAGAGATGTAAATAACTCAGATACCCATGTATTTAGACTGTTTCCAAAACCATTTGTTGTTTCTTGCGTATTTTATTGCTAGCTGGTTATCTATCAGATGAGAAGAGCTGTGGGCTTGTAACATCTCATCGGTAATAGAGGATAAGGGAATGAACAATTAAAGAAAACCAACCAGGAATGAAGTGTGGAGATTAGGGAATTTGAAAGAAAACAAAAGGTATTCATTAACAAAAGCAAAGTTGTAATATCCAATAACAGAAACTGAGCTTCCTTTTACCAAAACACAATCAAACAAAAAGAAAAAAGGCTGCTCTGGTTAAGTAGGGGGGAAAAAAGGAACAATCCAACAAAAAACTCTTCAGACACTTGGTCTTCAAACACCTCTCTTCTTGAGAGACAAAAATCACAGCTCAGGCCAGAGTCCATAGTCAGTCCATGTGTAGAGCAGTCACTTCCAGCAACACCTCCACCTTTCTGCCTTTCCTCTCCTGCTCCTCACCCTGCAGGTCCTGATGAGCAGGGAGCTTCAGGTGTGCTTGACTGAGGGCCACAGTGTTAAATCAGGAGAGTGGGAGGTGGATCATGGAATAGGAGAGCGACAGACAGAGAAACAGGGGAGAGCAGGCAAAACGCTCACAAAAACATCACCTATGACAGATTATAAACCAGGTGTCTGTTTAAATTACATCTTTCATATACTTCTTCCCAGAATTTCCTTATTTGAGCACACTGAGACAGTGAAAAAGACGACTCTTTTCTGCTTCACATTTAAAATGCACATCTGGAAACAACAGTTTTAATTCGCCTTTGCACACACCCTCTCTCATGTGCTTATCTAAACGTCTGCTATCTTCTGTAAGCCTCTATCAGCCCAGATTTTAGATCATATTTGAGATGTTTCCAACCATTGGATTTTTACTTTTTCCTAAATATAGTTTGTGCAGGCAAATGGACAATGGCAACTTTAAAGAAATTCCTTCATTTCTTCCCTCTTCTGTGTAATAGAACATGAGAGTTCTTGGCTAAGCTGCCCTGTAGCACCAGAGTGGATTTGGGCATTTGAACCGCCCTCATTCATATAAAGAGTACAGTAGCAACAGTCATAGCCTTGGTTATTTGTCATTCCACAAAAACCTAAAAAGATTTCCTCAGGTAGGAGAATAAAATATTTGGAGTTGGCAGAAGCAACTTTTGAAACATAGGCTACAACAACTTAGAGAAGCAGTATTTATTTTCCCTTGTATTGACATTGGTGACTGCACCCATCAATCCATCAATCTGAGATCTCCTGCATGACTGGTTTATAATTAGGGCCATGGGGCAAATGCAATGAGGAACTGGCCCCTATACTTTTGTATAGGGGCCAGTGCCTTGAGGCTGCTGTTTTACTGTGGATTTTTTCTTATTCCTCTTTCAGACGAATTTCCATTCACTACTCCCCCTTCAGCTAGAAGATGTGTAGGACAATTTATATATCATAATGTGCAGTTTGAGCAGGATCAGTGTGCTATTATTCTCCACTGTTTGCGAATTTTTATTCGACGCAAGTCATGAAAGCCTTTAGAAAAATGTTGTACTCAAGTCAATGGGACAAGCAAAAAAAAAAGGGCAATTATTGGAGTTAAAGAAATGTTTGTTGTAGGCGTCCTTATGAACACACCCCAGCAGTATCCCCTGAGGAATTTTTCTAGTTTCTTTCAACAATATTTTCCACAGAGGGCACAATCTGAAAAGCTTAATATGTAATGCAGTCATCAATCTTAAACTGTGCAGCTTTATTGGATGGATTTTCCCCATCTTTATTGTTTTAATGGCCTTATTGACAATTTAGTTTTATTAGTCTTATAACCAGGGAAACTATGTTTGCCACAAATAAAACTTTTCTGATCTTTGTCGGTCATTTTTGGTATTAATCCCTTGATCCATCTTGCTAAAATCTTACACAGAATTTTTAGACTAAAAGGCCTTATATTCTTACATTTGTTCTTTGATTTACCTGGATTTTGGAGCAACGACATCAAGGCCCCTCTTTCAGAGAACGGGAGTCTCATTTTTAAAATATTCTCTGACCATTTCTAGTGGAGTCAATAATTAGTTTTTGAATTTCTTATAGATTTCAAATGGTAGTCCATCAGGTCCTAGTGTTTTCACTGCTTTAACACCATTAATTGCTGAGGCGATTTTCTGTATATTATGTCAGAAAAAGACAGTTGTGTCTTTTTCCAAATTGCCCCTAAGAGCTTCTGATATTTGGGAATATTCTGTCTAAAAAGTTATTTAGCTCCTCCTATTCTGAGTTATTTATAATCTATAGAGCTGTTTGTTATGTTTCTTGTAGGTTTCATGTATTTATACTAGATTTACCAGTGTTTCTTCTTGATCACTGAGTAATGAAGTGATGGATGAACTCTGTAACTGCTTGATGTGCCAACACCTTCCGGGGTTTCTCTCTGATCCTACAATGTTTGTTTTAGACGTGGCAGGCCGGCCAGCGCTCTCAATGCAGCTACTTCATCGCAATGTGCTCTAAATATCAGCACATTTTAATACAGTCTATATTTATTCTCCAACATTTTATTTCTTGTCTTCAGTGTTTTGGCCTGTTGATAAGCCCGTCTTGCTTCAGAGCTAGTAATGCTGATTATTTATCCTCTACTGAATGCCTCAAAGGTTTCCGGTCTTGCTTGCTAAAGTTTCTGTTGTATTTGTTTCAAATATATTATTGTATTTGCTCATCCACTTAGGAGATAAAAGCAAACGCCAAACTGTAGCATCTCATTCTAAACTTAAGTCCTTAAACAGGAATAAATTTGGAGCGTGGCCAGAAATAAGGATGCCATCATACAGTAAGTGCAATCTTTAATTTGACACCTTAAATCTGCTAATGTCATCAATAAATCATGTTGTGATAGGATCAGTGTGAAATTCAGTTCTTTCATGGAGAAAGAACTGAATCACACCTACTGTGTCTCTGTGGTTAACGGGGCACTGGCTATACTGACCCTTAACCACGGGCTAACATCTTTTTTTCTGCTTTTTTTGTTTTGTTTGTTTGTTTGTTTGTTTCTGAAATATGTTTAATTATAGTCAAATAAAGTTGGTTTATTTGAAAAGTTGCAGATGGCAGACTTTGGTGTTCTTTTATGGTGCCAAGCTTAAACAACAGTAAAACTGAATTTGTCTGAAGACACAAAACAAATTCGTTAAACATAACCAAATCAAATACAATCAGGTTTATCCCCAAATTAAAGGGAACAGAACAAATTTTTTTTGTATTTTTGAAAATAACAATACACATAGAAGGAGGAAAAATTATAGGAAGTGCATTAAAAAGTGCTTGAAGAGAGTCAGGGCACTGAATAAATATGATATTCATGTATGTGAATGTTAGAAATACAAAGATGATAGGAAAGGTTATTCTAACATGACTGAGGCCGTGAGTGTGTTTTAAAGTCTCCACAACACTGTCAGGTCTGTAAATCCTGGTGTTTGCTGTATATTTTATTGAAATGGACTCTGAAAATATTTAGAGTTCTTATAGAGGTCTGTAAAAACCAGAACAGGATACAACTAAGTTCTGCACTTCTTAATAACCAACCGGCTACAGTAAACCCGTCATCACAGATAATAACAGTCCCACACCTGAACATCTCTGCAGACGGCCTTCCTCTGTACTGTCATTAGTTTTGATTCAGAGAACGCAAACTTGAGCTGTCAGCATTAATATGGTAATCACAGTGCAGGTAAGGTCTGAAATTCATCTGAACAAGGAAGAGCAACTGCACCTACAACATTCATTGGTCATAAAGGTATGTTCCTTTTCTCTACACGCTGCTGTGTGTTTACATTTCTGTTGCTAGGCGCTGTGTTAAGCTGTTAGGTTGTAAGTCTGCCACTTTCAGAGGCTCGCTGACAGCAGGCCAGTCAACTTTGTAAGAGTCATGCATCAAAGGAACTCAAGTTGAGATGGTATGAGCAGAAATACTGTTTGTCTGAGGGTTGCAGAAACAGCAGGACCTTTGTGAAACAGAAAAAACATCCACAGTGGAACTCCTACAAACGTGGAAATGTTTTCACACAGACCGGGGAACGTTGGATGTCAGTGAGTGAGTGCAGCATCTATTTGAAAAATAAAGATAAAAGTCAAATAAGGACACGTACAAGAACTGCTTTGGACTTAAAAACAGTTCTTTTTAACGTGCCATGAAAAATTGATCCAAATGCAGCAAAGATGTGAGTAAAAAACAAAATACCATACATCCTTACTTAAAATGTAAAACCAGCACAAGTGTCAGCCATGTTCTGACACTGGCCTAACCATAACAGCTGTGAATACAGAAATATCTGGTCCTGAAAAGACCTTTGGCAGGCACTTACTGCACGGATCAAAATTTCATAGCCTTTTAATCCTGAGCACACAGGTCCTTCAGTTTAAGGACGGTGATGTGACTTAAAGAAACCAAATCAGAACTGCAAGGCTCAAAGCACCAGTATCAACATTAATTAAATTTGTGAAGGATAACAGTTAGCCCATCCTGAGCGTCCAGCAGCAGAAGAGACTGAGGCTGCTGCCATAATGAAGTTGAAATGTCGAGTAAATGTCAAAACGCTGAAATATCACAGACAGAGTTGAATTGGAGTTAATTATGAAAACAAACAGCCTTCTGATCAAAGATGGAGAGTGATCTATTAGGTACTGGTCCCAGGAGTGCTCCAGGAGACCTGCAGTTCATTAATATGGATGAGGCTTGTTCTCCCTCTGAGGTTCTAATTCAGCCTCATTTACACACTTAAACACACACACACACACACACACACACACACACACACACACACACACACACACACACACACACACACACACACACACACACACACACACACACACACACACACACACACACACACACACACTCATCTCTGTGTCAGTTCCTTTTAAAGATTATTTCCCCCTCCTCCGTCTCTCTGTGTTTTCCCGTGAGGAGCCTTAGCACAGCTGTACTACACTTTATTATATCAACAATGAAGACATTAATTTTCTCTAAGAGGCAGACTGAGAAAAAGAGACGGAGGAGGGGCGAAGGATAGTGAGACTTTCTTAATGATCGTGTAATTAATCAGCCTTTCATCGCCACATTTTTTCTCGTTTCCACCTCTGTTCTCATTTCCCTTCTCTTTCAGTTACAAAAATGATAATATTTCCTCTGTGATCATCTTCAGGAGTTTTAGATGTCCACACCATGACCTTTGTTCCAATTTTAGCAAAAAGTAGAAGTCTGCTAACGTGCCCTTCCTCCAGCCTGTGAAGCTTTAAGAACCCAAAATAATGAATATATAAAACTTAAATCAAGTAAAAAGGAGTCAAAGGACAGAAAATCCTGTTCAATTTAGTGAAACACAAAAAAGGTGAATGAACTGCTCTTGAATAATGTTTTCCAGGCCTAAGATCACTCGAATGGCTTTTTTTCATTGACTGTCACACACACAAACTCAATGATGACTAGGGGTGTAACAATTCATTCGGAAAAAAAATCTAATTTCCTAGATTCCTATTCTTTCTTTTAAGGGCATCAGGTATAAATGAATTATGGTTATAAACAAAGAAGTAAACAACATTAATAACAAATGCATTCACATTTTCTTTGTTTAAAGTGCAACCCCCACTCCAGGTTGAATTAACAGGACATTTAGATTTTCAATGAATTTTGAATTCAAGTGCAGTAAGTGGAACAAACATTTCTGCTACTTCTGCTGTTGTTTTTCAACACAAAAATAATACAGTATTCATATCAAAAATAAAGTCCAACCAACATCTCTTCAGGTTGAATTAACAATAAGTTTGCCTGGTAGTTCTGCTTTTGTTTTTTAGCATAGAAATGATACAAATACAATACACACTGCACTGCAATTTCTGGCTTACCATCCGCCATGCTATGTTTTGTTGTCTGCTGGCACATGACAATGACGTCACAGACAGATAGACTGAACTGAATAACGCTTAACGTCTTTAGTGGAAAAAAAAACTCACATCCATGCACAGTCTACCGTGCTTTAGTCTACTGGGTTATTTCCGAGCATCAATACAATTAATTTATTACATTTGAAAACAATTTTAGATCAATATATGTTGTCCAGAAGGCCAACTTGCCAAGCACAGATTGGATCATCGGAATATAAATCGATACATCGATGTTGTAGATGAATCGTTACACCCCTATCAATGACAGAGGATGATAGGCTGTGTGAAAAGTGGTTTCGGTCAAACATATTTATATAGACTGTACTATGGGTAAATTCAGTCCCTGAAAAAAAAGGTGATGAAGCCCAAAGACAGCAGTTGCATTAGTGGAAATACTGACTCACACCAAAACCCAGCAGGTTTAATTGTGTTCACTGCCGGTCTGATGACTGAGTCATATTTGGGGTACAATGATACAAAGTCTCAAAGACAGAGAAACAAATAAAACATCCCACATTTGCAGCCCTTTAAGACCTGACTCGCCTGACATCTCTGTGGCTTTGACTTCAGGGGGAGAGTGAAAGTGGCAGAGCAGCACAGCTAAAGACATCTTTTCATGCTTGGAGATGTGCACCTTACTGCAGAAGGACAAGCATGTCTCTATAAAGCGTTATCTGTGTCCTGGCCAGAAACCACTTTCTAATGCTGCAAACTTAACATCAAATCTCTTCAAATATATCTGCAAAGGTAACATGCTAACACACAGCTTGTTGCCACAGACCCCTCAGACTTTGAGTGACGCTCAAGATAAGACCATGATGTCGACATCAACCAAGCAGCCCAGGCTTGTGTCAGCAAAAACAGATAGATAGGCTTGTAGCTGCAAATGTTGCAGAGGAAATGTCTCCAAGAATAAAGTCAAATGTACTGCAAAAGTCACTCAAAAGTTTGTGTGACTAGTTTCTTTCAGCAGTAAGTAACCAAGTTAGGTAATACATTATCTTTCTAAAAAGTAACGTGTAAAAGGTTTGTTAGGAATAACTTAAAAACTTGCTGCTGCTGCTGCTGCAGGAAAAACATGGAAGGCTTCAGAAATGTGGGTCTTTAAATTTAAGCAGAAATAATTTAGATAATTTAACTGCAAAATAAACATGTTTACTTTCGGCAACAAGGGTGTACAGGGACTGTATCAGTACAGGACTTAAAGTACGGTGTACATGCACACTGAACTGAGTGAGTGCAGAACAAAAAGTTCATGACAAAACTAACATGACTGGAAAACAAAAGCAGGACATGATTCTCTTGTCATGGCAGCGCAACACGAGGTAGCAAGAACTAGAAGATCCCCCGCTGACTTAAAGGTCTTCTGAGTGGGACACTACAGTTTCCCTGTGTAACCATCACACCCCTATGTGGCACAATTTTCATGTTCAACGCTGAGGAGAAAAGGAACTGTTCCCCACAGTCTTTTTTTGACTCCAAACATTAATCAGAATCAGAAATATTTTGATAATCCCCAGGGGGAAATTGCTTTTTTACAGTAACTCAAGTGCAAATAAAGCAGAAAGAGGAGATAAATAAATAGATAAAATAAGTAAAAATACAGAAATAATCAAAATATGCAATATGTATACAGTTTTACAATATACAAGTATGTAAACTATATACAACACAAAATAGTAAAATAGTATGCCTGAGTGTCAGCAGCAACATGTACAGTATTTGAAGACACAGGTTACAAAAGAAACTGTTGTGACAGACGTTCACTCATTATTCAGTCACTCTCTCATCGTCGTCACATCTAGTTATGATTATCAGTGAAGGTGTGTCAGGTACATGTGAAGGTTTGCATGGGTTCAAATCAGTGAGAAAAGTGTATCAGTTGACACTCTATTACAGTATAATGTCAGCATTTGCCCTACTGTGTCTTCACACATGATCACATATTTTATCAGGACGCATGACTTAATGCTCTCCTGGGTTTCCAACATTAATCATCTCTTCACGCATCTTATCAGCTTATGTGGAGAGATAATAACTGTTTGTTAACACAGGGTTTTACCCCCCTCGTTAAACATGAAGTTTACTTACATTTTACAGATAAACAGTCACATACTATACACACACACACACACACACACACACACACACACACACACACACACACACACACACACACACACACACACACACACACACATTGTCCCACAGAGCAGAGTTAAGGGAGACAAATCACCTCTATGGCCCCACACAGCAGGAGACAGCTCTTTGACAGAGGAACAGAAACTGTCACACAGCAGTACTCTGACACACACAAACACACGCACACACACACACACGCACACACACACTTACAGTATATACATCCACAGACCTCTCACCAGACTCCTGAGTAGGGAGACAAGCGACAAGCTGTCATTGTGTTCATGTGTGAGTGTGTCACTACCAGAGAAACAGTTCTTAATTAGCGAGCTATCCTGATGACAACAGACCGGGGTCAAACTGTGCTGGGCTGCAGCGTGTGTGTGTGTGTGGGGGTGTTGAGGAGCGTCATTTGACTTCTCTCCTTCATGACATGTCTGAGAGCTGAAAACACTCCCTAATCACTCCTCAGGCACACAAGCTCTCCACCGTCCCTCTCTCTCTCTCTCACACACACACACCCACACGCACGCACACGCACACACACACACACACACACACACACACACACACACACACACGTATTTATGGTGTGTATTGATGGATTGCACCCAGGCCAGGCAGAGTGTAGCTGCTCCTTCCTTTGTTTCTTGTTTGTTGAACAGATGCTTCACAATGACAAACAGACAACACCTGGAGCTGCTCCATTTAAAAGCAACAGGAAACAGCCTTGATGACTTCATTCCATGTTTCATTGCATAATGACTTGTTTAAGAGGTGTTTTAATTGCAGAGAGATTTATTTCTTGTAACCAATCAATTTAATGATGGGAAAGTGTTTACAGCAGAAATAACCCCTTAAAACACGGTTACTCTGTCCTGTCGGAGTCTTGTAGTCGTCTCATCCCTTCAGCTGAGGCTTCTCCAGTGGATCATAATCCTGAGGTGGCCATGCTCTAGATTCATAGATCATGATCATGTTTTATCACTTGGTTCCAGATTGTTAGCCGTGTAAACCTTGATAATCTGACAGGTCATTTCACCGCCCCCTAATTAATAAGAAGTCTCAAAGACAGTGGACTGTGAGAGTCAGGACAGACTGAGTCATATTTGAAGTTAGAGGTAATTTTAACAGCCTGATAGCAAACACCAGATCATGGCTACTCCTCACTTAACCATTACATGTACAAATCACTGATGGTTACTGTTGGCCTAGCAGTGTGGGCATGCCTCCCATACACAGAGATTATGGTCCTCCCATGGATGACCTGCAGCCCCTGTCCCACATTTCCTCCTCTGTCCACCGTCTTCTCCTCTAAAACTGAAGGATAAAGCCTGAAAAATCAGCTGGTTGAAATAGAAGTAAAAGTTTCTCGCACAAAAGGATTGTTTTACAGGTGGCTTCTAAGGATGTACTGTTTCTCTTTACTGTTGATGCATTGAGCTGCCATCTTGAATTATGACGCTGTCGTCAAGTGAGGGTTGGCGAGGATCGTCCAACTTTTCGAGTCAGAAATCCAACTTCAGGGGGGCGTTCCGGATGAATTTTTGACTTGGAGCTCAGAAATCCCAACTTTTGAGTACAACTGGAATGCAGCATTAGCCCAGGTTGGCCCTGTTGTTGTATTCTTGTTAAACCTTTTTTTTCTGTATCTTGTAAATTTAATTTGACATTTGTTGATTTATTAGAATGATCTGGTTTAAGGAGTACCCTACACAAAAGCCTACATGTGTAGCCAAAGCACACATTCTCAAAATAGTGACCACGCCTCAGAATGACGTGGACCAGAAACCCTGTGACTGGTCTATTTGGCTGCAGACATTGCTGGTATTACTGTGTTCTCTGACATCTCCTTCTTTTCTTCTAAATAATCATTTAGGCACAATCAAAAATGATCATCATCAATTCAATTTAAAATGCACCAGTCACCACCGTCTCCTCCAGACAAGACCTGGGCATTTTACCTTTACTTCCGGCCTTGTACCTGCCCGACCTGCGTGAGGTCCGTCAATCAGAACATGAATATGCTATACAAATGTGTTGCTTTTATTTTGAAAACCTAGCAGTTGTTTTAGCAGTTGCATCCTAGACCTGCATGCTTGCACAGAGACAGGTTTAAACATAGACATACGTAGATGCCTCATAGACTGATGCTGCCTATTGGAGCTCACATATCAGCACGGCTACCATCTTGGATGGGTTCCCCATGCTTCTCCAGTGCGTTAAGGTAGGTAAGAATGCCCAAACGTATTAATCATAATTCTCTGAATTTTTACCTAAATTTTCACAGTTTTCTTTGTTACAAACAGCAGATTTGTAGCTATAACACAGGACACTGTCACACATAAAAAAAACAAAACTATTTTTCAATCTTACTGTGAAATGTAATCCTACATGATCTGGTTTCAATACTGCACTGTTTTTTTTCAACTGTAGAGTTGCACAAATACTGGTATAGTTGCGTGTTCTCAATTAACTCCATTTGGCTCTTGTGCAAGCCTAGCGTGAGGAGACCCATCCAATATGGTAGTAATGAGCTGTCTATGTATGTAATGTCTATAGGTTTAATTTACGACAGGAGATAATAATTATTAAGGAGAAAAAAGGTTAAAGTTATTGTTGGTTTGGCCCTCCAACACAGTTCAGGTTTCTCATGTGGCCCCATGAAAAATTAATTGCCCACCCCTAACTTCTGACTAAGTTAAGGTGACTAACCTCTGGCGGTGACAAGACTGACAGTCAATTTTCTATGCACTTCCTGCCCCCTTCTTGTGGACTGGCCCAGAGGCAGATCCCACAGTTCATCACTGTGAGCTTGTAAATGTACAGGAGGCCATTCCACAGCTTTGGCCCCAGTGGTGGTGACTCCAGGAGAGGCTGGTTTGCTCAGGTGACTGTCTTGATGAGCAGCTGTAGCTGAAAATTCTGCCCCTTTATGCATTAGTTATTTCAAATGAGGTTTTTAAAAGGATCCCTGGTTATTAGGCTGTGTGTGTTAACATGCTTTTTAAATGAATAATATGCAGAAAATTTGAGTTCTGCCTGCAGAACTGAAGTGGCTCTGAAAGGTTTGTGTTCTCGTGTTGGATGCCAGATGTAGAGCTTGGTTTTCACAATACTCAGTAGCCAACTCACAAAAATGAGTTTTGGCAGCCCCCAAAAACTGTCTATGGGTAAAATAAACCACAAGCTGTTCTGCCAAGTACATAGCATCTTAGTCTGCTGGTGCTGTCTGCACATGTTCTAATTAAGTGATATTTATGCATTTGGAGCTAAACTGGAGACTTGCACAGTCAAATGAGCTTCGCTGCAAAACAAAATTAACTACACAAACCAGGGGCAAAGGTTTCCTTCAGTGATGGGTGTTGTAAGACCATTAAAGGGGGTGCCGAAGCAGTACTCTTATCTGTCTGTCTCTCTTTTAGCCAAGTTACTACTAGTTGTGAAAGTAACACATTTCCTATTAATTATCAGAGTACGTCTTTATTCCACAGCAATACTTCAGGTATATTGGAGCTTTTTAAAACAAATGGAACATGGTTTGTCATTGAAATCATCAGAAAATATCATTTCAACCTTTGCTCATCCAACAAATATTGTAAAAGCCAACTTCACTCGTGACAGCGTTTGCCTTTTCCTCTTTTACCAATCTTTATCATGATGTTATTATTTGGGCAAATGTAAGACCTGCATACATCTTTTTCTCAGGCTCAGACTGCTGAAGTGAGCCAGGGTGAAGCCTCTGTGTAAGTCATTGTGTACTCTCAGCCCAGCACATACCTGAAACAGATGAACCAAATCTCCCTTAATGTAATGTAATGAGCCAAAAATGATGCCATTATGTTGCAGGTGTAAACACCATCCCAGAATTAATTAAACGTTGGAACCTGTTCCCAGTAGCTTATAATACAAAGTGTCCTCAAACTGAGTTCGATCTGTTAGGTTAGGGTAAAGGTAAGTCAAGTTAGTGCATATACTACAGGAAATAATGAAGCAGCATCTTACAACAGGACACAAAAAAGAGTGACAGCAACAGATTAAAGATGTCTCAGTGGAAAATCAAAGCCCTCTTAAAAGAATTCTGGTGTTCTTGAAGTAGATTTGTAGGAGTAACAGGTCACCAGGCTCATTTTCTGCTGACCTTAGGCTCTATTGTCGTGCCTCGCCGGAGATGTGCCGCAACAAGGCGTTCCCAAGCACTATTTGGTATTTTGGTGAGAGGCGCAGCCCGGCGTAAGTATCCCCCCTCCCTTACTCAGCCCCTCCCAGCGGCGTAAGTCGTAGGGAGGGAGGTTTAAATATATGCAACTTTATGTGATTGTCTTTATTTGTGGAAAAGACACCTGTAAAGCACCAAACCTTTCAAATCCACAAACTGGTTTCACAGTCCCCAAAGGTTTCCAGAGCCTTGTTAAAAGAGGAAGTGGTGTAACACAGTAGTAAACACGCCCCTGTCCAACTGTTCTGACAGGTGCTGCTTCCGGTCTTCTTCAAAAATGACAAAAAAGTTTTCATAAGCAATCCTTTTTAATTTCAACATTTAAAACATTACTTTGCACAATTCTCAATTTAAAAACAAAAGAAAGGCTTAAATTATTTACAAACTGTCCGAAAATGTTTAATGGATATATCTGTCACTTTCCTGCACGCCAAGAACAGTGTGTAAAGGTCTAATACAACAGTTACAGTTCAATTACTTGCGTGAAGTTTAGAGCTGTGCCTCTGTACCTTGTGTCTTGGGACTCGTACCGCTATACCTGGGAAATTTAGCTTCTCTCTCTCCCCCTGACATTGAGCTGCCAACTGTGATCTTGGCATAAAGCCACCATTTATACTTTGTCACAAGGATAATGCTTGCAGATGCACATCAATGACAAATTGCACTCTTTGCATAACTTTACGGGTGTGTTTGCGATGGAATATCATTAACGCAATATCCTCTGTGAATCAGACCTTGAGACGGGGTAGATGGGATGGCAATTGATTTGCAATTCATGGTGCTGCATTCCATCTAAGCAGAATTACCATCAAGGTGTTGGAGCATTAAAATCAGCAACTTTATAACATCTCACCTGCACCTGAAACTAACATCTCATATACACGTTTTTAGCATAGGCCTGTTTTCTATCTGGACTCCTTAGACCTCACTGTTCTGACCCAGTTTAGACCAGATAAGAGTTCATCAGTGTATACAAAACAAGTAAGGCCTGAACATGCCTTAAAGTACATCTTTCAATGTTGTAAAAAAAAGGTTGCAATGATATTTTTCCATGTGAAAATCAAAGACACATGCGCTGAGGAGCTTTCATATGTTATATCAGCAGTTCTGCATATTTCTGTCTGTGACTCATTTCTAAATAATTCCAGACAATAGAAGTGTCATTTTTTTCACCATCAGGGTTGTTGCTGACACTCATGTTCATTTTGTAGCAATCAAGACAACCCTGTGTATGAAACTCACACATTCCTTGCAGGAAAGTTTCCTTATCTGGTCCCAGAATACAGGATCATATAAATCTTTCCAGACTTGTTTGCACTTTCAGGTTACCTAACTGAACCGATCGGAGGTTGACCTAAACCTCTGGCTCTTCACGATTGGTCAATTCAGAGAACAGAGAGTTTTTATTACCTTTCAAACTGATGCCATCTCTGACCATCTAAATAAACATTCATGCCTCAATCCAGGTCTCCCATTTGAGATTTACCGTCCTAATCATACGGACCCCAAGGAAAGGTCTGAGGAGCAGGACACTGACCTCCAGACCTCGGTCTTAAAACCCTGCTCAACCATGTTCTGATAAAAACTGCATTCCTTTAGTGAAAGAATAAAAATGACTGATAATGACATCTTATGCATTCAGCAATGTACTAATCTGTCTAATCATGAAATTTGTGTTAAAATGAGGTGTTTCCCATTTTTCTATGTGCTCCAGAAGCAGAGTTATCACTCTGACAGAGTAAATCCTTTATTCTTTAGTTTCTTTAGACCAACAGCTTTCAGACTGTTTCATGAACTTTTAAGAGTTAAATTTATTGACTATGAATCATAACTTTACTCTAAGTAACAGAAATAGTTTAGAAATGTTTGGTTTATATTTTAATCATTTATTTAGTATTTTTAACCATTAGGTGGTTATAATGTCATTGAAT
The DNA here is from genome assembly GCA_962446985.1 of Xyrichtys novacula. Taxonomy (NCBI): domain Eukaryota; kingdom Metazoa; phylum Chordata; class Actinopteri; order Labriformes; family Labridae; genus Xyrichtys; species Xyrichtys novacula. The sequence goes on from OY660869.1 coordinate 7,260,436, forward strand.
AACCTGAAAGTGAGTATTTAGAATCCATTATTAATCATGATGAAGTTCATTCACATGTATTTACTCTTTTGTTGTTCACAGTTTCTATGTGTTACTATCTGTTTCATTTCAGAGTAATTTAGCATGTTCAATGTGAAACTTAAAACACAATGAGAATGTTTGATGTGATCCTACACTTCATTCATATGTTTAGTATCAAATTATTTATCATGAAACCAAACATTCAATGATATTAATCATAGTGAGTGAGTATCAGATCTGACTCTTTTACCAGCCAAAAGTATAAGTTAGATCAATTAACACACACTAGAGACACTCCCAGTGTGAGAACATAAAACCAGTAAGGTTGGGGGTGCTTGCTGTCTTCTCTTATTTGCTTTTCTACTCTTCAGTTCCACTCTCTGATTCTTTTAACTCTTACTACTTAGGGCTCTATTTTCGTGCCTCGCCGGAGACATGCCGCAGGCGCGGTGTAAGTCAGGTCCGCTGAGCCGACAAGGCGTTTCCAAGCACAATTTGGTATTTTGGTGAGCGGCGCAGCCCGGCGTAAGTATCCCCCCTTCCTAACTCAGCTCCTCCCAGCGGCGTAAGTCGTAGCGAGGGAGGAGAAAGGGCGTGGAGTGGTTTTAACACAGCCGAGACCTGTTTTCATCAATCACATCAGCTCCTCTCCTCGCCTTTAAATCCGCCACCGGCGAGGCGTATTACTATTTTCGTGAAGTAGTCAAAGAGATCAAGAGATGTCTGAAAACAGCAATGCCACACAATGGCGACAGAAGGCAGTAATAAACAGCTCATTATTTTTCTAAGTTCTTGTCTGTTAGTGTTCTTCCAGAAGTGGAGTCCCTGAAATGAGAATTTCGGCTTAAGATATGAGATTGATTATTAAAGATTGACTTAATGTTTGATTTCTGAATTAAACTTTTGTTTTTCTTTATTTTCCCACCATTAAGGGTGGGTGGTGCCACTGCAGCCACTGCATAAATGTCATAATTTGAGATTATTAATCTTCAGACATTTATTATAAATTCAAATTGCTACAATTTAAAAGTGTTATTCCTCTCTGCCAGTGTAGTCTTTGGATTTAGATAACTGCTATTTCCCTGAACTCTGTGTTGTGAAGTGTTAAAGCTGACAACAAGAACCTTCAGCCAGACTCCATAAAATACCCACAGGTGCACTTCTTTGTTTCACCTCCTAACTTGCCATTTCTCAGGAAATGAGACTTCATTGATACAATGATCCCCCTCTATCTGTTTTTTACCTTACAAAAAGTTGGCAAATTTTCCAAAAGACATGTATTCAGATATTTTCAAAAAACAGATTGTTTTTCCCTACATGGAAAAAAAGTCCTATCCACCATGGATGTGTTTTTGTCTGTGTGATGATTCTGACACAGCAGAAAACACCCAGTATTCCAGACCAGTAGGTGGCGATGACGTGTTATCATTCAGGTCAAACACAATAGAAGTGTATTTTGTGCATGCACATAAAGAGGCTTTGAGGCTCCGACATAAATCAGCCCTTAATGAGACAATAATTGTCTGCAGGTGTGCGCCTAGCCATTGAGAAGAGTAAGCAGAGGAGCTTCCATGGAGACAGGAAGCTGAGGCAGAAACACTACCAGACCAGAGCCCTTACAGCCCCTCACTACTCTGATAACACTGCTTCTTCATGATCATTTATTAATAGCCACACAACAGGGTTGGTGGAATTCGTTTTCCGGTACAGCACACCACGCTCACATCTCCTGTACATACATCTATATATATATATATATATATGTATGTATATATATATTTAATTCCTTGCAATTGTACTTTGCAAACAATGTTGTTCTTAAATTGTTTGTCTATTTGCTCATGCAGTTGTTCACAAAGGGATGAACCTTGCCCCATCCTTGCTTGTGAATGACTGAGAATTTTGAGGGAAGCTGCTTTTAAACCCAATCATGGCACCCACCTATTCCCTATTAGCCTGCTCACCTGTGGAATGTTCCAAATAGGTGTTCAATGATCATTCCTCAAATTTCTCAGTATTTTTTTTGCCATCGTTCCCAACTTCCTTGTCACGTGTTGCTGCCTTCAAGTTCTAAAGTTAAAGTAGATGCATTCATTGTTAATGCTTAAAAATTAAGCCACAGGGGTTCTTATGTTGGTCTTAAACTTCCTCTCTGCATTTATTCAGTATGTCAAAACTTTGTCTTTTACAAATTCATATTTCACTGATGTAAATGGTTTAGTGAGAGTATCAATATAGGCGTTCACAGATGACTTTATTTGACCACAGAGATTCCAAATGTTTGTGTCCTTATTTCCCTCCATCTTTCAGACTCTAGAGGTGAAAAAGGTCATACAGGTACGTATCTACATGACAAGTTTCAGTCTTGGATGTGCATCTAACACAGTGTGCATTATGAGTGTTTTTCTCGTCTTTTGACAGCATGAAAAATGAGCAATACTAGCTGTCACAAGGAATGAAAACAACTTGACCAATACTAAGCAAATTTTAAAGGATTTTTCTATCTCCTGTCAGCCGTAGCATATTTCAGACAGCTTATTTATCTGCATGTATACAATGGAGGGAAACAAACCCATTTCAGACATTTCAAAACTTCGAGGCTGGACAGCTTGACAGTTGGGTGGGAACGCAGCTCGAGTGTCAGCTATCTGTCTTGCCAGAAGCTGGCCGCCTGTTTCTTTGAGTTTGCTGCAGCCCTGCTAATACTTATGCCCCTTCTGCTATCATTATTTAGCTACTTAACACCATAAAGAGATACAGAATAAACAGAGGAGAATGGGGCCATAAGGCTGCAGTAATGGGCTTGTAATGGACTATAAAACAGCAGTAAAATCCACTCACTTAATGAGCCACACATAAACACACACTTTAAACCTTCTGACACTGACTGCAGATGAAATAATAGTGATAAATCAATTGTTTCAAACATACAGCATGGACAATTGCTCTAAAGAAACTACAGAGTGAACCGTTCATGTTTGTTTTCCATAACATCCACCACTGTGTGTAAAGTGTTGGAAAATTGATTTTCAGTCTGCTGGAAAATGTCAATAACACTAAAACAGAAAAATTGAATTGAAGAAAACAAATAGAAGTAGATGCTGAAGCTGAAAAACACAAACACACTTACAAACGCACACATAGACATGAACACACACACTGAATACACATAGCCTGGGGATTAGTATCAAGTATTACCCCGGGTCAGGTCTCCTCCTGTCCAGCTCACGGTCCTGTTGTGCCTCTTCACCACATTCATACACTGTGAGGATGACTATTCAAACACTCTTTCAGCTCCTTTTACTGTAGATCATTTAAAAGAGTTTTGGTGGCAAAAAACATTGAACATGAAAAAAAAACATGAGTTGTGATCTCGGTTCAAGAGGAAATAATGAGCTCTTTTTCCAGAGAGGAGAAAATTATCTCTGCTGCAGTTAATAGCCGATGATTGGAAACAATTTTCAACATTTAGATAAAAACAAAATTATACAGAATGAACATTTAAAAAGGAGTTGGAAAACAAGAGATGTGGGTTTCAGTTTCACTTTATGTTTTTAATGTTTGCAACATCCGAGGTCATCCCAGGTCTGAGGGTGAATCTGCTTTTACTGAACTAAACTAAAGCTGTGTCCCTTTACCCTCTCAGACTACTTTATATGTCTTTGTGAAAAATAAAACGTGGCTGTGGTCTCCTCTTTCTACAAAGTCCCTTGAGTCTTGGGGGGGGTCACTTTTTCTTGTCTAATTTCCCCACACTTAATTAAGATATTTGTGGGTTTGGGGATTTGTAATTTATTGGGTGGTCTATAGCCACAGAAGCTCAGAAGTTAAAATCACAGTTAATTCTTCCAGCCAGAAGGAAAGTCATGTTCTCGAAGATACATAGATGTCTTTCTCTGAGTGGGGTTTGATACAGTGTGGGACCACACTCCCCATGTTCACGTGCTGTTCATCAAAATCGATTCATTGCAAACAATCAAGACAACAATGATCTTGTTTATTTTTTTCCAAAGTTTTCATGTTAAAATTGATTTGCTGTGACCCCCTCTGTTCAGTCTGCTGGCTAATCAAAGACAGTTCCTCTTAAGCTCCACCAACCACTGGCTTTGTTTGTCAAAATTATTACTTGAGTACAGAGAGAAAGTGAAAACTCTGTTCACAAGTCAGACATTATTTACAACAGCACAGTAGCCCAAATAATCAGCAGTGTACTGTAACTTTGATATATAACCTGACCTTGGTTTAAGGTTTATCATTCAGATCTTTTTCATCGTTGTTTTCAGCTCTTCAAACTTTATTTTGTGCTTCTGTGGTGAATGTTTTGAGGAGTGCTCCCAACGCCTTTCTTTATATGTATAAAAAACATGTTTCTTAGACCCTTTGTTGTACAATTTTGTAGATTATCGTAAAATTATTATCATAATTATTTTGACTGATACTGAAACCACAAAAGCAGTCACACATGATTTGACAACAACAGCATCTCACACATTCACCCAACTTAAAAGCTCTTAAAAACTTAAAAACTCTTTGTTGTTAGAAAAACACAGAAAGTGGAAATATAAACTGTTTAGCCAACTTTTTTGGTTTACTAAAGCGTGTCTGTCTGTGGACCCAGGGGCTCTGAAATGACATAAGTACTACTGAAGGGACCATGCATCACAGCTTCACTCAAATCAAAGAGTTTTGTCTTCATTTTGATGATGATACCCACTAAATTAATTGAGGGGTTTAAAAAAATCTTTGATAGCCTGGCTCTACCTCACCTGCAGTGTGTAAGGCATGGAGGAATAATGGTGGGGTGAACTCATTCCACCTTCGTACCCACCTAACCTCAGAGGTGGGAATGGAGGTCTCAACAGACATTGCTGAACAGTGTAGTGTGTACTTGCATGTTTGTGTGAGTATGCCATGTTAACAGGCCATGCCTTTAACAACTTAATACAATGTGTAATCCCCCACTGGGACCTTGACATCATGCTGTCTCAGGGCACTATGTGTAAGTACTGAGGTGTGAGTTCGTCAGAAGTCTGTCCCACTGTTGTTGCAGGATTATAGAGTGTAGCAGCTACATGAAACTCATAAAAGTTAGACACAGTCTGAATCTCCTACACATTACACTCTCCTACTCTTTGTGGCCTGCCTGGACCAACACTGTGCTCTGCTTTTACAAAACTATGGCAGTTTTTGCATTTCCTCCTCTACAACTGGTCTTGTCTTTGTAGAAAAAAAAAAAAAGAAAGAAAAAATAATAAAAAAGTACCCTCTGCTGACAAGTGGAAGAGCCTAGTTTTTTCTCTTACAACAAAGAGGCAGCTTTCACTTAGGTCTGGTCTACAGCCATGCTGAGGCCCACAATCCAGTCAGAGTCCCGGAAACAGCATTGACTCAATTTGATGCTGAATCTGCGTCATCCAAAACCAAATTCCACCATCTTTTTCACAGAAATGATTGACTTTTTCCTTTTGAGCTGCGGCGGTTCATGGGGGTAATGGCACAAAGTAGAGAAAATAGAAATTGGACATCATTGTAAATTGTTTTTCTTTGTACCCACAGGAAAGGAAGCTAAATTATCTGGAGAACAACAACCTATCAGAAAGAACAGTGGGGTTTGATGGAACAAAGTGTGACAACTCCCAGCTACCCACAAACACACACAAATCTTTGCCTCTCCGTCACATGGTCTCTTGTCTCTGGGCAACAGGCTCAGCGGACTGAAATGTTTCACATATCATCCTGTCTCATAATTGTCTCATCACTCTTTTTACCCCACCTTAATAATCTTAAATCAACCCTTGCAGTGAAGGAGAAAAGAAAAAAAAAACTCTTTGGTAATTCAAGCTGCAGGCGAGACATCAGAAACTAGACACTCAATTTTAGTTTGACAGTAATCTCCATTCTTCTACCTGCAATCTGTACAGTGAGAACGGCTCCACAGTGAAGCTCTGGACTGTTCCTGGAGGCCAGAACGCTGTTTGTGTGCCTGCGAACATCATGCATCTAAAAGGCATTTGGATTCATACCTGTGAGTGCCACGCGTGTATGTGTGTGGGTGTGTGTTTGCCGCTAATAAGGCTGATCGCACTCTTAGCTACTGGTTTGATTAAAGGGAGTTCATCTGTCTTGTGCTTCAACCTTATTTCCGCCCTCGCTCCGCCATGAACACCCAGGAAGAGAGCATGAACGAAGAAAGGATGGAAAAGGAGGAGAGATGGGAGATGAAGGTGGCTGGTTGTTAACCTTTATAGAGATGCCACTTTGTTGATTTTCCTCTGTGTTTCATCCGACACTTCAACTAATTAAAGCCATCAAACACACAGTCTCTCTCTCTCTCTCTCTCTCTCTCTCTCTCTCTCCCTCGCTCTCTCAGAGCTGTGGGCATTTCTCTGCCTCCTAATTAAAGCATCTGTTTCTTCCTGATCTCTACTGCACTTACCTTGACTTCTCTCCTCTCTCACCTCATTCCTCCATCGTTCCACTCCTCATTTGGCCGTCTCCATCATTTGTGAGTCCAGTCGGCCTGATGCTTGTCATTTTCAATGAAGATGCACGTGTATTCAGGTTTCTGGGTGTATTGATTGACTCCTTCACCTCTCCCTCTCTGTTTGCCATCCTTCCCCTGCTTATCCTCATTTTCTATACCTTCACCCCACCACTCCTCACCTTCACCCTCGTCTCATTTCTAGAGTGCTCAGCCATCGCTTCTGACCCGCACCCTTGCCACGATTTCGCAGACCCTTTAGGCCTTTAGGGAGTTTGGACGCTGCATTTCTGCAGAGCAGGATTTCATTTTTGATAGTGAGGTAAACCTCAGTTCAGCAGAACGAGGAATCTCTGCTGATAATCGGAGCAAGGTTGGCTGTACATCCATCCATCTGTATAAAGAGGGAGGATTAGGTGCTTAGTTCATCAGAGCTGATAAATGAACTTAGAGAACATTTTGTTACTAGTGGTGATCCAGCAGGGTTTGTATTATTTTCTAAAAAGGATGTCAAATTTAATGCTGATGTCTATAAAAACATGTCGGTGAACACAACCTGCTTCTTGTATTCAGCTAAAAACGCAAATTTTCCACCTCTGCTCTGCTTTTTTTAACCTAATCAACAATATATATATATATATATATATATATATATGCTGGGTGAAGCCACCACAAGAACAGCACCCTCTGGTGACAGGCTGCAGTATAGGTCATAAATCCTGCCTTATCCAGCAATCCCTATGGAGCTGTGGACAAACTTTAGAAATAAATTACACAGAATATAAATTTTGGTTTGCCCTCAAGTCCTCTTTTTTCTGTTCAGCTCCATTTTCAAAAGTTATTAGGGGGTTCATGTTTTCTATGATTGACACTTGATAAAGCCCATGGTGTATGAAGATTACGTAGCTCACCCAGAGGATACGCTGTTTTAAGCAGACAGTCATCACAGCAACTCTCCCGCTGAATGCGTACAACTCTACTGTGCAAGTGGTGGTTCCAGGAAGTGCTGGAAAATCCTGGAAATACTGAGAACTTTTCAGCTTAATGATGGAAAGCGGAGCCAAGTTGTCCATGGTAAATACAGTCTACGGGCAAGACCCTGACACCAAACATAACTACACCTTCACCATGCATGTCCTAAGAATACCCCCTCTGATTCATGAGTTGATAATGCTAATGTAACAGGTTCTGATCTGTTGAAATATGAACAAACATCAAAATCAATAATTCAGTTCATGCTTGAATAGAAATATTAGCATACTAACCTAATAATCATTTAACGAAACATTGGTAGTGAGGTCTACTCAAGGTGAGGCGTTGGGCCAGCCAAACTTTTGGGGAGAAAAGTGGGAGTGGGTGTATTTCAGTATTTTTATACATTGACATTAAAGACCTAAGAGGTAATCATTTTCAGAGGAGAAAACCTCTTATTCACATAATCATGACTGCTGAAATCTGTTTTTATTGGTTTTATGAGTCACAGCCATTTATTATGGTCCATCACTGCATCCAAGGCTAAATCTGACTCTGATATCCTAGTATTCAAACAAGTACTGCAATTAAAAAATTCATCTCATCATCATCATCATCATCATGTGTTGATCCTGATTAAACACTTTTGCCTTCCCGGTGAACCTCACTATCACTCCTCTCCTCACAGCTCTGAACTTCTTATTCACACAGGGAACAAAATCAACCTGTGATGAACTAAGCCATCTACTTAGAAATACTAGAAAAAACAAAGGACATGAGTGTTTGAATCTTTGCTCTTTTATATCTCTGCTTATACACCTCAGAGTAACATCATGCTAGTTTTAGAGGTGTGACACAAGACACAAGACAAGCACTTGTGTTGACTTGGATGATCACTTCAGCCAATCTTGAATTCCTCTTCTCTTGAAGCTTTGAAGACCAAAGTCTCACCTTTAAACACTGTGACTTTCATCACCACCGTTCATTGTTGGAGTCTCTTTGTAACTCAGAGAAGTACTCACCAGCTCCGCTTCTGTTTCCTGGATTGAAGGACAGGATTTATTTTCAGATATCCAATCAGGATGGCCTGCTGAAAGAAACTGAAGTTTTTACCTCAGCAGGAGCAAGCCAGAAAGCCAGAAAGCCTGGTTATAAAACACCATTCATGACAAAAAAGTGATTATGTAAATGCCAAAGGAGGGATCTGTTAAAGTTTATATGGCAAAGTTTCCCAGGCAGCAGTATGTTGGAAGAAGAGTTTCCTAAAGATGACGCAACTGTAGCACAACAGAGAGACGCTCAGATGCAGGGTGTAGAATTTCAAAGGATCAGTCATTTTTGTTGGGAAACAACACTGGATAAGCACTTTTCCTCAGACAGGTATCAATAAATCTGTATTATTCTCAAAAACTTTAGCAAGAGATGACTTTGCACTTTCCCTAAAGGCTGTATTGGATATATTTACAAAACAGCTTTCTTAAATCAAATATTTATGTTGGCCTTGCTGTTATATCCAGCTGTTGGCTTTTCACTATGAAGACAAAACTTTACTAGAATTATTAAAATCTTTAGCCTTAAGACAGATCCCTTAAACTGAGTAAATAAACTGTAGGAAACTGAGCTTATGGAAGATACAAAGACAGTGTTTACTCTGCCTCAGTAATATTAATCTGCTACAGATTTACTCTGATCTGTTAACTCATCAATGTCACATTTCAGAGAGCTGTCTGGAAGAAAAACAAGACTTTGAAAGATGCGGTGTCACTCCTACACTCACTGAGATCAGTGTGACACCACGTTTGTCTGTCGGGGCACAAAGTGAACTGAAATGTAGGTCTATGATCGAGACTGGAGCTGCAGCTGTTCTTCTGGTGACACAGTCAGAGAAAAAGTTGTCAGTCTTAAAGTCTTTAGAGTTGTGATACAAGTAAAGACGGCAACCTCAAATGTTGAAACAGCGTGAACAAATGAGTGAAGAGGAAACAGGATGCAAATTCATAAACAGTGCAAGTCCCAGACTCAGGGGTCTACAGCAAATTCAAGGAAGAAAACATGATACAAAAAAAAACTGAAGAAAAACTGAACCAAAGATTCTGCAAATGAACTGACTAGCAGAGACAAAAGTCAAGGAAACCCAGAAAACACATGCTAGAGAAAAACAGTGAAAATGAAGTCATTACAACAAACTGTTCACAGCATGTGGGACTCTCAGTGGAGTGACTTTAGTATAGACTGGAGCGAGAGAGAAGGGAAGAGATTGTGTATTTACTGATGTTTAGATCATCTAACCAAAGATGGAGCCGAGTGTTAAATGGATGGACAGTGTCTCTGAGGTCAACTTCACCAAAACAACTTAATAATGTACAAACTCCCTCACAATAGAGGTCTCCTATTACAGCTGAACTGGATCAGATACTGCAGCACTCTAAATTGAACCTCTCACATACTGGGACTTCTCAACAGCAGCATTACTCTTTCCTGTCCTTTTCATATTGCTGTTTTACTCAGTGATTCATTATAGCAGGGCTTGCAAACTGGGACCGAGACTAGAGTCCAATTAAATCACCTTGAGCTAAACCCATAGCTCGACTTTACTGTTCATGTAAATGTACTAACCATCCTCTGGTGTCGCTCTGTAAGTGCTGAAATCTAAACCCGAACACTACGATTCAGCAGGATAGACATGCCAATGAGTTAAAGAGATGAGCACTGGCACACAGTTATTCCACTTAAAGCACTAATCATGTGCAGTATTTTAAGAAAAAGTTTCTAACGGACTGACAGCTCTGCAGCTAAGTGTCATTTAACCTCTGAAGCCGGTGGTGTTGTATCAGTCTCCAGAAGTGGGTTGTGTTGGTGCGTCTTTCTAGATGCTGCGCAGTTCATCAGAGTGTTCGATGCCCGGGCAGCACTGTTTATGAAATCAGTTTTATAGCTGTCTTTTAGTTGGTTTTGGCATATTTTAGTTTCTGTTGAAGCACATTTCGATTTGGCATCATCTCTAAACTTCCAAACTGTTTCTCCAAACAGAAATCAATGGTTTTGGCTGCTGCAGCATGTTTTTCCTCCTCAGACACTGTAGAGGTAACCCTAAGTGTCACTGCTTACCCATCAGTGAGTTGGACCTGGAGAAGAAGAACAGGAGCAAACACTGTTCTCAGGATTCCTGGATTTCTTGGTCCACATTTCAAACTCTCATTGGGTGGAGATATAAAGTCCCAAATCTACCCCTGAGTCTGTGCCATTTATGTGGGAGTATGTGTGTTGATAAAAACTTACATGGACAACTTGCATAAAGGCCTTTGCCATCAGTGTGAGAATGGGTTAAATCGGGTCATTTCAATACTGAGACCTCATGTTATAACATAAGGTATGGTCTGCAGCCAGGATTTCTGAATGAGCTCTGGATATTTGTGGCTAAGGGAGAATTGAAATCGGAGAAGATCGCCATTTACCAACAAGCTTAACCCACTCCCCGTTCTCTTTCTCTTTCCCCTCTTTTGTACGGTTGTCTCCCTCAGCTCCTGCACCCCACCGAGAATAAAACCATGAATGGTCGTATAACTGATTTCACCAGCACAAACACTGAGTTTGTGCTAGGACAGAGAGAAAATATGCTGTTTTTCATAGTCTGCTGAGCAACATGGTGGAAGCAAACTCTCTTCTCTGACAAAAATCCATAACTCTGCAGGATGTTCACTTCAACCAATCAGAGTGCAAAAATCCTGCCAATGCTCCCCTCCATCTCCCAGTGTCCCTCAATGATTTTTTTCCCCACACACACACACACACACACATAGGAGCAAACACCACATCCTGCCGAGCAAAGAGCCGGGGTTGGCAGACGAGCAGCGCTGTCATTTGTCAGCTACATCCCAGAGGTAACATAACGGATAGGCAGCACAAGTGTGTGTGTGTGTGTGTGTGTGTGTGTGTGTGTGTGTGTGTGTGTGTGTGTGTGTGTGTGTGTGTGTGTGTGTGTGTGTGTGTGTGTGTGTGTGTGTGTGCGTGTGTGTGTGAGCCAAATTGGCCGTAGCTGTGATGTCGTACCGAATGATGAAACAATTGATCCAAAATTTAGTTTGATGCTTCTTGGCCTGAACTTAAGGAAACATGAAGGAAGGAGGGGGAGAGGAGGAGGTGAAGAATGAGAGTGGGATGAGGAAACAAAGGAGAGGTGAGTTTAGAAAATTTGGAGGCAGACGCTCAGGATGATACACAGCAGCCCAGTTCACAGTCTCAGTCTGAATGCATTTAAATAAATTATTTCTCCTCTTTTTAATCATACTCAGTGTGGCGACTGAAACCAGCCCAGTCTGCTTCATGTGTCTGAATATGTTATCTCACAGTGTGAAGTCGATTGTTTGTAGAGGGACTTTTGAATGCCTCTGTGCCTCAGGTGTGTGCTACACTACAGCCATCCAGTGGTGAGATGGTAAAATGACTCATTTTGATTGGCCGGCCCTTCAGACAGTCTCTTCAGATAACAGCCTCCTCAGTGCAGGACAACACAGTTTTTGAAGTGTGAGCAAAATTTGGACATCTTTATGCTTCATTAGCACCTCTACTTCCTTTTCAAACACACACACAAAGCCCCACAACCACCGACCATCACAGATAGTAGAGTACAAACACAAACACACTCTCATTCACACAGCTGTAGTGGGCAGTGCAGCCTTAAAGCCATCCATTACAGAGGGATCTCCGCTAATAGGCGTCCCCAGTGGCAGGCTAATTTAAGAGACTGATCAGCATAAGTGAGCTATGGTGTTCATTAGTCTTATCGAGGACTCATACCTCTGATCAAATGAATGGGAATCTCTCCATGCTGTTCTAAACAAGCACTCAACTCATTTAACCAGGATGTATTTTCTCTCCTCTGATGCTGTGACACACACTTCAGCAGAACAGCTGCGTCACCTGGTGGTCGTTTTTTTCCGGAAATTTAGAGCACAAAGAGGAAGTTTGAATTAAGTGACTCATCACCTCGCCAAAGAATAAAACACAGCTCACAGAGAGGGCAGAACTAAAACCTATGGTTGCCACTTTCTGCTTGCATGGAAGTGTACTGGTGAGAGGTGAAAATAAAAAACAGCACACAATGCTTTATTCAAATTAAAAGACATAAAGTAGGAAGGAATTAAAGAGGCTGGCAGTGTATCTCTAAACAAATAACAGTGTCACGCTCTTACTTTCCGAACTTAGTGTTTTTGTTGACTGAAAAATTCAGCTCGTGGGCCTAAAAGCTCATTTAATCAGTATGCCAGAGCTGCATTACATTAATTAATATTTGTATATTAAAAAGAGGGTAATGACTGTGTGATACAAAGGCGTCACTGGGGGGGATAAATATGCGGAAGACTCAGCTCTGCAGTTTCTCTCATTGGCATTTCAGCATCTCAGCATTTGTTACTTTGGTTTCTCAACTCAACTTTGTTTAGTTCCAGTTTTTTCCAGCTGTGTAAAGCCAAACATCTGTGTGGAACCACCTGCCCTGCAGTAAACAGCAGTCTGGAGCTGTTGGATGAACGTGGAGGAACACAGAGCTGCTTTTTCCTCCCTGTTGATGTTTGAACTGACCCAAGTTAGAGCTCAGCTGACTGAAAATTCAAGTTGATTTTTAGATTAAAAATGTATTTAAAAAAAACACTTTTCCAGTCAAGTTGACAAATTAACACTGCATGTACTGTTAAGCTGAGAATGGTTACAGTTTGACTGTCCATGTCTCCATTTGAGCACCAGGTGAGAGTTGATGAGAGCTGACACGAGAAGGCCTGTCTCTGCTGTGAAAGGTGGTCATCCAGCGAGTGCCCCAGTGGTGTGAGGACCTCATTGGAATTCCAATTCATTTCCAATAACTATTATCAGTTTCATTCTCAGCCATTTGTCTCAGTATTGAGGGCCTGACTTTGCATGTGCTTAAGGCGTCATAAAAATGGGAATTTGGTATTGGTTTACAAAAGGAGCAGATTGGCTCTCCAGCTTCATTGAGCAGTTCCAGTTGTCTAGCTCCTCAGGGCACTTCAACCTAGAAAGATGCTTTTTCTTACACACAGCCAGCTTCCTGAGACTTAAAAAGAAGTCTCAATGTTGTGGTGAAATGTGGGCATAAAGTCCAGCTATTTGAGAAAATAGAAAAAAAAACAAAAAACACTTGTTTCTTCTAAGGCTCCCCTAACAGTTTTTTTTTCTTATACAGCATTCATCTGATCTGCTGACAAGCAATGTACAAGTAAAGGAGACCTTAAGCACGACAGATCCATGGGCTCCTGCAGATAAGTCAAATGATGTGTCTGGGGAAAATCCTCAAAGGTGGGTGTTCTGCCATGACAACCAGGGAGTAGTCTGTATCTCAGCTCTGCATGCAAACACACCAGGCATAATAAAGGTTTATGTCCAAATACAGATAGGGTCAGAATTATTAACCCCAACGAAACCCTTATCTTTTCAATGACGTGGACCACAACCCAAAGTGCCCACAAGAACAAAGAAAACATCTGCATAGGCCCAACTGAACATTTTTACTGATTTGCTAAATTAAAACGAGAAAAAAGCAAAATAAAAGGAAAGTCCAAAATCATAATCTATAGTCAATAGCATTGCCTGCCTGACCCAAAACGGATCTCTTATGGTAGTGTCTAGCTGCGATGGCACATGTCTTCTGAGAGAAGCTAGCCCATTATTTTTCAAGATCATCCAAATTACAAGCATGGACCCAAACCTTGCACTCCCTCCACTGATTCTAAGTAGGATTTAGATCTGTGTTCTGAGAGGGCCACACTAGAACTTGATTTTGGAGTCCTTTGAAAGTTTTGGACTAACTGAAATGGGTGTTTTGGGTCATTATGTTGTTGGAAGACCCAGCTGCACCCTAATCCTAGACTAGCAGCAGACTTCTTGATGTTATTTTTTAGAATGTCAACATAATCCTCTTTCCATGGTCACATGGGACCAGAAGCAGCATCCGATTGCCCAAAGAGCTCAAGTTTGGTTCCATTAGACCAAAGGACCCACTTCCAAAACTCCCCCTCATGTTCCAGATTTTCTTAACAAACTTCAGTTGGGTTTTGATATGCCACTGTGAGAGCAATGAAGTTTTACTTGGACAATGACCATGAAGTCCACCATGAAGAAAAGTCCTCACAACAGGCTTACATAAAACATGAAGTCCAGATGAAGTCAGTTCATCAACAGCCATTTTTGCAGAGACTCTTGCTGACATCTCTGACTATCTAAGGTTTGGACATCTTGCATTTTAGACAACAACCAGGTATCTTTATGAAAGACTTTGTTCCTTTGTACTTTGCAATGATGTAACACACAGCTGTTTGAGAAACAATGAAACACCTGGAAATGACAGTATATCCTCCCCTCGTAAGATGAGCATTACTATTCTCTGTCTGAGGTTCACACTGATTTTTATAGATGATATCACTTCTTACCAAGATTTTGGAGCAACTCTTGAGTAGCTTTGTCCAAAGAAGTGGTCCAGTGACACGAACCCTGATCCTGGAATTACTTAAATACAATTCAGGGCTAATCGATTGCTCAGGTGTGGTTTCATACTTAGTTGATGGGTTTTGAAAGCACAAAATCACATGGGGGCTGATCATTTTGGCCATCTCACTTGAATATTTATTTTACTTTACAAAGTGTACCATATCATTGATGGATAATTTACCGTACAGGTTTCATGAATATAGCTAACATCAAGCTGTGGCAAATGCTCACAGGAGGCTAATCATTTTGTTAATAATAATAATAATAATGCATCAGATTTCATATAGCGCTTTATCAGAGACCCTCAAAGCGCTTTACATTGGATACATCATTCATTCGCTCACACAGTCACACTTTGGTGGTGGTGGAAACGTGGCTGCCATTCTGCGCCTACGGCCTCTCCGACCACCACCACACAACACTCACAATCATACACCAGTGGAGGACACACACTGGGAGCAAGGTGGGTTAAGTCTCTTGCCCAAGGACACAATGGACAGACTTGGATTATGGGGGAATCGAACCGCCAACCTTCCGGTCATTGTACGACCGCTCTACCTCCCAAGCTACTGCCGTTAACACTTCTACTTTCATATGGACCAGGGTCATAGCTGCGTGAGAGCGAAGTCACCAGGCTTCCGATTGGCTCTAAGCCCACAACCTGCCTGCTTGATCCAATACCCTCACATCTCCTGCAGGCGATTAAACCCACAATCAGCTCGGCTGTAACAAGCATCATCAACTCCTCTCCGTCTACTGGTATTTTTCCTGCTACATTCAAGCAAGTGAGGGTCAGAACATTTCCCAAAAAACCCAGCCCAGAAAATCACAGGCCGGTCTCACTCCTTCCATTCCTATTAAAAATACTGGAGCACACAGTCTTCTTTATCCAAAATGGTGGAATGAATTACCCAACTCGAATTGATCTGCAGAGTCCCTCTCTTCTTTCAAAAGACAGCTACAGACCCTGCTCTCTAGAGACCACTATGCACTTAGCTAGACTATTCTCCACTGTTGTCCCCATTAGATGAATGAGTCTTACCGCTACAGTTGACTCATACTGTTCTGCTCTACTCTAAGAATTTCTGTTCAGTCCTTGAGTGACCCAGCCCATGACACCTTGGTAATTTGTTACTAATTGCTAACAAGCTAATTGATGATGGTGATGATGAAAGGTCTTAAATTGACTGATTGCTTCATTGTTGATGGAAAAAAAACTTCAAAAAAAACTTCATTCACCCTTTTACACTGTTCAGCAGTACCTGTTTCCAAATGGACTTTAAGCTGTCGTGATATGTACTGCTGATTTAGTTTTCTCCTAGTGTTTCTTTTCCCTTGTGTTCCTGTGATCCTGTCTTGTGAGTTTTCAGTTTGTGTCTGACCCCGTTTCCCTCATGTTCTCAGTGTTTTATTCTCTATTATCTGTTTTCAGTGGTTTATTTTGTAGTAGTTTCTTTCCTGTGTTTCTAGTCTTGTTTTACTTCCTCAGTTTTTCCTTCTTAGTAATTGTCTGCACCTGTGTCTCAGTGTCTCACCTGCCGCTTGTTGCTCGTTTCCCTGTGTGTATATAGCCCCTGTCTTTCCCTGTTCCTTGGTTGGTTCATTCTGTCATGTAGCCAGGGTTAAACAAAAGGAAAAAGGACCCAAGTGCAGATTCAAAAAATAATTCATTAAGAACTTAATGAAAAGCAACAAAAACTTTCTTAAAAGTGTACAACCAAAAAATTGTAAAAAACCTCAAGAAGCAAAATCCAAAGAATCAAGAGGGCACTGGGAAAAAAAAAACACAAGGAGACAACTCGGGACACAAGCATGCGCACACACGTGGACATACACACACAATGAACCAAGATACTGAGACACGTGCACGATTTGTACTGCGCACGTGTGAAACGGACATCACTTCCTCTACTAGCCAGCTTTGCTACAGCTCAGCATTTCTTTGCTCCTTGCGGTTTGCGACAGCTTTGACACTTGTTCGGCAGCATCAGCGAGCCTGCTTCAGAATGGAGGCGTCAATTTATCAGCTACACGCCTTTCTCCTGAATGGAGTGCTTCCCCCCCTGACAAACAAAATTCACAAAAGACGTGGTTTGAGGAAGTAAAACAAGACTATACGCACAAGGATGGACTACTCCAAAATAAAACGGGAAACAGTGAAAACTGATCTAAAGAATAAAACACTGAGAACATGAGGAAAATGGGGTCAAACACAAACTGAAAACTTACAAGACAGGATCACAGGGAACAGGAACAATAGGGAACAGAAACACTAGGGAAAACACGCTCAAACAAACAACACAAAGAGAAACTAAATTAACAGAATATGTCATGACAAAAGCACTTTGTAGCTCTTAGTGATCTTGTTTCCTCTTGTCTAGATATTTGCTTGTGTTGTTCTTCTTCTTGTATTTATGGGGCTTTGGATAAAAGCGTCTGCTAAATGACATTGGAACATTCTTCTCAGACAGCTCCCATCACAGTTGCAGGAGGAAATGTCATGTTGCCCCTCTATGAGCAAAAGCTACAAGACCATTGAAAACACCTGCACCACACTTATTGAGAGTATCCTTAAAAACTGTAAGTTGTCAAAGATGATGGTCAGCATAATGACCATCATCATGTGTGCAGTAGAACTGCAGCGCTCTTCAGGGTGCTGATTCTGCCCCCTTTTACTCATTTGTTCACCGATGTTCACCGATGAACATGTTATTTCTGTTCTTCTGCTGTGGTTTTGCTCTAGATCTTTGTCTTGAAGATTGATGCATCAAAGTTGTAATTTGTTCATGTAAAGTATGTTTGTAGCCTGTCCTCCCATTTAACATGAGGCAAAACGAAAGAAAGAAAGAAAGAAAGAAAGAAAGAAAGAAAGAAAGAAAGAAAGAAAGAAAGAAAGAAAGAAAGAAAGAAAGAGAGGGAAAAAGAGAGAAAGTAAGAAAGAGAAAAAGACAATGAAAGAAAAAGAGAGAGAGAAAGAAAGAAAAGAGAAAAAAGAAAGGAGAAAAAGAGAGAAAGACAAAGAGAAAAGAGACAGAAAGAGAGAAAGAAAGAAAAAGAGAGAAAAAAGGAGAAAGAGAGAGAGGAAAAAAGATGAAAAGAGGGATAAAGAGAAAAGAAAGAGAGAAAGAAAAAGAAGGAAAAAGAAGACATTATCAACTGGGATGAGACACTGATGAAGGTCTTACTGCTGCTCTGTCTACTGTGGTTCCTTCATTAATCCTATAAAGGTTTTTTTTTCCTTGAACACTTCGTAAACATACTGAGAGTTTATCAGGATTCATAGCAGTACAGTGATGAGATGACAGCAGTCATCATTTCTTACTGAAGCCACTTTGTGACATAATTCAGAAAAAAATCAACTGCAGTGAAAGATACGTACATAGGGGAGACCAGGGCTTGTTGTCACACGTTTTACGCTCATATTTTCTTGGAATCAATACATCATATGTAAACGGAATGTGTACTGAATGACAGACCAAAGTCTCAGGTATATATTTTGTATGCATGTCATTTTAATATCTTGTGTCAGATCAGAGTTATAAGCAATCAAATAGAGAGTGTGAACATGTGACATGTTGTGTCACTACATGGGGTAAGATGTCACAGTGGATTTTGCAGCTAATAAAACAAGGACAAAATTATTGTTGTTCTCATTTTTTTTTACATGAAAGTGCACATCAAAGTCAGGCACAGAAAATGTTTATCATTGAGCTAGAAAAAGTCATTGAAAAAATTTTAACATAAAATATTACGCAACATGCACTAGAGTTTGGAGATCTGTCTGACTCTGTATTTCGGCTGGGGTGAATGTTTTACCGTATCTAGCCAAGGTATGGTAGTTGACATTAAAGTCCTTTATTGTACTCCAGATTGATTTATTAGCTAGGGTTTCCTGTCTGCCTGCTCTCAGCACCACGTCAGGAACTGCACTGCTATGTTCTGTTTTTCTTTTGTAAATCCTGACCATGTCTTCTCACTTTCTCCTCTCCTCTAAACCACCAAGATAAATCCAAAATTTCAATATAACAACTGCTGATAAGCAGACTCTCTGTGTTAAATTTAATCCCTTTTAAACATGTGACAACTAACCCCAAAATGACTGAGACATGTCTGCTAATTAAAGCTCCGTCTTAAAGTTAGCTTAAAACAGAACAATGACTGAGGTATGACAGGATGTCTTAATCTCTCCTCTAACAAGTCCACATGTATCACTGCTAGGATTTTTGTCTGGAAGAAGCTTATTTTAAAATATATAAGGTTAATTTTTTTTTACTTTGGGTTGTGTGAAATGGTTAATTTGTGCTCTTCTCTTCTCAGACAGCACACGGCCCCTGACCATGCAAAGGAAGAAAACTAGTATTCCACTTTTTAGTTGCGCCCTCTGGTGGCAAAGATAATTGCAATGTGACAACTTACCCGTGTGACAACAGGCCCCGGTCTCCCCTACTTTGATTTATGACTTTATTCCAGTTCAAGTATCTTTGTAAGTTTGTAAAACTTGAGTAGGTAAGCTGGGCAGGAAAAACAGCTGGTTGATGTGGCCACGTGTCACATGTCAGTCATGTAAGTAGAAAGTAGAACCCAAACACCTAGATCAAATCACAGCTCAAAAATGAAGGGATTTTTACAACTCGGTATTTTCTGGTATAAAAAGCTGGGCTCCTCTTCCCAAAGAAACAGAACTTTGAAGGACAGTACTTTAACTGTTTTGAAAGGCTCAGTTCCCCGTAAAACATGGCAGTTTCAGATTTTATTTCAAACTCTTTTGAGCTGCAGTCATGGAAGGTGAACGTCTGAGGTTGCCTGCAACAAGCTGAGGAAGGGTTGTGTCCCTCTGTAGCCTCTTTTGTGTTTTGGGTCAGGCTTCGAGAAAGTTAAAGACCATAAAATTAGTTTGGAGCAATCATGGAACTGAAGGGATTTTTGCCAGGACAATCAATTTTTGGATGAAGTTGCTAGCCGTGCTATGCTGCTGTGGTCATCCTGAGTCAATGTAATGCTGACTGGGACTCAGTGTGTGTGCGTGTGCGCGTGTGTAGGCGCGCACAGGCATATTGACACTGGGGTGTCTGGTTGAGTAATGGGGGCGTAGCAGAGTTTAGATGGCTTCTATCCTCCTTCCTATCCAATGCTGGGGAAGGTCATCACTCATAAAGACGGAGGGAGACAGAGCCAGAGAGAGGGGAAAGCAGGCGACAGTGCTCATCCAGGCAAGGAAGAGAGAGAGAGAGAGACTGTGTGTGTGTGTGTGTGTGTGTGTGTGTGTGTGTGTGTGTGTGTGTGTATACACAAGCAAGAGAGCATGAATGAGACTGAGAACAAAATGATAGCACTGAGAGGGACAAAGCGATGGAGGATGAGGAATGATTGAACAGAGGTGGAAAGTTGATGTGTGTATGTGTGACTCTACAACCATGGCCTCCAACCTGACCACCTTTTTCTGTAACGTTTGAAATAAAGTCACATGCTGCCTAGCTTCACTGCACTGTGTCAAGTGTTTAACATTGAAGGACAGATGATTCAGTGAAACACTCATGATTACACCAACACTGACATATAAACAGGAGGGACTTGATGATGGAAGTTGGCGGGATTATGAGAAATTCTCATGTTTTCAGTGGTCCATGGTTTTTCAGCTCTGACCCTTGTTTGTGGAGATGCATTAATGTTCGAGAGCGAGAAATCCACATCAGGAACTGGACCAACAGCTCTGCTTTCATGCAGTGTATTTTCAGGAGTCAACCCCAGAGGACGGAAGATAAACAGCTCCCAGCTTTGCAGCGTTTTGATGTCTTGTTTTTAGTTTGTTCAGGTTTAGTGGAGGAGGCAGATGGGCTCTCATGGGCTCTCCACAGAGATCAAACATCCAACCTGGAATGGTTTCACATATCCTGTTTCTTCGACTTTGGTGAATGAGAGGATTTTTTACTTCTGTTTTCTTGCTATTTCGAAAAGTCTTTTTCCATATTTCAAATCCACAGTGAATGATAGAGAACAGGCAGTACATGTGTTTGTGTATGAAGGCCTAAAATATACAGACTTCACCTTTTTTTTCCAATGCTATTACTCCAATAATAGTTTCACACTCTTGAGCCAGTACCTGGTCTACAGGCACATGTGAAAAATCTGAATATCACCACAGAGCACACATTCTTTCCTCGAGTCATTTCCTCAGATCAACTGATTAAAAAAATCATTAAAAATCTTAGGAATTATCTTTTTTATGTTCACTCTGAATACCTGTTGGGCCCTGCCTCCTGTGAATTACTGCGTTCATGTGGCAGGGCGTGACAATGTTTCTCCATAGACTGTATATACTATGGACACCTTGGTTCCGCGGTACGCCAGTATAAGGATTTGAAGCCAAAAAGCTCTCGGTAATTCTGCGTTTTTCCTCCACTTCTCGAAACCAACATTGCGCTGTAGTGTTGTACGCATTCGGCGGGAGAGTTGCCGAGAGTCGCTGTGATGACGCTTGGCTCAAACAGCGTATCCCCCTGGTGAGCCACACAATCTTCGTACACCCAAAGGCTGTATCAAGTGTCAACCATAGAAAACATGAACCCTCTAATAACTTTTAAAAATGGAGCTGAAAAGAAAAGAGAGGACTTGAGCACAAACCAGTCTTACAATAACTACATGTCAACATCACAAGCAATTGATGAAATTGAACAATTGATATTCTATGTAATAAATTTGTGAAGTTTGTCCACAGCTCCATAGGGATTGCAGGAGGAGGTGGGATTTATGACCGGTGCTGTTCTCACGGTGGTTTCACCCAGCAAGGAGGCAGATGGCGTCCATTCTATGTACAGTCTATGTGTTTCACCTGTGCTAACCTGCTCAGGTCTAAGGTCCTAGTACAATATTAATGGGGTTCAGGTCAGGCTAGTCAACAAACCATTTGTAGTTTTGGTGCCATGGGCCAAAAAGGAAATCAACTCAGTCGTGTAGTACCTCAGAAAATCAAGCATGAAGGTCTCTAAAACCGCCTGGTGGACTTGAGGTAGCGTTGACTCTGGACTTGATATAACACAGCAGGCTAGCAGCAGCAGATGACATGGAACCACAAACCCACAAGTGCCTTTGATTCTGGGCCTCTGCAGTCTCCCTCCGGAGTCTGGGACCTTGATTTCCAAATAAAATGCTGAATTGACTTTGATCTGAAAACGGGACTTTGGCCCAAATCTTGTTTTCCATAGCCCAGCTGAGACTCCTCTGACACTGGTTCAAGAGCGTCGCCATGTTGGGAGTGCAGCTGTAGTCTCTGTCCTGCAGACATCTGTACTGACACCAGTCACTCCTCAGGAAGCTCTCTTTGGGTCATGAATTCAGTTTTCTTGTAAAACAATTTAAAAGAACCTAAAAGAATCTTAAAATCAATTATTTGTATATTTCGAGTTATGAACATTATGAACAGTTCAAATATTTTAGCATGAATGTAATGAGTCCATCAAATGTGTTTTTCCTTGTTTGTATGTTCATTGGCTCTCTGCATCTATTCAACAGTTTTCTCTGATTTGAATATCATGTCTTTAGTCGGCCTGGCTCTCTGCTTTTACTGCTTTAACTCCTCTTCTCTATTTTCTTACTGTTGTTTTTATTTTATACTGTGGTTTCTCTTCACAGCACTGCTCTAAGCCCCCAGGGATAATTAAGGACTTTTGCATTGAATGACAGCTAAGTTACATTTTAACTCTCTCAAATAACTGATGAAAATAATAACTTCTTTGCTCAGTCTTTGATATAAAATCAATAGTATTCATATTTCTCGTGCTTTTTCTCCAAAAATGATTGCTCACATCCGATGAATGTCTCTTCATGTTTTCCCTCTCAGGTTGACTTGAGTATATAAACTTGCTTTTTTTGAGCAGAGTATTCATAATACTCCAAAAATTAAAGAAAAATCGAAACTAATAGAAAAGTCTCTCTGTTAAACCAGAGAATAAGTAAATAAATACCTGCTCAAAAGAATGGGCCTATTGTGGTGTACTAACTACGTTAGTTTAGAGCTTATATTAAAGGCTTTCTCAAATAATCCACTTATACGGTTTAGTTAAAATATAATTTATTCATGTCATAATTTAATAATTCATGAAATAGAAAAGCTCATAAACAAACTGAGGCGTGTCATACTGAGACTCTGAAATCAAGAATATGAAACAGGTACTTCATATTTGACCAAAAAAAACAAACTATTATCTCATGATTTAAAGAGAGGTGTCGTCTGTGTGAAGAGGAAGGCACCTCCCATTAGAGGGGACACATTTCTATGTCATCACACGCCCGGTGTCTGATGTTCCTGGCAGCGTCCAGGGATCCATCGCAGCAGTTTCTGACGAGCGTTGATGGTTTAATTTGTGGAAGGAGAATCGGGGAGGGGAGGGATTCTCATCAGAGGGATCTGCTGGTTCTGGAGGACAGGAGCAGAGAGAAAAACACTCTGAGAGGTCAATACTAAACCAAGGTACCTGCTGCATCATCCAGCAGGCTTTCTTATGTGGTTTTGGCATGAGAGCAATAGAAACCCATATGTAGCTTTAAGGTTGAGACATCATTGACAAAACACTCTGGTGCTTTGATTACATTCAATGTCATTAAAGAAAGTGATCAAATTAAAATTACACATAACAACCAGCAGATCGACTTCTTTAGGTCATACTGGTAATGCTGCCACAACAACTGAGATTTCTCTGACCTCTTGTCCTGTACTGACTTCTCCCCTCCATGCCGGGCTCGGCCTCTTGTTTCCGTCTATTGCCTCTGTAGTCATCTTGTTTTCCAAAGGGCTGGCAGGAGAGACCTTGATCCTGAACCAACCAAAGAGAAACCAATACAGACCTGATGAATACCAAAAAGCTTTAGCCAATTATGGCGCTAAAGCTGTCCAAAGGTTCAAATTTAAGACCTTATTAAGACCCTTAAAAAAATCTAATTTAAGACTTTCAGAGCATCAAAATCTCTTTGGTAGAAGTCTCTGTATGTGCCACAGCATGAAGCCATCAACAACCTTCAGCTGGGCTCAGTCTCAGTGCTCTCTGTGTTCCTGCTGAACAAACTCATCCAACTTCTGTCCATGTGAGACCCACTGATCAGCAGAGAGAGCGTGACGCTCTGCTTCAGCTCCTCTCTACCTCATTGGGCAATTACAATAAAATGTGGTCACTATCAAGTCCAAATCCACATTCTGTTGTCTTAGAGGAATCAGAATAACTTTAAAGTCAGAGAGAATTTCCACGAGCCAAGGTAATGAACATCACAATGTTGGAGTGGCCAGGTTATTCTGAACTGCAGTAGTCGAGTTGCTGAGAAGGTCCACTAGTACTAGAGGGTACTTTAATATCACAGTGATATAAATGAAACATGTTAAGTTGTATTATGAGCACTCTTAAAACATGAAGAGTCAAACAGTTTTAAGTGATCTCTCATACCCTGCTGTCACAGTTTCTGCTGTTGAGTGAGATGTAGCTTTAACAGTTTAAACTGAAACTCAGCCTCTGTTGTCCGGAAGTCCAAAAACACCCCTGAACAGACACTCAGTTCACTGCTCCTAGCTGCATCCTCATCTTCAATGTTTAATGTTTGTCATCGCTATAAAACGTCTTGTTAAATTTTCTCTGTTACGTGACAGGTTTAAACTCAGAGCTGTTAACAGTGTGAACAAAGAAACTCGCATCTAAACTGAGGTTAAGCTAGTGTTTGGTAGCACTTTCATAAAAATGCTGCTGGAAAAGTTTATAAAAACGTCAAAGCAGGAGGAGAAAGAGGATTATGGAGCACACAATGAACACTGCGAGCCTCACATAACTCTGCTTATTACAAGAATGCATTATTGCTTTAAAAGGAAATAGGTTCGATCCACAGTGGGAAAAATATGAGTGATTTTAAAGAGTGCTCTGATGTTTTGTTATTGGAGGTGTATTTTAGTTTGTCATGGATAAAGGTGGTTTATTGTTATAATTTCTGTTAAGGAAATCCACAGTGCACAGGAAGAATCTGTTTCTGTTTCACTGTTCACATTTCTCACTTCAGAGCACGCCATGTCTTCTTCCACTTTACTTTTCCCTGGCTCACTTGGTTTCTCCTGCTGTGTCAGCTCTGCTCTCAGGTGTCTCCTCAGTTAGCTTCATAATACTGAGTCCAGCCTTAATGCTGATCTGTGTTAAAGCTTTGATTGGCTGAGCAGCATCATCATGCCAAAGGCAGTGGTTTCCTAGGCTGCTAATTTCACTAACGTAGAAGTGAGAGAAAGTGGTTAGAGTACTCGGTTCCATCTGGGTCTGGATCCAACTCCCCAAATGAATGGATTATGCAGCCAAACAGTTTAATTTCTGCTCATAGTCTGTCTGAGTAATGCTTGGCTACCACACAACAATCTCCTCATTAGCCTGAAACACGATCTTGAAATTTAATACCCACAGCAACTTCTCCGTAAATTCAAGATAATCAGAAGCCTTATTTTTTAAGAATCAGTGGGAATCCCGTTACACGCTTGCTTTTTGTTGTTTGAACCTCACTGTGCCAAAAATCTGAAAAGTCTGTGTGCTGTCAGGTGTGTGTACCAGGGGGCGCTGTGTCTCTCTCGCCACCCTCCTCCTCTCCCTGGCCGACAACAGAGGGGTTTTCTCAAGCTCTGGTGTGCAGGGTACTGGAAAGGTATCTCCCAGGGGGTCTTCAAAAACAACAGAAAACAACACATAAGAGATGAGTCCCATTCAACTCAGCTATACAACGTTTCAGAATACGCACAACACTACACAATGTTTAAAAACCATGGCGGCTCACCAATAAAAGCGCTCTCGGACTCCAGCAGAGAACCTCGTGATGACCTCTGTAACAGACACAAATAACTCACAGTTTCTTTCAACAGTTTGCAGCTGAAGAACAGATGAAACCAAATCCATGTTTCCTCTCACTTACCGCAAAATTGTTTTGCCGTGGTGGAGACAGATCCAAATAATCTAAAAACAAAGACCGACAGCGTTAAACTTAATACCTCAGACGAACTGAAGCCTGGGACCCAGTCAAAAACCGGATCCAAGGAGTGACTTGTAGGGCTGAACCAGTTCCTGAAGTAAATCTAGTAACTCAATTATTAAAAACCCCAGGGAAAATTATTTGCCTTAAACCTTTATCTCCACAACTATATGGAACACTTTTTCTTGCAATGTGCATGAAATTCTGACCATGAGAATGATCAGACAGAAGCCCCGAATGGCCTCATTCATCCAAACCTACATTTAACACCAACACACTTACCCAACGGCTTATGTCCAGCTTTATTTGTAAAGACACGCAGTAAAATATTGCTATGATTTTAATGTTTTGTTATTATGTGTATGTAATGTTAATAATATGCCAGGTACGTTGTAGAAAAGTGAAACTGAAATGCAGACTGGTGCTGCTCTCACTCTACTCATCCCGTCACACAATCGCCAGAATTATATTCAGGTTGCCTAACAGTTATTTTCCAGTGACAGGTTTATATTCATTGTCCTCCAGCTTCTCACATCATTTTGTGTTTTTGAGAATTCACTTCTTGACAAAGCTGACAGCAGTGTATACTTAAAGGCGCGTTAATGTTTGACCTCTTCAGATGATGAATCAGGATATTACCAGGTACAAATCTGAGAAGACTTGATTGACGACAATCATGTCAAACTAAATTAAAAACTAACAAAATGTGACAAATTTCAATCTTTTCATTAAATAACTAACATTGCAGAAGTGACAAAAAAAAAGTGGAATTTCATTTTCACTTAATTGATTTAACGGCTTTCAAACTATTCAAGGCCCCTGTGGACATCCTAAACATCTCTGCACGCCACATACTACAGGAGCCAAACTGCTAAAGGCGTCTTTGTTTGTCATAATGTGTGGAGTCTTGACTAATATGAGAGGTGAGATGTAATCATCACAGATCTCACTCATGAAACATTTATGAGTAGATCAACACATAACTGTCATTGACACTAAAATACTGAAGGCTGCTGAAAATCCTGACTTAATCATAGACATGTGAGTACGTTCATGAATGCCCATCAATCATAAAGTGACAGTGCGCTCCCGATAGCCACTAATCAGCATAAATGTCAGCCCATGAATAGACAACGAATACTATATAAGGAAATGTGCATGTGTATTTCCTGCGGAAACGAAGCAGAGAAGAAAGAGACACAAACTTTCAGAAGGAGGAAAAAAAAAAAGTTATTTTGGGAGAAGTGGGATTAAGAGAAAAATAATCATTTTCTCCTGTGAGTGGAGGTGTGATACTCTCCTTCAGATCTCTGCTGGAGCTCCAACAGTCTGAGTCTGTATTGGGTGTCATTAAAAACAGCTCCTGCTGTGTGTGTGTGTGGTGGGTCAGAGGAGTCAAAGGCCTCGGCTTCAGTGGGTAACCCTGTCTCCTATGGATAGGCTAGACCTCCAGATAAAGCACATGTACAGATCCTCGAGGTGCCAAGCAAAAGAAAAAATAGCTACCAACAAATCTGTGTGTATGGATAACAACCTGTGCACGTGGACTTGTGAATGCACATGCATGAATCTGCACGTGGCTGTTTTTCTTGATCTGACACCTGAGGGCTCTGTAAACATGCAGGGATGTAAACAGGTGATATTCTTAGAGATAAACCAGCCGTCTCTCAGAGAGTTAGAGAGTTTGTCAGTTAGTCAGCTCACAGAGCCACAGCACTGACTAATTAATATTTGATTATCAGTGAACACACAGAAAACACATGTGAAAACAACTTTAACCTTATCTGAAGCAAAACGTGTTTTATGTGGATTTTTTAAATCACATCTAAATGACATGTTTCAAAGGTATCCGCCTATCGTGAACATAGCAGATGAATTTCTGATAAAAACAAGCGGTTCTTCACTTCCCTTTGTCAAACTTTGTCAAACTGTAGATATTGTGAGTAGCTACAAACAAACCAGACCTACTGAAACATAGATGAATGGTGGTTTGGCTGAAGTTTCCATTCTGCTCACAATCAACAAATTCATTCTTTTGTGAGTGAGACCCAATGTTTGCAAAGGTGTTCCTACAGAGCTTGAGAGGAAGAGGGGCCAACGAACCCAAGAACAGTCAATGGCATCAGTTTTTCAGTAGGCAAAATTTCTCTATCCAAATAAATATTTGAGGGATTTGAGCTTTCATTCTGGCAGGTTGATGTGCTGTTAAATTTGTCTAGAGTTTAAACTGCATCACTGTTGTGCATATTAATCATATCCTGATCCCATATCCAGACTGGTTCCCTGCACAGGTCTGAAGTGGATCACAAGTCATGATTAGATTGATTAGATAAAACGATAGGATGAAAATGTTGCCTTCAGCTTTTACCATCTTGGACTGTAGACCTCTGGCTGGTGAACTGGTGGTGAGGATCCCCAAAGTCTTGCCGCCTCCTGTTGGCTGTACCCACTCCTCCCAGTTTGGGAACATCACTAAACCCCAGCCTGGATTCACCATCTGACTCACAAAACCCAAAAAAAGCAGTCCCAGCTGGTAACATTGGTCTGAAATAGAAGACTACAGAGAATTTATGGCGAGTGTTTTACCTGTATATTTTAGCTGGAGGGAATCATGGATCCGCAGCAGGTTTCTGGGCTCAGCATTTCTGGAGGTTGGTCTTCGGACAGGCGCCTGGAGTTTCAGCCTGGCCATATCAAACACATCAACTGGGGTACGGCCCCGGAATCTGGACAAGTATTGACCAAAATACACACTGATGTCAAAAACCAAAACTGATGAAGCACCAAAGACACTCATTCACACTCTTGACTTTTATCATTTTTACGGCTAGGAGGAGAAAAACAGCTGACCAGTTTTTGTTTTTTTACAGGATGTTGATTGTCTCTTTATGACTTCATCACCTGGCAACCCACTGTACTATGGACGGCTGATTAATCTGATTTAACACTGAGTGTTTTCGTTTTAAAAAATACTGACAAAGCAGACTTAAAAACAATTAGCTGGATAAAGTGAGCGTCTGTCTGATAGTGTGTTTGAACAATTCATTCCAAAATCATAAATATCAAATATCAGCTGTTCTCAAATCTCTCAATGTCACCAAAAGCAACTACAGAATTATATATTTGGATTAAGGTTAAACTGTTTGGTTATTCAAACTGGAATAATATCCACGAGTAAAACTCAGAGACTGATCCCATTTGAACTCAAGTGAATCCATCCATACTGATGATTTTATGTTCTATTTGACTAAGTCCAGCAAACACTGAATTTCACATTAAAAACATGTAAGTGATATACTGAGGCTAAACTGATGCATCTGTCAGGGTCAGACCTGTCACTCAGAGGAGAGTCCAGTTCTTCCCAGTCACCCTGTTGAAGATGACCCTCAAGGCGCTTCTGTTCACTGCGGAGCTGCCGTCGAAGTGCAGAAAGCTCACTGAACACATTGTGCTGGTCTCCTAAAAACAAATACAAATACACACAGGCTAAACCACAGACGGGTGCCTCATTGGCATAAGTGGGCCTCATTTATAAGGGCCTGAAAGTTCCCAAACAAACATTACAAACAACTACCCTTAACCCTTATAGTGTCATAGAGGGGGGGGTGACACTTGACTGCCAGCAATATAAAAATCTGAACCTTCAAAGGAGAAGGTACTAGAGCCTCCAGGCCCACTCTCCCAGACTTATGAGAAGCTTCACCCACCAGGCTGTCAGAAAGCCAAACTCTCTCCCTTCTCTGTCACTTCCCCCCTCTACCCCCCAAAACACTGGACTCTGAACCCCCTCTCAACCCTGACTGGACACAAAGTATGTGCAGAGTATTTTTGTTTACACGAATGCTGACTCATCAAATGCTCTTTACATAAATAAAATAGTGCAGATTGTGACCACCACCTGCCCTTTAGGTCGTGTGTTAATATGAACAGCACAATCATCTTTCTGGTTGTTGGGTATGCATGTGTATGTGAGTGTGTTTATACATAGACACAATAGGCACAGAAGGTAGATGTGTACATATGTACCACTCCTCTGCTGTATTATACTTTTATCTATTGTATTTTTTTTTCTATCTCTAATATATTCTCTGTATATTTGCACTGAACAAGCTATTTCCAGGTATTTGGCATTTGTTCACCTTTAATAAGGACTGTTTTATAACTGAGAGGCTGGTCACAAATTATGGAACAGATTCTGCAACCTGCTGAAATATTTAAACACAACCACACAGCCTCTACAGTACCTGCAGCTCGGAGCTGATTCCTACAAGCAGGAACAGGGGGGGACTGGAGACCAGACAAAGAGCGCTCCTGACAGAGAAACAGGAAAACATTAAAGGTGTAAAAAAAGGTAACCCAGAGGAAATGAGATTGCACTGATGACTCGACTTAACCGTGAAAGAGCTGCAGAGAAAATAGTCTCTTTGAATCAATACTGTTTGGAAAAATGTGTCTGTGTGTGTGTGAAAAACACTCACAGAAAGGGGGGCAGGAGAACGCAGGCTGTCCACAGTGGGGGGCCTGGGGGTGTACTGGTGTAGCCCATGTTTCCTCTGTAAAGTGGGGATGGGGGGTGAGGGCTCCCTGTAGACCTACAGCACACAGCCAGCAGTTTACTTCATAAGGTTTGAAAATGGTTGATATAATGAAGTGTAGTTTCTCATGTGAATGTAATTCTCTTCAGAGATCGAGGGAGGACTACATCATCAAAATTGATTCAAGAAGTTTGATCAACTTTTCATTTGCTCATATGGGTCAATCCGCCGCCACCGACTGCTTCTGCATCCTAAACCGAGGCTGAGAGATGAATCTCACCTTGAAATGATCAGTACAAAATATTAAAGCAGGAGAAATAGAACTCTGTACAAACCTCTTCCACTCGAGCCTGCCTCTCTCTCTCGTACTGCCTCCTCAGTTCTGCGTTCTCTTTCTCTTCTGCCTCCTTTTTCTTCCTCTCTGCATCCTTCCTCTTCTGTTCAGCAAGCTGAATCAGTTCTTCATTCTTGGCTTTTTGCTGAGAGACAAAGAGTAAGACAAATGGAAAGAGGTGCGAGAAGACGAAAAAAAAATAACTGAAGAGAACCAGACAGAGAACAGACAGTGAACTCTCAGTTTTGTGGATCCGTACTTCCATCTCCTTTCGTTTTTTTCTCTCTTGCTCCTCTTCGTACTCCTTCTGAATGCGGGCCCTCTGCTCTGCCAACCTCCTCTCTTCTTTCTCTTCCTCTAGTCTCGTCCGTTCTCGCTCCTCTGCCTTTTTGCGCATTTTCTCATCGATCTGTTCACAAACTCCAGTTAATGAGACAGCATCAACCAAATACCACAACTCAAGAAGCCTGAATCACTTTTAATTTCAGGCTGTTGAACTAGGGCACAAATAAAACCTCTTTCTGGCTTGTGCTGCTGTAAACAAATTTATCTGTGTTATTCTAAAAGCAGCTTGCTACATTTTTAGAGGTCTAAATACCTAATGACTGCCTGGCAGCAAATGCGAAGCTCAATAAAAGCCACAGCAGCTGACTGGACCACCAGCTGTTAAAAGCTGTACCTGCTGTTTGAGGTAAGCTTTGTACTTGTCCTGCTCCTGGAGCTGTTGCTGGGAGGGCTGGTTGGCAAAGACATTGCCCCTGGCAAACAGGGGGGTTTGGACGTGGGCGAAACCTATCACAGGAGGGGGAGAAAAGAAATTCTGCTGTGAGTTTAACCAAATACCCTTTTCTGACTGATAAAATGATGATTACAGAATCTGTGTGACTTGTAAAGATTCAAAGGTCCATCAATAAGACAGCCTGTGGTGTGCAAGGAGCCTTCTCTGAAACTTTCACTGAAAGAACCAAAGATGTTACTCGACTAGGTTCAATTTTCCTCATTACACAGTGGGACAAACTGTGACGTTTTCAAGTGTAAGGAAAGTCCCTGATTCTGTGACTTATGTCTGGTACAGTACCTGAGACCCTCTCATTAGGGTCAGGGAGCTCCACCCGGCGGGCCGTGGTGGTGGCTGTGGCTCTTCTCTGCCACTGCTCTGGGTTAATGTAAGCCTCCTCGTTCAGCTTGTGCATCTGGTTTAGGTCAGCTGGGGAAACAAACATCAGGTTGAATGATAATAAGTCAGAAATATTCATGGTGTACAACTTTAAGAAAGAGCATCTCTGATGCTCTCTGATCTACCAATGAGGTTTCCAGTGCTGTCTCGAAGAGGGGCTCCTCCTCCTCCTCGACCCCAGGGCTGGTGGTTCTTCATGTCCATTTCCAGTTGGGCTTCATACCGTTCTGCCTCTTCTCTCTCCTTACGCCTCTGCTCCTGTTGCTCCTGGATCTGTGGTACAGTATTTTCAAGCTTATATCACAGTCCTTAAACCCCATAAGTTAACTTTGAACGCTGAGAAATACTCTCTGACCTCTTGTCTGCTTTTAGGTGTGAGTGTCATTATCTCACACTAGCTGAGTGCGGCAAGGTAAGCTCATCACTTTAACGTAGGGATGGGGATCATTCATTTGTATAGATGACAAGACTCTTCTGAGTCCTTATCAATACCACTGTTGAGTCTTTTCTATTTTTGTTTCCATTCAAACTATAGTACTTACACAAATATTTCACCAAAAACCTTTTTTTTCTGGACCTGACATTTAAAGACATGATGATAATGTATTATTTACTTTATACATAATTCTCTTTTCACCGACCCGACCCTGAAACTCTCAAAATGTAATCTTATATCACTTGGGTTAGTTAGCTAACTGGCTTTTATCCTGCTGAATCAACCTGGATTTCAATGTTGACTTCAACACTGGATGATGATTTTTACAGCAGCAGCAGCTGATGGAGTTGGTCAAAGCTTCAGACAGTCAAAGGTTCTGTGTTTTTTTTGTCTTGGTTTGATGCTCGGTGTTGACGTGCTTGGTCACTGAGGTTTTGTTTCCCCCTCATAAGAAATCATTTTCAAACATAAATAAAATTTTGTTTCGTCTCTGTCTTCAGCTTTGGTGGAATCGACCTGCTCCCATGTTCAGCCATTGTCCTGACCACTAAAATTCTTTGTCATGTACTTTTACACCTGTTCACGGTTCAGACACTTGATAAGAAAGTATCGATGTGTGTGCACCAACAATCTACTTGACACAAGGTGACTTAACTCTATGTACAGCAAAACCTCATGGGCCTTTTGATTTTGTTTTCGAATTTTGAAAAATGCTATATAAGGTATCTAATGGTTATAGATCCCTATCTCTACATTCAAGTAAATTTTACCACAAAATTACAATTAATCAAAATACTGAGTAAAACCAAAAATATAATACAAACCCTACAAGTTGGGACGTTGTGTTAAAAGTAAATAAAAACATTATACAATCTCCCACTGACCTGTCTCCCACTGAACATGTGTGGAGCATTATGAAGCGCAAAATATGACAACAGAGACCCCAGACTAGAGATCATCTGCAGTGACCCTGAACCAGCTTTTTAGGAACGAGTTAGTAAATCAAATTCAAAATGAGTGAATATCTACAGAAAAACATTTAAGTTGATCAGTTTGAACATTGAATATCTTTGTAGAGTATTCAGGTGAATTTAGGTGGAAAAAGTTCTGAAATCATTGTTTTCTTTTTTATTCATGTTTTACAAAAAAATCCAAACTTCACTGGTTTGTATAAAACTAAATCCAAGTGTGTGTCTGGACAAAAACACACATTTTATTTCATACAGAATAATCATATGTAATAAGTTAATTTTCAGATTTGAATTCAAACATAACACATATCTGCAGATAAAGGTTGTGAATACAACTCATGAGCCATTAGTGTTAAAACATACTCTCCAAAACCCAGAGGAGTAAAACAGGGGCATGCCTTAAAGGTACAGTGTGTAGAAATGAGGATATTCAGCAATATCTAGTAGTCAGATTCTAGACTGAAATGCTCTCTTGCTCACCCCTCCCCATGGGCGAAGCTGCAGTGGCCTTCAGGAACAAGCTCCTGTGATGCATGATAAGTGTAGTCCTCCATTTGTCAGATTTTAACCAACATGATCAACATAAATTCTTTTACACAACATTTGCTCTCCTCTTCCTCTTTTCAGTCTTCCAAGCAGTGCATCTCACTGAGCCACTCACCAAACACAAACAAGCACAGGCTGCTAGTTTGTCTGTGCTGTAGAAACATGGTAGTGTAATTCATTTTTGAATTTAGGTGATTGGAGCCTAATTTAAACATACAATGAATACTCCAGTCCACTTCTATTAAGGTATTTTCCGCTAAATGCTGCTATACTACACATTGTACCTTTTAAGGAAGGAACAAGAGGTGGATCCGTAAATCTGCAGGCTGATGGGAGCAATAAAGCAGAGGCAAAGGAAGTGGAGGGTTTGCAGTGAGACAAGGACTCTGACACTAATATTTAGGGCTTGAACAACACTAGCTCTGTGTCTTAACTACATCAATTTTACCTTGTTGTGAAACTCACTGCTTGATCTCCGGGAAGCATCCTGCCAAAATATCACATACCAGGATGCAGTGAAGTTACCTGATACCACTTAATTTCATTCTGCCTGAACTAAACAGATCTTCTTACCCATGCTGATGCTGCTCATGCTCAGCTGTTACAGGTGTCTGTATCCCATGAACAAGATTCAAAGTATCCAATAGCATGAGTTTAAAAATCTTTCACCACCTCTGTAAATTGTTCTGGCTTCATTTCACTTCATACTAAATCAACACACTCCCTATATTCCGGCGTGAAATTCAGTTAGGGTCAAACACACTGTAACACCGAGTTAGACAACCCCTCCAGAGATGAATGTTGCCGACCGCTTGCTTCTCTACTTATACCAACTGTAGTAATGACCGCATGATTGCAATACACAGTGGTCTGAGGAGTCATAAACAAACCTCAACCAAAACGCCTCTCTAGCCACAAATAATGCTCAGAACAGCACCTAACTTCATCAACAGTACATGTAGGGTCCCTGCAATAGTACTAGCTATCAAACATCTTTTTAGTTTTGCCTGATTTCTTTAGCAAAGAGACTCAACACAACTCACCCACTCTCCTCCAGCAACCGCTTGTTTGTAGCGAGACCTGAGGCCAATCCATTACTTGACGCAGCTCAAGGAAGAACATTTAAGATCATTTCTCCGCCATTTCATTGAAGTAATAATCATCATATTAATCATTGTGCACTGCAGACGCGGTAGTTCTTCTGCCTTAGCATCTCAGTCTGATTGCATTTCCATGAAGAAATGATCATAAATGTTCTTCCTTCAACTGCGTCCCCCCACTGTAGTCCGTAATGGACTGGTCGAGGTCTGGCTACAAACAAGTGGCTGCTGGAAGAGAGTAGGTAAATTGTGTTTGGTCTCTTTGCTAAAGAAATTAGGCAAAGTTAAGAAGACGTTTTATGGCTAGTGCTATGGCTATATATACAGTTGATGAAGTTAGGTGCTGTTCTGAGTATTATTTGTGGCTATAGAGCGGCTTTTTGGTTGAGGTTTGTTTATGGCTCCTCAGACCGCTGTGTATTGCTATCTGCGGTTGTTACTAAAGTTGGTATAACTAGAAAAGCAAGCGGTCGACAACATTCATCTCTCGAGGGGGGCTGTCTAACTCAGTGTTACGGTGTGTTTGACCCTAAATTCATTTTATGCCAGAATATCTCTTTAATTCATGTATCCTGTCACTTTTTTTATTTTGACAGATCTGCCAGATCAAAATCTCAGGACCAAAACTTCTCTTCTCTTTATATCCCTAAACTGAAATGTCTTGTTTACAAGAATGCATGAAAAAGGCTGATCTGTTCAAGGCAGTTTCACATGTCAAAGAAAAAGCTGCTTCACCGACCTGCTGCTTCAAAGCATCTCTGTAGCTCATTATTCTGTCTCTGGGTGATCGGGATTTCTCTGAATGGAAGATTCTGACTTGTGAGTCCACAGTGGTTGCTTCACTGCTGGGCCTGTGAGGAGAGTTACAGAAACACACATTTCAGACTTGACCATGATGTTTTGTGCAATCCAGTATCTCACTAAAATGGCATTTGATTTTATAGATCCAATTTCAACATGGTAAAAAGTCAAAATTGAAATTTAAGTATCAAAGCAGAACCCTGCAAATATTAGGTTAGGCAGTGGAAGACAGTATCTTACATTATATGTTATCATTTTTGAGATCTGCTTGTGCACAAAGACATTTGTATCAAGTTGATTAACCTGATGGTTAAGATGCATGTGTGCTGGATGAGCAAATACCTAAACTGACACTTCAGAACTATTGATAGCCATTGTCTGACCATTCTTTGCAATTAAAGAAGATATTTACTGTCTTGGAGCATCTGGAAAGCTGCTCCCACTGTGCTGGCTGTGAGGGCTGTGGTTACCAGACAGACAGGGAACAGCTCCCCCTGGTGGTGCATTCCAGTAAGGCATTGGGAGGCCAGCCCCAGGAACAGAGAGGTGACCATCTAAACAGACAACATGACTTAGAGTTGTGAGGATAACTTGTGCAGCCTACTTCTGATCATTACATTGTTCATTACATTATCATCAGAACATAACAACTGTCATTTAAAAAAGGGGGTGCTTGCTTACAGTAGGCCATGTTTGGGTCAAGTAGGTTTCTGGTGCCATAGTAGTGATGGGGCTCTCCATATGGGCTCCTGTAGGCTTCACTGAGAGTCGAAGGAGGATGAGGAGGAGGGAACAAGGGAAGTCTAGAAACACACAATACAACATCATGAATGGCTTATTTTGCATTCAATCCAGAGCTACTTCAGTTTAATATACATCAGAGACACATCAAATTTACTGCTGTAAATCGCTGTCATGTAATTCATTGCATTTATTGAGTGAGGACCTTTATGAGGCTACATCAACAGAAACCATAAGAATTGTAACTTGTAAGCTACAAGAGCAAACAAAACCACCCGCCACAGGATTGATTTTTCTGTTATCAATGACTGAAACCACTTCGGAGGGTCACAGAGTCAGACAAGGAAAATGACTGTACAATACTGAAACAGCCTGATTTTACCGTCTCCATTGCAAGGGAGTGTCAATGATTGAAACATCTGACCAACAAAAAAGAGCAGGAAGAGTCTTTTTTGGAAAACCAATAGTTTTTGACGTACAGGACAAGATCAGCAAAAATGCAAGCAGTATCTGTCTCTCCACGAGGTCCCCAAAGTAAACACAATCCAAAAAGTTTTTTAAAGGAACATTCACTCAAGTGAAATGTAAAGGTTTACCTGGGAGTGTCAATGGCTCTGGGGAAGGAGGAGGCAGAGGGCTGGCTGTTAGGAGACAGACCGTCACCCCCCAGTCCCAGGGCAGAACTGTATTCCAGCAAAGGAGACTGGAAGGCCACATGGGGCTGCTCAGGGGGAGAAGTCTCTCTGTCTTTTACGAATCTCCTTTCATGGTAAGACAGACCTCTGGATGAGGATTTCTCCTCTCCTGTTGCTGAAGGCTCCACAACCTGATGATCCTTTCTCCTGCTCATACCAAACTGTCTGATTCGGTCCGGCTGGTTGGTCAACAGAGAAATGAAATATTAAATGATAATAAAATGTGTTCTGGTGGGTTGTGGGAAAAAAGCAGGAGCACAAGACTGACCTTGTTTGAAATGATCAAATCAAATCAATCAGGAGGTTGGCTCACTGGTACACTTTTATTTATAAGGCCATGCTTGGACTGCTGCCCTATACATTTGTAATTTAATCACACAGAGAAGTGTTGATTCTTACAGTTTGCGTTCAAACAATAATTTGTTGCTCACTGTTCTATTTGCTCACACTGAGCAGGGAAAAACAGGCTTTTGTCTTCTCTGCCTCTTCTACATGGAACCTGTTGCAAAAAGACAGGAAACTAAAAGACCTTATCTCATTGAATGACTTTAAATCCAGACTGAGAGCACTTGAGAGAGCCTCCTTAACGTGTAACTGTTTGATCTAATTTGTATGTCATGTTAATTGTGTTGAAACTTCAACTTTTTGCTGCCTTAGGGCCAGGACTCCCTTGAACAAGAGGTTTTTAATCTCAATAGGACATTCCTGGTTAAAACAAAAGTTAAATATAAATAAAATCAAGAAAGTCAGAGTGAGATTTTGAGACTGATTTTCACCTGGCTTTAAAAGACAGGAAAGTAAATACTAGGTCAAAATCACCCTTTTATATCGGTGATAAAACTCTGATCATGATTCTGCCATTGTATTTTAGGTTTTTTAAGATTATTTTGCTGGTTACTTTCAAATAAAACCAGACTAGAAATAAGTCTAACATTAAGTCCAGTGTTCAAAAAAGAACGTTGACGTGGATAAAACTTTGAGCACACCCAGTCTCAGACATGTTTGCTGTATTCATAGATAAACAGTGGATTGCAAAGCTACAATAAAGCTCAGGAAAACAGCACTCACTCCTGCTGAGAACATCAATTTACTCCACATGGTAATAATCCAAAAGGGGAGGTAGTGTAACTTCAACCGAAGAGGGACAGAGGAATCAGAGACTGCTGGAGTCTGAACTCAAACTTCTAGGCCTGGTGTTGTCATATTCAACGTGCAAAACTGTATATACTGCAGAGTGTTTGTTTAGCCCGTCAGTCTGGTCTGTGCATGATCAATGAAGTCAACATATGTCTGTGGTTAAGCTGCAACAGATGAGGACATAATGTGCTGATACAATGATATCTCTAGACTGACACTGCGGACACTCTCTGATCCTTCACCTTCTAATATCAACCTGTGCAGTGAATGGCATCAAATCACCTTCTGATACTGAGCTTGCAGGTAAACACAGTTTATGAATTATGTCATCAGCCTATTTATTTTTCATTTCACAGACTTGAACTGCAAACATAGATAACCAGCAGCTATGGTTATGTATTCCTTGTCAGACAGTTTGGGTGGGACTCTGTATTCAGCCATTGTGAGCATAAAAACTGTCAACAATCTTTTAAGCTAAAGTCAATGTTGTTTCCAGAAGCCACTGACCTGTTTCTCAGGATCATTTGCCCCAGTTGCAGCAACTTTGAGCTCCAAATCTTTCTCCCTGCAATAAGTTTGACAGAGTTACGCATAAATGTACCGCACTCAGTAAGAAGGGTGTTCAAAAAATGAGATTCAGGGTCCTGCTCATTTATAATTTTAAGAGGAAAGGTATGTGTGATAAAGACGGTAGAAGTCCTTAACTTCAAATAGGTGAGATAATAGTTTCTAGTCTTCCTGCAAACAAGTGATCTGCCCACTTAAAGAGATTAGTACTAAAGTACCTCTTTTTGTTTCTGTGTTGCTCAGCTATCTGCTCCTGCAGCTCCTGTCTGTAGCACTCCTTCCTCCTCTGTAAGGCATCTTTTGTGTCAGCTAATCCTGAAATAAATGAGAGTAAAACAAGATTATCATTCATAGTTTGTGGCTATCATTTAAAACACTTATTTCACTTTAACCAAACCAGTACTCCAAAAGACACCACCTAGCCGGGAGAATTAACACAAGGTGAATCTTATTTGAGAATAAGCACTTCTTAAAAGTTCATATTTATAAATGTTTGAGTTTTAGTTTTGAAGCTAACAACTCAGCTCAGATTGTGAAATGTGTATCAACCTATTATAAGGCCAGTGGCAAACTCTGCATCCTCTTTTCTGCTCAGTGCTCTGGATCTCCAGCCTCCTTTTGTAATACCTGCTGGAGTCTCCCCTTTGTCCCTAGGAAAATCCAGAGAGAAGCAGCAGAATATATTAGGACAAAAAATTTTGCTCTAAACAAACTAATCAAAGGGTTAAAATTTCCTCCAAGTACCTGCCATCAGTCTCTTTGGATCGTCCCCTCTCATAAATGTCCTCAACCCGTGTATGTCTACTCTCAGTCCCCTTGAGGTCTTCCTTGAAGAATTCATCCTCCTCTGACTCCTGATCTATTGTCTTCCCAAGTCTGTCACGTAGCCTGAGGGGGACTGAGGACTGCTCTTCATCCTTCTCAGTGCAGAGGGGCTGGACCTCTATGAGATGCAAAGTCCTTTGCAACCCTCGACTTCCTTCTGTTAGAGTAGCTGCATCTCTTCTTAAGAGGCGTTGCTGGCTGGGGAGTATATCAGTCTGGTCTCCAATCAAGTTCAGCTGAAAGAGACAGGATTTTAGTCTGAGGCTGAATGAAGGGTCTACAGAACAGACCACATATTCAGTATTCAAGCCAGTTGGCAGTGCACTTCTCAAACACATTTATCTTGAATACACACACAGTGATCAACCGATTAGAATTTTTTCAGTGCTGATGCTGACACAGATTATAAGAGAGCAGGTTTGCAGACTGCTGATATATAATGTCAATATTATATTATGTTGTTTTTTTTATTCTTGTTTGGTTTTATTTTTGGCTTGGTTCCTTTTGGCATTTGACAAAAATACAGCAATTTAATAATATTTACAACTTTAAAAAAATAATCTAACACACATGGTTGTTTTGGCCAATAACATGTTTTAGAAGGATTTTGTAATGAATCAGTGGAAAGGCACAGATATTGGGTTATGCTGTAGATTACTAAACATGTCTGGTATTGCTGTCAATACTAAATACTCTAAAATACAACAATATTAAAGCCCTTGAGAATGACAGTTTTGGATTTGATATGCTGTTAATGTGAAAATGTGTTTGTTAGGAAAGGATATGGTGATATCTGGTGTTGTCTTTATGATGCCAATTATGTCAAAGTGCTAATTATATGCCTGATTGATCAGCCGACCACTTTATTGATCTTTCCTTAATACATATCCTGCCCATACCCTTCACCTGTGTCCATCTGCTCCATCCATAATAATTATATATTATAATAAGTATTTATCCTCCGCTGATGTACAGTTTTATTACCCAGCTGTCAAATCAATCTTTATTGCAAATACTTAATTCTGACAGGTCAAAACCCTTCTATAATTGTTATTAATTTTTAGAAGCATAAGGAAACGCTAGGGTCAACCCCACATGTCATACACATCTATTCAATATGAGGAAAGTCACACAGCACATTTAGTATAACTGCTGTTGGTGATTTCACCTCTCCCTGTTGCCAATGTGACAAAGACATTACTTTCTGACAGTGTTAGTGGGTGTTTACTGACCGACCAGTCACCAGCAGAGGAAAACAAGGGAGGAGGCAGAACGCCACAGAAATGAACAAGTGAAGGTAAGACGTACAAGAGGATGAGTCGAAGAGACATCAACCAAACTGAAGAAAGCAGAAACAAAGCAACAACAATGTACAGCACAGTGTGGGTAAACAGGACTGGCTGAGCAAAAAGAAGTTACAGTTAATTTCTGCATCTCTTAAAATACCAACAGTTAATGCAGATGTTTTGACTTCGCCATAAATACAGTATATGGTTTAGTGCGATTTATAAGAACTGAGCATAATAAAGCGTTTCCATGAATGACACCGCCTCTAAGTTCACTGTTGAAAATACCTTTGTCACAGAAAAGCTAAAAATCAATAAAACAATAAAAATGATAAAGTTATTTCTAGAACACATGGCATCACCATGTTTTTTGGTAAGTGGGTAATTAGTATGATAATATACAGTTAGCCAGTGAGTATGTCATAGAGTCCTGACATAGAGACACCTTCATGAACCAGCAAACTGCACATTATTCCTGACATAATTAAAAGCATAACTGATAACTACAGGCATTGGTAACAGTTCCTGTTTCATTGAACTATTTAATTTCAACATTGTTTTGAAATAGTAACTATTGTATTTTAATTATTTTTCTGTTTTATAAAAACTATTTAAATCATTTCTCCATAACATCGAGCAACCGTACTCAACAGTTTACTACTTCTACATTTTTCCACCTGTAACAAATTGTGTCTCTCCTCAGCCCCATCAACCATTTCCATATTACCCTCAGGTAACAAGCATAAAATTCAGAGGATCTACACTGGGAATGTTAATCAAGCGAAAACACAATTACCTTGATGGACCTCCTGTTATTAAGGTGCATTAATGGCCCAGACTGTGCAGGGTCCAAGTGCTTCTTCTGTAAAATAAAATGAAAATAACACTGCATTACTCACCCTTCAGAGAGACCAAGACTCAACTAAAGGGGACAAAGTTCTTCAAAATGACAAAGCAATTTGTGCTTTTCAACTTCACCACATTACTGGTTAATTGTAAAGAGTGTAATTTACCCTTTTATCACCCCTAAATCTTTGTGATTGTTTCTTGGATTCTGTGATAATTTATCATTAC
This sequence comes from Xyrichtys novacula, assembly GCA_962446985.1. Classification (NCBI taxonomy): domain Eukaryota; kingdom Metazoa; phylum Chordata; class Actinopteri; order Labriformes; family Labridae; genus Xyrichtys; species Xyrichtys novacula. The sequence continues at coordinate 7,302,612 of OY660869.1, forward strand.
ATCTGCACAAACTTGTTTCATATCTGACACCAACTTCAAGTCGTAAACTCTTTGCAAACATAAGTCAAGTGACATTTTCAGGCTACATTATACACTTTATTAGAACATACCAAACAAGCTCTGTCAAGAAGGTCATCATTACCCATTTCTTATGCAGGAAGAGTGAATACGGTTAAGATGACTGCTTTACCTTGTTTCTTGTATGTTGTTTATATCATTCTTTTTCTTCTTCAAGGAGATCAGTAATTTGATTACTTTCTTTGTTTGGAGCAAATCTGTCTCAAGAATGAGAAAATGTTTCTGAAGGCGCTGAAGTTAAGTTATTACTACTGGGCTGCAAATACAAATTTAATGGGTATCCATTCAGGGGAATAATCTGGCTAGCACTGAACTAGAAAGCAATCCATCAATTTGCTTGTCTCATTACAGTGCTCTTCAGTACCTGTGGCTTCACATCCTCAGATACATAATCCTGTCCTCAAGCAATCTCTAAAATTTTGTTTCCGTTTAGAGTTTATCAGTTATCCCTATTTTCACCCCTGGTAAATAACCATCTTTTTCTCCCTTCCCAAATTGAAACCACAGTTCTTATTTGTTCTTTTCAAAGATAAGAAGAACTTTGTTCATCCCAATGGGGACATTTTTTGTTAAATGCACATTTGTATTATTTAAACCACTGTAAGAGAAAGTATAATGTGTAATATTCCTAAAACATTTTTTTTCAGATTTTGATAAATCAAAATCTTTGCGAGTTAACACTTCAGACATCCACACACTGGCCTTGAACCTGTACATAAAAGATATTTCTAAAATCTACATCATGATCCAAGATACCAGTCTACCTTCATCGGAACAAGAATATCGGCATGGCAACAGGACCTTAATATTGAACTCTCTAGGGAGTTTTGGCAACTTTGTATGGACTGCATTCACACCATTTCTGTTTGTATCAGACTGTTTTATTTTAAGTATTACACAACTTACAGGACAAGCTCACTACAATAAACCCTAATGTCAGTCCATACCACATTCACACAAATGACAGGCTGCACCCATGGGGGCAGGGGTCTTGTCCAAGGACACTTCAGCATGTGGACAGCCCTGGAATTGAATCTCCGAGATTCCAAATGGGAGACAACCAACTCTTCTACTGAGCCATAGCTGCTCCTTAAACAGGAGAAATGTTATTCATTTTAGACATTATTATCATTATTATTATTATATGAGTATTTGCCTGTATGTGTATAGATTTATATTCACTACAATTACAGCTGTAAGCTAAATTATTTTGCACTTTTCCCTTTTGCTGTAATATAATTACGCATGTATTTATTTTAGCTGTTTCCATATTTGTAAGATTAGGGCTGGTGAGCTATTGGGGTATTTGTTTTTGTTTGTAAAATGAAATAATATGAATAAAGTCTTGAGAAAAAACGGGACAAACACCGTCAACGAGATCCAATACATTCAGTCTAGAAAATGGTGCTCTTAGGGTGACAGAACTGGATCACAGATGCAATGCGGTCATGGATGGCACAACATCAAGCGCTCGGCTTCCCAGCTTAATAAAAAAAAATGAAATAATGTGACATAAAAAAAACAACAAACCTGGATCACACCCTGAACTGATCATCAAGTTCAGCAACAGCCTTTTACAAAGTAAACAGTTATGTATGTGGAAGTTACCTGAGCCATGTAGCGTCTATAGTCCATACGGAGCTCATGCTGCAGCCTCTGTTTCTTCCTCTCATACTCCACACCCAGGGGAAGACCCAAACTGCAATTCTCCTCTGACAAAATACAATCATCAGTTTTTAAAAGCAACACATGGCGACGGGTTTCATGCCAATACAGGAAAATTGTTACTTTGAAGATCAAAAACTACAGTGATACACATTGCTCTGTGACAGGGGTAACTGATAGATTTCACCTATCTTGGCTCATTCAACCCAAAAAAACTGAAATGGAACTGTACTAGAAAACTTAGAGGAGGGATATTTGAATATGTACCATACCTCTCCTCTGTTCTGTTGACTTGGGAGGTATGTTCTCCTTTGAAGTAGATCCATACACCCTCTGAGGTCAAAAAAGGCACAACAATATCACCACAACAGGATCATCTCTGTAGTTTTTTCATACAAAAAGTTTTTTTTAAATGATTTTTCTTGAATTGCAAAGTTAAAAACAAAGTACAAACATTTGATGGTTGTCATGTTTTTCTCTTGTGACACAAGAACACAGAAGAAATGCGTCATTAACTTAGTGTATTTTATTTACACACACAAAGTGTATGGTTAAACACAAGGTCAGGATTGCTCAGGAATCTGATCAAGTTGATATTTTTTGTCATGAAAATATACAATCCTGGACCTTAACCTAAGTCTGAGAAAACAAGATCAGATTCATTTACTCAACAGTCATCATCCCAACACACCTTTATTTCCATGTAAGGAGGGTCTTGCTCCAAACAGGCTTTATCTTCTGCTACTCTGGCCTTTCGCTCCTTGATGAAGCTCCCAAGCTCATCATCCATCTCTTTTTGGCTAAGTCATACAACCCAGCTGAGAACAGAAGATGCTGTGCTATCCCATAGTAATCACTACAACACAGGACAGAGTCAGCAGGAGGAATGACTGACAGTAGCAGATGGGCAGCAATTGCTCGGCAGTGAAGAGTTGACTCCCTCCAATTGGGGTTAACTAAGGTGGGGGGGCAGAGTACCCTAAAAACACACAGAAGACAGGCGTTGTCACATGGTTTGTTGTCACAGCAGATCCATGGTCAAATATCAATATAAAATAAGAGACATTCTGCTGTAGGTTTTGTCATGACTTGGCTCAGGTGGTCACAACGAAAAAAGGGGAGACACACACCATGTATAAGGTTACATTGTCTTGCTAAAACAAGCAAGACCTCGACTAAAAGTCATCTACTTCACAGCATTACAGGTGCTTTTACAGCTGTGCATGCTACCTATGCTATGTGCACCACCACACCATTAGCAAAGCTGGCTATTGGCATTTATAATATGCTGGCTGGATCTCTCTCATTTCCAGTCCAATATAATCATTTTTTCTGTCGAAATAGTTCATGTTTTGTCTTTCTCATTCATGAGGTTTCAAAGTTTACAAAAGTCTCACATTCTGTTTATACTTCGATTGTACGAAGGTTGTCAGCCATCTAGAAAACAGGGCTGTAGAATTCTGCACCACGACAGCTCAAATGATCTGTATCAATCAGCGTAATGACATCATTGTAAAGTACAGTGACACAGTAGAAGTGAAGAATGTCTGGATCATGGTTCATATTGATTAACTGTACATTCGAGAACGTTACTGTGTCTTTAATTTCGCTGTTACCAGGCAACCACAATGAATACGAGCGCGTCATACTCTTCATAGATGGCGTTAACCCGCTTAACGGTGTTAGCTTAACAGCTATCACTCTCATAAAACCATGAGCTGTCTTTCCAACGACACAGATGCTAGTAAAGCTGTGTGTAATAATATTACTGAAGAATGCTTAAAGTTATTCATAGCTGACGTTTCATAGCTTGTTAGTCTTACAAAGGAAAAAGCAAAGCACAAAACTGCCACAGCTAAACGAAGAATGACTAGCTTTTCAACCAGCAACCGCTGTCTTTGCACTTAACTGTCGCTTTAACAGTCTTTTTTGTAAACACAAACCTACCTTTCGATAGAGCCTAAATGGACAGGGCAAAATTTACAAGCACTAAAACGCAGGTGGGGGTTTCTTGGTCATTTTCTGATCATCTGTGAGCCCAAACACTCCCAAGTAGATCATGCAACCGCCATTTCCGCTGTGAACTTTCAAAATAAAAGCCCGCGTCAGGAACCAATGCAATGTTTCGATAACCCTGCTTCGGGTTTTAGTTAAAAAATAAAACTGAAAGAGCTGAAGGACGAGATAATATGAATGTCTGGTTTTTTTGGTGGATCCGTCGTTTATGGCACAGAAGAAAATCCCACTTTCCTGCACAATGATTGTATTTCTTTGTTGTCTGTGCTGTTGTCTTTTTTCTATTGTTAATTTGATCATGGAAATGTCTAAAAGAAATAGAACGACACATTTTAAAGTCGTATTTTGAAGACAAGGTGCTCCTCTTGCATTCAGAGCTTTATTTCCTCCTGACTTAAGTCACATCCTTGCTCAGCTGTGTGGCAGTGTTTACCAGCCATACTCACACCCTTCCTCTCTGTGACTGCACCGAACCTCTGGGAACAAATGGCCCATTCACAGGCAAGAGGGGAAAATATCTGAATACTATCCCTACACAAAACCCCGCGATTATTTTTATTAAAAAGGAAAATGCAGATTTAAAAATTAGTTCACTGATGAACTTTTCTATCCATTTGCAGTAATGTCTGACACCAATCGCAAGGCATGTTAATGTAAATTATTTATCTAAATATAGTCTCAATGCAATGAAAATACTCCTGAAAGTTGCTACAAAGGTGTAGTTTTCACAGCAACTGCAGACTTTTTGTATAGAAATGTAAAATCTAACCATAGTCTACTTGGACTTAATACTTGGGAACTGTGTAACAGCAGAAAAGGAGATTTGTTTTTGTAGAAAAGTCCATCAAAATTGCTTACTTTATTCTTTTTCTCCTATTCCATTTTAAAAGCTGCTTTTTTGTTTTTGTTTTTTTTTTTTTAAATTTGATTTCAGCTTGTTCATGTCTTACTGGAAAAGTAGAAGTACGTAAAAAAAAGACTAGAAGTTAACTCATGGAGATAGTTTTTTGAAGAAAAGTGTCAGAATATGATGACACTGGTAACATCTTCCATAAAAAGTTAACCTTTCCTTTTATATAGACATCTCCCCAAGCAAATCCTTCAATCCAGACTGCTGTTCATAACCATCTATACCATTATCTCTTCTTACAGCATCAACTGTAGAATACAATACAAAAAATAACATTTATCTGGATTTATTTTATACCATTTGGTGTTTTCATCTTGAGGACAATCGATCTTTAATATCCAGACTTATTTTAATCCTAATAACTTTTGAAGTTAGATAAGATAAATTTGAAATACCACATCAGGTTTTATTTATTTGATATTTTTATTGCTTATATAAACGCTCTCTAAACAATTTTTGGTAAAAATAAAATCTATCAATAATAATCATAAATAAAATCATCACAATGACTGTTACTTGACATTATATTGCACAATTATAAGCCTTAACAAGAATCACAGAGAACACAAGTGTTGTTGCTCAGGTTGTGTGTTGGAGGAATGTTCTGAGGTCCATGGGCAATGACACACCTCTTGCCTGCGAAGGACAATAAAAATCTGAACCTCAACCATAGGTGCTGCATCAACTCAAGGGCATTGAGTTATCAGCTGTAGAAACTGTTGACCAAACAATCAAGTGTTTACTTTTGTAAGTTCATACCCTGCCTGTAATCTATAGACCACATGATTAACACAGAAACAAAGATCTCTTCTTAATGGTGTTGTGGTACAGATCCGGTGTTAAGATAAGAAAAAGAAGTAACAATGTCACAAAGTGTCAAAAATTCAGTTTGGTTCTGTGTGAATGTGGACTCTGAACTACAGACAGACACAAATAGATCAGTACCACAGCACAGTCAAACAGCAGCCTCTGTCAGCCTGGCGTCAGGTCAGCTTTTCATCGTTTCACAGCAAAGTTCTTCCAGCTGCTTTCTGTCTAAGGTTAAACCAAAAGGCCGTCACACTGTCTTGCTTGGCAGTTTAATGGATCAGCTACAGAAAGGCCAAAAGGATCCAAAGACTCTGTGTATTGAGCGAGTGTGTGAGTTCAGATGTTGTCCACCTCTGCTCTGAGTTCAGGACATACTTCCTTGAGTAACATCTCCATCAACACCTGAAGGGGGACAAAGAGACAAAATAATTTGATTACCAGCAGTAGTTACAAATTGTAAATCTTTGTGTCTCACAAAGATGTTTTTTTACATGAGTATTTGTCATTCTTACATAAAGAAGATGTTTGTTTGCACTAGCCTCCTGTAGGGCATTAAAGATCTTGATGATTCCATAGCGAGCATTTTGCTGGCCAACTAGATTTGCTAGTGCATCTGATAAAAAAATAAAGAGGTCTGAATGAGACAAAGTTAACAATCCATATTTCAGGTTAAGCAAAAATGAGAGATTAACACGTCACAAAAATGTTCTTCAATGGTTACCTGGAATATTGTCAAGTAGTTTCTGTTGAGCCCGTTCCTTGGTTTCACTGCGTTCAGAGTCAGTTCGGACTTTGACGTGAGGTGCCAACTTCCCGTTTGGCCAGAAGGTGTCCCTGAACACACTAATGTAACACACCAACATCTGCTCACAGAAGATCCAGTTTACTGTGTCCCGGATCTGTCTGATGTAGGGCATGAAAGATGTCAGTCTAACACTTGATCTCAGAGAACAATACAACTAACACAAGAAACAGTTTCATCACTATAGAGCGGGTTATGAAAACATAACAACTTCCCTTTTGGAGATTCACCCTCCCCTTTTCCCTTTTTTATACAAATTAACGTTCACATTTTTAAAATAAATTTGACGAATGATACAGCATATTTCAACAGTACTGGAGATATGAAAAAGTTAGCCAGAGAGTTGTTACCAGATACTCGAGCCTAAAACACCTACACAAAGGGATGGGCACCAGTAGAGTTAAGCATCGAAATAGATGCCCAGATAAAGACTAGAGGTACATACCAATATTAAGGTTTTAGGGTACACACCTTCAGTGTTTAAAAGACTGTTTCCAGTGCTTATTTGGGTTGGGGTTCATGAGAAATTTAGCATCACCTGTGGCTTTTTGGGTCAACAGTAAACCCTTTGCAATACAAGTCAACAAAGCAACAGCTTTCAAGAAAGGACTGGGGCAGTGATAAGGTTTTAATTTCAGTTATGATTTCAGCTGACCACAGTCCGGAAAACTAAGTGATCAAGATTAAAGTGTTACAGTTTAATCCAGCTCTCACTTTAATGCCACGACTAGGAGCTCAGATTGATGGACAACAAAATCTATCAGACCCACAACGACTACCAGGCAGAATGGCAAACAATGTCTCAAAATATAACCTCAAGTCTTGACATTATAAAGACGAGAGGATTAGAAAGGCTGAATGATAGGTTTGATCTCAGCCCATGATAAAGTGTATGCAGTAAAAGAGCTAAGGTTCTTTACTTTTTGATAACAGTGTAAGAATACAATACTACACAAGTTAGTCTTGTGTTTAATTTATCATCATCAAAAATTAAGTCAAAGTTCCTAAAGTGAGGTATTTATGCAGTAAATGGTTCCTGCCAGTACTGAAACATGATTTTTTTAAATTCATATCAGGTTTACTGCTGTATTATTCAATACCATTCTTTCTTTTGCTGCCGTAAACACAGAAAATGTCCTTGTAGTGGGACAAATCAAAGTGTATCTTATCTTGTCTTATTTACCTCATTAGTCCAGTTACACAGACAGTGAGGCTTTGGCAGACAAAATAAAGGTTTTTGTCTTTATATTTCTACTTTTTTTTGTGGTTTTTCAAAATGTTCAGAATGTTAATGTTTAAGTTTAGCATACAATGTAGACGTCAAATTAGTTGCTATAGTATTCAATCATGATCTCAGTATCAATCAAAATAATCAGGATTATTTTCCCTCAATCAAGCAGTTCGATTGCAAGGCTGGAACTTTAGTATTCGTGCATAGTAACAGGGGAAATTTACATTTTTCATTGAGCGGAAAAGCTTAGTGTGATCATTTCTTTTAAGGAGATAAGGGCAACAATAGTCTTATATTTCGTCCTGAAAAAAACTCTTCACTTTGCTCTGAGTGTCAAAGGGAAGGTTCAACTAATGATACAAAAATATCTTTGGAGGAGCAGGAGCTTTTACAGTTCTACTGCACATATTTCTGTTCCTCCATTATTAGATTTGATTAGATACAACTTCATTTATCCTTTTGGGGAGGTGACCTCAGGGAAATTAAAAGTTATTAATTACAGACTCAGGAAGTGACCATGGTGAATCCATTTACTACTCTTCAGTTTTTCTGTGAGCCCTCACTTTGACAGTCCTTGAATGCCTACTTGCTTGAACTTACTTGTTGATAGTTCGTCCAAATGTCACCTGGACTAGTGCAATAAGAGTCTTCCTCACCCATTTAAACACTGAGGACAGAAGGAGAGGGGAGCTGATGAGATAAGGTTATTCACAAAGGGTAAAAAAAACAAAAACACTTAACTGTTAGCCATAGAGATAGAGACAGTTATCTACATATCCAGACCTCTCTCTTTCATGACATCAGAAAGTCAAATCAGTCATTCAACAGAAACTGTGAACTGCTCACTTCCTCTGAGTTCAAAAATCTCTCCTATGAGCATGAAGCAGGGTTCAGCCAAGGCATCTTTCCTTCCGTCTCCTTCATCACCATAGTCTGACAAGTCGCTGTCTTCATCAGCCTCCTCCTGTTACAAGCACATACACAGATCAGCCGCCATCCAATCAGGAATACATGTACAACTTTGTGTCTCTTAAAAAACACATATGACAGTGTACCTCCGTGTGTGAGAAGAAATCTCCAGGTAGCCTCTCCAAGAAGGAGGCCAGAGAGAAGGAGGACTTCTTCTGGATTGACATCACCTTCAAAAATTGAACCAATATATGTCACTCTAAAATACACAGAATAGAACAATGATACAACAGTTTTAAGTCTTACTATGTGTTTTATAGAAAGCTGTGAACAGATAACAATATTGCCCTGTACACCTGGCAGAAGTTCCCCTAAATAATACTTTGAATCTAGTTGTTGTCGATAAAAGAGGAATAGGCAACACTTGTAGGGCTCCTGTAGCACTAGCAACCCAGACTGTAAACAATGGGCTTTCTACCAAACTTCATTTACAAAATCCTTATTCCAATCTACAACCTGAGACACCTTCTCAAGCTTCTCAGTGGTCTATTGTAGCAAGAACATATTAGAGACTTGTCTACCATAAAATTCAAGTACAGACACAAAATTACCTTCAGATGCTCAGGGGACGGGCTGAGGAACGCATAGAGAGCCTCTGACTGGCACAATCGCTCATCTGCCAGCAGACGCTACACACACACACACACACACACACACACACACACACACACACACACACACACACACACACACACACACACACACACACATAATCATCACATAAAAAAATGTACAAAATGAGATCCTGTGAAACAAAAACATATTTTGATGGTTTGCAGGTGATTTAAACTGAAACTTTTCACTGGCAAAAATCAGAGAGAAAAACTAATTATCAATATTGCAAAACTGAATAATTTTGTTAAAAATGCTTTTTATTATTAACGCCATCAATACATTTCAAAAAGTTGAATATGTTGTTCCAGAACCTGCAAAAATATTGTTTAGCAACTACTCATATCATGGACACTTGAGCCTCCCTATAGTGTCATGAATGCTGGCCTTTGACCTGTGTGGTCCCTCTCCTTGTTTGAGCAGAGGGTATCATCATTCTTGATTTCCAAAACAAATGTCATATTTGACATCATCAGGCTACACAGGACAGCTGTTTTGTTTGTTTTTTTTAAACAGACCCTGCCCATGGAAGTCACTGGCATTTCTGAATGATGTTTGTATCTGGTTTCTTCTCTGCATGGTTCTGTTTTGATCTAAATTTGTGGATGCAGCAACAGATTGTGTTTGGTTTTTTTGCTGCTTGAGGTGAAAAGACAACAACCATCCAGTACTGGTTTTGGTCCTTGTCCCTTTTGTAGACGTTTCTCCAGATCCTGTAAATCTTTTAAAATGTTATGTACTATAAATGATTTGTTGCAGTTGGACCCTGAGAAATAATACCCTGACATTTTGAACTATTTGTTCATGATATCTCTCTGAGTGGTGAACCTCTTCCTATCTTTACTTCTCAAAACTCAGTCTCTCTGGGGTGACCTTTTGACCCAGTTGTTTCACTAACCTGTCGCAAACTAACCTTATTTTTGAAGAAATATTCCTCAAAGCCATTTCTTAATCATTGCACAACTTTTCCAGTGTTTTGTTGTCCCTGTCTGGACTTTTTTATGTGTTGCTGGCATTGAATTTAGAATGAAACAAAGCAATAAGACAATAACATTTTTCAAGTTTAGCATCTGATTTGTTGTCTTTGCACGACTTTCAATCATAAATTGGGTTTAATGATTTGCAAATCATCAAGATCTGTTTTTATCAACATTCTACAGCTTTGTGCTGTATCAAGCAGACACAGGTTAAGGCTGAAAGCACCCGAGTTACGTTCTTTCAAAGCCAGCTGTAATGTGAGTATGGTGTAATATAGCTTTACAGTAGGTTCTACTGACATATTTACCTGGAGGAAGGCATTGAGCTGCGTTTTGCTCTTGTCCAAGAATTTCTGATCGATGGACTTGAAGGGAAGTTTACTGATTGATGGTAGCTGGAGTTTCTTCAATGATGGAAAACACTGGGTAAAGGGGGGGGGGGGACAGAGTGTTGTATGTTAGATTTCCATTCTTCTTCTAGAAAGTATGACATGTACAGTGGAGGATAGTCATTGCCTGAACACTTTAGGCACCTCCTTCCTGAAGTCAGGAAGATCTTGAGATGACCTGCGCTATGAGTTCAGTCTTTATCATGTCATGTGCAATCTAAATAGATCATTATTGATTTCATGAAACCATTTTTAGCAGCCTTTCTATTGCACTCATTCATTGAAATACAATTTCCTTGTGAGTGGGAGGGAAAACAGTGAGAAAAGCAAAGAAAATGTGTGTTTTTTTTCAGATAACATTAATGTAGAAAACCAAGAATTTTAGTAATGAGTGCTCTCACAAGTTTGTAAAAAAACATACTTTCATAGAGTTGTGGGTTCAGCATTACCTCGGTGAGTTTACGGTGCAGCATCTGGAACTCAGTGAGTTTTCTCTGAACGCTCCAGCGACTGTTACCTGTCTCCTCTGCATCTATCAGGCTTACGCAGACACTGTAACAAGCAACTGTCTCACCACCTTCCTCCGTAGCCTGTGATACAAACAAAGACATTTTCCTGTTATTTTAAAGAGTAAGCACAAGCAGCTTATTCCACATCTGTTGACAATAACAATGAATGCATACTTATGTGATGGCATTCACATCCAATGTATCAGGCTGGAGGTTTGACGATACAGGGCTAAAAACACATCTGTATGTGTGTTTTTAGACACAACTAAAAAGAGAGTTCAAGTTTCTTTCAGATGGGTTCTACCCTTACACGTTTTTGGTTGAAATAAGACAGAGGTACAAAAAAGCCTGGGACACATCACCGCAGACTGACCAAGACAGCAGGTGAGAAACAGACCACTGAGGGGGTCAGGTTGTTACTTCACGTGTCAAACACATTACAGCGATGATTCCTTCAGACAGTTACCTCATTTAACAGAAAAAAAACAAACAAACACTACTTGCTTACATTTCGATTCAAAATTACTCCACATACTGAAACAGTCATTTTAACATTTTAGTGCAAGGCTCATGACACTGTCACAGATTAAAGCTTTCAGTTAGAGCCCTTTACGTTTGAGCTGAATAAACTTTTGTATTATCAGTTCTTCAACACAAAATTATAACATTATGTCTAATATTGGAGTTTTCCTTTCAAATGACTAGAGACTTTCCTATTAGATGAAACTGTTTTTAGTTGCAAAGAATTCAATGAAGAAAAAGAAACAAAAACCTGAACAGCACCTCAGCAGTAGTTATAGTTGCCCTCCAGTGGCCGAGGTTTTCACACCACAGGTCAGTTCTGGTGATGTGTTGCTGGAGTTCACTGTGTTCTTTCTCCATGGCTCCAATCTCTTCTTTTAGTTTGCTGACTATCTACAAACGTACATATGAAAGAGTTTAAACAGGCATGTGAAGAATAGTAAAATGTCTAGGTTATGCATGGGTGAACACCTATCAAACAAGAGGAGTATGGATATTTTCATTTAAAGATATTTCAAGGCTTGTCAAATGTTTATAATCAGTATTGTGGATGTTTTCAGGTTACTCAGACTGAAAAACACGAAGATAGCAAAAACAAACTCAATTTCAAAAAAGCTGGGTCGCTGTGTGACAAAGTGATTAAAAAAAAACTGATTCTGATGGTTTATAAATCAATTAAAAAATGGTGCAATGGCAGCATGCCTTATAGTGACACTGAATACATTTATTGTACGCTTATTTTTAATTTGATGTCAGCAGCACCTTTCAAAACAGATTAAGTTTGGCAGAAAACCTGCGATCTACAAGGGTTAATTTGCAGCAGATTAGTGAGGGACATTCTGAGAGTCTCTGAGATGTAAAGATGAAAAAAGTCCATCCTTTTTTAAGAGACAGTGTGAGAAAATAGATCAGTAACTCAGGATCATGTTTGTCAGCACACCATTATGAAGAATTAGCAGACTGTATCATCTACAGATGATTGTGTCACTGAAAAACCCTGGAGACGAAATCTCTATAGAGATAGCATCACATTTTACATGAGCATGTATTTTTCAGAGGACACTAAAATTCACCAGTTTCAACATTTGATGTGTTGTCTGCACTATATTCAGTTAAATTTAAGGTTTAAATGGTTAGAAAGACCATAACCTTCCATTTTTATTCATATAATACTCAGTGATTGGACATAGACGTGATCATTTTCTTGTTGCAGGTCAATTCTGTTTTGTAACTCCTCCAGTGAGTCGTCAGCTTGACTTAGCAGAAAAGAGAATCTTGATGGAAGCACTTAGATAAGTAGATTTAATATCCTAGACCATTAAGCTGTGATCTTGGAGCAAAAATTGCTTTGGCCTCAGTGTATTGGGTTATATGACTTTTAGTAAATGGACTGGGATTACATAGAGCCTCCCCTTTACTTGCAACCTCACCTTTTTGTCAGGTTTGGGTGCGTTCTGGATAGAACCCAAGGCCTGTCGCTTATATTCCAGTTTGTCGTAGAGCTGGCACAGTTTTGTGGCTGCATAACTGGCCTGCTCATTGATTCCTTTACTTCCTTCATCACGCACCTCCTCTCCCACATCTAGACCCTGACACTGAAGACAAAAATAAATGAATGAGGGTGATTTAGATTTATAGACCAACACACTTCAAATGTGCATTCTGGCTATTTTAGAAAACTAGTTTTTTTTTTATAACAGTCTATGACCGACCCCTTCCTCCTTCTCCTCAGTGCTACATTGGGATTGACTGTACTGCTCGTCTCGCCTTATCAGCTTCTCATAGAGGTCAGACACCAGGAATGAAGGGTAGTAACGCTCCCTCATTGTCTCCGCCACCTAGAGAAAAAGAAGAAAACGAAAAGATATACTTTGTAACCAGAGATCATTTGGATGCAGTAAAACATCAGTTGCACCTCTGAGGTTAAGGAAAACAGCGTCACCTGTTCTTGAAGTCTGACAAACACTTGTGTTCCTCTGTTCCCCACCAGACTCTGCTGAATCTCCTTCAGAAGAACCTTTTCCACTGGGATCTCCCTGCTCTCTGCAAAGAATTTCTGGTAGATTTCCCCAACAATTTGGGGCACTTCATTCTGTAACACATGGACAAACAAATAAACCTGTTACTTACATACTTCACTAAACACCAATATTGTAAGAGTAAAAATCCACTCAGCATTGCAGATACAATTGACATCATCAAGTTTTCATTCTAATGTAAAGGCACATTAACACTCTGTGTGTGCTTGTGTTTGTGTACTTTACCTTGTTGGCAGTTTTCAGTGTTTCCACTAGTTCCCAGAAGCTTATCAGAGCTCTCTTATCAACTCTTTCCATATAAACTCTGAAATGCTCCCTGTAACCTGGATTACACAGGATGTCATCAAACTGGAGAATCTGGAACGACAGACAAACATCAGCTGTGCTCAGCAGATAAATCCAAATTACAGGCCACAAAATTCATTCAAGATATAAGCTTGTGTTTTTAAGATGTTATAGTCCAAGTGATATGAGTGTTACCTTTTGACTTTGGGGCTCATCACTGTCATCAGCACCTCCTTCCTCATTATTTTCATAGTTTGGTCCCCCAAGGAGGCGGATCCTTTTCTCACATTGTTTCTTAGCTACAGTTAGCTGATTGATATAACGTTTCATGTCTCTGGCCCTGAGCAGATCTGCCTTCATGGCGGCTGACTCTTTACCTTTCCGATCTAAAGGGAAGGAACAAAAATAGTGGATAGAAGTTAAGTGTAAACCCGTTTTCACTGAACACTTACATGGACCATGAGGATCATTTTTTTAAAAAAAAGGTAAATTTGAAAATCCACAGATTTTTGCCCAATATTATGACCAGTTCGATTTTTATTCATAAGCCTGGTTTATGACTAAATTTCTAATAAACTGGAAATTTCCAATCATGCCCATCAACCTTTTTGTGAAGTGCTACCTGAATGTTAACTCTGCAGACCTAAGTGAGTCAGTCTGACTAAACGTCCTCTCCTTTAGCATTAGCATGTAACTCTGCTTCAGAGAGCCACAAGCATGGCCACAGGATCTAAATCTTGTTAAATGTCACTTGAGCTCCCAGGTTTAGTCCCCAATGTCAGATCTCAGGCTGTAACCTACTTTGACAGAGGGGTGGACGCAATACCTGAGGGTAATCATGCCTGTGACCAAGACAGCAAATAAGGTCCCGTCAGGCCTGACATTACTAACCATTCCAGAGCTGTTACAATAAACAGATGAGAATTTTACAGTTGCTCAGTGAATACATCCCTAAATGTTGTAAAGCAGAGAGCCTAGAAGGCTTGGTGGAAGTTGTAATGGATTTGAAAATGACTTGGTCACCTAGAGGGTTAAACTCCCCCTTTCTGTTTTCTTTTGAGTTCATCTATTGGCCTTTCTATCATGAGGTGAACTTAAGTGTCTCTGTACCTTTCTGCTTTTTGAGCTGAGGCAGGCTGCTGATGGTGGTGGCATGAATAATTTCTACCACAATCTGATACCTATGGGGAAACACAGAGATGCAAAGTTACAATCATTTGTCAGAATGTAGAAAATAAACAAAATGAATTCCCCAAGGATAAACATTATACAGAATACTACTGAAATTACCAAGATGTAAAGAGAGTATTATGAGGTTTATGGTGAATGTGAATGATGCAAAGTGACTCTAGAGCTAAATTGAACTATAAGGCAGAGCCTGACAAAGGAGACAAATCTGTCTTAGACTGTAGGATTGCTTATAGTTATCAGAAACATGGACTGTGCCACTGTGTCTCACATTCAGGCAACAAAAACACCATTATCATATCAACCCTGCATTTAGATCCAGTCCATTTCTGCACAGACACTGTCTGTTCCCATGGTAACCTTGCAGCAGCAAAAAGACTGGTTAACAGCCTTCTCCACATTATTTTGTTTCTATACAGTATAATGATCCATTGAAGGAAGTCTGGCTATATACAGGTCAGCACAGGTGGTGCAGGTGAAGAACAATTCTCATATCATGCCTGAGTTGTTTGAGGAAATTGACATCAGCAGAGGTTGAAATCAGTTTGATGAAGTCTTCATAGGAGGCAGCGTAGGTGTAGGCTTTCTTTTGCTGCTCGGCCTGCTGCTCCCTCTGCTCCAGCTGAGACAACAGCATCCGATTTATGGAGTCGGGGTCACTCAGCACTTCTACCAAAGGCTTCAACACTTGAGCAGAAAAAAAGAAAAAAAAAGGTAAACAAATGGAAAAATCGTCTGAGAGCAGAGATGACAGGATTGTCATCACAATCCTGTCATCTCTTTTCACAGTGACTGTGAAAAAAAATTAACATTCAATGAACTTAGCAAGGTCATGCAGGTCAGGAAATGTGGTGCTGCCTAATATTTAGGGGTATTTGTCATGTTATACATAAGATCTTAAAAAAAAAATCTCTGTTACAATTTCTGTGACTGGCTGTCAGCCATCATGGTCATTTCATTGCTTTAGTTTTGGATTGCTGGATTCCCACTCACACTCTGTGCTATTAAACTGTTGACAACTAAAACATTGGTACTGGCTGTTGGTCTTCCAAGAGCCCATAACACAGTGTTTCCAAGGATACAGCTCCAAGATGTGGATAAGAGTATTAGGACCAAGAATGAGAAAAAATGAGAGGATGGAGATTATTTTTATGCTTAGTGAGAAAAAGGGAAAAAATGCCCAGAGTAGGGTCCAAATTTCAAGAGAAGTCCAATTTTATATTGAAGAACAAAGATATACTGTTCAGATGTAAATCATCAGATTAAAGATAATATAAAATAAGATGAGATAAGATAAGATGAGATGAGATAAAATGAGATGAGATTAGATAAGATTAATTTAATTTAATTTATTTTATGGTTCATGACCAACTCTTTCCCCTCTGCTCACATGATTCACTGCAGGCATATACCTTTCTCAAATGGAGTAGGGGCCCCTATAGCCTAGCCTGCTGCCTAGTTTACAAAAAATGTGCTGAATGAGAAAATTCTAAGGGAAATAAACTCAAAACAGGAGACTGAATAAAAAATGTTTATGAACAATAACTAGTAGCATATAAAGTATTCGCAGAGCTAGCATCTTGTGCTAGGTAACCCCTTAACAGTGATGGTTAACTGACTGCACAGATAAGGAGCTAACATGATGTGTTTTTTTATGTTTTACAAGAAGAAGGAAGGGGGCGCATAAGTGAGCGGAAAAGCTTTTCAACCCCGAAAAAAAATTCCTCTGCCCCACTACTCTTCAATTTCAGTGGAACATGTTTGATTTTTCACTCTGTGATATAGTTTACAGTTTATGGATAAAACTTGTTCTAATACTGTTATCACATTAAAATATCTGCTACCTGCTGAATTTTGGTATGTCCCTAGAGTCAAATCAAATTAAATCTGTATCGAAGGATGACCATATCAAAATAAAACAAGAGTACAGAATCATAAAGAGGACTCGCACAAACAAACAAGCACATGGGCAGTACCTTTAGTAGTGATAACTTCTGTGAGGCAGCAGCGTAGTGTATGTGACTTGGCATCCTTTTGTGGCAGCAGACATAGCAGCAGTATTCTGGCTACACAGCGGAGGAAGGCCAGCTCTGATTCTGGACTGACCAAACAGGGATGGAGAGGGAACGGTCGAGCGCACTCCTCTGGCCTGGATTAGAGCATGTGAGAGACACAGATTAAGGCCGAGATGGAAAATGAAAGGGACAAGGTGAGTCTGAAACACTATTCGGACGAGCCCCCTTGTAGTCAATGTCAGAGGATATTTGAATAAAAGCTATTTCCATGATAGAGACAACTCTGCCATTGTTATTTACACTTCGGCTGTGTCACATCACATCTCATTGTCTTTGCTTTGCTTAAAACCTGACTGAACAAGAACACTGTTACTCATACTCTGCCATAGAAGACAAGCCCCGAGTTCAGTGCACAATTGCTATCAGTTGCTGGGAGGATGTTGTGTCTCGGTTGGAAGCACTTCATTTACCATTTAGGCATGCAAGACTGTTTTTTCAGCTTGCACACTGAACAACACCCAGCAGAGCAGACCATGAGGTTATCCTGTAATTCATTAAAAAAAGTTGTTCTTAGTAAGAAGTACTTCTCCTCTTTGCTTTTCGTGATGTTTCTTTGATGAAACATATGGTCTGGTCTCTTGAATCCCTACAGCCTATCCTAAAAGTTTATGAAGGTTGATGAGCTATTTTATGACATGGCAGGAAAGAAAATAGTTCATTAATGGAAAAAAAGAAACTGCATTTCTGTGAGATTCCCTAATAAACACACAAAACTCTGAGCAGCGTACTTATCAATGCTCCTGAGCCAAGTGCTGCTGCAATTTCTTTGGATATACAGTAAAGATTAAAGACCTGAACAAGCGGATGATAATTATAGTGGTGCTCATTTCTGTCTTTAAAAGCATCATGCTCATAATGCCTGAGGACTATGTAAGATCAGCTGATCAATTTAAACAAGATTCTGCTCACAATACTGCATGGTCAGATTGTGGCTACCTGTTAAAACTCATTAAGTTTTACATAAAATAAAACACAAAGTAAAATCACTAGGGGTGGAACAGTATTGTCGATTTCAAGTTATCCTAAAAAGAAAACTATCATGAGTCTGTGATGATTTTAAAACGATGGGTGGAGTTTTATTTTAGCCACAGTGGAGCAGATCAGGAAGAGAACAAAGACTATTGTCTCATAAGTGCATCTCATCCTTTTCACTCTGCTCACTGCAGACACCAGCTGTGGTGGTGAGGACCACGGGGATGGTTTTTAAATTGTGGATGTTCCAGTGACTAGAAGCATTTAGGTTTCCCTGTGTCAAGAAATGAGAAAGAAGACAGACAAACAAAAATCAATATGCAGACACCATCAGATTGTGGTTGGCCTTCATGTCAGGAGATACACGGAATATGGAAAGCCACTTGGGAAATCATCACCCCAAAAAGATTTGATGAGATGTGAGGGAAGAAATCTAACAGGCCAAGAGAGTCTGTATGACGCGTTTACAGCCTCACTTCCCTCTGACAGTTCCAGAGCTCAAGATGTCGAAAGCTGTATGATTTAATATACAGCCAAAGACCCATGGACATTTTCTGTGTTACCAATAAAGGCTCTAGAAAGGTAGTAAACACGCGGGAGTGTAAGAATAAATTCCCATCACTGCCATACTTTAGTCAGACGCTCTCCACAAAAAGACAAAAGTCAAAGTCACACAGACTCTGACGCAAGCAGAGCGCATCTCACTCCCCACAGATGGGGGGATTTCATGATGTACTCCAAACAACTCACAGCTAAAAAAATGCCTTTTTCCCCAAGTCTTCATCTCTATATATTGTGATATCATGCTGTGGACTTAATATCATGATGAGTCGCAAGATTTTGGTGCCATTACACCCAAAATATCACAAACATATGATGATACGTCAGTTGGAAGACTAAGCTCTCTTTTGAGAGTATCATTACTTCAAAAATTCCGTAATTTAGCTGTGAAGGTTTAAATCACATTTATCAGGATAATCCAAATAACTATGAACAAAATAACAATCAAACAAGCAGCCTCCTCTGAGTGTAAACTAAGACAACGCAACTACGATAAACTAAGATAACGTAAGGAAGTGTGTTTGTGTACCTTGCAGAGGCAGCCTTGAGGTCAGTGAAATGTGTGTGTAGGATTCGGATGGTGTCATAACACACCACATTAACAAGGTCAAAATCAGCAAGCCTGGATCTCAGCTGTCCAATCATCTGCCACCAGTCATCTGAAAGCATAGAGTACAACTGGCCCTCATCATGACTCAAAGGGATGTACCAGGACAGGATGTAGTCTCGGTAGGCGTAGTCAAACACTGAGGAAACAAGAGAGAAACAAGAGAAATCCAATCTTATTTCTGCAGGAAAATGAATTGCAAAGAGACTCATAGCTGCACTATATAACAAGTTTACTTTACACAGATGAACAATTCCCAAAATTGGAATTTAATCCAAAGAAAATTAGCTTTCAAAATGATGGACTCAGGCAGACAGAAAGCAGGCAGACAAGGTCAGACAAGGTGATCACCAGCCCCACAAATACATGCACAGGTCAGATCAGGTATAGTCTCCACAGAGTAAAGCCAGAGCTAGGTGGTAGCTAAAAATCCAATTACTTATATTCTGTATGAAACCATGTAAGTATCTTGTCATCTAAAAACAAAAAATAACTATGGTACATAACATTTTTCTTATTCTGTTTTTTTTTTCATCTCCTTTTGTCTCTGAAAACTGAAAAGGGTCAAGGTGAACATAGTTGGAAGAAAATGCTACTTGTAAGCCACTATTTTACAGCTTCAACACACATTTTCAGAGGAAAACAACAACACGTGTTGTGAAAGGTGTTGAGCCATCAAATGCTGCAAGACCAGCTTTGATGTGCCTGGGGGTATGTTTGTTTTTTTAGTCTCTGAGTTTCCTTTATATTGTAAAGTCTGGACAAGAAATATAAACTTTACCCACACAACTGATGCACAACGAATACCCAACATGACCAAAAAAACAAACACAAGAATACAGGGTGAAGCCATCAATGATGACCACATGCAGATCGTCCATGTTTTTAAATTATTTGTTTTAGGTGACTCTGATTGGATATGCTTTATAAAATAAAATAAAAACATACATATATACATATATATATATATATAAACATGTATACATATACATATATACACACACACACACACACACACACACATATATATATATGTGTGTATATATACACATATATATATGTATATATGTGTATATATATACATATGTGTATATATGTGTATATACACACATATATACACACACACATATATATCTATCTATATACACTCACCGGCCACTTTATTAGGTACACCTGTCCAACTGCTCGTTAACACTTAATTTCTAATCAGCCAATCACATGGCAGCAACTTAGTGCATTTAGGCATGTAGACATGGTCAAGACAATCTCCTGCAGTTCAAACCGAGCATCAGTATGGGGAAGAAAGGTGATTTGAGTGACTTTGAACGTGGCATGGTTATTGGTGCCAGAAGGGCTGGTCTGAGTATTTCAGAAACTGCTGATCTACTGGGATTTTCACGCACAACCATCTCTAGGGTTTACAGAGAATGGTCCGAAAAAGAAAAAAAAACCAGTGAGCGGCAGTTCTGTGGGCGGAAATGCCTTGTTGATGCCAGAGGTCAGAGGAGAATGGCCAGACTGGTTCGAGCTGATAGAAAGGCAACAGTGACTCAAATAACCACCCGTTACAACCAAGGTAGGCAGAAGAGCATCTCTGAACGCACAGTACGTCGAACTTTGAGGCAGATGGGCTACAGCAGCAGAAGACCACACCAGGTGCCACTCCTTTCAGCTAAGAACAGGAAACTGAGGCTACAATTTGCACAAGCTCATCGAAATTGGACAATAGAAGATTGGAAAAACGTTGCCTGGTCTGAGGAGTCTCGATTTCTGCTGCGACATTCGGATGGTAGGGTCAGAATTTGGCGTCAACAACATGAAAGCATGGATCCATCCTGCCTTGTATCAACGGTTCAGGCTGGTGGTGGTGGTGTCATGGTGTGGGGAATATTTTCTTGGCACTCTTTGGGCCCCTTGGTACCAATTGAGCATTGTTGCAACGCCACAGCCTACCTGAGTATTGTTGCTGACCATGTCCATCCCTTTATGATCACAATGTACCCAACTTCTGATGGCTACTTTCAGCAGGATAATGCGCCATGTCATAAAGCTGGAATCATCTCAGACTGGTTTCTTGAACATGACAATGAGTTCACTGTACTCAAATGGCCTCCACAGTCACCAGATCTCAATCCAATAGATCATCTTTGGGATGTGGTGGAACGGGAGATTCGCATCATGGATGTGCAGCCGACAAATCTGCGGCAACTGTGTGATGCCATCATGTCAATATGGACCAAGCTCTCTGAGGAATGCTTCCAGCACCTTGTTGAATCTATGCCACGAAGAATTGAGGCAGTTCTGAAGGCAAAAGGGGGTCCAACCCCTTACTAGCATGGTGTACCTAATAAAGTGGCCGGTGAGTGTATATATATATAGATATCGATGTATATATATATATATATATATATATATATATATATATAGAGAGAGAGAGATAGATATATATATAGATATATATAGATATAGATATAGACACATATATGTACACTGATAAACTGCATATTCTAAAGGCAGATATTTTGGACAGAGCTACAGTCATGAACACATTAGCCACAGGTACACCTTTAACCAGCAGCTCTTTAGAACATGTCATACCTATACCCCTTCCCTCTACCCAAATTCCCCCTCTCTCCCTCTCTCTTCCTCTTTCTTTCACCCTCTCTTTCTCTCCTGTCAGATCAAATAAAGGCAAAGGTCCAAAAAATAATCTTTAACCAACGCTCTGATACTGGCGACTGTTTTATACTGTATTCTTTCCAATAACTAGGTCTAAGGGGTAGCAGATGAACTGTGTCTGTGTGCTAAAGTTTGGAAAACAGTCCTCTCTGTGTGGCACACAAGTGTAATTTAAGAAATGACAAATGTGCCCTACACTGACATCCAATAACCTTTACAAAACAAACACAGAAGCATGTGTAAATACACACCCCTGGTGTAAATCCTGAAGCCATCTGTTACTTGGCAGGCAGAAATACTGTTCCACTGACCGAGTCTCTCTGTGTGAGTACATGTAAAAGGGACATCTAGGACTTTCTCGTGTTGTAATCTAGCACAAGGGATCATCAGCGGGTCAGTGTGTCCATAAAAACCCATCCATCAGCAGTTTTCACAAAAAACAGAAGTGTGAAGTTTTTCCAATAGTGTCAGAAACATTTGGTATAGAATCTTCTCAAATCTTACTTAATGGAGACTAAGATTTGGAGAGTGAGTAAACTGGATTTAATTTTTAAGTGAAGAAAACATTCTCTGAATTTGGAGTTCTATACTAAGGAGGAAGTAAGGATTTAGTGCAGATAGTCACCATTCTTGCACCAACATTGTCATACATCATGCTTTTCATTGGATCTCAAACATCTGACAAACTGCACAAATTCAGTCGTTTGATATTTTGTAAAGACAGCTTTATGATCATTTCTGCACTACAGCACTGGAGTATTTCTTATGAGATAAAAACTGGTCACAATATGATATATTTGTAGACACATTTAATTATTTAGGTTATGACTCTGTACTGCTGTGAGTGCTGGGTCTATTTGAAAGAGCAAAGCAACCAAATATCTGCTGTTCTGAGGGCAAATTTAGTCCAGGAGCTCTTCACTGGAGACACATAAGGAAAGGTTTATATTTAGATTTCAGGGACTGAAATAAGATGGCAGAAACCCACAACAGGGTACTATAAACTTTATAAGAAAGACATATTTTAAAGACAAATCCTTGTATACTTTGGTAAAAATAATGTTGGAGATGTATTTTTGTCTTCACTGATCATGTCAGTTTTATTCCATTGAACACTGAAGGTTTTAAAGGTTGTAGCTGGGTGACATATCAAGTCAGCTGAAACCATTCAGAAGAAATGACTTGTTTGTGAACTCAATTCTTTGCCTTTTCTCCATAAATATTCAAAATCTATAAAAAGCAGAAAAAGCAACCTTTGCAGTAAAGTTGAAATTGTTGGCTGGAGTAGCCCTCATCTGAGGCAGTATGCTTTGTTTTTCTGTCTTTTAGTGTTTAAGTGGCATTTTTAATGGCTACACAGTGATCTGAAGTCTGTGGTGCTGGACAGAACGTCAACATTTTCTGAATATATTTGCATCAGTCTGGTCATTAGATGGTGCTAAACATTTCAGAAGATCTCTAAATGGCCCATTACCTTCCTTCAGAGATTTGTCCACATTGTGTGACACCACCACCCTCCTGTTCTGGTTTGACTCAGGAAGTGGCACCATAAAACGGGCCTGAAAGACAACAACAGCAGTACAAGATCAGGACACATTTTGATGTCACATTCACATCCTGACAGCAACAAAAAGGAAACATTCAGCAACAGCGGAGAGAGAGAGAAAAGGAGAAATCTCTGATCCTGATTTTGACTCTAAAATCTATGAGCTAAGTTTCTAATTAGACTGAAATTTGGACAAACAAAGCAGCCCTAAGTCAATGTGACTCATTCAAAACATCAAACCACAGGATATAAGAACATACGTCAGCATAATCAGTCTCCAATAATCACGAGTAAAATGAGACACCACTGAGTGGGGCCTCCAGCCTCTTAGAAAGACACAATCATTCTCCTTCGCAGGAAGGATGAACCTGTATGCAGGGATGAATACTGAACTCTAAAGTCTCTTCAAAATTTGTAAAAAAATAAATTCATAACACTTGAGGTGAATATTCATGACACCGTCAAATTGTGACAATATTTGTTTTACAATACGCTAAGACTTGAACTTACTGTTAGCTATGATGCTTTATTTACTTCAAACTACATCTTTAAAGGAAGACCCTGTCAAAATCCATGTTCACTTGAAGGATGACGCTTTCAGTATTTCTTTTTTTATCTCAATTCAGTGTATATTTGTGGGGAAAAAAATTAGGACTGTCCAAAAGACAGAGTGACCATAACTGTCATAAATGTAGCATGAAACTGAAAAACTTCAAATGTAATACAGTCTACAAACTCCATCTCAACTCCATGCAAATGTTGGTACACAATGTTCTCTGCGAGTCATTTTAAAGGATAAAACTTGAAAAAGAAAAGTAATGATGCTCCATTTGCAACAGAGTTATTTGAAAGATGTGGTAGAGTCATTTTCACACTGAGTTTGTAAATGCAATATTACCAGAGTGAACCATAAAATAATCTTCACTGTCTTTGGACAATGTATGAAATAGTCAAACAAAACATGCACTCCATGCTTTGTCAATTTCCCTAACTTTCCTTATGCATTTGTGTGTATTTAAGTGTGTCTAAATACAGGAGTGTGTTTTAGCTCTTGTATTACAGAACATCACAGCCTGAGACTAAGACAGATGTAGAGGATGAGGGAGCAGAAGAAATGAAGAGGGCAGGGAAATAAGTGAGGGGAATGAGAGGACCAGAAGACAATGGGTGACTTTCCAGAAATGAAAACTACAGTCATCTAACATTTTTTAACTTCTGTTTTAAAGTTAAGTCTGGATGTTTCTGCAATATGGGAGAGTAAAATTAGTCTGTTTGGATCTTAATCACTGACTAATGCCAGTTGGTTAAATCACTGTATGTTCTCAGAGTAATATCATGAGGAATTGTTGGGAGTTTGAGTGTATTGTTTACCATAAGCTTGTCGAAGAAGTCCAGCTGTACCGCTGACTGCCTCCTGTTTCTGTGAAAGCTGCTGACTTTGAGAGGACTCTTCCTCACCAGCAGAACAAAGCTCCCAGCCAGGAAACACAGAAGGGCAAATGACACATAGATGAACAACTTCAAGAAGAAAGAGGTGAGAGTCAGGCCTCCCCAGGCCAGCTGAAAGACGACTGCTGCCACCACGCCCAGACAAAACGCTGGAACGAACCGAAAAGAGGAGCCAAGGGAAGAGGAGGAGGTGGCAGACATGGGATCCTCTTCTCCTCCGGTGCTGCTACTCTCTCCAGCCAATGGTGAAATGGTAGTTGAGGGGGTGGGCATACTGCGACCCAACCATCCATAAATGTGCCACCACAAGTTAGACTCAAAAGTTGGTCCGCTAGTCTGTATTCCAGGTCAGAGAGGTCGGTATACTGTGCACACTCGCGTATACCCTCAATCACAACACAGTCTCCGAGAAGAGGCATCCCCCCGCTCTGACATCTCCCCACAGACCCGCTCACCACGGCGTTTTCCTCGGTCCTAGCATTGGCCCGCCCAGCGGCAGCCACAGGCACGGAGCCCCGTCAGCTTAGTCATCCACAGGACGGGACTCCAGACAGCCGGACACGGCACCAGGATTGTTCTGAAACGGGTAGCAAGAGCAGACAGCCACCCAGAAGGCAGACAGAGAAGAAGCTGGGTGAGGGGCTGGATGGAGCACCATCCACTGTCACCTTGGAGACAAATAGATAGAAGAGTAGCTTAGTGACTGTTGCTAACCAACTTGGCTAGCAAAAAGCTAAACTACAAATACGACCCATGAAACTGTACACTACTAAATGAAAAATATGTATAAAACACAAGTCAAGGTCAGCAAGCACTTTCTTAATACTGCATGGTCTCCAAACTAAGTGAGGGCACCTGTGCTAACGACGGCTAGCTATTTAGCTTGTTTGCTAAGTAACCAATTAAACAACAGCTAATGTTAGCGTACTTACCTATCAGTAAAAAGGTGTGCGACAATAACACTGCATTCTCGCTCCCCTCTCTATCAAAGAACGTAGCGTATACTTTTCTCTTGCAAGTTAATTGTATCATGAAATGTCAAAATGTCTGTTCAATAATCGCCGAGTGATAAAAACAACCAACTGCTGTTTTCTCTCGAGCTCCTGCTGACTGACAGCCTCTCTGAGCGTGAACGGTGTCCGCCAATCAGCACTTGAGTTAACCACGGGCGGTGCGCGTGTTTTTAATACTACAACAGTCCGAGTGGGCGGTGTATCATGCTTAACGGCTTTACTGGATGCATCAGGAGTAGTACCTCCGAATTCTACCACTAGAACATAAAATCAAACACACAACGAAAACAAAGATCATGACTTCTGTTTTCGAAGAACGATTTTTCTCTCTGATAAACAAGAATTGGAAGTTTGATTTATTTAAGGCAAGAACCTGTTTAAAGCAATACTTTAATACTCCCCAACTGTGGATTCTTGTGTCAACAATGTGCAGAAAAAAAAAAGAAAAAAAAAAGGATTAACAGCTAAACAGATAGTTTATTTGCGATCTGGAGAATAATGGGCAGGAAAACAGTCGTGCAGTACAAGATTTTACATCCTTTTTTACGTTTCATATCACAGATTGTAATCCTGTCCCCTGATCACCTTATAGAAAAAAGAGTCCTTTAGATATTTTGATCATGAAGGTAAAGACGTTAGTCTCTTTAAAATTGTCCATTATATGTATATACTTTGTTTACTGGCTCTGTCAAAGTCATATTGTAAATTATTTGGTTGACATAATGAGCTAGTATGAGCTAATATAGATGCTCATTTTATCATGCATTAATGTTTGAAATCAAATCTTCAGTTGTGCTTTCCCTGTATCAGACATACTTACTGACATAAAATTTCCCCTTTCTCTATGCTCCAGAATAGACATCTGGGTGTGTGCACATTTGTGTGTGTGTGAGTAAGCTACTTCCCCCTTGCAGCATTAATTTCTCTCGAACATGTATTAAGTCTCACAGGTCCTCTCCTGAGTTATGCCAATGTCGTTAAAGTATGCACCTTTACCCTCATCTATATGACCACTCAAGAAAATAAATTAGGGGCCATTGAATCATCAATAAAACCATGTTTTTCTTCATCAAAATACAAAGTGGTAGCACATAAAATAGCATTTGTCATTGTATAAATGTGTTGGATCAGTGCTTAAAGTGGAATGAAGTCCATATGTGGTATGAGATAAATATGATGCCAGTTTATGTTGTAGTGCATTTTCAAACTTGAACTCTGATTTCACACCATCAAAATGTGTTTGCTAAGCATTTTATGCTGAAAACAATCGAAGAAAGAGGATGCAATCCTTCTAAGAAGACAGTCTGGGATGGACAGCATTGGGATCATCAATGGGATCAATTTTGAAGTTGATTGGCCGCAGCTTCATGATGCTGATCTTCAGGGAGTACCACCATCCTCTCCAGGGGTACCACACTATTCCATCATCTGTCTTTGCACTGTAGTGTCCAGTGTGGTAGTACAAGCCATTAAGATGAGCTGAGTGGCACCTGGAAGAGACAGAGTGAAGACAAGGGTTATACTTCACTGTGATAAATGATTTACTGTGGTGCACTTATGTTTGCATCCAAGTGAATCTGAAGATAAATCTTGTGAAACCCGTACTTGTTGAACCACCAGCCTCCTTTGTCTTCCTGGGCACAGTTTCCTTTATAGTTGTCATTGTCTTGGTCGAAGGTGCTGAATTTCATTCCCTGGTGACTGGCCCACTCTGACACACCGACCTGGTAATTTCCAGACAGAGCATCTCCAGCTGTGCCTCCATACGCTCCAAAGTCAAGTTGGTAATGATCCTGTGGAGACAGATGAGCAACGGCTAAGAGGCTGTTGTGTGATATAGTAACAGTCTGTGTTTCTTAGTAATGGGAATGTTTAGAATCAGGAGAATTAGGAGGAAGGACTATCATTCCTTATCATTTCTTATCTTGTTAACAGCGTGGAGAATAGAAATAAAACACATAAATTCCTTGAAATATAAATGAATCATCTCATTAATTTCTTTTTTATGTGAATGTATTTAATTTCTATATTTTAAGGGTGGTATTGAATTTCCCCTCAAGGATGAATCAAGTTCTTCTTATATGATGTCATTTACTCAGCTATATTGCAACACTTTTTTGTACTTTTCAGTCATCGGTGAGCATAAACACCTTTTCACTGGCCACTCTAAAGTTCTCATACTCAGCGTAGCGCTGGTTACCATCAAAGTCCTCCAGGTAAATCCTCAGAGAGTAATTCCCTGTAAAACACAAACAATATAGAAAAGATAAGAAATAAAAACTCATGTTCTACACAAGGACAAGGAGAGTAGGCTACTTTTTCTGAGGCGAGTTAATGCCATGGATAAACAAATGGTCAACTGTTGTCAAATATCACAGACACCACAAATCTTAATTATTTAGCTGGATGCTTGTTTATTTGCATCTGATGGTTGTGTGTTTCAGAGTTTCACTCATCTCATATCTCACCCCAAAAATGTGTAAAAGCCGGTCCCCCTTAGCTATTTCAGACCCTCTGTTTGCTCCTCTGTACCATCAAAAGACAAGTTTTGACAAAGACTTGTGACAAAGGATTGTGCAAAAATGCTTTCATGTTTGATAAGTTGTGTCTTTTTCTTCTGAAGTCATTAGAGCACTAGGGATTGTTTCCTACAGCTACAGCATGTAGAAATTGGACTATTCAGGTACATCAAGCTGTCAGGTTCTGGATCCTACAAACAAATAAAATTTTCCATTTCTATTGGGTTTGTTCAAAATGCTACTAAATTCTATACAGTTGACCCTTATTTTTTCAAGATTTGATTTTGGGGATTTATTCACAGATGACAGGGAACAGGATAAAGCAGGAAACAGGAAGGGCAAGAAAGGGACCAAAGGCTGTGATCAAACCCAGGTTAAGACCACCAAAACACAAGCCAAAACAGTGCAAAGTTACCCTGAACCCAGTGAAGCTGGTGTTTTGCTACCTGTTGAACATTGCCTATTTTTGTGTGCTTCCCCAGTGACTCACTGGTGTCTTTTCTGTTTTGTTTCCAGTGTGTCCATGAGCCCTAGTGCAATCCACCCAATCTCTACCACACTGTGACAATCTCTCTTGAAACCACCCACCTGCTTTAGCCTCTAGCCCTCACCACTCCTTGGAGCCACTCCTCATGCCTCGGACCCCTTCCCCCACCTTTCCCTCATGGATAAAACCACTTTGATGCTTGATCTGCCTCCGGTCCTGTTTTTGGGTTCAGATTAACACACTGGTATCATACCACAACCACGGTTTGTTTTTTATTGAAGCTGTTCTGTTGGAGCAGTTTGACATAGTCCTAATGGTTAAAGAGAATAATGACTGAAGCAAAAAGTTAGGGTTACATGGTTGGAAAGTCTGCTTAACCCATAAACATTGCCATCCACTGCTATGGTCAACAGACGTAACCCTGAATAGGAACATTTATCAAATCTGTTATTAGAGGCCTCACTCACCTTGTGTTGTGATGAAATGAAGGTTGTCATTCCCGAGCCAAAACTCTCCATGGTGTGTTTCCATATCTCCAAAACCTTCTTTGTACTCTGCCCATGACCTGATAGAAAGATAAAGACAGACAGACAGGCAGACAGACAGACAGACAGACAGACAGACAGACAGACAGACAGACAGACAGACAGGTGGATATATAGCGGCAGATTGATAGTGTTTGGTATAATTCATCATCTTGTGACAGACAGACCTGTTAAACCTCTCTGCTCCATTGATTCGTCTCTGAATGACGACCCAGCCCCCTCCATCTCTCATATCACAGTACACTCTGACAGGAGACAGACTCCCATGGGGTTTGATCTCATAGACACCGCTGGATTTAGAGCCAGACTTGAAGAGCTGAGAACAATCTGACAAAAGCACAATGACACACTCTGATTTGGTCTCTTCAAGGTGGTTACTTTAAGTTTGTAAAACCAGCTCACACTTGCTCCTTAGTTTTCCCAAGAGGATCCATGGTTGTGCGACTCATTAACTTGTGTTTCAGTTCAAATTGTTATTATTTCATAAACATAACTGTTGTTTTATTGTCTTGTATCTTGTCTTGTATCTGACCCTTTATATTGTTGACACTTCCAGCCTCCACTTCTCCCGAGCTGTGAACTTTAATCTCATCAGGTCTCCACCACTCCATCTTCGTACCTATTCCCCGCTCTATTTAGTCCTTAAATGACCTGACCCCCCACCACACAAACCACATTGTGTGTTTCATTGCCAGTCTGTCCTTCTTGTCATATGCAGCAGCTCTATCCTTTGTGTTTTCTTTTTTTTTAGTTTTTGTAATAAAACTGTCTGTGTACATGTCTCCTGTAATCTATCTCTCTTCATCAACCATCTGATGCACAGTGATTCATTGTAAAGCACCACTCTACCTGTTTCTGTCTGTGATATGGTCTTTTTGCCCCTCATACCCTACGACACTACATACACTACAACTTTGTTGCTCCTCCAACCTTATACAGGATGACTGTGCACAGTGGGGAAGCCAGTGTGGACTAAATCACATGAGTATCCCAACCTGGTAACTAACCACTATTAAGCATCTGAAGTCATCTACCTCTGATTCATATAATGAGTGAATAGAAACAGGATATTTTCGAGTATGTCTTTTAGATGTTGTAGTCCTGGGACAGTGGTCCTGACCTGTGTGCTGGGTGTCCTGGCTCTGGTCAGGGATGACTCTGTTGTTGTCAGGTTGGTTCGGCTGTTGTAATCTCTGAAGGAGGAGTTCTTGAGTCTGAATCTGGCTCCTCAGATGCTTTTCCTGTTCTCTTAGTCGAGCCACCTCCTCACGGCAAATGTCAGGCTCCTACACAAACATTGAGATGCTTTAAAAATTACATTTTAATTGGCTCTGTTCTGTGTTTTTCTTTTCACTATATTATTATTATCAAAATCATTATCAGACACATACCCAAACATATGACAGATAACATATACCTTTTGATAAGGTCACAAAATATATCTATTTATTTTTATACCTGATGTGTATTTATAGTTTTTTAAATAATTTCTATCATTATTTCAAGTGTATTATATGTATTTATAACAAATGAAGTTACTCATTTTTCTATTTGTGAATTTAGAGGTGGAGAGGTGGGAGGGGGCAAAGAGACATTTATGGGGAAAAGGAGAGAAGTCTATGAGGGGTTGTATCAGGGTAGCTTTTTATTCTTACTTAAACCTTATTCTTTTTTGTGCCATGAAAAACAACAATGTATACATGTTTGCCATATGTAAACTGTTCTGTTTTTGTACATTTAATTATAGAAAGCCAAATATGAAAAATGTTAAATGGCAGAATCAAAATGTCAAATTAAAACTTGTTCAAAATAACAAATAACCAACACCCCTTAATCTCTGATCCTAGAAGAATCAAAGAGTTATGAACCAGTCTGTCATATGGCTTGAAGCAATGACTCCCTGACCATGACATCTCAAACATGTAAGGTCAACAATAGATGAACTCCAGAGGCTTTCTGGTTCACCGTTTCCAGATGCTGAACTGAGCCAGATGATCCCTGGTTTAGGGGCTTCTTCAAACTCTGCACAATTATCAGATTAGATTATAAATTATAAGAATATACTGAAAATAACACTGACCATAGGCAGAAACCATGTAATGATCTCTTTAAAAGCAGAGGGACGATTTTAAGAGAAAATGGTGTTAGAGAACAGATGGTGTGAAAATTAACATCAATTTAACACTTTCACTGAAAAGAGTCCAGTGAAATTCCTGGAGGCGTAAACTTATGAGGTAAAAAACCTTCAAAAACACACGAGACAGCAACCTCTTTCATACAATATTCAGAGTATAAATGAAATGAAAACAGACAGAAACACATGAACTTTTTTCTAAAACATGAAAGCATAACCAAAGAAAGACATTTGTAGAAGAAGAGAGAACCATAAAGTGTCGGCCCCTCGGTTGACTGTTTGCAGAGACTTACACAGAGAGCCTGGAAACAAGCTGTGATGACGATCAGTCCTTTGAGCAGCAGCTGCTGGCCCTCCATCCCTTTCTTGTTGAATAGTACAAAACTAAAACAGCAGATCTCAAGAACAAACTGGAGATAACACCTTTTCAGATTCAAGTTGAATCTTGTATATTTTCTGTTAAAAAAGGTTTCCTCCCACCTGGATTCAGAGAAAGCCGTGCCCCTAAAGAATGAAAACCTGATGGGATACCAGATTCTCTGCAGCCATAAAATACAAAAAATATTCAGGGAATGTCCAGAACACGAGCACACTTGCCAAACAGGGCACATTTTTGGACAATCTCTCTCTGTTTGGTCTGTAAAAAAGAAAAGAATAAAGAAAAGAAAAAAAACAACTGGAATTTTTATGAGCGCAGGAGGTTGCCAAAACATAAAAATCTCCAAAACCATATGAATTTGATTGAAGGAGATGATGGCCAAAATCCATCATCAACATCCCCAAACATGACTTGCAAACTCTTTATTTTCTCTTTTCGTTTGTGATGATCTGTTGATCGAGATGATCTGTTTGAGAAGCTTAATGTTGTTGGTGGTCAGATCTGAACAATGCTTTAAGAGGCAAAAGGAGACAAACTTATACACTACACTTTTTCTTATTAATAAAAAATCTGTCTTTTGTCTGTACCAGCCAGAACAGCAGTTTGTAGAAAGTAGCTCAGTTCAGCTGTAAAGAAAATGCTGTTATGATCACCAACCTGGTCATTGTTTAAGTCCTGATCCTAAAGGTATTTACACTTTTAGTTTCACAGCTGAAATTGTTCAGAACTGATGTGCTTGTAAGTAGATATTGGTGTGTGTTAAAGTCTTACTGTCAGAGAGGACTGAGTTAGCTGTTTCGTATTTTGCTAATGTAACTGGATGCACATGAGCATGCTACTATTATAATATTAGGTGTAAATGAGAATCATAGTGCTGCAGCTTTATCTTCCAACGAATAATCAGCTGTAATATTAATCCTACAGGTGGGGTTTTACTTGTGACTGTTGATACAGCCAATGTACAGTATCTGCCATAACCATACAAACAGTACACAGCCATACACAGTGAAAACCAAAACCTTGGCTGGTGTATCTTAATATAGGCATTTTTTAGGTCCAGACAACATTGTGTTTTAAGATATTATGAGCAAAATTAATCAAATAGATTCAAAATTTAAACTCATAAACAAGAAAGATACCTGCTAATGCAGTAAGCAAATTATACCTGTTACGTTTCTTGCTTTCAGAACCATGCCTTGTTATTTATTTCAAGAAACTAAACAAGTAAATATTTCTCAGCCCAGATTCATTTACTCAATACAAGATACAATTCACCATGTGAATGTTGCTCATATTGAGTCTGATGAGATGAGGAGACACAAGAGAAATACACTAATTGAGGTTTGAGTTTTTGCAGTGAACAAAGCTTTAAGGGCCCAGTAATTAAAAAAAAAAAAAAGCACAACAGTCTGTTTTGTACCAAAGTAAGCTTTATATTCACCAGGACGACTCAAGTTCCTGTTTACCTTCTACTGCCACCAGGTGGTGTGACTACAGCTTCATACACAGCCACCTGAGAGGTCTGAGGACTAACAGAAGAAAAACAGAGGCACTCTTTCAGCTCCAGGGGAAATGCTCTTTATGCAGAGATCAGCAAACATCTCTGCATAGAGAGCATAAATGCAATAAATTGAATGTGAACATTTAGAGGAACATGATAAATTCTCCTGTTCATATCAAATGACCCTTTTACTCAATAACAGAACCATTGAACAGTCAGTGCTCGGATGTTGTTGGCATTTCAGATTTCCAAAGAAGTGAGAGGTCTCTGCTCAGAACTTCCTCTTGTGCAATGGTGGCGTCTCTTCTTCTGGGGTCATTGCACTGTTCAGTGTTCCTACTTTACACACATGCATGGACAGCAACAGGGATGCACATGCAAACACAAACAAACCAACACAGTTAGCAACAGTTTAAACAAGCAACTGAAGAGCACAATGAGATAAATCTGGACGGAGGAGCTGTTGTTTTTAACTGTTATTTGAAAGAGACAATAAAACAAAAGAGCACACTCATAAAAAGAGCTCTGTGGCTCCAACTCTTCAGTACTCTCATGTGAAAAGAGATGCTGCTGTTATGATTTTGCTGGTTTGGACATGTTTATGGCTTTGGAGTTTTTTTTTTAAATTTTTTTTGGTGTGTGCGTGCGCGTGTGTGTGTGTGTGTGTGTGTGTGTGTGTGTGTGTGTGTGTGTGTGTGTGTGTGTGTGCGTGCGCGTGTGTGTGTGTGTGTGCGTGTGTGTGTGTGTGTGGAGCCTCCCCCCGTCTTTTCACAGAGGTTGGGCAGCTCTTCACTAGCACTGGCTCCTCCTGCACTTTCACACCTGCATCTGATCACCTAATCACCACCTGCTTTTAGGCTCAGCTCTGAAGACTGCTCATCGCCAGATTATTCCCACTCTCACAGAGTGGAACAGAGGTTTCACGGCCAACTCTTTCTTGTATTGAAAACACAAGAGTGTTCTAGTGAATGTTTTTGCTGCTTTCCTCCTTTCTCCACCGGTGCCTCCTCAAGCTACCAGTGTCTGCCCAACCTCTGCCTCTACTGCCACACGTTCAATCCTGAACCACTCACCTGCTGTCTCCTTTCTTCTCACACACTGCCTCACCCCCTCACAACGAAACCCCCTGCGCTCCTTGGACCCCGGACCTCACACCATCCTTCTTAGTTCATTACAATAAAATCACTTAAAGCTTCCTCTGCTACCTGCTTTTGGGTCCCTCAAGAAAACCAATCATTACAGTTGCTAAACGGCCTCTTAAATGATATTTACGTATTAAGCTCAGAGGATTGTTAGATCAATTCTTCCAGTATTTGCTATTTACAAGGAATTGTTTTTCTGTAAACAGCTTCACAGTTGGAAAATGACAATAAAAGGTTTTCAATTTGGTTTTACCTTTTTTGATCTGACTATTCCTGTTTCACTCAATTAAACTCAGTGTGGACAATGATTATGGAGTAAGAGTCCTGAGAAAATTTCTGAATAGTCTGACTTTAGATAAATAAACACTGATTGACTTTGATTATGATGCATCAAATCATTGCATCAATTCAGATTTGAAGATTTGCAGATCAATGTTTTTTTTCCTGATATTAGCACATTGTCAGTTATTGCCACCTGCATTAAGCTAAATCTCACCTTCTGGTCTAAATCAGATTTCCTTTGGACGCCATGAATGTCTCGCCTTCTTGTTACAGCTCCATCAGCTTTTTCTAAATAAAGAAAAAAAGAGAGAAATAAGGAGGAAAAGAGAATGAAGGAGAAGAGTAATGCCAGGAATAATATTGCTGATGAAGCGTCTCTAGCGCTGAGATTTAGGACAGTTGAAAATAAAAAGACCTTTGGTGTTGCCTGACTCTGTCCACTGAGAGATGTCAAGATCATCTGGCTGGACATCATCAGACTTTTTATAGTAGTACGGCTGATCAGGGGGCCCAAACCTCTGCACGCACACGCACACACACACACACACACACACACACACACACACACACACACACACACACACACAAAGTTTTTGTTGTAAATACTTCTAATGCTGCTTGCACATGTTTTAACAACTGTACTCTACCTTATCAGGCCACATGAAGCTAATGAAGAGAATGATGGGAAGTCCAACAGTGAAGACGTAGACACTCCAAAGCCAGGGACGCTGGTGTGTGGCCAAGAGGAGGCTCTCTATGAAACCCGGCTAGAATAAACAGGAGCACATACTGGTTTATGACAGACAGTGATATCAACAGTCATTTCAACCATATATAAATCATGATGGTTTAATTTAAGGATAACACTAAGGAAGAGGACAAAGCTACAGGGAACATAATAGCAATAGGAGAAGTATATTCACATTTTCGTATCTCAGCACTTAGTGCACATTTGTGTCATATCCACAGCTGAGTCATCAGTCAGTTTCTATTCTGTGTCTGCACTTCTACCTTCTATAATTGAACAGCCCAGCAGGATATCAGTGTTGAGCAGACACTGGATGACGCTGCGATCATCAAAGCTGGTCTGTTTTCTTACTCTGGTTGCTGCTGTGTTGTAACAGAGGCTCTATAATGATCTGGTTTGGTACCATAAGAGTTTAATACTGAGGATTAATGAGTAATAACTGAAACCTCCCCTTGTTTTTATCTTCAGTGTCACACATATAAATTGCCTGTTCATAGTACAATAAATAGTTGTTATCAGATATTTTAAGAGCAAAATAGAAACCCGGCAGGATGAGACAAGACATGACGCCAAGCTCTCTGTGTATCAGACTGCTTATAACACAGCCACACATGGACTATACAAACACATCAACCCTAATTTCCTCCATCTTGTTCACATATCATATCATAAATGAATGTTTCTAAATACTGTTAAAGGAAGAGGTGGAGTCATAAACAGAGAACTGAGTGTGCAGATTGATGTGGTGTATGATCTAGTTGTCCTTTTGCCATTTAGAATAAATGACTGTTGTTATGGGTTTTGACCGACCAGAATCCTGTATTCAGCCGAGCAGGGTGATTAATTCATGAATTTGAAACAGAGGTCACAGATCCTGACATCTATTGTTACAGCTCAGGGTGATGTGATTGAGTCTGTACCTTCTTATAAGTATCTTGGGTTTGTGATCAATTACTCTGCCTTTTAAGCTTCATATTGAGCAACTTAAAGAAGCTTAGGTTGCAGCTGGGCTTTTACTTCAGAAATGCTGCAAAAAAAGTGTCTTGTTGCTGCTACTTTCATGCTTCTGATTGACTATGGCGATGTTTTATATATGCATGCATCTTCTCAAAGCCTTAAATCTTTGGATACTGTTTATCATGGAGCTCTAAGGTTCAAAATAAATCTTAAGGCTCTAACTCATCATCGTACTCTGTATGAGCAAGTTGGGTGGCCTTCTCTGACCATGCATAAACTAAACCACTGGTACATCCTGATTTACAAGGCTGTACTAGGCCTGCTTCCACCATACTTGAGTAACTGTGTTTATGTTAAGAGTTCCAGAAGCTACAGCCTACGTTCTATGACTCGGCCACAAAATGTACTTTTGCTATCTGTCCCCAAAGTTCGTCTTAAAATGGGTAAAATAAGTTTCAGTTATGCTGCTCCTGCAGACTGGAATCTGCTACAAGAAAAACTGTGTCTCGGAGAGCTGGTCTCTTTAAATCTTTTTAAATGTAGATGAAAGGCTCTAGAGGAAGATGAAGCAGGCTGTAAGTGCTTTAACTGAAAATTTTTAGCTCTGTGACTTACTTAGCTGGTTGTTATGTTTGTATCGGTCTGTAATTGTTTTATGTCTGTAACTTTGTAAATGTACTGCTGCCTATCTTGGCCAGGACACTCTTGCAAATTAGATTTTTAATCTAAATGAGGATTTTCTGGTGAAATAAATTCATTCATTCAAAAAGAGCGTGGGTAGTAATATCTATTAATATCCTTGCCTACTGTTAATTCTTTTTCATGTGTCTTTTTATAGTTCTGCCCATCAAAAACTAGAGCACTGGGACACCAATATCCAAATAATTTAGGGACCCAGTGAGTCATGAGCCCTAATTGACCAGACTTATCTCCTCCATCGAATCAGCTAGTTTTGTTTGATATTAACTCTGTATCCATGTTCACTTGACAAGATTTTAAAGAAGAAAAATGTTTCCATTTCCTCTGTTAACATCTGTAGTTCATCACAGTCACAGATCTTACCTGAGCTGCAGCGGACATTGGTGTCATACTGGCCACCAGCACAAAACACAGCAAAACATATCTCCAGTAGATCCCCATGTCGAAACACACACCTACAGGAGCACGGTCACACAAGTGTGTTCAAACCTGAATAAAGATAATAAGACACACACACAATGGTACACACAAGCTCAATTTAGTCTACAGTTGTAGGTGATGATAATGACAGTCCTCAGAGATAAGGAAGTGAGGCTAGATTAACAGGGAAAAACATGCACCAAGAACAAAGGGTAGCAGAGTGGGACAAAAAACACAAGAAGAAAACTGAACTGAAAAAGGAGAGAGACGGGAGAGGAAACCAGAGAAACACAGAGGAAGCTTCAGAAACTAAATGTTTCTACCTTTTTCTGCCTCAGAGATCCTTCAGAGTACGCTCCACAGGACACTTCCTGAAATCTTGAAGTCATATGGGGTTGGACTTTGGACCCAAGTCACTTGTTGACATGTCAGAGGAGCATGCAGTTAGCAGGTTATTGGGGTAAGACACATAAACAGAAAAAAAACACACAGACAGGGCATTCAAGGTAAGACAGGAACTGTGTCAAAGTACGATATTAATCCAAATGAAAACAAACGCTCAGTACTCTATGGTTCCTTCAATAGCAATATCATAAAGCAGTCTATCAACAATGTTTATCAAAATCAAAACTTTTAAGTCAAAAGCTACAAAAAAAATTATGAAAACCAACATTTTAAACTGATGTTTCTGCAGTGTGAAGGTTTTCAGAAAAAAAGTTATCCACACCAACACTTAAGATGAACCCAAATACACCTACAATGTTTTATAACTACCTTTATAACTGATTAAAGCAATGTTTCATAAGTGTGAAAAGCAGTGAGCATAATGCCTTAAAAAGGTGTAATTCATAGAAAAAGCCTGTTTTGAATTCTCTATAACTCCCATAACTGTACCTGGTCATCAAAGTTCATAAAGAACTTCTTCTGTGTATCATTAAAAAGTTTCTCTGATTCTCAGTTCAGAAAATGTCATATTAATACTCACAGCAGGCTAAAGCCTGACTCAGAGCTCTGCAAGTCAAGTGACAGCACTGCATGAGGTCAATACATGATTCTATAACACATTTATAAGAGCTAAAAGGTGAATTTTTATCACCTACACCTCTCTCTCTCTCTCTCTCTCTCTCTCTCTCTCTCTCTCTCTCTCTCTCTCTCTCTCTCTCTCTCTCTCTCTCTCTCTCATGAACCAACATACCAACGTAAAGGGGGTTCAGAGGGGGGAGCTCGCCCTTGAATACTTGAACAATGATCTCACCTTGTTTTTGCTCATCTCTAATCTCAGCCTCATCTTCAGAAGAGCCTCCAGGACTGGCCACTGCTGCTCCTGCTGCTTCAGCGCCACTCTTTGTTTCTGAAACAGGTTAATGTTGACAACTAACGTTAGCTGGCCCATAATTGTATTATACTTACAGCAGCAAGCAGCCTGGTTGGCAACTAGCTAAGCTGAAGACTTCATGTGAGCCTACAAACATCAGCAGCTGGACTGACAGAAGTCAGAGAAAGAGACACACAACCTGCCACCTGTCTTTTTCCTCTCATTTACAGAAAACCTGATCCAGCTGCAGGACTCACATCTGGGACCTGGAACACCTGTGAGTGACCACATCATGGAAATCCTGCAGACCACATGAATCCATGACCCAGACGGACCAGTAACAGGTGATCCAGCAGAAACAGAGAAAATAAAGAAAAACAGGCGAGGTGCTCTGAGTGACTCAGTTTGATGATTTTTATTGTTTTCACCCACAATCAGAGATTTCACCACAGTCTGAGCTGAGTCAGAAACATACAAACAGTCAGACTAATGAATGTGATTATTATTAGAGTGATTGAAAAGTTCATTATAACATGTGGATTTGCCAAAAGTCTAACTAAAGATGTCTTTACAAACAGACTGACCCAACAGAAGCAGACATAAATATACATCCATGACATGAATACAAATATTCAGCAAACAGAGAAAGCACAGATCATTTCAAGTGTTTTGGGGGACAACTGGAAAGACTTTAGACGGTTAGATTTGGGACAGAGAATAAGGTTGTGCCTTTTCATTTTTCTTTCCTTATTTTGACATCACTTTTTTCTCAGACCTTCAATATCTGCACCAACTGAAGGTGATTTGAACAAATGATCATCTTGATGTTGTTGTTATCAAACTTTAGTGAAGATTTCTTAATATGAGAAATACAAACAATCAAAGTTATCCACAATCACTGTCCTTAAAGCTGCAACCAAATCAGCCTCTTTAGAAAAGAATGAAAAAGCTGAAATGAAGAACTAAACTGATAGTATTTGGTGAGACTGATCCTCAAACATTTACAAACCAGAACATTTTAAGAGTTCAGTGATCTCATTACATGTTTTTGGTCTGATGGACTCAAAATTCTCTTTATTTCACTTCAATAAACTCAGCAGAGCTTCCATCAGACCAGGGTAACAGTCCAGCATGTAGTGGCTCAGTGAATGTGGTCTGGACTCTGTGGAGGAGAGTCATGGTTTCAGAGACGCTGTAGAAGGACAGAATACCTGCTCTGTGATCCAGGAACACTCCTACTCTGGAGGACTGAGGACACGAGACACAAGTGCTGACTTTGTTGTGCACAAATGTATAACTGTTTTTAGAACAAACTAACGTCCAAGATTTGTCATTGTTTCCAAATATACAATCATCTGAGTACCCTGCTCTGCTGATAGTCTTGTATGAGACTGCTATATAAACCTTGTTCCCTCTCCACTCCACCTCCCAGTAACAACGTCCAGTCAGACTCTCTCTACTCAGGACCCGAGTAAAATTAATGAATCTGTCTGGGTGATCAGGATAAGACTGTGGTTGTCTTGGTGTATATGTTGCCCTTCTGTTTCCATCAGATAATAACAGCTGTCTGTGTGCTGTGTTTGGATCCAGTGTGATTCTTTGTAAATATCTTAAGAAACCAGCTCTGGTCTTCGGTTCTGGTTCTGGTTCTGGTTCTGGTTCTGACAGTAAAACATCCACGTCAGTCACGGCCTGTGAGACGTTTGTCCACGTCTCTGTCAGAAGATCCTGGAGTTTATCTCTGAGCTCTGACACAGCTGCTGTCACCTCCTCAAAGTATCTCAGAGGACGGATGTTGATTCTGGATGAGTCTGCAGGTTGACCCGGTCCTGACAGTGAGGGGTAGCTGTGCAGAAACTGGTTGTGGTCCTCTGTGAGTGAGAGCTTCTGCAGATCAGTGTCTTTCCTCTTCAGCTCAGTGATCTCCTGCTCCAGCTTCTCCTGAAGCTCTTTGACTCGACCCACTTCACGTTCCTGCTGGGATCTGACCTGCTGCTCCACGTCAGAGCGGCGTTTCTCCATGAGACGGATCAGCTGGCTGAAGATCTCCTGGCTGTGCTTCACAGCTTTATCAGCAGAGCCGTTGATAGCCTCCACCTCCTGTTGGAGCAGCTTCACATCTTCTTCTCTGTCCTGGATTCTCTGCTGGATGTTTTCTCGACTCTCCTCCAGATCTTTCTGCCTCTCAGTCCTTTCTGCTGCAGCTGAGACTGTGTCGTGGCCTTTGTGTTGGTCCACAGAGCAGAGATAACAGATAGACTGTTGATCAGTGCGGCAGAACATCTTCATCACCTCATCATGACGAGAGCAGATGTTCTCCTGGAGCTTCTTGGAGGGCTCCACCAGCTTGTGTTTCTTAAATGGAGGTGATTCAAAATGAGGCTGGAGGTGAATCTGGCAGTAAGAAGCCAGACATTGCAGACAGGACTTCACAGCTTTCAGTTTTCTCCCACTGCATACGTCACAGGCCACATCTTCAGGTCCAGCATCAGAGGGATCATCAGGAGTAGCTTGGAGTCCGCTCTTCTTCAGTTTCTCCACTAAACCTGCTAACATGGTGCTTTTCTTCAGGACAGGCCTCGGTATGAAGGTCTGTCTGCACTGAGGACAGCTGTAGATCTTCTTCTCATCCTCTTTATCCCAGTAGGTTTGAATACAGCTCATGCAGAAGCTGTGTCCACAGGTAAGAGTCACCGGATCCTTCAGTAGATCCAAACAGATGGAACAAGAGAAAGATTCCCGGTCCACCTGAACTCCTTTCTGCGCCATTTCAACACTTACTGTTGACGACTGACTGAGTTTCATTTCCTCAGAAGTGAAACTAGTCTGAGCTCTGATCTCAACAACATGTGTGTATCAGCAGGATCATCTCAGCACATGCTGGTTACGCCCAGCCTTTAGACTGTAGATCTGAAGGGGAGGGAACAAGGAAGTGGGTGTGCAGAGTTGAGTGAGCTGTGTGAGCGACGAGGGAGGGGAAATCTAGTTTTTCTACAATCCAGTAGGAGGAGTGGCGATGTGAACTTTAGACTCTCAAACTCCAACAAGCAGAGGTTATTAAAGCTGCAGCTGTCCTGAAGATAAATAAATAGATACTTGTTGATAAAACTTTTCAAATATGTTGGGAAACTCATTGAGAAAACAGAATATTTACTGTCAAAACTTGTTAAAAAAAAAAAACTTGATCTTTTGGGTGAAGACACCATGGCATTAGCTGGAGAGACTAGTAAGCTTCGCACCCTGAATTAGTATCTTCATTTTGACATGAACTGTCTTGAGTTAGCCTACTTAGAAATTACGCTTGTTTTGCAAAACGCATTACTGCCATCAGTGGACACACAATCACGCACACAAACTCGGGGTAAAGTTACTGTGATTTATTTTAAGCTTTGGAGGGAACTCATAAATGACCTGTTTTCAAAGTCTAAAATACTCTCACCTATACAAAATAAATTGAATGTTCATTGTAATTGAAAGCCTCACACAGCCCTCTTTGTGTATCATATGTTTAGATTCTTCCTGAAGAAACGTTTTCGCTCATCTGATTCACGCCACCAACAGGACCCTGTCATATTTCACTGGTTTTATGTTAATGTTGAGCTGAAGACATAACCGTGGCAGCAAACAGTAGTAAAGCAGGTTCTCCTTTTGTGGACTGACAGCCCACATATCATGCATAAGTTAGATGAGATGAGAAATAGATTGTGGGTCAGGTGCTGATTTAAAAATGTTCCCAGACTCAGAGTATTTACAGTTACTTTTAGAATTGTAATACTAAAAAAATCAATAAAGTAAACAATGGTGAAGAGTTTAATGAGCGATAACATCAGGGGACAAAACTTTGGCACCACTCTGTGGTTTAGTTTAATGGGCACTTTGCACTTCTCATAGCAATATAATCTAAAACCTTTTATTTGTCTTCAAGGAGTAATGTCAAGTGATGCAGATCTAAATTGATGGTATACCTTTTTTTACCTTAGATGTCAATGCACTAAAATCCAAACAACAGTTAATCATCCCATGCTTTTCTCTTTTTAGTGCTAATCTGTACAAAATTTCACTAGTATTTTTAAATGTGTAATACCTATTGTGAATAAATTAGTTTTCTTCACCTTTCTCTGCATCTTTGATGATGATTCTGGAGCACTTATGTATAAAATTTATGTCGGTCATTCCCCTTTTTACCATTTTTACATTTTTAGTCTTTTCATTTGTTTCAAGGAACTACATTAGAAGCTTCGTTTTGGTACTTAAGTGAATAATATGAATCCCTTGACACAGACTGCTTTTCTGGTTGATTTGGTAAAGTTATGACATATATTTAATGTCACGTCCAATAAATAAGGAAGGTGAATATCTGGAAGTTACTGTATGAAATTTTGAATTGGTTGATGAAAATCTACAATTTCCAAAGTGAGGTTTTATTTATTACATGAGAATTAGGCCTACTCATTGAATAGTTTTGTGATTTTGGACCACCATTGAAAAAAACTACTCAGGATCTTTTTGGTCAAACAGTTTCTTAAATGAGCCCAATAATAAATGCAGAATATACAACACTGAGTACCTGGATGTTCAAGGTTTAATTTGGAATGAAAAGGATTTTAAAAATCCACATTTTGTCCAAGAATAGGCAATCAATATATATTTTGGCTTTTTGAAGTAATGATGGATTGGATCAGCCTTACACTGATAAAGATAACTTTCAAAGATTATCAGTGCTCCAAGGACAAGGTGAAAGCGCAATACCAGGTCCACAGTGAAGGCCAAATATATGCAAACCTAACATTCCTGGCTGTTGTGTCAATTTTTTATCAGGGTCAGAGCACAGAGGTACGAGGGTCTGATTGTAATTCCTGAGATTATTGTCTTGTCAATATTTGAAGTGTTTGTCTGGACCTTTGAGGGCCTAAACAAACTCAAATCTCATCTACACATCAGACCTGGTGAAAATGTTGATATTTTAATGATTTTGGACAACAGCATTAAAAATGGTGCCACTGACACCCCCTGACGCCCAGTTTTAAAAATAGAGCTCCTCCTGGCAGACCTTTTAAAGGCGCTGCCAATAATGCAATATTGCTTTAAATATATACATTTTTATGCCACTGAGTCTAGAAATAGGCTGTGTAAATTTGTATATCTGGGTTTTTAAAATGTTGCACTTGAGAGAATATTTTTATGTAAAGGGTTATATTTTTGCTTTATTATGAATTTTAAAAATGCTTGTTGGGAATGTTTTTGTCTATTATGACATGCTGTATTTCCTGCTTCTGTAAATGTTGAATAAAATGCTCGTAGTGGTCTTGAAACATATGTACCCCTGACCTTCAGGGCACCTAAAGTCCTTTTGTAAAATGTATCTCATGAGGACATAGAGGGGCTTCCACTTCTTCAGCAACCCCAAAATTCCTACGATTTTCATTAGCTATATGATACTTTTGCAAGGGCACAACAACATGGTAGGCATCTCTGTTAATGTGTCATGCAGCACTGCGTGCCCTGGGTTATCAGGGAAAAAATTATATCATCGTCATTTTCTTCCGCTTATCCGGGTCCAGGTCACAGGGGCAGCAGCTTCAGGAGGGAAGCCCGGATGGCCCT
This sequence comes from Xyrichtys novacula, assembly GCA_962446985.1. NCBI lineage: Eukaryota > Metazoa > Chordata > Actinopteri > Labriformes > Labridae > Xyrichtys > Xyrichtys novacula. The sequence continues at coordinate 7,347,248 of OY660869.1, forward strand.
CAACCCCAGCCACTTCCACCAGCTCATCCGGGGGGTTCCCAGGCACTCCCAGGCCAGGCGAGAGATATAATCCTTCCACCTGGTCCTGGGCCAGCCGCGAGGTCTCCTCCCAGTGGGACGTGTCTGGAACACCTCTAATGGGAGGCGTCCAGAGGGCATCCTAATCGAGTGAAAGGGAACGAAATGTTATGAATATAACTTCTGTTCCCTGAAGGAAAGGAACGAGGTACAACACTGGGTTGCCCCACTGCGCAGCTAGGCTCGGTGAAGAGCGGCTATCGAACTGAAGGATGACTGTGGTGTTACACGTATATATATGTGCAGGTGGAGCCTCCCAGACGTCACCACAGATCATCTGCCTTTAAGGCGTGAATAAAGGTGTCTTCAGTCAGGCCACGCGAAGCCGTGATATCCCATACTATATGTGTTGTGCCTCGTTCCTCTCCTTCAGGGAACAGAAGTTATATTCATAACATTTCGTTTCTGTCACAGGTGGTGTGGATGGAGTCAGCTGCTCAGTTCACTGTAAGTTTCAAAAGTAGAAGCATTTTCTGTGGAGGGTTGTCTGTAGCTGAAAGGCATGCAAGTAATAAACAAATGAAGGATGAGACTCATGGTTAACATCATGACTAATTTGCTTTTAACTTGTTTTTGTTGTAATGTGCTTTATCCTCATATTTTACTTGTTGTACTGCACTTTGACGGAGAGCACTTTATAAATGAATTTATAACTATTATGGTCAGAGACTTTTTTAGTTTTTTAGTAAAAGCTTGGGGCAAGTTAGTACCTCACATTCCTGACAAAGGCAGCAACTGGAGGCAGCAGATGCAGTTGCTGTTTATTAGAGGCCCAAGTTGGAGGCATGGACTTGGGCATATAGTAACAGGGCAGGTGGAGGCAGTTGCAGTTTACTGGCAGGTACTGGGTCGGAGGCACTGGAAGCAGCTATCTTTCATGTAATACAGGTAGAGGTATAGGCTGCAGGTGGAGACAGGGACCAAAGACCGTTGGCATAGGTTTCTAAGACTGCTCATTAGCGCTGCAGATGGAGACATCTTTGATACTTGGAGGGGGACGCCACAGACACCAACAGGCTTGCATTTGATTTATACCTTACATTTGATTGTAGATTCAGCAGGTGAAGCAGTGGCTGGAGATGATGGCTTTAGTTGGAGGTCATGCTGCAGCTTACGCCTGGTTCACAATTTTCAGGTAGACAAGCTAATGAATGCTGGCTGCAAGTGATGGAAAGAAAGAAGAACATTAACAAAGACTGAATATGAGGTATGGGCTTGGGCTTTAAGCTGTGAAATACAAGTGGTGTCATGTGCTTTCAGTGTTTGTCAGATCCTGTGGTTGAAAGTCACAAACTGCCGGTAAAGACAGGTGACGTTTGCTGGGAGAGGCTGAATTGGAGATACAGGAGGCAGCTGTATTTCTTTCTGTGCAGGTAGAAGTTAAGACCCATGGTCTCTGGCAGAGGCTGCAGCAGGAAACTTTCAGCTCTTTTCTGTTGACCATTGATTTCAAGCATCATCTGGAACTGGAGGTGACCGCAGGTTCCTGGTACAGACTTGGACTTGATTTGGTGGCACCTGCAGCGCAATGTCACAATGTCATATAACAGATACTTTTGCTCAAAGTGATGTACATAAGAGAGTTAGTACAATATCATAAAGGATCCAGAGAGAAGGATACAGCTTCACACGGCTGCAGCTTCCAGGTTTCTATCAGGGAGTTGGTGGCTGTTGGTTCCTTGTAGAGGCTTGAAGTTGAGTAAGTAGATGTTGTGTAGCTGAGGTTGCAGATTGCTGGGCAGAGGCTTGCAGACACTTTAGTCTCAGTCTGAGACATTAAGGCATTGAAGGCAGCTTGTTGTTTGGTGATAGTAGAGGCTTATGTTGGTAGGTGTGAGTACAGCTTTCCTTCATACTTTATTGGCCAGGTTGTAGTTAGAAGTCTGAGCTTTAACAATAATCCTTCAGACTGTAGAACAACTGCAGGTTGTTGGCTGAGACCTTGTTTGGAGGATTTGGATGCAGTTATCACTTATAATCTGCAGGTGAAGGTTGTAGTTGATGTTTGGTTGATGACAGATGCTGTTGATGTTATGTAGGGGTCAGGTTTGGAGGCTTGTCAGTGAGTGCAGTTGAAAGCGGCTGCAGGTTCCTGGTTAAGGCCCAAACTTGAAATTGAGTCTGCTGATATGTGGCTGGACTGTATTGAAGATACTGGTTCAGCTGTTGAGTGATTCCTTTAAGGAGGGCTGCAGGAAGAGGCTAGGGTTGCAGCTTTTGAACTCCTGCTGAAACTAGATGTCACTGCTTTTGATTTCTTGCATCATCAGGCAGCAAAAGCAGAGGCTGACAGCCTTTGCGAATGTTGGAGAAGGTTCTTTGTGTTGCATCTGTCAGGCACAGTTTTCAGGTAGGATTACAAGCTGGTAGATGCTTGTAGAAGCTGCAGGAGATGGCTCATAAAGGTCACTTTTGAGGCTTCAGTTGGAGATAGTGGTAGCTAGTATATCCCGGAGGCTGCAGCTAGAGGCATGAGCTGAACTTGTAAGCCACAAACTGCAAGTGGTGGAGGCTGAGACTGTGAGGTTTAGAGGCTGGAGCTGAAGTTGATGTTGGCAGGTTTTTCGGTCGTGCTTTGGCATAGGCGATGGTTCCTGACAGCATTGGAGGGAGCAGGTATACACTCATGGTGCAGGTGGAGGAAGCTATAGTTCGCCTATAGAGGCTTAGGTTGGCTTGGTATCTTTTTTTCCAAATTGTTGGAGGGAGAGGCTGCTGGTGTCTAGCTACTGGCGCACTGCAGGATGTGGCTCAAGGTTGTTGGCAGAGAGGGAAGGTTGAGTCAATGTGCTTGTCGAGGTTGCAGTTGGAGACAGTGGCTGCTGATGTGTGGCAGAGACTGCAATCACTGGTGATGCCTGCTGATGTTAAGAAGTAGTTTGGGTTTAAGCATTGGCATCCCATAAACAGGTGGAGGCAGCACATGGATTTAATTGATTAAATGGATTTAATTGATTAGAGATATTTACCTTTGAGCAGAAGGAGGAGGCAGAGGCTGACAGTGGAGGCTGCAGGTGGAGAGGCAGCCAAGTAGAGGCAGAGGAAGATGTTATTATTTAGAGGTTGGAGATGGAAGTTGGCAAATGTGCAGCGCTAAGGTGGTAAAAGCTGCTGGCACTTGTTGGAGGACAGGATGGAGGCAGGTTCAATACTTTGTCATTTTCAGTTTGGTCAAAGATGGTTGTTGGTTGAGGCAGATGTTTGGAGGAGGCTCAAGGTGCAGGATGGCTGAGGTGTTTTGAATTGCTTGCAGAGAGGACTTTTTGTTTTGAGTAGTTCTGAATATTTTCCCCTTATACTACTATATTTCCTATCTTAACTTGAACTAAAACAAACTTTAACGAAAGTAACTTAAACTATAGTATTTACAATATATACAAGCTTTAACTCAGCATTACAACAACAATATTTACAAGTAGAGAGTGAAAACTTTCATGTCCTCACTCTCTTTCTAGGTGAAGTCTTTGGCTGTGGTTCATAGGATATGTCCACGTTGTAGAGGGGTGGATAAACTCCAACCCCATAGCTAATGTTTACATGGACAAGTCTGTTGTCATCCACAGTTTCATTGAACTGTGGACGATCTGATCATTCCCACAGCTTCTGCTTGATATGACGTCCCAGTGCAAGGCTGAAGGGATGCTGGCAGACATTTTTGTACCTGTGGACATGAGGGGAAAGTAGTTGAAATCACAATGTTAGGTTAAGTGTTTCCCATCATGGTCTGTGATAGTGGTAGATTCTTGTTTTTTGTATCATACATACCGAAGCATGTCATCGACCACGGCATGGTAGAGCTGCTGGTACTCTTCCACTGACTGATGGTGTATTATCAGAGGGCCGTCATCCAGTGGTGGAGTTGTGGGGGGCTGGAAAGGGTGAACCACAGGGGAGACTTTAGGCAGCTCAGAAGGTGGAATTGTTGACTGAGGCCTCAGGACCAACGGAGGATCAGCAACTTTTGCGTGGGAGTGCTGAGGAGCAGGATCGTGGGTCAGCCCTGTAGAACCAGAAGTACGGACCACAGAGGTCCTCTTCCTCTTCTTGGACTGGCCACCAGCAGGAGCTGAATGATGGTGTTGGGAATCCTGCAAAATAAATCAAACAAACAAGATTTCAGGCTCAAGTACATTAGAAACAAACTTTAAAATCTCACCAGTTCATTAAATTCTCCAATGCAGTTGTGCCAGTTTTGAATCAATGGATTTAAAGTTGAATCCCATAAATCTATTTTTAGAAACATGTCAAGTCTTTACAGAGTTAAAAGAAGACAAGTTTTAAATGACTAAATTTTTATAAATTTTGATGCTTTTGCTTTTAAACAATTTTTAAAAAGTATAGGTGCCAATAAAAAGTTTTTCTGACAAGATATCAAAAACCTGAGCTTTAAAAATTTAGGGGAAAATGCAATTTGTTATTCTAAATAAAAAACAAAAGGCTGATGAGAAAAGATCAAATACTTGGAACAGTCATTTAAGTGTAAAAATATGAACTTTTAAATAACAGTGTCACCCTAAGGACAGAAAGTGTCATTTCATGTTCAACCATCCTGATAATAAGCTAATAAAAATGTGGAACTTTTTGCTGTAGCACCACTCTTGGTCAATTTCAATAAAGAATATATTAACACAAAGATCGTGTCGTCAAAACACAGTGCATGTGCTTAAAAGAAGAAGAAGAAGAAGAACTTTATTGATCCCCGAAGGGAAATTCAATAAAATGAGTCCCAGGTGCGTCCAACTGTCTGAGAATTTACTTCATTTGAAGTTTTAGATAAGATGTGTTAAGAATTTCACTTTTTAAAGTTTTATGAAGATGCTCCTTTGATTTAATCCATGCCCTGTGACCCCTGTGGTCCTCCATACAGTACTGCACACATAACTGCCCTCATAGTTGTCACACTTTGCAGAGTTTGAACTTTATCTCGACCAAAATATGGATATAAAGAGGCCTACCTGATCATTCCTGCAGCAAAAGCACCTGATGTAAGCTCTGGGCTTTCTCCCTGGTGTGCTGAGGCCTTCCTTTCCTTAGTCTAGTCATGGTCCTTAAGCTGTTGAGGTACTTCCCACTGTAACGATACAGACACATGTTAAAACTACCTATAAACAGTGAATGCTAAAAACATTCTCTGCAAAGAGGATATGGCCTGAATAAACTGCTGGGTCACCTCCAGTGTGTTCTGATTGATCTGTGGTAACGGTAACTAGCTCTGATTAATAGTGTGAGTAAAATAAACAGCAGAAATCTTTGAAAATGTATGAAAGGAAGTGTTCAAGATCATTCAACTTTCTTGAAAGTCAAGGTATACTAATAACATTAATTAAGCTCATTAAAACACACAGATTTATTAAACTGGATGTGCTAAAAATGACTGCAGGACCATTAAAAGCAAATATGGATGAATTTGAAGCAGAAGAAAGACCAGGACATTTGAATTAATAAATAACTTTAAGATTATCATTTGTAAGACTGTGATCTAAAGATCTATGGTACATGGCCATACATTACTTATTTGAAAGGGATTTGTTGCATTGCTGTGTATTATTTAAAGTAAGAGATAATTTATAATTATGTTTATGAAACACTATGATAATTGAGTATGTTTGTTGTACATGATCACAACAGTTTTGAACAGTTAAACTCTCCTATAATCATGTAGTTTTACACTAAACAGGAGCTACTTAGCGCCTGTATCCCAGCTCGGAGTTATAAATATATCAACAAATAAATTGTAGGCTGCAGTGTACTAAAATGCTAACTTAGACTTAATCACGCCCACGACGGAACACACCGGATAGGTAGGCCTATTGTTACGAAGTTCAAATCTTACATTTTCCGTGTCGAAAGTTGGTGGTGTATCTTTCAGGACGTTTATGGATGCTTTGTTTCTGATCAGTGTGGATGAAATCCGCAGTTGAATAGATAATTTTGCGCGAAACACAGCGTGAAGAAATGTGAAAAACATTTCTTGGCCGATCTAAATTGTTTTTGTTCAATGTTATTCTAAATGGTGCACCTGGAGAGGAACCATATAGCGACCTTGGAACGCTCTTGGACCACTGTACAATTTATATACCCAAGCACACCTCCATGTGTGCATTTTTGAGACACATAAAAACAGAACGAATGTTGTCACGATCAAATACTCGTCGTTTTTAAAATATGAGATCATTTTCTTCCACTTTCAGATGCGAACGAGTGGATGGGATGCAGGGGGTGCATTCTATGGCAGGGGTGCATTCTACGGCACAACACCTGTCGACAAGCGTAACGTCAGTCCAGACTGAATGACCTGGGGGTTAGACATCATGCTGCCCCAAAAGCATAAATCGTGTTATAAAAGGAGAAAGAGAGGAAAGAAAAAGAAAGAAGGCAGAATGAGGGGAGGCAGCTGTGGACTGCTTTCTTTTCCAAAAGTGAACCCAGTTTGCTTGTTCTGCAAAGTCCAATTAAAGTTAATGTGGTCCACTCCAGACAGCTGCTGCTGATGTTTGTAGGCTCACGTGAAGTTTTCACCTTGGCTAGTAACTAACCAGACTGCTTGCTGCTGTAATTATAAAGACAATTGTGGGCCAGCTAACGTTAGTTGTCAACATTAACCTGTTTCAGAAACAAAGAGTGGCGCTGGTGCAGCAGGAGCAGCAGTGGCCAGTCCTGGAGGCTCTTCTGAAGATGAGGCTGAGATTACGGACGAGCAAAAACAAGGTGAGATCACTGTTCAAGATTTCAAGGGCGAGCTGCCCCCTCCGAACCCCCTTACATCGGTATGTTGGTAAGAGAGAGAGAGATTTTGATTTTTCAAACCACCTTTATTTTCTCAATAAAAATCAACATGATGTTGACAGACATCTCATGTCTGAGTGTTTACAATGAAAAATAAAAACATTTTTAATGTAAAATCGGACCAAATATCACAATTCTTAACAGAGCACAGTATTTTATTTTTTTATTTTTTTATTTTTTGCAGAGCCAACATGTCAGTGAAGTCCTCAAAAACTGTCAGTTAGATAGAAAAATCCACAGAGTTTTAGTTATGAGGTTAAAAAAAACCTTAACACACCTATGAGTTGTATTCAGGTTAGACAGCAGCACCATAATCACCAGTATTCGGAGAGGTTTTCCTGCCCCCTTGTGGCAACAGCATCATGATAAAATAGGAAAAGTCAAGTTCAGTCTTCTAAGGTTTTTAGAGTTTTATACAAAGTGAAGAAACTGAGATCTCTTAAATGTTGTTTAAATTATTTTGAAGAGCTAGAGTAACACAGCGACTCTTTGTGGCTTTTTGTAATAGTCTCTGAGGATCCAATATAGGGGGATAATTCATTTCACTATCAGAGGGGACAACTGGGGAGATGTGCTTGGTGAATGGCACAGGGCTCTGTTGATGTAGGAACACCAGGTGTCTTTTATTTGCAGGGCGCAGCAGCCAGGAAGAAATGTGGACTTGGATAAGGGAATCCAGGTGGGCAGTTACAAAGCTCTGAATTTAATGGGAAGTGGGACCAGAAGCCAGGGTAAAGAGATGATCAGCAGATATGCGATGTTAGATTGGCTGAAGATCAGATGCGCTGCTGCACTATGGATTGTCACCAGAGGTCAAAATGTGCATGCAGGGAAGCCTGCCAGTAAGGAGTTGCAGTTGTTGATGCCTTGTAACTATGAGAGCCTGTACCAGGAGCTGTGCCACAGGCTCTGACAAGCCTTCAGGTGGCGTTCTACTTCCATTTGAAAATATCAGCAAGACATGTTGAGGTCCGAGCTGGGACTGTTGTGTTAGCTGGTAGTAGTATGATCTACATAGCAGTGATATGAGAGGCTGTAAGGGCAGATTATTGCTCCAAGTGAGGAGGTAAAGGTGGAGAAGAAGAGAGGACCAGGAACTGACCCTTGGTGCATCCTTGTTATTAAGCTATGTGGTTTACATAAACATTATTCTGATTACGTCATTCAGAGCCGGATGTTGATTTCACTGCGAGCACCATCACCGCCAGAGCCACTTTCATTACCATCTGACAGGAAACCACTTCCTGTCACCACTGTGGTGGTGTTTAGTTCCAGAGTTGTGAGTCGTTGCTTGAGACGGAGCTGAGAAGAATTGAACTCGCTCTGCAGCCGGGCCAAACATGTCTGAAAACAAAGTATTCATTAGATTACATTATTTTTAATACTGTATGATTTGTTTCAAACATGACAATGGTATCAACAGAACTAGAAGAAGCAGGCTAATGGCTGTGACCTGTAAACGGTCCAGACTGGTTTCCAGCCTCTCCAGCTTCTCTTCCACGTCCTCTCCTGCAGATACATTTATTTCCTCCAGAAGACCCTCCTTCTGCAGGATGTCCCGCCCCCTCTGCTCCAGCTGAGCTCTGGCATGGGGGAACTCCTGAAGCGCCTCCATCAGGTCTTGTTTGGAAAGGCAGAACAGGTCTGAGTATCCAAGACTGCGGATATTGGCGGTACGTCTGTTCCCCATCTTGCTGCCACTGATGTTGAGGATACTGATTTCTCCAAAGCAGCTTCCTGAAGTCAGAACGGCGAACTGGGTGAAGCCATCCTCCCCCACCACTGCCAGCTGGCCTTCTTTGATTATGTACATCTCCTTACCCACATCACCCTTGAAAAGAAACAAAAACAAAAGAAAAGGATTAGAGATTTAAAAATGAGTCCCTTGAGCAGATAGGCACAATAACAAACATCTGTGTCCTATCATCTCTTGGGTCACCATGGATTCCTGCTTATAAAACATATGGAAGTATATCAGCACCAGGACTGAGAGAAATGAGAGGAAAAATCTTTAAAAAAGGCAAAAATATGGACATTTTGCCTTTATTAGATGGGACAGCTGAAGAGAGGCGGGACATTTGGACATAGACATGTCGCATAGGGTCTTAATCGAGAACTGAACCAGCAACCACTACAATGAGTGTGATGGCTTCAAAATATTGGGTGCTGAGACTGCTTAGCCTTTGACTTGGTTTAACCTGTATTTTGAATATTTTGACTCCTGTGTGCAATGCTGCATTGGTTAAAACAGGAGTGTATTTGCTGTGTAGCACATGATGCTGACGGAACGCACTCAACATGCATTCTGTGGGTTTTAATGACTTCAATCAACAATCAGTAAGACTTTCTTTGTGTTACAAACTACAAAATGAAGCACATTATGTTTTACATTGAAAAGTGTATACAATCAAAACCCTCATTCCTAGTCCAGGTCATCACAAACAAAAAGTATTAAACAACAAGACCAAAAAAGGAAAAGACCAAATAAAAAATGAACTTAAGGATTAAGGAATGAAGGAAACACCATTATGAGCTCAAGATGAGGAAACACTGAAGGTAAAACTTGGAGAAACTCATAACACTTAGAAATTAGTTAAGAAATATATAAAATGAGATCGATCACAAAGATTATTTGAAAACAATAAAAGTACTGTTGCATCCCTTGGTGCCAGTACCTGCATGACTAAAACCTGCATTTTGTCCTGTTAAAGCTTTGAGACATTCTCTGTCATACATGACACAAATCTAAAATACAGTTAAAAGGGGAATCAGTCAGTCCTGGGTCATGAGGAGACACAGCTGTGTTTTATCTGCATTGCTATGAAAGTTGATGCCATGCCTCCTGATGACTTTTTTAACAGGTAGCATATACAGATTAAAAAGGACATAAAACTGAATTTTTGGGTAGCGGTTTGATACATTATAACAGTTTTTCAGTTCAGTGTTGGAAATTTAGAAAACCTACCCACCCTTATAAGAAATACTGACCTTTCTACAGATGTAATCTCCAGGACTGAAGACCTGCGGCCGAAGTTTTAAGACCAATTCTACAAGAAGGCCTGACTCACAGTCTTGGAAAATACGCACCTATGTCAGAAACAAAGGTGAAACAACACATGCGTGCACACACACACACACACACACACACACACACACACACACACACACACACACACACACACACACACACACACACACACAGAAGTAATTAAGCTTCTACTGCACTGTACTAAAATAATAATAATAATGCATCAGATTTCATATAGTGCTTTATCAGAGATAAAGAGGATAGATAAATGTGTCTCTACCTTCTTCAGTGTGTCCAGATGAACGTTGATAGCAATCTCTGCTCTCAGTTTATTGGGCAGACTCCTCAGAACTTCCTGTTCATCTATTGTCTTCTGATTGGTCCAGAGGTAGTCAAACCAGCGGATGACCCGCTGCTCTAGCCCCTTGCTTACGTGTCTGAAGTGCATGTAGTGTTTCAGCGTGTCTACACGGCTCTGAAAAGCTGCTCTGGTGGCATTCATATTAGAGATCATAGAGCCAACGTTTCCCACAATGGAGGCAAAAATCAGGACACCAACCTAAAACAGAGAAAAACATTTGTGTGAGCCTGTAGATGGGCCGGAATAACTGTAATCAAAATGCTGTAAGGCTCACTCAAAGGCCAGTCAAAGTCAGATGATCTCGGTTAGTTTGCCACAAACTTACCAGAAAGTCAAAAATCAGGAACAAATACTCTTCATCTCTGACAGGAGGAGGCGTCTCTCCAATGGTGGTCAGTGTTAGAGTGGACCAGTACAGACAGTAGATGTAACTTCTAGTCAGGGAGCCAAACTCAGGATCTGATGCATTAGGATAAACCCATGAATCTGATCCCAGTCCCAGGGCCTTGGAGAAGCTGTAGTAAACACAGGCATTCCAGTGAATGATCACCAGGATGTACAGAACCAGCTTACAGATCCGGAAAGCGTTGGGGTAGCTAGTTCGTGTCTCAGTACGCTCAAACATCTCAAAGAGGCGGGGGAGGCGCAGCAGACGGTTAAATCGAAGAAGAGGAGTGTAACTGATTCCCACACTCAGGTAGAGGAGGTCAGTGGGCAGGATGGAGCAAATGTCAAGTTTACACTGTAAGGTTCGAACATAGGTTTCTCTGAGGCGCCGCACATCCTTCACCATCAAACCTTGGTCCAAGAAACCTTAACGATGTAATAACAGAAAAAAAAGTCAAATTAATGTTGGTGTGTCTCAGATAAAACATACTACTGTAGTTCAAATTAAGACTGATTGGATCCAGAACCTTAGAGCCATGCAGGAACCACACAGTTATGCAGTAGAATCCATACAAAGGAGGACTAACCCTGCTAAGGTAGTTATTATAAATAACTTAAAACCACACTCCTACCTGAGCCAGTATCAGGCTCACCATCATCCTTAGACTTTGTTTTTCGTCCCTCTTACATTCAAGTTGAGTGTTTTATTCTTGTGGCATGTGTATACTTCATCATAAATGTTATGGAGGAATAACATTGGAACAGAGTTTTCCTGACCTTGAGCTGTGATCAGAGGTGGTAACAGGGGTGAGACAGTGTGAGCAATATAAAATCATATTCTTTCACTCTGCTATGGAATCAATGCACAAGCACGAGGGAGGGGTGACTGTGGAGCCACTGTGGCAGAAGTTCGATGTGAAACTTCTGTTGACTCTTATGACTTGGTTTTAGTTTCTGTCCTACATCCAGATGAGGGTTAACCTTACATCTCATCAAAGGAAGTAATTGTTTGTTTCTATAGACATTTAGTTATAGTGTTTAAGTTAAGTTACATGAGATCAGTAACAGAGGGGTAAGACTAGACAAGTCTTTGACTTCTTCTTACCCCTTTTTTGGACATGTGGATACTCTGGTTTTGGTTTTGTTCTTATTTTGTTGTGATAAGTAAGATTGATGTGCTTCTAAGTGAGGCACTTATTTCATTTTATTCTTAACTGTTGTTTTGTGTGTGTTTTTTTATATATATATATTTTTTTTTTAACCATGTCCAGAAAGAAAGAAAGAAAGAAAGAAAGGGGAGACTGTGAACAGTTGCAACAATGCTTATTACTCCAATCAGAAACATGCTAGATTGATGACACTGATACTGCAGATGCTCAGTTGGACCCTCCCACCGGCAGGACAGAAGACATATTTGGCATAATCTTCTGGATTAACTGGAAAAAAAACTTGTTTTCATGTATTAAAGGAATTTTTTCATGTGGTTTATTTGGTATGGAATTAATCACAACTTAGTTTTAATCGTTGTTTAGTTGATTTCTAAGTCACATGGTTAGCACTTGTTAAAAACAGTGTGTTGGGTTAACACATGGTGCTCTGTCATGGTTGACAGATTGGGGACAGTTGCAGGCCAGGCAAGATTTGTATTCATATCTGGGTAAAATCCACAATCCACTGACTAACATTGAAATCTGTAACATCTGCACATTGACCCAAAAGTAGGCCATGTTTTATACGGAAAGGATCGCGGAGATCCGGTGAAGTTTAGCGAGTTGTCGCAGAGTTATCCTGGATGTGTTAATCCAGCTTCGTAGTACAGGCCTCTGTACTACGAAGCTGGATTAACAAATCCAGGATAACTCTGCGACAACTCGCTCAACTTCACCGGATCTCCGCGATCCCGATCAGCTGTACTACGAAGCAGGATATCAACTCGATAACTGAATCCAGTTCAGATCTGTGCGCGCACACGTAAAGGGGGTCGGGTCAGTGCCACCGGACCAATCTCCACAATGGAGGAGGCTGCACGTCATTTTTCACAGCTGAAGAACAGAGCATTATTTAAACAGTGAGACAGACACAGCCGCTAAAAGCCGGAGGGACTGCCGGCAAAAAAAAATCACCGGTTGTGTAAATTACATTTGTGCGTTCATAAATTTATGGCCCCCTAATATATTGTCATGCAGCGTGTGTGATCACCACCATCACTGACCTCATTATTTCAGATACAACAGCAGTGGGGAAAAGAGTACGTGGGAGCAAATAAAAATAAATCTAAAAACATCCTTTAAAGTAGTTTGTAAGTTTATTGGAAGATTTTATTTGTACATATTTCAACACGTAAACAGTGATTTCCTCACACTGCCTTTTTTTTTTCTCTATCATCTGATGGTCACGTCATCTGCAGACACATTTGGGGTTAAGAGTTTTCTAATCTGCTTCAATGAATTCTGAAAGATGACTAACAAATTTGAACCTGGAGCTTGGCAAATTTTAGTGTATTGCTTAGACTTCATGCTACCTGAATATTGAGGCCGTCCGAGGAAAACCTGTAACGTTCATAGAGAACGTCATCAGGTAAATCAAACGGATTTGAACGATCATGAATATAACGCTCTCGGCGAAGCGCTCCTCTCACTATCCGTGCAACGATGTCCCCGGGATCCGGCAAAAGTGGGCAAGCCATTTTCCAAGAGATCCGATTGGTCAGTGGGCGGTTTTTTATACCTGCTGAGATCTTATCCTGAAACATAACCTGCTCCGGAGCAGGTTTGGCGTTCCGCGTAAGTTACCGGGGCAACGGACCCGGATAAAAAGAGATCGACCTTCGTAGTACAGAAAACCCAGAAGTTATCCAGAAGTTATCTCGCTAAGACCAAATCCGGCTTCGTAGTACAGGGGCCTGTTTTACGAAGTAGGTTCAACCTAGCGGGGTAGGTTTGGAGCTACCTCGCTCAACTTAGCGCGGTAGCCAGCGGTCTCGCTAAGCGGTTTTACGACGCTGGTTATCAACCTCATAAGTGGATCCAGCTCTGCTATGAGCGCGTGCACACATATAAGGCGGAGCCCGCCGCATCTGACCAATCGCGAACATGGATCCGTCTGGAGCGTCAGAGCAGGCTGGAGAGTGAAGGACCGCAGACTTTACAAACAAGGAGCAGGAGACGATCATGAGAATGTGTGAAGAATTGAAAGCTATCACAAACGCCAAAAGCAACACCGTCGCCGCCGCAAAAGCACTGAGGGAATGCTGGCAGAAAATGCATCTTTGATGCCATTATCACCCTGAAAAAGCACTGTTCAACATGCGCTTTTAACTAAGGTGACAGTCCCCGAATTGGATGATCTGTCCCCGGCTAAAGCTGTCCCCGAAAATGTCCCCGATTTAAGCGTTTCATGAATGAGAACAAAAGTGTTGCATGTGGGCAAGAACAACGGTTATTACAGTAGGTAGGAAGCACAAGTAACAGTCCTGAACAACAGTATTTACGGGGGTTATTATAAGCGGCGTGCGCTGCTACTAAATAGTACCGAGATGTTGTCTGTGATCGCGCAGCCCATGCCCATTCATTTCCAAGATGAATCATTCATTTGTTCATTCCTATCGTGTTTACATGTTTTTGTGTAATATGTCGGCCATATGAGCCTTTCATAAAGGTGGTCATCCGGAGAAAACTCTCCCTGTAAACTCTCGCGAGCCGGAGTGCTCCTCCTCGGACAATGCGAGCACCGAGGTCTACAGGATCCTCCGAGAACGGACAAGCCGTTTTTCGAGAGAGCTCATTGGTCAGTGGGCGGGGTTCTTATACTCTTTGAGTTCAATCTGGAACTTAACCTGCCCCGGAGCAGTTTAGCCGTTCAGCGTACGTTGCTATGGAGACTCGCCTCGCTAAGAGGTGAACCCGCGTCGTAGAACAGGAAACCCCGAACTTACCCTCGAAGTTATCTCGCTAAGCAGTAATCCTGCTTCGTAGAACAGGCCCCAGGCCTCTGGTTTGGCGTTCCGCGTAAGTTACCGGGGCAACAGACCCGGATAAAAAGAGATCCACCTTCGTAGTACAGAAAACCCAGAAGTTATCCAGAAGTTATCTCGCTAAGACCAAATCCAGCTTCGTAGTACAGGCCTCTGCCCTTTTCTGTGTCTGTGCTGCCAGTATTTCAGAGAGCACAATGTGTCAAAATTATACCTGTTCCTCTTGTGTCCACATTAGGTGAGCTGCAGAAGCCAAGAAGCCACATAAACACCCATCTCAGTGCACCCACTTCATCAACTAAGTGCTTAAATGTTGTCACCCACTCTAGTTTGCACCAGAGTTACTTGCCAGTTAAATAACCTCTATTTGTGCTATTGTAAGCCCTTAATGATGGTCATAATTGACGGTCATATGTTGTGCTCAAGATGGAGCAAACTGCTATAATGCTCTGCTTGGATAGCATCTCATCATACAATGCACATTGTTCGTATTTTGGTCTAGAAAGAGGATATATATTTGTGTGTAGGCTTTGTCTTGTTAAACTAGCATAATACCACTTGAACAGTTTGTCTCAAGGGTGCAGCTGTGTGGTTACCAACCTGCATGAATGACATGGCCCGGACTGATTATAATAATAATGCATTAGATTTCATATAGCGCTTTATCAGAGACCCTCAAAGCACTTTACATTGGATACATCATTCATTCACTCACACAGTCACACTTTGGTGGTGGTGGAAACGTGGCTGCTATTCTGCGCCTATGGCCTCTCCGACCACCACCACACAACATTCACAATCATACACCAGTGGAGGACACACACTGGGAGCAAGGTGGGTTAAGTGTCTTGCCCAAGGACACAACGGACAGACTTGGATTAGGGGGGAATTGAACCGCCAACCTTCCGGTTATTGGACGACAGCTCTACCTCCTGAGCTACTGCCGCCTGATTGCACGCACCTGATTCTCGTTGTTGTCAATTACCTGGTTTTATATGCCAGCTCCTCTGTCGACTCAGTGCCGGACTCATTCATGCTACACGTGTCTTGCCATGCCGAGCTCCCTGATCTCCCGCCCGTGTATCCAGCCTACCTCTCAGTATTTGTTTGTGAATTCTTTTGTTACTTTCCAGAGAATTTTTCCCTTGAGCAACGGGGATTTTTTTGTTCGTGTTTTTTCCTCCAGTTGAGAAGATTTTTTGGTTTGCGATTTTCTGTTGCACTTTGACTTTTACATCCTTAGTTGTTACTTGCCCCACGTGGCACTATCATTTGAACTTTGTTTTTTCACCAGCTATTTGCCTTGCTGCAGTGACCTTTTTTCTAACTCTGTATTTGTGTCTTTTTAGTGGCAGTCCGAGCCAACCGTGCCTCTTCCCGAAAACGGCGATTTTCTGTTGTTACTTTGTTCTATTGTTTATTGTCAATAAATTTGGGCTTTTGCCTCTGCATTTTTGGATCCTAGCCTTTGTTCGATTCCTAACATTTTGAAGGCTGTCCACTCACGATCACCTCTACTGAAACCTCTGTGTTGATGCGAGCTATGACCAAGATCATAGAGCTTATCTCAATAAAAAACAACATTTCCATATTGCCATGAAAAAACTACAAATCTTACACTTATCACATTTATTTTCCCAGTACCTGTGTGGAGGCGGACAGCTATATCCAGAATGTAAACTCCATCACAGATGTAGTCTAGGACCATCCAGACCAGCACATTTGCCATCTGGAGTTCATCAAAGCAGGCCCTGTAGACAAAGAAACAGGGAAATCATGCATAATGAACAAACCTACCTGCTGACATATGTGGTAGTAACAATGGCATTACAAGTAAGATAAACCCCTCTCAGAAAGTCCTGTGGGATAATGTTCTCAACCTTATTAGCTGTTGAAGACAACTGTAGGTTGTGCATTTTGAAAGTCTTTCCTGCCAGGGTAATGGTTGACACTAAGAAGAAGAACTACATCAAATCTGGATCACTTGTTGAACCCTCAGGACTGTGAACAGACATTTGAACTGTCTTGTTAAAGTGAGGTGTTATCATCTCTAGAAGACATAGAGCAAGATGAGCCTGAATATTATCTTGTATGAGTATCATACCCAGGTAATAAAATCTGTCTCTGTAGCTGATGGGCTGAAAATATGCCAGAGGTTATGTCAAGTTGGATGCTGTTGGGAGGATACTCAAGGAAAATAAAATGACAGGTTTGTTGGCAGGATAAATCTATGGACTGTTGTGATATGATGCTATGATACAAGCAAATTAGTAATCAGTCATTTTTTTGTAGCAATCAAGACAACCCTGGATGTGAAACCCACACATTCCTTACAGGAAAGTTTCCTTATCTGGTCCCAGGAAACAGGATATAAATCTTTCCAGACGTGTTTGCACTTTCAGGTTAAATAAGTGACCCAACCGGAGGTTGACTAAACCTCTGACTCTTCAGGATTGGTCAGTTCGGCGAACAGAGACAGAGTTTTTATTACCTTTCAAACTGACTCCATTTGCTGACCATCTAAATAAACATTAACCTCAACCCAGATCTCCCATTTGAGATTAAGCGTCTTAAAGTGTGTGAACATACGGACCCCAGGATAAGGGGGGACACTGACCTCCAGACCTCGGTCGTAAAACCCTGCTCGACCATACACTGATAAAGACTGCATTCCTTTGGTGAAAGAATACAAATGACTGATCATGACATCTTATGCATTCAGCAATGTACTAATCTGTCTAATCATGAAATTTGTGTTAAAATGAGATGTTTCCCGTTTTTCTATGTGCTTCAGAAGCCAAGTTATCTTATCTGACAGAATAAATCCTTATTCTTTAGTTCTTTAGACCAACAGCTTTTCAGACTGTTTCATGAACTTTTAAGAGTTAAATTTATTGACTATGAATCCTAAGTTTACTCTAAGTAACAGAAATAGTTTAGAAATGTTTGGTTTATATTTTAGCTATTTATTTGGTATCTTAACCATTAGGTGGTTATAATGTCACTGAATAATCTGAATGTGAGTATTTAGAATCCATTATTAATCATGATGACGTTCATTCACGTGTTTACTCTTTTGTTGTTCACAGTTTCTATGTGTTACTATCTGTTTCATTTCAGAGTAATTTAGCATGTTCAATGTGATACTTAAAACATAATGAGAATGTTTGATGTGATCCTACACTTCATTCATATGTGTTTAGTATCAAATTATTTATCATGAAACCAAGCATTCAATGATATTAATCATAGTGAGTGAGTATCAGATCTGACTCTTTTACCAGCCAAAAGAATAAGTTAGATCAAATAATCAGAGACCCGATGACCCCCTCCTCTTTCTCCTCAGACACACCCAGTGTGAGAAGATAAAACCAGTGAAGTGGGGTTGCTCACTCTCTTGTCCATCTCTTGCCTTATTCCTCTTATGCTCCTCTTACTCTCTCTTATGCTTCTGCTCTTCTACTGACTCTCTTGT
Source organism: Xyrichtys novacula (assembly GCA_962446985.1). NCBI lineage: Eukaryota > Metazoa > Chordata > Actinopteri > Labriformes > Labridae > Xyrichtys > Xyrichtys novacula. The sequence continues at coordinate 7,365,336 of OY660869.1, forward strand.
CCCCGGCTCTTATGCCCCTTCTCTTCTGCCCACACCCTTCTGTGGTGCGTTTCTTTGTTTTCTCTTAGAACTTTTTCTTAGTCTTCTAAGTTTTACGCCACGTGTTGATTCACGTTGATTTTTCTTTAACATCGTCTTAGTTCAAGTTTTGAAACTTCAACTTTTTGTGCACATAGCAATTCAAGATTAAGCCTTTGATTGATTTTTCTTTAATTTCGCGAAGCCATTTTTGAAAGTTTTCTCTGCTCTTCGAGCCTCGTTTTTCTGAGTTTTCTGCGTGATTTCAAAGTCACCTCCGAACGCAACCCAACAGGCCCAGGTCATCCTCTGTGCCAGAGTTTTTGAGTGAGACCAAAGAAGTACCCAAACGAGCATCCACAGGATCCACAGGCGCTGGCTTTGCTTCGGGCCCGAGTGCTGCAACTCCTGGCTCATCCTTCGGCTGACTTCAGTCGTCTTCTGAGCTGAACCGCTCGAACCGCCAGTAGCCCGGACCTTCGGAACCTGCTCCATCTTCTCCAAGGACCAGTCTCACTTAAGTATGCAAACCTCCAGAGCTCCAAAGAGGGCTGGTGCTGTCTCACGCGTTCATAACTCAGATATCCACCTATTTCTGGTGATCTTAGATTCCTCCAAATCCACATCCGAGTTTATCTCGACACCAAAGTTAGTGTAGGTTAATATGTTAGCGCATATTCACTCACTATCATTAACTTTAGTGCTCCTAGCCTGACTCAGAATCTTTATTTATTCACCTATTATTATTTTATCCTCATTATCTTATCATCATTTATTGCATGTGTGTTGTACCATCATTTATCCTGTAATAAACAGATCATTATTTTTCTAAGTTCCTGTCTGTTAGTGTTCTTCCAGAAGTGGAGTCCCTGAAATTAGAATTTCGACTTAAGATATGAGACTGATTAATTAAGACTGATTAATTAAAACTGACTTGATGTTTGATTTCTGAATTAAACTTTTGTTTTCTTTGTTTTCCCACCATTAAGGGTGGGTGGTGCCCCTTTCAACGAGTGCATAAATGTCATAATTTGAGATTATTAATCTTCAGACATTTATTATAAATTCCAATCGCCAAGTATTATTTTGGTGCGGCCTTGTGAGGCTCATTTCAAATCGCTACATATATTTTGGTGCGACCGTATGAGGCTCATTTCAAATCACTACATTTTTAAGGAAAGCTGATTTACCACAACTTTTGAGAAAAGTACATAAAGGTAGGTGTATGTAAATGTCAGATATCATAATATCCGATCACATTGGACCCTACAGTATCAAAATGTGACGAACTTGCCCTCTTTTTTGACCTGTTTGGTCTAAAGATACTCATCTATTGTTGAGTCATTTGTCTCTGCATGTGCTTTTTTTTGCTGTCCTTTTTCTTTCCTAAGCTTTCAATCTGCAGTTCACTATTTATGCTAATTCTATCTACCTGATAACCTCACATGTAGTTTGCATTTTCAGCTTAGTTACTCCTCAAATGAGCTCAGCTCTGCAGTTTCCATCTGTGCTAGTGACGGTATTGAAACTACTGCTGCTACCATTGTCAAGCAGTAATAACAATTCAAACCTGACTACCAGCAGAGTCCAGTTATAAAAGACAGTAGCACCAATCACCAACAACCAGTGGTAGTACGCATCATCAGATGGTGACAGGACCACGACACTAAACGTCTTCCTCCTGAGAGAGAGAAAGCGGAAAAACTCATCCTGAACAAGAATCCTTTTTTTTTCGTTTCGTGACTGTTTCCCGTGTATGTGACTCGTCAGGTTCTCGTTGTCTTACTTGTGTCTGGAGCGTCTGATCTCGTTATCTACATCAGAACCAGTGTGGCTGAACCTGCTGGATGGAGCTTGTTGGTCAGTGTGGGCGGGGCCTCTGAAACGTTCCAAGAAGGAATCAGGCCGCTCAGTCTCCTCTGTCAGACTCTTCTGTGCCCATTCTCTCAGAGTCATCACCATGTTGACTATCCTGACAGCAGACAAGCAGACTAATGATAGGCTGGTATATTACACTCCACTGATAATTCACTTTTTCACACACACACACACATATTCACACCTGTCTGCTTGTATGGTTGATCATCAATCAACTGTCATACCTGGACAGAGCACCACGCCCACGGAGAGAATTCTGGGAATTGACCTCTCTTCTGTCAATGGCTGCCATTCTCTGAAGCTCTGAGGAGGTGTCATCACACATAGACTGTGCTCTACTCACATGAACACATCACAAAATACATCACAGGAAAATTACAATGGCTTCATATAGATCTAAAATCATAGGACAGCAAACGGCTTCAATTTACATACACGGATTTGTAAAACAACAAACTATTGATTAGTGTAGAGCTAAAAACAAGATAAAACACACAGGGGCATTAATGAATATGAATAATATGAGAAAGTTAATTCAATATAATTAAAATCAAAAAGGTAAACTTTCATAAATTTCCTGTAGCCTGTTGGTAAAAATCAAGTATCTCAAATAATTAGAATATTTCCTATTATCAATTATCAATAACAGATTTGATTTAAAAACAAACAAAAAAAATCATCTTCTAAAAAGTGCACTGTGGTTATAAGGTGATCAGCCCTTAACACTGCAGAGTATACTTGCGTGCTTCTCATTGTCCGCTTAACAAATACTGGTCCGGTCAGGCACAGTAACACCAGAGTTTAATAAACCAGTTTCTGGATTAAAGGAAATCAGCATCTACAGCTGGTCAGGAGAAGGAAGCATGGAGGTCTCTAAAATCTCCTGGCAGACTGTCTCTGGACTTGATAAAACACAGTAGACCAAAAGTAGCAGATGACACAGCACCCTAAGTCATCACAGAAAGTGGAAACTTAATGCTGGTCCTCAAGTAACTTGGATTCTGAGCCACTCAGATCTCTCTCCAGGCTCAGAGACCTTGATTTCCAGTCCACATTTGACTTTCATCTGGAAAGAGGACCTTAGACCTGAGAGGCAACAGTCCAGTGTTTTTCCCCTTAACCCAGATAAGACTCTTCTGACCCTGTTAGGTTCAGGAGGGTCGTATTATTGAGCAACAGTTGTTGTCCTGACTGACCTGACCTGTCCTGACTCTTCATGCACCTACTCTCTCATCTTTCCGTGAATCTTGTTCCACTCTTTTGACAGCCAGACTCTTCAGCAGGGACCCTCTATGGCTGACCCTCCTTGTGAAGGGTGATTAATATTCTGTTTCAATAATCAACTCAAACTCTAAATGAAATCTAAATGAAAATCTATCTATCTATCTATCTATCTATCTATCTATCTATCTATCTATCTATCTATCTATCTATCTATCTATCTATACATATACAGTATATACATATATATATATTCCTAAACAACTGACTGAAAATACTGAACCATTTGAACTGAATACTGAACCAGTATTCAATCCATCAAGCTGCCCCTTTGTCTTTGTCTTACAAGGTTATTCACTGAGCAGTCCCATGCAGTTGGTCTGGTGTCAATGATTTACAATTGACTTACAGTCTAAGCTTCACTGTGACTTGAAATATCAAACACCACACACGTGTGTACCTGCTCAGTGTGCTGTCTGCTTGGTCGCTCTCCTCCTCGGTCCACGTTTTCACAGACAGCCTGTGTGAATCCTGCAGTGGACCTGACATCATACTTTACACACCCCACGCAGGACTCCGGTAACTTTGTTCATGGCAGAGAGCCAAAGACAGAATCAGCAAAGACGCACAAACGCGCGCGCGCACACACACACACACACACACACACACACACACACACACACACACACACACACACACACACACAGAGTTATTAAACACTGAGACAAAAATGCAAAGAAAAACTCACATTAAAGACGTGCAAACACAGGAGCAGGAAGGCTGCCAATCTCACTGACAGGTAACTCAGTCATGTAATCATGGACCCACAGTCAGAAAATGGAAGGTCATCCATGGCGAGGTCATCCTGTATCAGGCATCACCATGGAAACCAGATGGCATAGCAACATGCTGTACAGTAGTTATGACAACAGCTGGTGAGGGGAGGAGATATTGAAAGCCTACAAACCTGATAGATTTCCTGAAACGTCAGTCCATAAATCCAGATAAGTCTGAGTCTTTCCTTCAGGAGAGTCTGATTATTTAGCTCAGTTCACTTCATGAGACATCGATCACAAGGGATGGAGAGAGACTGCTATGAGGGGACAGATGGACGGATGGAGTGATCAAATGTAAAAGATAAAAAGGACCCATCACAAGGCACTCACCAACGCATCGTTTCAATTGCAAATTGTGTGCTTGTGTTCCTTTTCACCACCATGCTCATCTGAATTCAAGAGCCCCATTGAAGTGGGCTCCAAGCTACAAGGGTCTCTGTGAGCGTATATCCTCCTGATTACTGGAACAAGTGTTTTTATGAACACACCTGCATGTCGTCTAGCTGTTTGTTTCTTTGTATTCATACGCTAGTTTTATCTCTGTCAGAGAGAAGATTTATATAAACAGTATATATAAAAATGTGAAAATAATATATATAAATATAATATATAATAAAAGTCCACAAAATAAGCTAAAACAATGAATGAAACAGTTCACTGAAAGAAAACAATCAGACTGAATATATCAGTTTGAAAAGATGAGTTTTAAGACAGGGTATGAAGATGGAGAGAGCGTTAATACTACAGATGTCTGGAGGGGGAGTGTTCCAGAGTCAGAGGGCAGAGGGACTAAGGCTCTGGAGCCCATAGTGATCGAATGGGCAGGAGGGACAGTGAGGTGGAGAGAGAAAGAGGACCTGAGAGTGTGAGAGGGGAAAGGTACAGAGGGGCAGGGTTATGGATGGCTTTGAAGGTCAGAAGCAGAATCTTTCAATCAATTCATGTCCTTTAACCTGCTCTGAGAGCTTTTTGTGTTAGTTTCACCAGCATTCATGTAAAATTTGTTTCATTAGATCATGTCTACATTTCTCAGACTTGCTTCAACAAAGTTTTTGTTGCATGTGTAAAAAGTGTGGACACTGCCACTAAAATAATGCCTCATCTCATCAACTCATCTTGATCAACCAGATTTTTTTAACCAACTTAACTTTTGAAACAAGCATGAGTAAAACCATTTCAACCAAATAAGCAGCTAGACTGCTGCTCGCCTCACCTTGTAAGTGTGCACCTCAAATATAGAGGTCATGCCTTCAGTGGACAGCCCAGGTTTGATTCCAGCCCACTGCTCCATTCCTGTGTGTCATTCCCTACTCTATCCACTCTCCCACCATCTCATATACAGACCAAAAAGCACTTAATTTTCAGATTGTATCATCAAACAGAAATTACTTCTTTTCTTAGTCAGCAAATTCTTTACTTTTTTAAATCCAAACTTTAGATATTACTAAAAATGTCCACTCTAAGACAAGTACATTCCATGAAAACAGTCATTTTGACAAACTTTTCATTAACCCCCTGCCAAACCTTGAGTTTCATGAATGAGAGAAAAACAGCAATTACAAAGAAAAAACACAAAACAGCTGTTAAACTGAGGGAATGGATCTTTTTATTCAACATCATTGATGTGACTTTACACAGGAAGTTTGGGAAGTATGGCTTTAAGTGAAACCACATTTGGCCCACAGTGGCATTCAAAGTGCTCAACTGGGAAATGTTTGGGTAGTAAAAGCTTTAAAAAATGCAGCATTAAGACAAACTTGAGTAAGAGTTCAACAGGTTTAAGGACTCGGTCAGATCTACATTAGAAGTCTATGACAGTCAGTGTTAAATCACGACACTCTGAGAGACTGTTCTTCAGGTATTTACTATCACAGATTAGTGTTCGGATACTTAGCATAAGTCTCAGGATATGTTCTTCAGGTTAAAAAAAAGAATATTACATTGTGTTCTTGTTCGAAATCAAAAGACATTTTACATGAAACCTCAAATGTAGGATTGTTTATTGAATAAATGTAAATTAATCAAATTATTGTTATGGATATCAGCCTGGAGATTAAGGGGTACAAATTCTTGTTTACCATTCATCTATAGTGTAAAAAAAATTGAAATTAAACAGTATTATTAAGGGCCAAAACAGTGAATGGCTTTGAAGTAGTGTGGTCAGTTTTTTAAAAGCCCTTAAACATAACCCATAAAAACTACAAAAACAAATCCCTCATATAGTTTCTTTAAATCTCCCTGGTGAGAGCCCCCTTTAAATGTAAAAAAATGCCTTTCTGCCTTTCAATGAGGTGAGTAAAAACATGGAAAACTAAGGACATCTGGTTAAAAGGTTCAAGTACGAAACCTTTGATAGAGCACAGCTTTGGTCTTGTATGAAAAAGGCCTGAAGGTTTTCAGCAAAGAAAACATCTGCAGAAAAATCTACTCTATTACAGTGAACAGCTGGCACATTGAACAATACAGCATTTTAGAGAGACACATGAGAGGGTCTGAGGCGATGCAGCTGATAAAATGTCAGAAACGCCACACAGGAGAGAAGAAGACTGTTGAGGTAAGACAGCAGTAACTGAACAGAGATTTATTTACTGTTTTAGATTAAAGGAGAAGCTACAAAAATCTTCATTTTTGATCCTGAATTTAAAGGTTTCATGCTCATGTTAACCGAGAATCAAAGCCTTTGAATTTACAGTAGGAAACATTTTATTTCCCTGCAACAGGCTTTTCCCTCAGGAAAGAGTTTGGACTATCACTTACAGTCGTTTTTATTATTACACTGTTTATTATTTCACCCTTTCGTTTCTTGATGTAAAAACTGAAGTCCAGAATAAAACCAACATTAAACCAAAACCAATGTTCGGTGTAGACTTCCTGGAAGTCTCACCTCAGAGTACACAGCCTGATCATCTTGAATTAGACTTTCTCTGCATTATTGTTTGTGTTGTTTTGAACAATTGTTCATTTCTGTTTTCTTTAAGTTGAACCCATTGTAGACACAATGAAGCGACACTTCTGTGTGTCCCAAAGCAGAAAAACTGCAGGGTGATACAGCCACGTTCACTCTCTCCCAGCGCCCTCTATCTAACAGATGTAAAACAGGGCAGAGTGTGTGTCTGTGTGTGTCTGGGTATTTGTTCCTGCCTCTCCTTTAAACTCTGTTCATGCCTCTCCCCATCAGACAGGCGAAAATAGTCATCACCATCTTTTGGTTGATCTCTACCAGGTCCTCTGGCAGAGCGTAGACCTTTGCCCCGATCTTCCTCGCCATAGAAACAGCATACCTGAGGAAAGGCAGGGTCATAATTAGAATCACTGAGCGTATGTATTACAGCTGTGTCAATCATCAGTTTTAGTCACCTATTTGAACAGGAAACACTTTACTTTTGAGGACAGTTTTTTTACAGGTACTAAGAGTTTAATATCCTAGACTGTAAGTGAGACCAATACTTATCAGAAACATTTTAGAGGCAAATATATTTATATTTCAAATTGTGTAAAAAAAAAAAGGGCAAATACACAGATTAAAAGAATCTATAAAGAGCCAACATCAGTGTTTATATAAGCCAACAGATGTATGGATAAGGGTCTCATTAATTACAGTGGTACCAAATCTGAATTAAATCTGTACAGAAGAGGATTAGGGCCACTGAAAAAAGGTCAGATATATTTTTTTTTTATTATTATTCTGACAAAAAGCTCAGAATTCTGATATTTTTTCTAAGAATAATGTATATTTTTTATAATTATACCTGACCTTTTTTTCAGTGGCTGTGATCCTATTCCGTAAGTCTGATATGAAACTTTAAGTCCTATAATTTGTCTTCAAAATACAAAGTTTTCATGAGTACGAAACTTGTCTAAGCCAAAGATTTCCCTCAACAAACACTTTAACAGAGCAACTACCATGAATAAACATAAAGACAGTTGGTCATTACTTGGCATTGTCCAGTTTGTCTTCATCCGTCAGATTCTCTGTTTTGACCAACTCAAAGTTCACACTCTGTGGCTGAATGGAATCAATCAACTCCAGGACTGGAAGACTGGTGCCGATTGATTTGTCCTGAACAGAAGAATACACGCAAACCTTACATGTGTACACACACAGAAGTGCTCAAACAGGGATTTATGTTAGGAAGAGTCTAAAACAGTCCTGATACTAGAGTGGACTAATTATAGAAATCCTCACTCATACTGTGAGAAACTGTTTATTGTTTTTCTACTTTATACTGTTTAAATCAAACACAGACATCCAAATCCTGAGATGTACAAAAACCATCATATTATATCCTTCATAACAGACAGAATAATGAAGTGAAACAGCATATATGTTGTGATGTAAACCTTACTGAGTCCTACCAGCGCTGTGGGAAACTCACCCTGAAGCTTTTGATGGAGGAACTCTTGTTGGCCTCACTCAGAGTCTTGTTGACCCATGAAATGATCAGGTCATCTCCTGCAACTTCTCCTTCTTTATTTCCAAGGTTCTCCAGGACATTTAAAGTGTACCTGCAGGTGAATCCAACAGATTTAGGAACAAACTATTAAAAAACATCATATTCTATATTCATATATACTTTATACTTCTTCCTGTTTTCAATTGTAAAATGACTTCATATCCTTGGACTGAGTCTATTTTTATTCTTATTTTTCTCTCTTCAGGCCTCAATCACCTCCTCATCAGTTGCCACACTAGCGCCAGAGTTAGGGTTGCATTCCCGTCGTAGAGGTCCTGTCCAGCGATCCCCACCAGTGAGAAACCAGCCTTGCTCTTACCCAACTCCACAGCATAGTTACAGTTTTCTATCTGTTGTGAACACAAGCAGAAACACAGAGTGAGTGTGTTGGAAAGTAGACACACAGGTTGTTAAAAGGCAGTGTGTGTCTGTGCCTGCAATGAATGCTCTTTGGAGTCAGAGTGAGCTCTGCTGGACAAATGGGGAAACACATCTGAAGTTGTTTTTGAATATGAAAATGTTAATACTGTGCAATAATAGAAACCATCTGTTTCAGTATATACTGCAGTAATGTTCTTATGATTTAAGTCCACATTTAAGTTGGATGGGCCCTATTTCTAACTAGACTAACTGTGATTTATTGTGTCAATCAATTAAAGAACTTTGCTTAAAAGCATCAGTGCAAATACAGACATTTGACAACAGCAGAAAATATACACGTGCCACTTCAAGAGGAAGCAGGTGATAAAAAGTCACTGGAAAAAGGTTAGACTTAAAAAACATTCAAGAATAAATATACAAAGCAATAACTCAGCCAACAAGCACCGGAGCTGGGTCAAGAACCCAAACTAGCTGTGTGATTCAAAAACCTGCTAACCTGCACTGAGTATCTAAAATGTTCCTTTTTATCTCATTGAGACTAGCCTGGTTAAATAAAGGTTAAATAAAATAAAAAATAACTTACAGGTACTTTATGATGTTTTCTTTTAATTCCATATCCACTTATGAGAGAAGAACATGTCAGAAGCAGAGGAGGACAACCCTTGAAAAATCCGGTTTTCATTTTATTTTACCTTTTTCAAATGTCCTACTATGGGCTTGAATGGAGGGTGATTCACTCTGTCATCCCAGTCCACAGGCACCTTAATCCTTTCATAAAGCTGCAGAATAACCATGGCATCCATCAGGTCACTGTAAAAACACACACATACACACACAAACACTCATGCATTCAAACAGAGAATCATGCATGAGTTTAAAAAGACGACTTATTGAGAGATACTGACCCGTAGATATGGTGAACAAATGGACTCACTCCAAGAGAGTTCATCCAGTTCCTAAAGGTCCTCTCCTCCCTGGTTTCAGCTTCAGAGTAAGAGACAGTGACAGTGTGTTAACAGGCTGATAAGAAAAGCATGAGGAGACAGGTGGAGATGTAGTTTAAGAGCCTCTAACAGAGGAGTTATCCTTCCATGCTCACATTCCAGGTTCCAGTCTTGGTTCTCTGGTTTCTCGAGGGCTGGGTGTTTGTTGAAGAGAGTGGCTACAAAGGCCATGTTGAGCTTGGAGTTTCCACACACCACATCGGTCGCTGTTACGAACTGACGGCAGCCAAGGCGGTCAGCCTGTTTGAGCATGCACTCTGCTCTCTTGGTGAGATCCTTCTCCTAGAGGCAAGAAAGGACAGAAAATAACAGGTTTGTACCAGGATGAGGAAACCAGCCCTGTAACTTACACTATGTTGCATTCAAAACTTGTGTGACTCCAGATTCAGAGGCTCTGAATGCCTCTCTACAAATCCAAGGTAGCTTTTTCTTTTAAAAGTCAAATGTGTAACTCATTTGAATCTTTGCTCTTTAAAATGAAAAGAAAGCGAGCTTTCTATCATCAGATCAAATGCCTACCCAACAACAGGGATTTCAGGCATCAAAACTTATCATTTAGAAACAGACTATCCTGTTGCTGATGGTCTTGTTTGCTTTTGCAGATCATTTAGAGGCTTAAGGATCAAGTATAATCTGTTTAAAACTCTTTACAGTGATGTTAAGATATAACAAAGACTGTTTTATTTTAATAGAAAAAAATAAAGATTAAAAGACAAAATGATTTATCAGAATAAACTGCACTGAAATAAAAAGCTGCACACTGTAGTCCTGATTATTTCTTAGTCGACGTACATAGACACCAGTCATGTCAATCTCGACCCGAGGAGCGTCCTCTTTGCTGCCGTCTGGTGCGATCTGTTCCAGCAGGTGGAAGTACGCCTTTGAGTCCTACAAAAAAGAACACACAACAACACTGATGTGTAGGAAGTGTCAGGTTCATCCTCTCATAGATTGGCTTTGACCTGCTGTCCACATGCTAAAGAGTCCTTGGGCAAGACACTTGACCCCACCCGCCCCTGCTGGCTGCGCCCAGGTGTGTGAATTGGATTGCTGCTGTTCCCTGTCTCTCTCTCTCACCCTCTCCCTCCCTCTCCCTTGCTCATTCTCTCTCTCCTTCCCTCGTTCTTGTTCTCTTTCTCTCCCCCTGCCCTCTCTCCTACTCCTCTCTCTCTCTGTCCCTCCCTATCTCTCTGTATTTCTACCCAAATCAGCAGTGGCTTGGTGGCTGTCTGGCATGAGTCTGGTGGTTCCCAAGGTTTCTGCCTGTTAAAGGAAGATTTTCCTTGCCACTGTCACTCATGTTAGATGTCCCATCTTAAGGTTTGGGTCTTGATAATTCATCAAACAATGAGCGTGGTCTGGACCTGCTCTTTTTCTTTGGAAAGCGTCTTGGGATGAAAACTGTTGTGACTTGGCACTATATAAAAAAATTTTGATTGACTGATTTATTGATTAGTCAAACACTGATAGACTCCATAGCCATCAGTGTGAGAATGTTGTGTCCACCCAGGGCAATCAAACACAACAACACAATCATATAGAATAATGATACAAAGACTGGTGCAGGTGTTTAAAATCCTTTTTTTTTGTCAGTGGTTATCTACCAAGAGGTTCAGGCATCACACGGACATTTTCTTACCTTAATGTCTCCGGAAAAGTTGGATATGGACATGCCAACTTTCTTCAGATGGAAGTTTGCCCAGCGCAGTAGCAGCTCCTCAGGGGTGAGTTTCATCAGCTCTTCCAGAGACTCCCCCTCCTCTAATAACGCTGCTATCGCTGAACACACAAACACAAGCAGAGATCTCATTTGTGAGAGCTTAACAGTGAATAAATAAATATGTGCAAACCTGTTTGAAAGACAGAGATTTTCTAAAAGTGTAGGTGCAGGAATACAGCTAACTACTCCACCTCTCCTCTGTGCTGCTGTGGTTAAATCTGACTGCTCTGTCACCATGTGCAGATTTTTTATTTAGTTATGTATCAGTAGATAAGACTGACCTCTGACCTCTAGGTCTCTTTGTTAATACCTTCATTACGGCTCAGCTCAATCTCAGCAAACAGTCCAATCTTGATAATCTGCCACAGGAGACCGAGCACCAAGTGAGGTTTTCCTTCCTTCAGGTCTTGAGCTCCAATATTGACGACTTGGCAACCGATGGCTGAGGCTGAATTCAGAGCCAAGTTCAGGTTCTCCTGTTGAGGTTGTTGAGATAAAAACACACATCAGCTACTGAATTTCAGAAGAAATCCCTAATGAAGGTTGAGTCAAGATTTCCATGATTTTTAAATTGACAATCTCAATCCCAATCTTTACTTCTTAGAGTACCTCAGCTTCTCTGCTGTGCTCTATTAGACCCACTCATGTAATCCCTCCATTAGGACATGGTGAACTATTTACAGCAGCTTACTAACAGCTATCTATGAATGTAAGGATTGCCTACTCACCTGAGTAGTGAAAGGTGTGAGTTTCTTTTTGTTGATGGTTCTCTCGTCGATAGTGTCAGGTACAGAGAGATTGATAAGTTTACTGCAAAAACACAAACCACCCAAACATGAACACACTAAAGTGACACAAAGACTCAAAGCAGAGGAGCTGATAAAAAAACATGGAGGTTGGTCCTAACATGTAGCTGTTGAGAGATGCACAGAGGTAACTAAAGCATGAGAGATCAGCATGTCGGAGAACATTTGATCTAAACGAGTTCAGTCAGATTCATCTCACAATCATTTACCAGAGCAATATGCCATTCTGCACTGCTTTAAACAAAGCATCAGTACTGGGGTCGATGGGCAGGAGCTCCGCACAGTCTGGATCCTTCTCCAAAGACGAGTTGATGTAGTTTGCAAAGGCAAAGCGCTCCTGTTCTGAAATACAGTTTAGGAGAGTATCACAGCCTTTCTGTCAATGTCTGACATTGTCTGTGTGTCATGTTTTAGGTATTTGTGTCAGAGGAGCTTCACAGACCTGAGATTGAATGTTGAGTTCCTTCACTGGAGATCTCACTGGTGCCCCCGAGAGCTAAAATGCCTTCTTTCTTGTTGAGAGCTTTCTTGAAACCTTGGGCCAGCTGGTCATCCTTCAATTCCTTGTAAATCTTGCAGCCCAAACAAGGACACATGACTCAGAAACTTAGTTCAGTTAAAGGTTTTCAAATCAATCAGCTTGTCCTTTTATCACATGTGTGAGTTTCAAACTAAAAAAAAAATCAATAGATAATATTTAATCTTTTTTTCCTATCCTAACAGCCCACAAGTCAACCAGCTAAACGGTCTCTGACTTTGGGTCAGTCAGCGAGTTTTGACCTCATATAGTAAATCTTTAGTCCGTAGTACTACCTGTGCACATGCTGTCATTTCAGTTGTGAATCTGGGATGTAAGTTAGCGTTACTTACAGCTGAAAACTCTTCAAGGTCGAGCTTGCTGTCTTTGTCTTTGTCCAGCCTGTTTAGGAGTTCCCTGATCTGGTATCCAGGCATAGGATGTCCGACCTCGGACAACAGATTTCCAATTTCACAGGCAGAGATGTATCCACTTTCATCCACATCTAGAGAAGAGTTGTAAATGCAAGAGGAAGGGGGGAGGAGAGGCAGGAGAGTGGCAACGTAAGTTATGATTAATCTTTAAAATTCTAGTTGTAACACACCTCCAGATTCAGTCATAGTGATCTTAAGACTCTTATCCTTGCTCTCATTAACACTGGGTGTGGTGGCACTTGGTGAATTTAGGCCTCTGTTCTTGTCAAACTTATGCGCTCATGGATGTTGAGATTATGAGGATAACCATAGACTATGTATAGAATGGACGCCGTCTGCCTCCTTGCTGGGTGAAGCCATCGTGAGAATAGCACCCTCTGGTGATGGGCTACAGTATAGGTCATAAATCCCGCTGGCAATCCCTATGGAGCTGTGGACACACTTAAGAAGTTAATTACACCGAATATAATTTTTTCTCCCCCCTGGTTGCGAAGTTGACGTAGTTATTGTAAGGCTGGTTTGTGCTCAAGTCCTCTTTTTTCTGTACAGCTCAATTTTTAAAAGTTATTAGGAGTTTCATGTTTTCTATGATTGACACTTGATTCAGCCTAAAGACATACGAAGATTGCAGAGCTCACCCGGGGGGATACGCTGTTTGAACTGAGCATCATCAAAGCAACTCTCCCGCCGAATGCGTGCAATGCTGCTGCACAATAGGTGGCCAAGTTGTCCATAGTAAATACAGTCTATGGGGGTAACTATCCTTAGAGAAAGTTATTCATTCTCGTCACAGATTTGACACTTCAAAGTCAGTTTATAAACTATAAGATCATGTAAACAGATACACAGTCAGCTTGGGCTTGTTCCTGAGGTCAAGAGAGCTCCCTGTCCTTCCACATGTTTACGTAGAGTACCAAAGCCTGCAGCAGGGAGAGCACACCTCCCCTCGCTTTTATGTGCATGAACGAGGCAGAGAGAGAGAGCAGCGAAGACCCAAAACAGAAAAGAGCTGACACCAGTGACAATCCAACAGACACAGCATCAGGGAAGCAGCTAGGTTACAAAGTGGTTACGAAGTGGTTGTGGAAGAAGCAGCAAGAAAAGCCAAACTTTCTGACATTTACCAATCAGATGAGAGGAAGGTTATCAGCTGAGCTTCCAGCTGTAAGGGTTGGAGTCAGGATCTGCTGATGTACCCTAGACTGAGCTTGACTTTTGTGTCTTGCCTAAACTACCATCTACGACAGATCATACGATTGTACGATTAGATCGAAATGATCATTCAGATCATACCACAGATAATAAAGGTATTCTTATCCTTATTTCAAACATCAGTCATCCATCTGCTCATCTTACACTCAGTGAGAGAGCCGCCATAAAGTGTAAATTACAACACTGATTGAAGCCGTGATGGAAATATCAAAGGTTGAAAGGTTTCTGTTAATAAACGTCAAGAGAAGCATCTGGTTTTCAGCTGGAGCATGCACACATACACACTGAAGCAGTTTCTATCTATAGGACCATGTGTTGGTCAGCTGCCTCGCCACACTTCACACATGATGTTCATTCATCATTGTCTGCAGGGTGTCAGCAGTCTCTGCCAATTTTTACTCACCCACTTTCTGGAACCCCTCCCTGATCTCCTCCATCTCTTCAGCGCTGATGCTTGACGACATTCTGAAAACTACACAAAACAACAAAAACACAGGGGAAATGCTCATTTAGACACACATATCACATGTTATTACGTCATTTGTGTGAAGTTAAACCAGAAAGACTTGATTCATGTATCTCATTTTAGAACAGGCATCACAAGTGGCTCTGAAATTGAATTTCCCTTCAGGGATCAAATAAAGTTCTTCTTCTCTTATAATGAAGATCTGAGTGGGATGCAACTTGTTTGCTGATCCATGTTTTTTTTGTCATATATTTGGACTGTACATTCAAACGACTTGTGTATGTACTCGTGTACTTGAGAGCTCTAGCTGTATTTCTTGACTGTTTACCTTTTACTCATGCAGCCATCCCTCTACAACAAGCCTGAGGTATCCAAAGAGCACCTGGATATGAATAATACAAAGACCAGAAGTGCCTTGATTCTTTTGTCCACAGAATACCAGGGTTGGATTTAGCAGGTCATTATTTGAGAAATATTAATGCAAAACAGCTTGTAGTTTGAGCTCAAATCAGCCACCATGAGTTGCTATTCAGACCAGGAGCATCAAAGTCCCTGTGTTGAACTAGGAAAGAGAGTGTTTTACTTTTTCAGGGATTATCAGACCATCAGACTTTATAACTCTTGTGTAAATAGTAGATAACTTTTACAGACAGATTATGTGAGACAACAGACAATTGAATTTCCCTTCAGAGATAAATAAAGTTCTTCTTCTTATTATTCTTATAATACATTATCTCTTCTTTTCAAAGTCAAGCCTCACAATAGATCATCTGGGCCTTTTCCTTGAACATTACAACAGAGAAGCTATTGATATATTGATTCATACTCATAATCTGAGCACTTAAGGTTCACCAGATTTCTATCTGTTAGACGGGACTGCTTTCAGCTCTCTACACCTGATCCACAAGATTCATTGGTAAAGCATATTGTATTGATTGTTGATGTTTGGGTCAGTCTGGAGATGTACCACAGCTTTTAAACTAGTTCAGATGACTCAGCCCTGAAAACAGTAGCTTGATCTATCACACAAAGGGCCATTTAGTCATATATTAACCTAGAAACCATCACATAGATATTTATAGATTTACGTAAGTGCCTGCTTTTAAGTAGTCCCATAAATATTACCTTATACACTGCTTGGCATTACTTGCGTCCAAATAGACTTGAATACTTGTTGCGTTTACTGATCTTTTTTCCTTTTGTCTAGATCTTTGCTTGCATTGTTTTTGTTCTCAAATATATGTCACTTTGGATAAAAGTGTCTGCTAAATGACACTGTAACAATGTAAAAGCGGTTTACAAGGTTTTAAAGCTTTTGTCAAGTCTATGTATTTACTGATACTGTGAACACTATAACAATAAGACTGAGAAAAGTATTTTAACACGATCTATAGCCATAAATACAGCAAAGACCAAGATAAGACTTTAAATGCATGATCTGACTTTTATTATTTTGGGACTGGACCTGCTGGCGTCTGAAGACATCACTGTTAACAATCCATTACTTTTCTGCTGAAGTAATCACTCCATCCATCTCCTCTGTCTGTAACCAGCTCGGCTCATTTTTCAAGTCATCTAGAGTTCAATTAAGACAGGCTGTATCTAAAAATAGTTTATTATTTGGCCAAAAAGGATGTTTGGTCCAGCTAAATACAGAGATAAAACAAAGCAGTGGTATTTATCTGTCTGAGCATCTTTTTAATAACAGACAAATCCTCTTAGATGTGAGGCGAGGATGATGCTTTTAGAGGCAAAAGCCAAAAATCAAGCCAGACAGCTTAATGTATCACAGCAGATAATGGTATAGAAAACACTGGCCTAGATACACACTACCAGAGATCAGCCTATACTCAGTCACAGAGGGAGCCTTCTGTGACCCTTAATGTTTTATGCCCACTTGATGTTTTACACCAACCTAGTGCAGGGTGATATGGCCACAGATCTATGTCACGATTAGGTCAACATTTTCATGATAAACAGTTATTTGTTTTTTTTATATTTGTTTCTTTTGCCCTCATGGCTCATTAGGAGGGTTTGTAGCATAAATATATTTAACAATTACCGTTTTTTGTAATAAAATATTGCATTTCTTAGTCTGTGAATTTTACATAATTAAACTAAATCATTTATTACTTAGTGTAACATTTATAAATGTACCTGTTGTTGACAGCTACTTTGTGGGGGCACTCATTGCTGGGCAATCTATCTCTCTTTTTATGCTACATACTGAGTAACATGATTGGACTGAAAGAGATGAAACAGATCGGTGTTACTACTTTTGGTCCTTGAAACTTCTTTTGACAGTGTTTAACTTTCACTTCTTTTTGTTCTGTGTTGGCATCACTAAAGTCAAAATATGTCCAGTCAAGAGGAACAGTGTTTGTCATCAATATTTGAGCTGCTAGGTCGGTATTTGAGTTCTCCTCCATGTTGCTTCCATGTCATGGATTAGATGAAACAGCATGTAACTTCTTTTTAGGGGGAAAGTATTCACAGAATTTCAACAAAATAAAAAATAATCAAAGAAATAATGTAATGCCCATGTTATGTTGATTAGAGATACTGAATGATGCAGTTTATGATTTTATAATTCGTCAGCCCTTTACCAACGGATAACCAATCCCAGCTGAGGAAGCTGAAGCCATTCAGACAAATAAAAACTACTCAGTTTAATGCTTTTACAAATCTTCTCTCAGCTGTTGAACAGAGAATCAAAATCCTCCTCTAGTATCAGCCATCTATGGAAAGACCTGATTTAAAAGGAAGATTCAACTTCTCTTCAAATCAGATCTAACTTAAGGAGGTTTGAGATGCTTTCTGATTATTAAACCGCTATAAAACTCTGAGTGTCTGAATCCCAAAATCTCTCAAGTGTACCACGATCATATTACAACATTGGCATATAAACAAACAGGACAAGCTTTGGTTACAATATGCAAACATAGTGGTTGCATGGTTGACCAGCAAAAAAAAGATACAGGCAGAGATCATGGGATAACTAAACATATAAAAAGTGTACCTAAGCACAATGAAAAACAGATTGAGCAGTCAGCGGTGCAATGCTAACCACTCTCACCTACCCTTTATTCCATTATTACCAAATATATGTTGCCTATTTAATAAATGGATATTTATATTGCAGAAGAGACATTTACATACACATACACATGAAAAGCATGTCCCTTCTCCTGATTACAGACTTTGTACATCTGAAGACTGCAGAGCAACTGAATGCTGATTTACCATACAGGAGATGATAATGTGCAGCATTTTACAAGGATTCCCTGTATTCAAGAAAAGCACCAAACTCAAGATTTTGTCCATGATCTCCTACAACATGAGGGTGTGTTCCAGTCGTAACTGTGTTCTTGCAGCGAAAAAGGAACATTTAGTGCCACCAGGTGTCACTAAAGGAAAACAGACTTTTATTTGGAGTGCTTCCTGCCGACTTTGTTTTTCAGTCCATATTTCTTACAGTCCAGGAAGACTGAAAATCTCTTGGGCCATCACAATAACTATTAAGTTGCACAGAAATTTAACGGTCTGAACTAAAGGGCAAATAAAATTATGATAAACTACGTTGTATTAATCAAATCTTTAATTTTGGAAAATAGCAGGAAACTCTATTATCAGTTCTAAATCTGTCTCATGCTGATCTGCCTTCCAATTAAAACAATCAACTAATCGATGAATCAAATGCAGTCACTGCTGGATGATCTAATATCGACTCAATGACACTGACATTGTCTGGATGCCTTTTGTCCTCTAGACTCAGTTTGTGAGGATTCAGTCATGCAGTTCCACCCATAAAGCCTGAAGGAGTGGGCACATAACCTACAATAGACTTAGTGGACACACAAACGCACCCACATCTCCTTAAAGTGACGGGGCACTTTCTGTCACCGTCCATCTGAACACATGGCTACAGCACTGTCTGCACCACAGTCAACACCTACTGAGGACAAAACCTTCAGCAGGACGCTTCTGGAAACAATAATACACCTTTCAATACCCGAGGAAGAAAATAAGGGATACTCGGGGGAAATTATCCATTTGAAGAAACTGCATAATAAATATGAAATGGTACAAACATGCACTAAAAACTGTACTCGCAATATTTAATCCAGCTCCGGGCGATTGCTTTATGATACATAATGCATGAGTACTGCACATTTTAAGATATAGTTTATATATTTTTGACCTAAATCTCCGAACTTGCCCCAAACAGACTGCTGTAAATGTAGCTCTTATTTAGTGAGTGTAAGAGCAGCAGATGTGCCGCAGTGAGTCCTAAAGCCTGTCCTGGGCTCTTCATCCACTCCAAACCCACTCTTCCTCTCCGGAGTCAGGAGAAAACGCCCCATACACACTCCCTCTTACCTGAAGGCGGCTGGTGCTCTCAAGTAAAATCATCCGGGGAAGTGAATCCCTGTATCGGCCTCTCACTGCTCCTCTGTCCCGTTTTCTTCAATTGACACCGCCCGGTAAGAAGCAGCACCCCGCCCCTCCGCGCCATCCTTTCCCAAACCAACCCTCCTCCGTCCTCCTCCCATCAGCAGCAGCGGTTATGTCCGGACAGCTACGCCAGCAAGCCAGGCAGACACACAAACAGCCGACAAACATCCTGGCAGACTGCTTTTAATAGGGAACACTGTTCATCCTCTAACCATTTAACACACAGAAAATAAATGCAAAATAGGACTGTCCTCTACAAGGTAAGCTAACATGCTAATACTAGGCTACAATGCAAAGAAGACACTGAGATTTGGTTGAAAGAGCCGAGTGTTACTCAGAGGACCAAACTCAAAAAACAACAATCTAACAGTTCATACACTGATACCAAAGCTAGCCAAAAGGCCATTTTTCATAGTGTCACTCAGTGTGTATAAAATTCTACAGTTTGGAGACACTGACTGTCTCTAAAAGTGACAGAAATACAAGCTGCAGGGGTTAGATCTCTGACACAGTTTAACTATAAGCTGCCCACATCACTGAAAATCAGATTTAAGTTTTAAATTTAGCATGATAAGCTACTAGCATTTTTTTCCCATATCATCATCAGTGGTTCTTCTCAACATTTAACCACAGACTCCCACTGAACAACAGTCCACGGGGCTAGCATTAGACAGGATTAAAGTATTTTATAGTTCTAAATCCATGACATTAAATAATCAATGATATCCACCTTTAAAAATCACTAGTCTGTCAATGATAACTACACGAAGATTAAAAGATACATCATAAGTCAGGGCAAAATGAAAACATAAATAGCATCAGATGATCATTATAATTCTTCAGTATCAGTGAGTTTGAGTGTTTCTGAGCCATCAGAGCACTTCAGCTGTTGCCAGTCTCTACATGCAAGAAATGCCCTGTCTCCTCCTCCTCCTCCTCCTCCTCTTTCATACCTAGCCTACACTTCTCATACCTCCCCTTCTCTTCCGTCTGCCCCTCCTCTCACATATCTCTCTCTTTCTCTGGGGTGATGTGCTGAATCTTGTCCGGCTGAATTCCTCCTCGGTGTCAGAAACCCAGGGGAAATCTTTCCAGACTGCCTTGACTTTTTTTGTATGACACCCATTTTTTCAGATGCACAGTGGGAGGTTTCTGTCACCTGCACAAACTTGTTCACTGTCTTCAGATTGTTGAACTTTTCACAATACTTGATTACTGACATTGTTACATCAGTCATGCTGCTTTCTGCCTAGAATAAAAAAAGAGAAACAGTGTTATTGATACATAATGAAGACCATAATTAGAAACTAATTTAACTGAAAAACAAATTCAACATCATCACTGAAAAGCTTAGATCAATGAGGTTTCCTGTTACTCTGTTTATAACTTTGGTTACATGGCTCTGGAAGTGTTCAGGCAGCAGGTACTGACATCTGGTATCTGGGGCTCTGAAATGTCCGACTCCTCTAATCTTTTCTATCCTGGTATTTTCACAGTAGAACTATGTGGTTCAATGTGGTTCCAAGCTCCAAGGAAAATGAGAAGTAGATGCGTATAATGTGTCACACTTTTTTGTGTTACTGTCAATAATGGAGGAATACAAATACATTTCTGAAGAGCTGAAATGAAGGACACTCAGAAGAACTGAGACGTAAGACCACAGTGTCCTCAGGAGGACCTTTGAGCAAGTCATTGCAGTGTCATGGCACTTTAACACTGTTAGCTTGCAACTACAGACCACTGCAACTCCTTACTGGCAGGCCTTCCTCTATGCACAGTTAAATTCCTGCAAATTACCCAGAATGCAGCAGCACGTCTGGTCTTCAACCAGCCAAAAACAGCTCATGTCACTCCTCCCTTCACTGGCCTCCATTCGCAGCTTGCATTAAATTCAAAACTTTTATCACTGCTTAGAGTGCTGTAACCACTGCTCCTGTTTACCTGGAACCCCTCATCCAGGTCTACACCCCTTCTTGCCCGTTACGTTCAGCCACAATATGGCGTCTAGTGCTTCCAGCACATCAGGACCCTAAATCACTAGCCCAACTCTTCTTTTCTGTTGTCCCTAAATGGTGGAATGATTTACCAAACTCCATTCGATCTGCAGAGTCCCTCTCTTCTTTCAAAGACAGCTAAAGACCCAGCGCTTTGGACAACACTATGCACTTAGCTAGACCATTGTCCACTTTTATCCCCAGTGGTTCAGCTCCTGTAACTCACAAAATTTAGGGGCTTTAGTTTTAAATTTTTATACTAAGTACCCACATTTGTTGACTACATAAGAAATCAATTCAATATTCTGCAAGAATACAATAAAACTCATGAGCTAATATCAAAAACATGGTTTTCCTTTGCCACTACTACCACTACCAACCGACCACTCTTATGGTAGGTTGTAATGTGGTAATATGGTGGTAACTATTTGTACATAGTAACAAATAGCCAAAAGATACAAAAAAGACAGACCACACAAGGAAAGATGCATCACAAAGAGGTTTTACTTAAAGTAAAAGAAGAATTAAGAGAGAAGCTGCTTACTCTGTGACTGACCAAAACCCAAATCTATTGTGACTTAGAAGTGTGTTCATAAATTAGCCGCCATGAACTTTCTGGATATTTTTACATAATTTAAGACCCAGGTGAGGCTATACCAGCAAGTATTTAGTAGGTAGTACGTTATAAGTAGTAGTCTGAGAAGGACTATTTGATGCTTGCTTTGCAATCTTGTATAAGTCATGATATGTTCTTGTTCATTTAGTTTTTCCAAGTTTTGTAATTTAGTTGTATTTTCCGTGTATTTTCCTTGTGTTTCTGTTTCCTGTTGTTCCTGTTTCCCTGTGTTCATTAGTCTTATGTTTATGTTGTTTATGTTTTTCACAGTTCAGTTTCTTAGTTCAGTTTTCAGTGTTTTTTATAGTCAATCCCTGTGTGACAAGTCTAGTTGTACTTCCTCAGTTTTTCCTCCTTTGTTAATTACTCCTGAGTCTCACATGTGTCTTGTCTGTCTTACCTGTTTGCCAGTGTGTGTATATAGTCCCTGTCTTCTCTTTCTTTGTTGGATTGTTGTCAATGTGCATGTGTTCATGACATCTCAGCTTGCCCTTATGTTTCTTTGGATTTCTTCTCCCGTTGTTTTTGGATTTGGATTTTTTTCAGGTGGACATTGTCTGTTTAAGTAAGTTTTTGTTGTTTCTAAATTATTCCTTTTATTTAATAAATCATTTCGAGCTCTACGTGTGGGTCACTGCTTTTTATACCTGACAATATGTGAGTCAAGTCAGGTATAAACTTGAAATTTTTGAGGTACGTCAAAGAGGAAATCCTCCAAATACAAATCCTGAAATAAAAAAGTGGCAGTGAGTAGACAGACGTAGTTGGTTAGTGTTTTTGTGTGTTCTTGAAAATACACTTTTCTTTCATAATTATGTAAAAATAGATAACTCACACACACATACATTCTGCCAAAGCTAAAAGAATAAAGTCATATTTTTGTGTGGGAGAAAATGGTGGTTTGTAAACTGAGCAACAGAGGGACCTTGGATTCTGGTTGGTAGTGATTAACTGGGCCTGTGAGCTAACTGGCTCATGTGATAACACTGACATGTCAACAAGCCAAATAAACTCTTCAGTTTAATTCAATGAGCCATTGTTTGCTTCTGCTCTGCCACTCAGCTTAGTGTGAGAGGAGGACAGAGATTTATGGAGAGACGGAGAGAGAGAGAGAGAGAGAGAGAGAGAGACACTGACAAACTGACCATTGTACAGTTTGCATGACGCGGTAAGTGCTTAATCCAAATGCATCTGAGCATTTAACCAAACACACTCAAACATACAAACAGTGATCAAAATGACTCCTTGTTATCTTATTTTAAAGCATGCATGCTTTTTGTGGTGTGACTGAGAAACACTGTGTAACTCTTCATCTACACCAGACTCTGCTGAATCACACACTACCTGTACAATGACTTACCATCCTTTCTTCTGTGGTCCATTCACCTCCAATAGCACCACTCTGCTGCAGCAAGAGGTTAGAAGCTGTAACACACTGTTGGTCGCTGTAAATTGACTGCAGTATTCAAAGTTAATAGGAAAAACTGAAGTGAAATTGATGTGACTCCAGTTAGGTTTGCTGTGTGGCTTCATCTGAAGCCAGTCCTGAAAGCAGGTTGTCCTTCAATATGCAGTTTT
This sequence comes from Xyrichtys novacula, assembly GCA_962446985.1. Classification (NCBI taxonomy): domain Eukaryota; kingdom Metazoa; phylum Chordata; class Actinopteri; order Labriformes; family Labridae; genus Xyrichtys; species Xyrichtys novacula. The sequence continues at coordinate 7,388,926 of OY660869.1, forward strand.
TCCTAAGCAGTGGTGGACCAGTCATTACTTCAGTCCAAGCTCCTCCACGTAAAATGTTTCTCCACTACAGGTGAAAGTTGTTTAGTTTAATTACCACTTGAGTTTAAGGGCTTGCCTTTCAAAAAAGTTTAGTATTAAAACTCAATTTCCAAACAACCATAAACCATTGTTGTATCTTTATATTGCAAAAGCACATCGATGTGCATTCTACAGTGTAGTACAGAAGAGATCAATTACTAATTATAAACTAACATGCCATAGATTGCCATGTTTGCAGCTCCTAAAGAGGTATTATAACAGGAATAAGCAACCACAAATCAAGACCTGACACCCAGTCACTACATGCAGAGTTTAACTGGTTCAAGATATTCACCTTGGAATGAAGCAAACATTAAGCTTTATATTCTGTAACGCTTTCTCAGGTTGGATGACACATTTTGCATTTGGCTTTGATCAAGTATGTGTTCAGAAGTTTGGGTGGAGAATCATTATCTTTGTCTGCTGTAGCCATCATTACCACCACCAAATAAACTACCTATTCTAAGTGATATTTGCTCCAAGACCAACCTTGGAGATGTGCAACATAGATGTACGGCAACGCCACTTAGACAAACCACAGGCTGGACTAACACAGTTATGGTCTAAATGCAGTTAAAGCAGGATGTTTGTCTTTTAAGCAGAGTGGAGAGAAAAGGATGCTTGAGTCAAATACAGATACTCAAAAATGTACTCCAGAACAGGACTGAAGTAAATGTACTTCATGTGTGTCCATCACTGGACCTGAGTTAGCTTTTCCCACCTCATTTCCCTGTGTCTGAACTCTGAGATATACAGTTTTCCTGCTGCAGTGAAGAGTTTCATTCATGTCCCACTTTTTCTCCCACCTCTTCACACTCACATTTGTTTCTTCTTTTATCTCATCCTCCCTCTTTTCCAGTCTTCCTCCCTTCTACTTACTTTTCCCAGAACAGAAAAATCCTATCTCATCTTCAGACTTTTTTAAGCCTCATGACCAGTTAGATGTGTTAACAGCAGACTAAGAGCTATTAAAAGCTTTAGAGGACATTTTGTCACATCCTGTGTTTGTGGACAGGTCTGACCCCGCTCCAGTATGGCACATTCATGGTGGAGAAAGGAGTGGGAGAAAGGAATGCTGATGGCCACCTCCACTGAGGTTTTTTGCAAGCTTGCTGAACACCAATGACGTCCTTGCTTTTGATCCAAACAGTCAAGGACCCCATTGTTACGGATCACTTTACACTCCTCTCATAATTCCAGGTCTTTTAGGTCTTATATCCATGGCTGGTATAATCCTTTACTTCATCTGCTTTTGTCTCAGACGGTATAATGTCACTTTAATCATGCCACCTTTTAGAGTGTCTTTAAACTTTTCAGAAAAGTGCAGGATCTTTGATGTAGAAAGTATGTTTAAATAATTCAGAAGTCTGAACTTCTCACGATAACTATGTGAGAGTGAGTTTAGGTGTATGAAGAAAGGTGTGCATATGTCTTAGGCAGGTTAAGAGATCAGATTTACAGTAAGTTTGTGCTTTGGTATAAAGTTTGTGAGCCTGAGTGAGTGTCCTGATGCAGGTCCTTCAGAGAACAATGCACTCCCTCCACAGACCACACCCATCTCAGAGCCTGACCCCATACTTTGGCCCATTTGCCCTTATTTGGTCATGCCAGGAGCTTGGCTGACGATTGGTCGAGACGGAAAAGGCATGTTAGTGTCAGGACTCACCTGTGCAGGCTTGCACTTCTACACTCATGTGTTTTTGAGCACACACACACACACACACACACACACACACACACACACACACACACACTTTACTGAACTTTTACATAACTTCACTTGGACGTCAACAAGAAGCCAAATAGAAAATCAGAACAAAATATGACAAGAGTAGATTCTGCAAGAAACAACATCAGTCCTGTAGTGTTTGGAACAAATACCCTCACCTAGAATTAATTTATGTTTCTATGTTTTTAAATACAAGGAGAGATTGACAGCCTCTGGCTAAACGCAGATTATGGTAACAGATCCTCAGAAAAAACATGCATCAATCAGAGTGTCATTTGAATTTGAGATACCTTATTTACATTTTCATCATTTCCTATGAAAACTATGTGACATGCATGCATGCATGTGCAGAAATAACATCATCTGTGGACGGGTTTATTTCTGCAAACCTGCAGGGAGGTCTTGAAGGAAACGATTAGACGCTCCACCATTAAAACAAGAATTCCAGACTATCAGTGAAACACACGCAGGAAGTGCTTTATCAGTAATTTGAGGAAACTGGACAGTTGTTGCCAGCAGAAATTTGCCACACACTTTACAGTGTGATCACAAAGATCTCTATAGTTTCAATGGTAAATATGTATTCATGCTGCCAGGGTCAGGTTTTTATGGATTTTAAAATGGTATTTATTTGGGTTTCTTTTTTCATTAGTTTTGTTTCTTCATTCAGGCAAAAACAGCCTGGTGTAATAAGAAATGTGTAGTCCTTAAAATTGAAATAAAACTACAACACTTCTCATGTATTGTCTGATCTTTAAGTGGTTGTTCTCAGAATACAGAGAGAGAGAGAGAGAGAGAGAGAGACAGCACCCTCTAGCTTACAGACAACACAGGATATTCAGCAGAGGTGCAGATTTGATCTATTTTATTTGAGACAAACAGGTTTATCACACAGATACACTTCAATGTCTGTGACGGTATCTTGTAGGATTATTTATAAGTGGATTTGTGTCTTCTTGGTTCACCCACTGGTTTCTCCATCACTCGAACGACTCTCCTGCTGACTCTAGGTCAGATAATGTGGCTCTGAATAGACAAAAAAAAAGGTTTCTCAAAAAGACAGCACAGTAAAGACGACAAATGTCACATAATATTGAGACTGAACTCTACCAGAACCTTTTCTCAGACTACGCGGAACTGCTGTTTGTTCTTAGGTCCTGTCAAGTTCAGAATGAAAACTTCTAACCTGTCACTAACACAGATTAGACTCTCGACCTGAAGAGAGCCTCAGAGCTTCACACAATGTTTAAAAAAGGCACCAAGGATTTGAGGCTGACTTGATGTGAGAGAGATTTCAGACAATTGGTTAGTCATGATCAGAAAAGGAAATGGGATTTTAAGAACTGACATTTTAAGGAAGAAACTTCCCAGGTTCATTAGGGGCAAGGAGCCATGTCTCCATTAACAATCACTGACATGTGGTGCAAAATAAAAACAAAAACACAAGAAAGCTTGTTTTGGGCAGGAAATGAATAAATAAGATGGAGATGTTTTCAGGGAAAATTCTGTGGTTATGATTTCACTAAGGAAACAAACCCTGGCCTGATTAAAGGTTTGCAGGTACTGTTACCTGCCTCAGACTGTACAGCAGATACTGCTGGGATAATGGTGCCCCTAGATCTGCTATATTCAGAAGCCACAGCACCTCAGCTCTGCTCTGAAGGGTTTGTGTTGTATGCTGAAATTGCCCGGTGAAGAAAGGTTAAAAGCTCCTGGGAGGAGTTTTTCGTTGGCTTTGAAACAGACTGAAATTCATAGAGATGCCTTTATATATCCTACAAAAGCAAACAAGCCCATAAACATAAGAACTGATGGCAACTACACTCTAGTTTGTAACACTTCAAACTGTTGTTGGGGAAATTGTCAGTACTGATGATTAACATGCTCACTGCTGATACAGCTTGAAGATTTTCAAAGAAGTAATACATTTCATTGTTCACAAAGAGCAGGGTACAAAAATTTACCCTCACAATAGTTCCTCTCTGAAGCTTTACCAGCTAAGTCCTCCAAAATTTAAACATTTCCCTCTGAAGTGAATGGAGCTTTGATGGGGTCGTTTGATTGGTCAAGTTTTGTGTTTGAAATCTTCACACTGACCAAGAGCTCATGCTAAACAAGACAGGGTTAATGACAACAATAACCTCCTCCTGAACAGAAAAGGACTTTGGAGGTCCCTCTGGAGGAGATTAGGACTTTAAAAGGACCTCCTTTGGGAGATAAGGTGTGCAGAATCATTCACATCTTCTCAATCACTTCTGAAAACTCACTTTGAAACCATTTTTAACTTTTTACTTGATTTTATCTACAATTTTTCTTTCATAACTTTGAGATGAGATCAAGAAGTCCTCTCCTTGATTTCATTTATTTATTCATATAAATTTTGGTTAGTTTAATTGTATCTACCTTTCATCTTTTTAATCTGTTTTTATTCTGATGTAATGCCCCTTTTTTTCCCTTTCTTCCTTCATCTTTTTCTGGGAAACTTCAGTGCTCCTCAAATGTTACAACTCTTCCTACCCTTTTAAAAGTGTTTATTTTTTTCCTTTGCACAAAGGAAAATCATTGTTTTGTTTTTACACATTTTACACAAACGTCCAAACCTTACTGGAATCAGGGTTTGTATTTCTATAATGACATGATTTACATACAGTGGATATAGAAAGTCTACACACCCCTGTTCAACTGCCAGGTTTTTGTCATGTAAAAAAATTAAATCAAGATAAATAATTTTGCAACCTTTAATGTGACCTATAACCTGTACAACACAATTGAAAAACAAACAGAATTTTTTTAGGGAGCTGAAGTAAAAATAAACAACTGAGATCATGTGGTTGCATAAGTGTGCACACTCTTTAATAACTGGGTATGTGGCTGCGTTCAGATTTAACCAATAACATTTAAACTCAGGTTAAACTGAAGTCAGCACACACCTGTCAACAATTAAAGTGTCTCTGATCAACCGCAAATAAAATTCAGCTGTTCTACCACGGAACACAGTGAAGACCATCATTATTAAGTGGAGAAAATATGGCCCAATGATGACATTACCAAGAACAGGACGTCCGTCCAAAATTGATGACAAGACGAGAAGAAAACTTGTCAGGGAGGCTATACTACCTACTACTACTACTACTACTACTATACTACCAAGAGGCCGACAGCAACACTGAAGGAACTGCAGGAATTTCTGGTAAGTACTGGCTGTGTAGAACATGTGACAAACAAGGGTAGGGTGGCAAGATGGAAGCCTTATCTTAAAAAGAAAAACATCAAAGCCCGGCTTAATTTTGCAAAAAGAAATCTAAAATCTCCCAAACACATGTGGGAAAATGTGTTATGGTCTGATGAAACCAAAGTAGAACTTTTTGGGCATCATTGCAAAAGGTATATCAGGCGCAAAATCAACACTGCTCATCACCAAAAGAACACCATACCTACAGTGAAGCATGGTTGTGGCAGCATCATGCTTTGGGGCTGTTTTTCTTTAGCTGGAACTGGTGCCTTAGTCAGGGGAAAGGGAATTATGAACAGTTCCAAATACCAGTCAGTGTTGGCACAAAATCTTGGGCCTTCTGCTAGAAAGCTGAAGATGAAGAGGAACTTCATCTTTCAGCACGACAATGACCCAAAGCACACATCTAAATCAACAAAAGAATGGCTTCACTGGAATAAGATTGAGACTTTGGAATGGCCCAGCCAGAGCCCAGACCTGAATCCCATCGAACATTTGCGGGGTGATCTGAAGAGGGCTGAGCACAGGAGATGCCCTCGCAATCTGTCAGATTTGGAGCGGTTTTGCAAAAAAAAAGTGGGCAAATATTGCCACATCAAGATATGCCACACTGACAGGCTCCTACCCAAAAAGACTGAGTGCTGTAATAAAAGCCAAAGGTGCTGCAACAAAGTATTAGTTTAAGGGTGTGCATATTTATGCAACCAGGTTACTTTAATTTTTCTATTTTTTATTTTTCCCCTTAAAGGTTTCAGTTTGTTTTTCAATTGCATTGTACGGGTTATAGGTCACATTAAAGGTGGAAAAAGTTGTGAAAATATTTATCTAGCTGTCATTTTCTTACATCGCTAAAACCTGGCAGTTGAACAGGGGTTTGTAGACTTTTTATATCCACTGCATATGAATATAAATATATACATATATACAGTATGTTTATGCATCCCCCCTGCTGTCATATCATTTATTCTGCTTTGTCCATCGAAGCACTTTGTACATTTTTTTTTTAAGTTATTATGACTATTATCAGGTCCTAACCTTTGCTCCTCTGTCAGATCAAACTCAGCCAGTGTCCTCTTTGCCAGTGTTGATGTTGCAGACAGACAGAAGGTAGCAGACGTCTGAACCAGCTCCACTGCCATCTGTGTGGAGCCCTTACTGTGACACACAGACAGGAACTCCTCCAAAAGCCCCTGACTGTGAAACAAGACAACAGAAAACACACACTTATCCTCTGCTGCATTAATATAAGGTGTGCTCACCTCCTTTATCTTCAGAGCTGTAACTTTAAGAGGAACTGAAACTGTTTTTTTTTGTTAACATGTTAACTATATTTTGGTGTGTTGAAGTCTCCTGTCTTGACAGGCTGGAGAAATTGGTGCCAATAATTTCCCTTTTACTACCAGTAATAACAAGTTTGAGGATCTAGGTCATAGAGAAGTTCCTCCAGGTGGCATGTGCAGTTTGTTTTCAGAAGCTCTAAAGAAGAGCTCTGTGTCCACTCTGAGACTTTCAATGTCATCGGCATATCGTCTTATACCACAATACTAATCAGTTTCTTGTGTTTGTGATTTGGGCCCACTTACGCTGGGACTCTGTTATTGGATTTGAAGAGCTGCAGCATCTCCCTGTAGAGGATAACAGAGAGCAGAAATCAGATGCACTTCACTTAAGTGTCAGTTGGCACTAGTGAGCGTCAGTGGAGTCAGACTCCAGTAAAAGCTCTCCTGTACACAGATCAGCAGACACACAGACTGTCTCTCCTACCAGGCCTGTTGAATCTTGCCAGCTCGCAGAAGCAAAGTAGTGATGTGTGAGAGTGAGGCGGGGTTCCACTCCAGGCTGGGCCTTCTTCCGACTCTGTCAATTACATTTTTTACATCCAGAGCACACTCTGCAAAAGACTCCTGAACCTGCAGACACACAAACACATGATCTCGCTTTGTGCTGTACTATCTCCATATAGCTGAAAAATCACAAAGATCATCCCGGCTTGTGAGAGTACATCCTGTCCACTTCCACTGACCTCAGGACTGTGTGTGTCTCTGGCCATCAGGGCAAGCAACTCCTCTACAAGGTCAGCTTTGTTATCATGTCCCAGAGTGTAGATATCTGAAAAACACAGGAAGAGTACAACACTCTTAGGCTCTCCATCAACATTTGTAATGAGTCTTTTGATAATTCATCCATAATAATCATGACATTGGGATGTAAGTGGGGGTTAGAACTTGGATGCCCACACTGATGTACGACAGGTACACCTTATGTGCACTCTGCTTTTTAATAGGACGGCCTCTTAACCCTTATTTATAATGTATGAGCAAAGATTTACACAAGCTACAGCAGACAGGTTTAAGTTTATACTGTTTACTACTACCATGACCAACACTGGGGTCATCTCCCAAGATCTTCTTTGTGGATTTGTCCTTTAGAGTCACAGCATTTCTGTGGAAAAATTGCTCTGATTCTTCCCCAGTGTAATCATTTCAAACTCGACAGAGCTCACTCTTATTGATTTGTTCTCAGAGCTGTTCTGGCTCTCAGGAGGAGTACGATTCTCTTAGTGATGGACTACTCAAGGCATGCACTGAGTCATATCAGATTCCTCTGGCTGTCACACCCTCCATAAACTTACCTTTCCATACAGCAGGCAGCAAGTCCAGACGACAGTCAGTGTCCAGAGCCTGCAGTATGCTACTCAGGTTCTGACTGTTAGGGTAATACAGCTGCAAACACAGAATGAAACCACACAGAAAAGAGGTCATTTATAGAGAGGGCTGGTTTAAATTTTACACTCTCTTTATGAGAGAAAAACAATATATATATATATATAGTATTGCACTTATGCTGGAGACTTAGGAGATCCTGGTCTCAGCCTGTAGCTTCAAGTTTTCTCGGAAACAGCAGTATGTTTAATCAGCAAATCATGGTCCCATTTAGAGGAAATGAAACTCTAAAGCAGGGTACACTCAAGATAATAGTCCCCCAGAAAAATGCATTGATTGAGGAGTAAGCTGTTCATGTTTAAGTACACTTTGTTCATCAGCCAAAGCAAGCAGCCTTTTTCAAAAGTACTCTGAACTGTAGATGCCAAACTTTATACTAAATCAAGCTAACATGGCAATGTGCTCCACTCTGTCTCTACGATCTTGTACAAAGAAAGAGTCATTTCTGACTCAAGTATGATAGGAAGTAATTCACCAAGTAAGTAAGCAAGTGAGCGAGTTAGTTGGTTAGTAAGTAAAAATTTTACAGTTATATGAAAAACAGGACTTTTGGGGTTGGAAAACACAGGAGGTAAAAAAAAAGATTAAAAATCTGACTTTCTTTTTAGGAATCATGGAGGCTGTTTTCTGTGCTCTAAAGAGGAGAGGCTCCAAACTGTCTTTTTTATAGGAGCACAGGGCAAACGCCAGCATCCCTGATGGTGTAGGGATACTACATGTTTTTGTCTTGGAAAGCCTTTACATCTGAGAAGCACCATTAATGTTGTTCAATACAGATTCAATACAGGTCTGGAGCAACTTGATCCAGACGATGACTTATTTTTTTTTGTAAAAGCTGCCATAATACAGCAAGAACTTCTCAAACCAGGTGCTGCACAGAAAACAACAGGACAACTCCAGGGTAGAGGAGTCAGAGGGCTGACACTTTACATTGCATCCTAGCTTTGTGGAATTGGGCCTGCATACAGTCTATAAGTATACCCTTTACTTTCCTACAATGTCTGTCAGTGCTTTCATAGAAGTGGATGGTGAGATACCAGCAAAGCTGCTTTTTTATTGACTTATCATATGAGGCATTATATGAAAGAGCAGGAGAGGGATGGTGAGAGGGATGAGTGAGTGAGCGAGAGGTGCACTGACCGAGGGAGAGAGGCGCCTGTGCCACTCCAGTACTGTGTCAATGTGCTCCATCAAACACAGCAGATTGAAGAAACGACCACTAGAAAAGAAAGCAAAAAACCCCTGTTAGGAAGAATGAACATGTGGGACTTCATCATCACCTGGAACTTATCCATAGACTTCAACGGTCAGGCCAAGATGAGGTTCATTAGCAAATACTTTAACATGGATTTAACTACATGGTTGTCTGTACTTACTAGTACAAATTATGCTGGTAAGAATCTCTCAAAAATCTCCAGTTTTCACCCACTTCCAGCAGACTGTGGACTTTGAAAGCCATCTGCAGATCTTTGAGATCGAAACACTGTTGGAGGCAGAGAGCGAGAAAAAGATATCGAGCTTGTTTGATTTACTGGAACATGCTTATGTAAAACTAGATGTAGACGTCTACAGTAGGCAAAAAAAAACAAACAAACAAACAAAAAAAACTTTTAAAAGTCCTCAATAGAAAACAGACCTCAACAAAAAAAGTCAGAATGAAGTGATTATTATAATTATTCCACAGGAGGAAACATGTTTTCAATAAATATCAAGAAAAATAACACTTACTATTCTCATGGCACTCACGAAGAACAAAGCTGAAAAAAAAACAGAGATGGGAGTCACATCTTAGTGGATATAACCCTCAGTCAGGAGTGTTAACTGTATCTCTGTCTAATACCAGTTTTAAACAACAGGAGCTGATGCACAGTTTGGAATACTAATATGAACTACACACAACAGAGCTGAACCAACGCAATGTGTCTGAAATGGACGTGTACTGTACAGAGGTATCCATTGATATGACAGGTAATACAGTTAATTTTCAATGTGTTTCTCCAATAAAACTATCAAAGGTTCTCCAAAAGATGCTTTCTAATTTAAGAATTAAAGTTTTCTTCTCTATTGAGTTGAAATGTGCTCCTTTTTCTTTTTTTTTTTAAAGAATTTCTTTGGGCAATTTTTGCCGTTTATAGATAGGACAGGGTGAAATGTGGGAAGACAGAGAGAGAGGGGGCAGGACATGCAGTACAGGGTCGGGGCCGGACTGGAAACCCCGACAGCTGCTGGGACCATGGTCCCCATACACGGGGCGTGCAAACCTGCTCGGACCATCTGCACGCCCCGTGTGCTCCTCTTTTCAAACTACATGATGAAAACATCGTTGGGCCAACCACACATTGTTTTATGCTCTGTACAAATCAGTCTTCATATCAGAAAACATACAGTTGATGTCACATTTACACAGCTCTAGAAGACTATATATAATCTAAAAACATGTATATAGATTATCTAGGCCGACTGTTGTGTCAGTTAAAATGTAATAGAGGAAAACGTAAACATACAGTCATCAGGGTCTTGGCAGGTGAAGCTGGTTCCTTCTAGCGTTGTCATGATAACCTGGAAAATGTCATTGGTGGCCTGGCTAGATGCTGGAAAAGAAACATAACCACTTAACCACAGCTCAGCACACAGACAGCAGTACCAAACCTGACCCTTGATCAAGTGTGATATGACAACAAAACTCTGATTACCTCCGTGGCAGGCGATTGACATGACGTGATAGTAGGAGGCCAAGCTGGGAGCTGAAGACACACAGACACAGAGCTGATTTTAGACCAAAGACTTTCGCCATTTCTCAAACTTATACACCGGCGGAAGAGTCATCAGAGGCCTCACTGACTGTGTTGATGAATTATGTGTATGAATGAATGTGTTGTGTTAAAAGGGTTAAAAGCTTTTGGAAGTGTAGGGAATAAGAGAAAGGACGACACAGAAAGACCCTAAAAAAACAGAAAAGGCAGATAAGATGCAGCCAGAATCAGTTCTTCATCCGTCAGCTGTTTTATGGATGGATGGATGACAGTCACATCCATGTTATCCTTTCTCCAACCAATCACTTGAGTCAGCGTCAGTAATTCCTGCTGTATTTTCACTAGCTACAGATGATTTATGTGTTAGGAAATTAATCAGAGTAAGAAACAGGCCTCACATGGTCTTCTGTGAAGTACAGTAGGCTGTGAGACAGAAGATCTACATACAGTTTCATTGGCGTCTTTCTTTACTTAGTTAGCAAACACACAAGTCTGTTTAAAAAGTTTACTGTACATGGATGGTCGCAAAAGACGGTTTCGAGCCCTTCCTTTTAGAGTATTCATAAAGTCCTGGCTCAGCCTAATAAATGTGTGAATGGTGCAGCTGTTAGAAACATGCTTGGGTTAAGCGGATAAAACCAGGCTGAGGTTTCTAGACTGAAAATACGACGTCTTATTCCTGGAATTAAGTTTTCAACTATTCCTGTAGTGACACAAATTTATCTTTAGCAGTCTTTACAAGTTCAGTAGTTCAATAGCTGAATATTAAGATCACATTGGTCTCTATTGTAAAGTTCCCATTCTTTCACAGATGATCATCTCCTGTCTACAGATGCACCTTTTGAAAACTCTGAATTCATCTCCTGTAATCCCTGACAGCCTAGAACCACTTCTGCCCCCCTCAGATACTGCATCAGGTTTCGTATGTTCTATGTTCCTATGTTCTATTACATTGTTGATTTTGTAATTGTATTTAATCTAACATTGGTGTTTTAGTGTAGATGCAGCTGTAGTTATGTTTTCTAGAGGTATTTTTTCTGTATAAAATACTGAAAACCGATAAATCATGTGCCACTTTTCCAAAGGCAAATAAAATTGTGATAGGCGTGGAACCGGGTCCAGTCGACGGGGCACTGACTGAAATCTTGCTGAGGGCACTGAGGTTGTGCCTGTGTTTGACAATGTCTGTGTGTCTTACCTATTCCTAAAGCCTTCATCTCACTCAGAGTGTATAATGAGTGAGCTCTGGCCAAAGAGCCACATCGTCTCAGAGCTTTGAGGATTCTGTTGAAGGTCAGCAGGTTGGGTGGGACTTTTTGTTGACTCATCTGCTTCAGGAGATCCTGCAGAAGAGGGACCGAGGACAGACACAGTCTCTTAGAAACAAAAGGCAAATTTAAGCCCATTAATGAGCTTTGATGCAGCTCTTACAGATCATTATGGAAATAAATGACATTCAGAGTGTTTACATGAATTCAAAAAACGGTTTTTAATAAGAACTTTGAACATGTCATTTACATTTGTGTTTATAGGACAAAGTAGCGTTGGACTGCTTGAAGCTTTTTTAATGACCAGTGTCCACATCCAGACTGATGGCTGATCTATAATGCTGCTATCTCAGTGTTTGTGTATGTTTGTTTTTGAAAGAAAAAAGTGCAGACCTTCAGTGGAGATTTCAATAAATAAACCAGATGGAAAACTGTTTGGCTCAGTCAAATATTTCCACATGGGACTTTTGGGTTTCTATCCTGCCATCTTCAATTATTAAAAAAGGGAAATAAACAAATTAAATATAATGTTTAAAATGCAGAAAAAGAAAAGAATATATAAAAAATAGGACATACAGGGCTATCTAAGCCAGTAACATGCTATAGATGAATTCTGAATGTAAAGGTGAAATAAGATAAACACATTGTGTTATGTTATAGATTATAAAGTAGGGATGTCAGGGTATGACTGATATTTCTATCAGAGGCAACACCACACTGTATTTATTCTTGCCACGAGGAATTACAGAAATGTGTTTTTACTTTTTTACTCAACACAATCAGGCTTATTTAAAGCACCTGAAGTTTGACTTCCTGAAGTTAGAATATATCGCATTAAATAAATATTGATGAGTGTTACTAAGTTTTCTTCACAACAAAATCAGCCACGCGCTCCTCAGAACTGATGAAAATCATGATAAAGAAAGTCAGAAGGCTTACTGTGATTACATCCCATCTCTCGTGATATTTGTCCTTGATCTCTGGAGCTGCTGAGATCAGGGCGTTGAAGATGTGGACATCAGCTACAGAGAGAAGATGGGCTGGTTAGTCATTACATGACACACTCTGAAATTTCCCTCATGTGCTCGAGATAAGATATTCTTTACTGAACTAAAACTACACTATTATATACATACATATATAAAACTTTTTGTTAGTGTCTGCATTATTACTTTTCAAATTCAATATTGGGCTGTAAGGGCTTCTGATATCACTGATCACTGATCATCGTAATCGTGTTTACAGTATTCTTAATGGACCATAAAACTCATATTTTATCATCTTGTATTTTTATGCAAGAAACCCCTTTGTAATCAACGTCTGATCTTTTTGAACTATTCTCTTATTTAAACATGGTTTATACAGATGGATGGTTTTCTGATGGTCAAATGCAAAGCGATGCTCTCTGAGGGTTAAAAATGTAGTTCTCTATCGTCCTCTAGTGGTACTGCCATAGTATTACTTCATCTGAGGCAATATAAATGTCAGCAAACACCACACTCATTTTAGCTGAACACACTTAAATGTTTTTGGAGATAAACTCAAATGTATTTAAAAGCTCAGTCTGAGAGTTACATTTTGTTTTTAAGATTAAAAAAGGTGTTGAATTATTTTAGAGTATATTCAAATCACCTACAAACTGAACTGTATTAAGAAGCATTTCAACAAGGGAAAGAAAAGTATTTCAAAATCTAAGATAATTAAAGACAGTAATAAGAGACAAGAGTTGAACATTAGTTAAAGCTACATACCATCTGCAATGCATTATTTTCATGCTCTGTATTGAACTGAGTTAAACTTTATGGCTGATATTAAATAAATAAATTTAACCATCCAATAAGGTTTTCTCTCTTCCAATCATCTTTTTTAACTTACCTGTTAATCTGTCGTTCAGCATGTCTGTGTACACACTAAAGGCCCTTGCAAAGGCTCCATGCTGGAGACACAAACAAAAAAACGTGCAACTATTTGTACCATTTCATCATGACGATGGTTCTCAGATCAAGTTAATGTGCTGCATCGGTCATTATCATCATCATTCATACCTTCACCATGCCCCTGATCAGAGCAGAGTAACACCGTGTGTCTCTCTCAGGGAGGAGGTTGAAGATTCTCTCTGCATTGTTGTTTTCTTTCCAGGTTGATCTCAGAAGGTCCGTCGCCCGACGAACCCTGCCTTTTATCTTCGTCACCTCCTCAGCCGCCCCCTCCTGAAAAAGGTGCACAAAGATAAACATTAGGGTTTTACAATGGCCAATGCTGATACCCATTATAAGCGAGCAGGTCCACTTATTGTTATTATTGTCACTATTATTTCATCATTATTTTTATCATTATCATTTTGTGTCCTCATTCTCATCATGATTATTATATATATATATTTTTAGAATTATCATTACTGTATTTGACAAAATACAACTATTCATAAATACCAGCAAATTAATCACAAAATTTCTTAAGTGGAGAGAATATTTTATCAGAGGAATGCTGATGGAATAATATTTGGCTCAGAAAAATATACCTACAAGGTTCTTCTTGATTTCTGTCCAACGATCAGAGATTGATATTCTACACATGATAACCAGATTCAGATTAAACTACTAGCCAGTGACTGATTTACATCTGATAAACTGTTAATAAGACGACAAAAACACCTTTTAATTGGAATGATGATATCAGCCTTTGATCATTTGATGCTCATTATGTCAAAATGCCGTTCATGGACCTGATTAATTGGTGGACTGATTGATCAGTCTATCTCTAATACTTGTTGTCGCATTATCATGTGACTTACTATGTCCTCTGTCTGTGTTTCTTGGTCATCGACAGGATCTTGATCACAATAGAGACAGATCAGGTCCAACAGATCATGGGTTGTTTCCATGGTAACTGATGTGCCTGTAGGAATTCAATAGGAGAGACTCAGTCTATTTTGCAGCAGTTTGCTTTTATCCTGAGTCATTAGTTATGAACAGTTTGCACATGTTTTTGTGTCTGCTCTCACCAGCTTGCAGGAGTTGATCATACATGTCGACAGCAGCTTTCACTTTCCTCAACTTGATTCGTTCTTTCAGAGCTTCCTCACTCGTTTCCTCCAGACAAAGGGACACAGTCTCAGGCATCAGACACTAAACACAAACCAAAACCAAAATACATCAAAACAAAACATGGACAGCAAATCCAAATGTTGGTTGATACAAGTTTATGGCCAAAATTTCTAACCCACTTCCCTGGAATAAACTGTTCATGCTCACAAAGAGCAGGTGTGTGTGTGTGTGTGTGTGTGTGTGTGTGTGTGTGTGTGTGTGTGTGTGTGTGTGTGTGTGTGTGTGTGTGTACCGGTATATGAGGCTCTGCAAAGTCTTTGGTAAAGAACTTGGGATTACTGTTGACAAAATATTTTGCTGCAGATCTGCCGGACTCCTGAGAGAGAGAGTACAGCCTCTGTAGAAAGAGAGAGAGAAAAAACTTCAGTCTGAAAATACCTCACAGTGGAACAGAGGTTACTTTCCTATTATCACAGCGGCGAATACTGACGTTTCTGACCCATGATGTCTACACATCAGGACAGCTTTACTAGCTCTGCTTTTTAAACTATGCCTGACCACATCTGAAATTCATCTCATGAGTGCTCTAATGTTGAATAAATATATTGGTTGATAAAACAACAATTCAAGTTTAACTACTAAGTTGGTTTTAGAAAAGTAGGGGGGAGAAAAACATTATCTCTAACTACTTTAAAAATAAAGTTTCAACTCTGATTCTACTGAAAGGGATGCTCCTTCTCACTCCATTGTGTGTTTTAAAAGAAAACTACAAACTAGAGAAATAACATTAATGTAAAGAACTGGCAAACATCTACAGGACACAGCCATACCTATTTTAAACAATTGAACATACAACTTTACTTCTATGATGAGATATTTGCAGTTAAAAAGGCAGACCAAAGCTATCACGGATCTATTTCCTTTTTCTTTAAAAGTACGGGAAAAAACACATTTTTCCAGAGAGTAATCTGAAGTTATATGAAGTAAAAATCAGTCTTATTAGAGATGATAATTTGTGAGATGCATCACTTCAGTAACACAGATCCAGATCAAAATCAGTTGGATCACAAAATAAATGGTGTCAAATTAAACGATAACATTTGTTTGAACTACAAAAAACAAAAGTCCTACCGCAGCCTGGAAGAGTCAAAGGTGTAAGTGTGTTAACATCAGCAGGTCAAACTGGCAGGAATATTGAATGGAGTTTTTTATTCTTTAAACTCTTATTAGCAGATACAGACCATATGACAGTTCATCCTTCTATATGTTCATTGATTCAAATGACTGTATATATTATTATCTAGAAACAATAGTAAAAAAAAAAACAGAGGAGGAGATGTCAGTTTAGTTTTTATTATTCTTGACTTACAAACTCTGAGGCGGTCCTTGGAGTAAGGTAGGGATCATCCTGGAACTGGTAAGGATGTGCTGTTGGATCCTGGAAAGAGGAAGAAAAATAAGTAGCACATCCACTCTGCTGAGTTTACGTCCAAACTAACATCCTAAAGACAAGAGGAAGGAAGCTCTCACCCTGCTGACGGTGGCAGCCAGAGCCTCCAACACTGCGACTTTACTCCTGTTAAAACATCGTTTTTATTTCTGGTTAAGGCAAACTAAGATCATTCCAGTTTTCTGTGACTGTAAGGAACAAAGAGTGGTACGCAAAATATCAAAACCTATTTTAACAACACAACTGAACACGCACCATGTTTTCTTCTTTGGGATGACGATGGTCTCCGTTGGTTCTGCAACTATAAAGAGAAAAGATTAACTCTCATACAGACTGTGGGACACACTTTGAAACGCATGTTGGCTTTAGGTTTTTCTCTTGGTGGAATCTGGTAGCAGAGGAGTGTTTTCCTAGAATCTGGACATTTTCAGTGCTGGCCATTTACAACAAATTATCTGAATGATCAACAAATGCAATAAAACCTTTATCGATAAGATTTTCATGTATTTGCTGTTGGATGATTTGGAGCATGAGGGGTTAGCATCTGCCCAGGATTTTTAAATCCAATGAGATCCAAGTACTGTTCCTAGTTCTGTTGTCAACCCTTTTAGTTCTATGCATATACATTAACGCATGTGGATACCATTTATAACGCTCAGACCAAACGCTCTGATGCAGACCACGGGCCAAACAAAACAAACAGCATGTCTGCCACAATGAGGGAATCCATGGTTCGTAAATTCTATTATCCAAAGTTAAAATTTTATGAAGAGCAGACTCTGAGTGCATTAATTTACACACACACACACACACACACACACACACACACACACACACACACACACACACACACACACACACACACACACACATGCACACACACACACTTTTCCTTTTATAAACCAACAAAAGTTTCACTGAATAGCTGGATACAACGGTTTTATGAAAATATTAAAGTACTGAAACACTCACGTTTTCTCCCACTGTATTAAAACAAACATCACACTTACCTTTACAAGTGTTTGCAGCTTGTTGTTGCAGAGCTGAAGTCCAACCAAAAGTCCTGAAAATAAACATATGCAGTGCAGGTGAAATCGGTGAAGAGACAACAGCTCAACCTGGCAGAGACCTGGTAAGGTGCATGAGTATCAAAAGATATAAGGGGAATTATTCACACACTTTAACTTGTTCAGCTTTCTGCTCTATATGCTCGGTTGAAAGCTTGGAGAGCCAAAAGTTTAGCACTGTAAGGGACAGTGGGGTAAGATGAGCCATTTTTTATATTCTGGATCACTACATCAAGGCGATCATAGTTTTGTCTCCAACTCATGTATCTGCGTATATTTCAAGATGTTGTGCATCCCTGCAAACCAACAGAATGAGTGTAGACATAACTGTCTTGGTAATATAGCAAGTCTCCTATGGTCAATTTACTCCGTGTATGGGGTAAGTTGAGCATAGGAGCGGGGTAAGTTAAGCCGTATCCCTACCAACCCCCCCCCACTCTCCATCCCAGCCCTCCCTCACCGTCTCTCTCCCTAAATAACAGTCACTTCTTCACATTCATGTGTATTTTTTATCTATTTATACGCTATTCTATCGATACAATAATTATTTTATTATTATTGCATATAACTGCTGAAAAGCTGTTTTGTAAAAAGCCATTTTAACATGAGAATGTCTTTAAGTGATTCAGAACATTCACAGCTGTATTTTTGAAAAGAAACAGTAACATATTTCAACAATCTGAACTGAAACTCTGATCCTCTCATCAGACTTCTTTACTTTCTCAGTTAGGTGACTGGCTCAACTTACCCCCGAACTACTATTATGTCTTTATTAGTCCTCTAAGCTAAAATGGTGGACTTTAATGCTAGGTTTTTGACCTGATATTACAGCTCATAGATACAACAGTTGATGTATAAAACAAATTTAAAATGATCTTTTTTGGTCTGAACACAATTTTAATAAAATTTATGACAGACTAAATTTACTTTCAAGAGTGAACAATGTTTTTTTTGTAAATAAATGTCTAACCCCTTCACTCATTTGCTTCTAACCTTCACAGACTCCATGAATTGATGCCCATCTCCTAAATATTTGGTCACATGATCAATTTCTTTTACCATTTCCAAGCAACAGGCAGTGGCTCAACTTACCCCACTCTCCCCGCAAATACCTTTTTCATTTATTTATTTATTTTTACATTTGTAGAGGCAAAACCAGCCAAACTTCATCTGCCAGGTGCTTCAAGTCAGCTGGATCAGTGTTTGTAGGTCTGGTCTGTGCAGATGATCACTGTCTGACCTTCTTTCGTTTAACTTCTTTGTAAAAACCATGTCGATGATGTGTTTCTCTAACCCAAAGGCTGAAATCCATACAGTAGTTTGCCTACATGTGCCTCACTGATGAACCTTTGGGTTAATCTGATGAATCCATGACCTCCTGTCAGATCATGCTAGCTGCAGCTATAAGACTCGTGCAGTAACAAAATACATCAAATATTTGTGTATAAACAGAGTTATATATTACCGTAAAACATCTGAAATATATTTCTCACCTGTGACTCCATAACTGCTCGAAGTTATTCAGTAGAAATCGGCTTTTTCTCTGGATTTGATGTCCTACTTGCCTACAGGGAGCCGCCATGTTGTTACGCACTGAAGGCTTATGGGAGGGAGAAACCATCGGCGGTCAGAAAAGGGGGGATAGTTATAATATTTACGTTATCTTTCGACAAAATTTCACTATGTATTTATAATGAACGATTTAAAAAGCATTTTATATTTGATACTGTATTTAACTCTAAGGGACATCTCTCTATATTTCTCTATACCCTCCCATGACCCCATAACCCCAAACTTGGTATAACCGTCCCACGTGTGATACAGCAGCTACTGTCCGTAACATGTGGGTGAATTGTGCGCCATGAGTTTGGGAGAAATCAACATTAGAAACTTCTCTCTGTTTAATCCTCCAAGATGTTGTTCGGCAAAGAAACTCCATGGCGGCGTTTGGATGGCGTGTCGTTTGGCATGTTCTCCTCTGAAGAGATCAGGTGAGAGGAGGCAGAGGCAGCAGCTGAGCTCTCTGCTCTGAGGCCAAACTTCACTTTAACATGTTTGGCTGTGTTTGTGAGCTCTAAGGATAGATTGTGGCTCTTTACATGTATAAGATACATGTAGTCAGAACAGGGGTGTTATATTTTTTTATTTAAACAAAACTAAGTTTATGTTTTTTGGAAATACAACAGGTTTTCGCTGTCCGTAGATAAGATTCACGAAAGTGTCCTGATGCAGATTTCCAGGTGTGATCATGGATTATTAAATAACACGAAAAGGGCATACAGATCAGGTAAACTCTAAAGAGTCTGAGAGCATCTTTGTTTTGAACAAACTCAAGTTTGTATTTTTAGATTACAAGGATATAAGGATTTTCTACTGAGCATTGATTTTAACATTTCTGTGGAGGTATGGGCCAACAGTTCAGTAATATCAAATCATAATGTTTGTCATAGAAAACTGCAGTGAGAATTAGTAATAACAGAGATATCAGAGAACATATCAACTGTTCACAAACAAAAAAGTATTACTCAAACTTCATGATTTAGTCTGATGGTACCAAACTCCAGGGAAAAGAGTTTCTGTCCAGATCTCTTTTTCCTGGATGGCAGACTCTCATTGTTATGTTCAAAGTAAAAATCAGATATCACCAGAAAATGACCACAGATTGTTATTAGTTCAGAATACGAGGAGGAGCATCTTCAAGCCTCACCATGCACTGAGGAGCTGAAAGCAGATGTGCATTTCTGTGACTGGAAACAAACTCAAATTCAATACCAAATGAGAGCAGAGGTTAAAGGAATATTTTGCAATCAAAGAAAAGTTTGAAAAAAGAATGATGAGACGATATGAACTCAGTAGGAAGTGATTTTTCCCCCTCTTTTTTATGCAGAAGTATCATCAAAAGCAATGAATATGCCTCTGAAGTTTACTTTGTAATGTCGTTTGTCTTATGTTGGGGCCGATCATCTGTTTCTGTTGTTCATTTGTGTTTTGGGTGAGAGGCAGGCAACATTTCCGCTCTTTTACAGACATGGAGCATGTCCATATCATAAATGTAACTTTGTACACTACCATCAATGGAATAAAGAAGAATTACATCAAATAGGATTTTTCTCTGTGATATGATTCACTCCAAATTGAAATATTTTACATTTCTGCCCGTGCTGATGATTCTCATCAAACTTTATAATCCTGAGACTTGGGCTGTTACAACTACAGGGCATGTCCTCAAAAAGAGAGGATATTTCCCACATAAATCTTGATTATAAAATAGCTTACTTGAATTACATATTACAACAACATTAAATAGTCCGAATTCAGAGAACTTCCATAAATCCACATGCTCACTTTACTACCAACATCAACAAACATGAACAGTAACTCCAGTTCAGTGGGTGATAAACTGACTCTTCACCCTTCAAATCTCTTGTCCAGGAAATTGAGTGTGAAGGCGGTCACCAATCCCAGATTCTTGGATGCAGTTGGGAATGTGGCCCCAAACAGCCTTTACGATCTGGCCCTGGGACCAGCAGACAACAAAGAGGTACAACCCTCCTGAGACTGCAGTATGCAGTCTTGGATCAGTGTATGCTAGACCTGTATTTGCAGTGTCAGAAGTTTAGACTGTATGTATGAGGTACTTTTTCTGATTCAGTTTTTGCTCTATTGTTTTTGCCAGGTGTGTTCAACATGCTGTCAGGAATTCAACAACTGTCCAGGACACCTGGGACACGTAGAGCTACCACTTCCCGTGTACAACCCACTGCTGTTTGACGTAAGTGGGCCTGCAGAGCCACTGAAGTACCACGCTGAGGGGAGGGTAGCCAGTCTGTATTAGTTGGTTTATTACTTTGTAGGATTTGGGGGTCAGATGTTTTCTGGTTATCGTTAACGTTGTTGATGTAATTATTACTCAATACAGAGACAGTTGGGAATATTTCTGACCTCTCAACCTGTAACTTTAAACAACTTTTCTAGTGTTTTGTTGTCCCTATCTGACGTTTTTGACAACATGGTGCTGGCACCAAAGTTAAAATGGACATATATATTTTGATGGAACAGTAACAGGTTTCAGATTCAACATTTGATCTGTTGTCTTTGCACTATTTAAAAAAAAAGATAGGATTAAAAATCTTTTACAGACGCTGGCTGAGTTCACTGGCATGTATACGCACACAGGCTATTTGAAAAAACACCCTGAGCACAATGTGTTTGTGTGTGATACTTTATACCAGTCTGAGTGATTAAATTCTGATCAGTGGTTTATGACTAACACACTGCTGCTTTAATTGACTTCTCCTCTTCTTCTTCTTCTTTGACTTCTTACCCCCCTCAGAAACTGTACCTGCTGATTAGTGGTTCCTGTATGTCATGTCACATGCTAACCTGTCCCCGAGCTGTCATCCACATGCTGCAGAGGCAGCTACAGTTGTTGGACCACGGAGCTATGCAGGAGGTCTACCAAATAGAACACATTCTCAACCAGGTTTGTTTATTTTTTATTTATTAATTTACTTTCACATAGTGTACAATATTAGGCAGTTAAAGATACAAAATAACATGTGGGTTCTCACTTGCTGCTGTAATCACCTGAATGTAAAGTTACACTTGGTTGTTGTTTGAGAGACGGTGAAGTTAGTGGTTGTTTGTTGCTCTGGTAAAATCTGAGCTCCATAGAGCTCCATGGTGGTTTTGTTACTACTGTAGATCAACAGTTTGTGTTTGCAGTCCATCACTGAGTGTGTTTTTGTGTGGCAGTATTTGGAAGAGAATCCCAAAGCCACTGGAGATGAGATCGAGCAGGTTCTCAAGGAGTATACTGCCTCCGTTATTGGAGCTAGCACTGGACTTTCAGAAAACATCAAACCGGTGGGTACAAAAATCTGTCAGTACAAAACATGAAAATACCCACGTACACCTGAGGACTTTGTAGACCGGTATAAGGTGGAGGAGTTCAGCTCCACTGAGGCACACAGACTCATGTTTCTGACTGTTTTTTTTTTTTTACAGATTAAACATGTTGTTGAAAAAAGGAACAGTCTCATAAATGAGTTCTGGAGGATCAACATGAAAACAAAAAAATGCCCTCATTGCAGGTAACTAGATAACACAAGAACATACCTGTGTGATTTTGAAAACCAGCTCAGGTGAAGACAGACAGGATTGATCGTGTCACTAGGGCATGTTTTTGTTTCTAACATCATTTCAAAATGAAAATTCACCCTGTTAAGACACATTACTAAGAGCTGTTACTGACATGCTGTAAAAACCTTGTGACCCTGAGCATGTCTCACCTGCTCTGTCAAGAGCCTGATGTTGTTCATGTGTTTGGTAACTTAAAAGACCCAAAGAGAGAAGAGAGCGCTAGTCTTTCTGCGTGGAAATTTCAAAAAGTCTGTGTTTCTGTGTTTACGTCAAACTTTAGCAGCTTTTGAAGCCAAAGAAGAATGACTACTTAGTATGATGCTCTAAAAGTTAAAGCTCCATCAAGGAACTTTGAGTTTGTGTCAGCTTTGGCACCCTCTCTGGACTAAGTAGTTTTTTTCCCCTCTTGTTCTCCATGTCCTCCTCGAGTTGTGATTTTGACACAACAAATCCGACCCTGCTGACTTTTGACAGTCAAATATTAAATTTTTAGAATATATGTAATATTGTAAAAAATAGAGTTGGTTCTGTAGCCGCTTGGCTAGCACTTACCCCCATGCGCAGGTTTTAGGCATCAAAAATTACAATTAAAAAATCTTCAAACTTGTTGCTGAGGGTATTGTTAGATTTTCTGTGTCATAAAAATGCATCAGTGTGTATTTCAGCCTATTTCATAAATGTCAAAAACTCCTATCAAGAGCTTCAAGTGATTCAAAACAAGAAAAAAAAGGACTAAGTGTAAATTAAGTACTTAACTGGACTGGCATTAGTTTTGACCAAATGCGGTGAAACAAGAGCTCAGCACTGGGTTAGCAGCTGCTGCTGCTGTTTGCCCTGTCTGTGTATTTTCAAGGTGTTGGCAAAGTTGGTTCTTCATCCAAGAATCACAGCAAGAAGCAAAAACTGAATAAAGATGGTTTCATGACTGGTGACTTCTCGGCCTTGTAGTCAGCTGATGTTTTGCTTCATGGTTGTTTCTTCATGCAGGGCTGGCAGGTTTGCAGTGCGTCGTGAACACAACAGTAAGCTGACTTTCACAGTTCCTGCAGGTGCACAGACCAATGAAGTTCATGATGGTGAGTCCTGCAAATAAGATGCCATCTGCAGATAACATCAACATAAACGCTTTACCTCTGGAGGATTTGATCCAAAGAGCTAACATCATCATAAAATACACAATACATTCTGTTTTGCACACTATGTCATTTATTTATTTATTTTTGCAGAAAATCTCAAGGCTGGGAAGAGAGTGTACCTTACAGCAAACACTGCGAGGGAACACATCCACAAACTGTGGGAGAAAGAAGGTGGGTCCATAAACTACGTGGATAATCTTGACAGAGATCTCTTTCCGGGTGTCTGTGGGCGAGGAACAGGATTTTTCTGGTCACTTCTTGTAGTCCAAGTTTGATTTGGCGAAGATGTAAATTACTGAGATTCACTCAAGAGATTTTCATCTTCTGGGCTGTTGATCCAGTTTAAAGATGCAAAACTCCATGGCAGCAAAACAAATAAAACAAAATTCACTTTTTGCTGTTCAACCAGTTTTGAAATATAATCTCAAATTTCCCTCCTCTGTCCTCCAGGTTTCTTCTTGAAGTGTCTGTTTTCTGGGCTGCAGGAGGGTGAGAAAGGTTTCTGTCCAGATCTCTTTTTCCTGGAGCTACTGGTGGTCCCACCATCAAGGTACTCTGAGAACAAACGCTCACATAATACAGCGGTGTGTAAAGTGGATCTGTATAAGGTGTCAGTCTAAACCCATCCAGAGTTTATTCAGTGGACATATACAGTGGGTATAAAACTCTCCGCACACGCAAATATCAGCTTTTTGTTTTGTAAAAAAATGGAACCGAGATTAATAATTTCAGAAGGTTTTCCACCTCTAATTTGACCTGGAACCTGAACAATTCAACTGACAAACAAGTTGAAAACTTTCCGGGATGGTTGCATTGTGGATGCATTACTGTGTACACCCTCTGATACCTGGGTATGTGGCTGTGCTCAGAACAAACCGATCAGATTTAAACTCATGTTTAAGAGGAGTCAGACTCAGTACACACTCGCTTCTGATCAAACTCAAAGTTCAGCTCCTCTAGTCAACTTCTCCTGACGTTTATTAGTCTCATCCACAGAGAACTGTAGAGCAACATGTTCTATGGTATCAGTCTGGAGAGCAGTAGATAAACCAGGGACCACAGTGAAGACAGTGGAGGAAATATAACCCAACAGTGACAGAACCAAGAACCTGACGTCCCTCTAAAACTGATGAGAAGAAGATTGGTCAGGGAGGCTGCCATTAAAGGAGCTGTAGGGATTTTTGGGAAGTACTACCTGTGAAGAACACATGATGACAGTCTCCCAGTCACACCATTTGAAGTCTTCCAAAATTATGTGAGGAAATGAACTGTGGTCTGATAAAAAAGAGGTCAAACTTTTTGTCCAGAACTCCAAAAGGTTCAAAATACTCACAGTGAATCATGTAAAGTGCAGCTTCATGCTTTGAGGCTGTTTTTCTCCAGCTGGATCTGGGGCCTTAGTCAGAGTAGAGTGAACTAGGAACAGTTCCAAATACTGGTCAGCGTTGGCACAAAACTTTCAGACTTCTGCTGAAGAGGAACCTTTTCTCTTAGTCTGACAACGACCCAAAGCCAACATGCAGATCAACAAAAGAGTAGGTCCACTAGAAGAAGATTACATTTTTGGAGCGGCCCAGACCCGAATCCAACTGAAAACCTGTGGAGTGATCTGAAGAGGGCTGTGCTCAGGAGAATCTCACAATCTGACAGATTTGGAGCATTTTTTGCAAAGAAGAGAGGGGGAAGTCAAGATGTGCCACACTAACAGACCCCAAAAAACTGAGTGCTGTAATAAATTCAAAGATTGAAGTATTAGTTTCAGAGTGTGCATATTTATACAAATATAATATTTTAGTTTCTTATTTTTACTCCTACCAAAATTATTTATATATGTATTTTTTTCAGTTGAATTGTTCAGGTTTCAGGTCACATTTAAGGTGGAAGAAGTTCTGAAACGATTTCTCGTAGTCTCATTTTTTACGGCACAAAAAGCTGATATTCAAAGAGGCTTGTGTGGACTTTTATATCTGTGAAATATGGACGTTAGTAGACGTTGTTTGTCCATAATGCTTGTCCTCTATCTGTCAGGTATCGACCTATCAATCGACTGGGTGACCAGATGTTTACAAACGGCCAGACAGTCAACATGCAGGCGGTAATGAAGGACTGTGAGGTCATAAGGAAACTCTTGGCTCTCATAGCAGGGGAGAAAACTGCTCTGGAGGAAGAGGTATGAAGCAGCAAGTTTCTGTAGCTGTCATATACTTACAGTGACAGAGCGTCCAAACATGTCTCTTCCTGTATGTGCATGTAGATTCTCATTCATTCAGGTCATGGATGTCTGTAGAAAAATGTCTCTTCCTGTCTTTTTCAGGCTCCAGAACAGACAGACCAAACATTTCTGGCAGGTGTCCAAGGACAGACGTTAACAGATAAACTCTACAACATCTGGATTCAACTACAGGCCCACGTAAACATTGTGTTTGACAGCGACTTGGACAAACTGATGAAAGAGAAATACCCTGGAATCAGACAGGTATCATATATGCTCATGTTGAAATGTATTAGTCCTTAATGTTACTGTTTGCTCACTCCTAAGGATGCTTCAGCTCTTTTATTGTTTCCTCTGCTTCTTGACAGATTTTGGAGAAGAAGGAAGGACTGTTTCGGAAACACATGATGGGGAAACGAGTGGACTACGCCGCAAGGTCTGTCATCTGTCCAGACATGTACATTGGGACAAATGAGATCGGGATACCAATGGTATGTCTACTTGGGCTTCCCATACCGAAATTTTGATGCAGTAGTAGATCCCCAGTTCAATAAGAGTTGAGACACTGTGTACAAGAGTGATGAAAACAGAATTTGATGGTTTGGAGAAAAGACTTAAAATAACATTTTGCAGAGATTACAACCGCATGGCTCTGTAGAAGAGCTGGTCTGCCTGCAGTCCTGACTTGTCCCCATTGAAAACATTTGGAGTATCATGACACCAAAAACAGGACAAAGGAGACCCTGAACTGTTGAGCAGCTGAAATCCTCTATCAGGCACAACTGGGACAAAGTTTCACTTTTAAACTCCAGAACCTGGTCTCTGTAGGTCCTGAATGTTTTTTTTTTTTTTTCCGACTTTTTTCATAGAACATTTATGACTGACAGTGTTTAGTACGGCACCAGTTATAAGAATACAAAATGAACATCAATCATCACATCTGAATGTTAATTCCCTCCCTACCCCCACCCAGTGTCAGGCTGATTACAAAAAAAAAACAAAAAAAACAAATAAACAGTTCAAACAAAGAATAACCAAATACATTAAGAGAGAATCAGAATATGTACATATGTATAATAAAAAAAAATACTAATCAAGTAAAAATACTAAAAAGTAAAGGAATAATTACTCGTGTCACTCTTCCAGCTCAGAGGACAAAACAAGGGACTGTATATAGTTCAGAAAAGGATCCCAAGTAACATGAAATGATTTGACAGAGCCCTTAAATGTTAACCTGCGCCTCACGAACCCAGTGAGAATGTACAGGGGGACTAAGGAGTTTCCAACTGAGGAGAATCAGTGGACGGGTCAACAGGGTGGTAAATGCCAAGGCCTGCTTCAAATTTTTAGGAGCGCCTGCAAAGGGAGCAATGCCAAAAATTACAGGCAAACTATTTGGGGCAATAACATAACCGTATGCCCTAGTCAATGTATCGAAAGTGTATGACCAGAACAACCCCAGTTTAGTACAAGACCAAGACATATGAGTATAGTTTGCAGGAGATGAGTTAGATCTGCCACAGGAATCGCTAATAGAAGGATTTATTCTAGCAAGTCTTGTGTTTGTGGAGTGAAATCTAAAAAGAACCTTACATTGAGTCAAGCTCAGATCCATGAAAAATGTACAAGAGAGAGTGCAGATTCCCACTGCCACTCAGTTCATTTCATGTTAAGGCACTCCTCCCACATGCTTTGGACCTCAGTAAGGGAAGTTAGGTCCCCAGTGTTTAAAGTGTTGAAACACAGGAGATGCGACACAGTGGAGCTTTTGACGTAAATATAAAACAAGCACGTATTTTTTTTCAGTGTGCTGTCTTTGCCCTAGTTCTAATGAAATGAAGGCTTCAATAATGAAATTCTGACCATTAAATTCTGTTCATACCAACATTTTACACAGCTTCCCAAGTATTGTGTAATTGGGCCTCTATATTCACACCAGAGCAAGTGTGGTCCAGAGAAGAAACCAGCTCTTCTTCCTGTCTGTATGTCTGTCTGTCTGCAGGTGTTTGCCACTAAGCTGACCTACCCTCAGCCCGTCACCCCCTGGAACGTGAAGGAGCTCCGTCAGGCCGTCATTAACGGGCCCAATGTCCACCCTGGTGCTTCCATGGTGATCGGTGAAGATGGTAGGAAAACCATTTTGTCTGCCAGCAACCTTGCACAGAGGGAGGCTGTTGCCAAGCAACTGCTGACACCCTGTCCTGGCCCGCACAAGATGCCCATGAAGATTGTAAGTCAGATGCTACTGTTGTTATCACAGTTGCTTTATTAGACCCCGTGATCTCTCTGGTGTGGTCGGACAGATCCTGGTCATTGAAAACGACTTGTCTAATCCTTTTGTTCATCCAGGTGAACCGTCACATAAAGAATGGAGATGTGATGTTACTGAACAGGCAGCCCACCCTGCACAGACCCTCTATACAAGCCCACTGTGCACGGATCTTACCTGGAGAGAAGGTCAGGTCTAATTGGTGTTTGCTTTATTGATCCATTATAAAAACAAGGTGGAATATGAAAGGAATAATCTTCAACAACAAACTTCTTGACATGATTTGGTGCTTCAGGTACTAAGACTCCACTATGCCAACTGCAAGGCATACAACGCTGACTTTGACGGAGATGAAATGAACGCACACTTCCCTCAGAGTGAGCTGGGCAGAGCAGAGGCCTACACGCTGGTCAGCACTGATCAACAGTACCTCGTCCCCAAGGTGAGGATGTTCACACGCTGTTTTGACATGAACTACAGCGCTGTCTGCAGTCTAAAGGCTCATTTATGCTCGCCACATGTATGAAAATGTACACGACTGTTTCAAACAATGGTTTCCTACATACTTCCGTGTGTCGTTTACGTTGGTATGGATGTTAACCATTACATCCACCAGGGGGCAGGCTGGAGTCAAGTCAAAAAAGACAAAAAGAAACATGAAAACTGTGAAGGAGTTAATGATAATGTACATTTTGCATAGGAGAGAGAAACGGAGGCAGTTTTGGAGGAGGCGGTCGTCAATCAGGTTGGAGAATTCTTTTCTCGAGCAGTACCGAAGAAAGAAATTGAAGACAATCCTCTGCCAATGTCTTCTTCGTTTCTCTCTATACATGTGAATTGGGTAGTGACAGCAGCAACACTGCCCCCATGTTTTCCAGTGGTACTGCTCCGTCTGGCCCGTATCCTTTAACTTCAAGGATACGTGCAGAAATACAGATGAAAAGAACACTAAGCACGGACTGAGAGCGCCGTTTGTATCTGGATCTGTGTTCAACGTTGAGCATAAATGAGCCTTAAGGAGACTGTGGTGTTTCTTAGACTTGAAGTGTTTGCATGTGTCTTTAATAAAAGGGTGTCTGATCTGCTGCTGATCTACACAGAAGAATGAAAATACTGTCCAACTATAACTGAAGCCCAGGGTTAATCTGCCACATGATCAAAATGTAGTCGTCAGTACAGACATAGTATAAACACTTGTACAAATATGCTTATACCGCTGAGCTGCAGGCGGAGACTCTAATGTAGGAGAACTTGTTGTTAACCCACCAGATGGACTTTTTATCCTCTGTCTTCAGGATGGGAAACCTTTAGCAGGGCTGATCCAAGACCACATGGTTTCAGGCACCAGGATGACGATACGAGGCTGTTTCTTCACCCGGTTTCAGTACACAGAGCTGGTGTACAGAGGACTGACCGACAAACCGGGCAGAGTCAAACTCCTCCCACCGGCCATCCTCAAACCACAGCCACTCTGGACTGGGAAGCAGGTAAAGGAAGCAGAGATATTTTATGAGGCTGTGCTAATCATGAAAGTATCAATCATTCATGTTCAGTTTGACTTAGTTCCATTTGAAGCTCATAACTTTGGTGTTTTTTGTCTAGGTGGTATCGACCCTGCTGTTGAATGTGATCCCAGAGAATGCTGTGCCTCTCAACCTAGTGAGCAAATCAAAAATCCCCAGCAAAGCCTGGATCCAAGTCCCATCCCGAAGCGCCCCAGGATATAAACCTGACAGCATGTGCGACTCACAGGTACAACACGTGCACTCACAAACACACAAATACACACTCAGAGCTTGATGTCTTGGTGGTGGTGAGTGAAAATGGCTTCTCTTCCATTTCTCTATTTACCAACCCCTCTTCTTGTCCTTTGTCCTTTGTCTCCCAGGTGGTGATCCGTCATGGGGAGCTGTTGGTGGGGGTTCTGGACAAAGCTCACTATGGCTCCTCAGCCTATGGTCTGGTGCACTGCTGCTATGAGCTTTATGGAGGAGAGACCAGCGGGAAACTGCTCAGCTGCTTGGCACGACTCTTCACTGCATACCTGCAGCTGTACCGAGGTTTTACTC
This sequence comes from Xyrichtys novacula, assembly GCA_962446985.1. NCBI lineage: Eukaryota > Metazoa > Chordata > Actinopteri > Labriformes > Labridae > Xyrichtys > Xyrichtys novacula. The sequence continues at coordinate 7,419,101 of OY660869.1, forward strand.
TGGGTAAGAAACCCCCCACTACAGTACAACTTTAAACATCTGCATTCTTTGGAATACTTGCCGGCTTTGAATGCTGTGTCTCAAACTTGTCTTGGTTGTGTCCAGGGGTGGAGGACATTCTGGTGAAACAGGGAGCCAACAAGCAAAGGAAAAAAATCATCAAGCACTCACTGAAGATCGGCACAAAAGTGAGTTAGAAGAACAGCAGGTTTCTCCTGAGTGTTATTCTAACGAAGTTCAATTACAGATCAATTCACTTCTTATACACTGTCATACAAAGCACACTTTCCTGTTCCATATTCTGGGCTTCACTCAGAAAATGTACTCTAGTCCAGCATCAGACCTCATCAGATTCATGGACGACATCAGTGTGAGTGAGAGGAGAGAGTTTGTCACAAACTCAAGACCTGATAAAGAGTTTCCTCTGTATTTACGTGGCTTTGCTGTGTGCCTTCAGCCCTTGATGTAAAATGTTTTGATGTCATAAACATTTAGATAAGTCCACACACTGAGTGCAGCTTTTAAGTTACATTAGCAAGACAAAACGTCTCTTTAAAATCACAAGGCGTCATTGGCGGCTAAGTTTGTTGTCTGAATAACAACTCGAGAGGTGTGTACCCTCCAAACCGGTGGTTGGCTGTATTTGAGACGTGCACCTGCAGCAGTTTCCAAGCAGTAGACTGTATCTGGTGCCCCGCCCACAAAAACAAAAATAGAGACAAATAGTTTGTCGCTGATCCACAGAAAATTGATGTTCAGTTCTGCAGCCTTGTCAAATTCAGTGCTTCCTCTTCCATGGATGCCACTGGCCCAAATGGCTGCTACAGTGAGGATGTAGTTCATGGGCCTCTGTGGTGCTCCAACATGACCACAGGGGATAAATATGTACTACATACAAACATATACAGGACGTGTGTATTAAATTAAAGGTGAAAAGAGTGCTTTTGCTCTGGAGGTGTCATAAAAAGGTCTTGGTAAGACTTTTCGAAACATTTGTAATCTGTTTATTGATTTATAGGCATATTTGTGTGTTGCTTTAGCTTTTCATCCAAGTGTTCCCAGAGAGACTGAAGACAGGGGAGTTTCTGTAACCATATGAGACACAGCAACCATCTTTACGTGTGCAAAATCTCTTAATCCGATAAAAACTTAGAGGGATTGGAAAATCTGAATCCACTGTTTATATGTAAACAGTGAAACAGTGGAAACAATTTATATTTATAAAATTAAGTCATCCATTAATCTGTTATTAGGGATGGGTGATATGGGCTAAAAAATTTATCATGATAAGATTTGCTATTCTGACGATAACGATAAAAGTCTGGATGAAAAATATTATAATACCCATCTATATTTTTGACTCATTTAGTCTTGAGAACACCAGTTGGAGTAGTCAAATAAGCTACTTAACCTCAAGTTTAGGTGGTAGGTTATGGAGAAAACTAATGACATAAGAAAATATTTTCAACATTTTTTCAAAACTCTTATTGCACAAAGTGAACAGCAGCAGCAGATCCACTGTCCACTGTCAGGCATACCTGATTTTACTCATCTAAACCCCAGTCTTAAAGGAAATCCCTCATGTGGAGCCTCGTTCAGTAACAAGCTGCTCAGAAACGTCTTCTTCATGACCTTCAGCCGTGTTTGTTTGTTATTCTGCTCTGTGTGAGCTACGGCTGCAAGTCCATCACTTGCACTTATGTCATCAACTTGCATTTAGAGAGTCACGATCAGAATAAGTGTTTACATGGACGCAGTTCGGAATAACGATCGTCAAAAACCACCTCTTTGGATTGGAATACAGTTTCTTTCCAATAGAGCCCAATTGGATCAGAATTTTCTGACCGACATGTTTAAATGACGCATTTTTATTCCACTCAGGCCTTTATTCTGATTATTTGAGCCCATGTAAACACAGCTATCGTCTCTATTGAAACTGCTTTTGGGTGGGGCGAGAACCGAACATTTTTTATTTAGGCGTCATGACTTTGGATACACAATAGCTGGCAGTTTTACCAAGAAACCAAAAAATGCAAAAACACTTCCAGAAAAGACTTTATTAAACAGGACTGCTGAGAACATGTGCAGGTCATATCGAAGAGTAGGGACACACACACACACATACATGTAGAGGCACAACAGCTTTCTTTAGGGTGAAAACCTCAGCACACCATCCGCCATGAAGATACACCAGTTAATAAAAAGCACCTGAGCGAGGAGGAAGGACTGAGCTCACGGCTGTGAGAGAAATGCATATTCACCAAACGAGTCTCCAACACAAGGAACCAAAGAAAGAAAGACACTAATCAGAGAAAAAAGGATAGACCAGAATACACCACTACCTGCAACATGTAAAACCAAATAACATCACAGTCAGTCCCCAAAACAACAGTAGTAAAACAGGAGTTAGAGTAAAGAAAAGACAGAGAGTTTAATATTAATGTCGGCCCTTCTTTATGAATACATCTTGAGGATAAAGGTTCAAAGTGCTTAGATCTGAAATAAGATACAAAATGTCTTCCTTCCTGTCTCTCAGGCTCTTCAGGCAGCTTTCAATCTGCCCCCCAATGTGGATCAAGATGAAGCGAGGGGCCGCTGGCAGGATGCTCACCTCAATCCAGACCAGAGAGACTTCAGCATGGCCGATCACAAGTTTAAAGAAGTGGCCAACCAAGTGAACAATGACATTAACAAGGTGAAGCACCACTGCAGCCGGGAGTGCTGACGTACACAGTTCAGTGACTGATGAGGAACTATATGTCTGATGACACTAATGCGAACACATTCGTTCAGGGCTCAAACACGCACACCTAGCTTCATCACTCTTTGCAGCTTCAAAAACAAACAATGATGATGATGATGAAGAAAGATTGTGGTGTTTCTGCAGGTGTGCATGCCCATCGGACTCCACACCTCTTTCCCAGACAACAACCTGCAGCTGATGGTCCAATCAGGAGCGAAGGGCTCTACTGTTAACACCATGCAGGTACCGCACGCACGCACACACACACACACACACACACAAAACAGTGTTTAGAAAATAGAGGGTTTCTTGTGAAATCCTTTCATTAAAGTTCATTTAAGTTTGAGTGCTGCAGTTTTTAACAAGTTACACACACGACCTCCTGCTGTTAGGACTCTAGAAAGGCTAACTACAATTCGCTGTTCAGACATTTGATCTGACATGCAAGTCACCATAATGTTAATCCCGCAGCTCGTTCCACAGACTGAACCTGTACTACCTGTACTGAGCATACATGTGGTATAATCACTGGTCATGATATGAGTCTAGTTTGCCAGTGTAAGGCGGAGGCAGGAATTATTTTGGGTTTAAAACCTTTGTGAAAATCAACGCACTTCACTGGATGCAAACTACCAGGCAGGACACATTGTCCACTGCATAAAAACGTGTTTCGTGACTATGTCAAGACATTTCTGAAATGTAATCAAGAGGCTCCCGGTTACCCCTCTCACGTCAAAACAGGGGCTGACTTGTTGGGGAAGTGCCACACTTTGTCAATAAGCACCACCTGGTACCATTTTTTTAACAACCTTTTGGAGCTCGAGCGAGACCCATACACCTGAAAGCTGCCTCTCATTCAGTGGCTTGGTCTAACTCTTCAGCAAAAGTATGGCATAGTGGGAACATGAGTTTTTTATGACACCTGTAGGGGAGGACCGGGTGAAGAAGACGTCTGGGTGGGAGCACAGTGCATTTCAACAAATACTTATCCAAGGATTTAAAATCCCTTAGGATAATCTGTGGATGACTGACTGGATATGGTTTCTTGGACTTCATTAATGGATACAGGCTTGTGAAGTCAAAATAAAGAATGACTTCACGAGAGCCGGTCATGTGGTACAACTTCATGGCATTGGTGCGTCCGCCAAAGATAGTCTGTCACGGATCAAGACATTCAGGGGCTTCGTACGTGGCTAAAAATGATTGGACAGCTGGGTCCGTATTGGTCAGCTCTGCCCATTCTCACTCCCACATCACAACAACGCATAGACCAAAACTGTTCTCCAGAGCAGCGACCTTGTTCATAAATGAACAATACAGCTCACTGTGGCCTAGAGCAACAGGATTGATATCTGACTGGACATGACACCTGACACAACAGTGAAAAAAATAACCTGCAAATTCATGACACGTCTTGGTGACTGCATTGTACCCGTCTACAAAGTACTTTCCCACTTTGTGTTCACCGAGATTGCATGCGTGCTGGATCACGATGTTTTCTGTGTGGGCCAAGTATCCCAGCCACCGCATGGAGACCTCAGAGTACATTCTGTTCTGACTCATGTACACCCCCTCGTACGTAAGCGCCAGAGTGTCTTGGGCTAGAAACAGCATTTTAAACACCCCCATACAGCTAGACGTGAGAGTGGTAAAGGAGAAGGGATCGAGTTGTTGACAACCCAGAAATGGGGCTGTGAGAAAGAGGAAGCTAGTAGGTGACAAACACAGTCACTGCGTCCTGTGCTCTGAGACACATCGTCTACTCTAAGTTGACATCTAGCTGCTAAATGGGATCAAAAGCTTGTTTACCAACATATAATGGATATTATGTCGCCTCATGCCAAATTACCGGATTTAACATCACAGGATGTGGCGTCAGTGACATTTCACCCAAATGTGACATCCATTCCCACCATCACACCTGGATGTGACGTCTGCCCCCACCCCCCAAAAAATAAATAAATAAATAAAGTAGGGGCTATATACTACTGACACAGCTCAAGGAAGAACATTTATGATCATGTGTACACTGTGTATTGCTATCCTGCTGAGTCGGCAACATTCATCTCTCGACCGGGTGTCTAACTCTGTGTTATGGTGTGTTTGACCCTAAATAAATTTTACGCTCTAACATCCCTTTAAAACTTTAACAGCCACTAACCTAGTAACAACCACAGTATATCGGAGCAGAGTGCACAGTGTATTAGTGTTAAAAAAATCTGCAGCCTTGTCAAATTCAGTGCTTCCTCTTCCATGGATGCCACTGGCCCAAATGGCTGCTACAGTGAAGCTGTAGTTCATGTGCCTCTGTGGTGCTCCAACATGACCACAGAGGATAAATATGTACTACATACAAACATATACGTGTGTGTGTGTGTGTGTGTGTGTGTGTGTGTGTGTGTGTGTGTGTGTGTGTGTGTGTGTGTGTGTGTGTGTGTGTGTGTGTGTGTGTGTGTGTGTGTGTGTACTCATCAATTAGCTGAGGCCCGTTTCAGGAAGGAGGTTCAACAAAGTCTGAGTGAAATACTACACTCGGAGTTGATTTACCTGTAGATGGTGTTTTTGGTTCTTGAAACAGCTGATTTTTTTTTATCAACACTTGGTAGGGTCATCAAAAGTTCTGCATTTGCTCCATGACCGTTTTAATGTAGCTCCAAGTTACCATGACAACAGCTGGAAAAATGTCATGCCATGTCTGACATGTGTTTTCTATTGGTTAGTATGTTACTATACAGACTTATTGAATGGAAGAAGGACTGACTCTGAGTTTCTGTCTCTGACAGGAGGTACAAACAGAAAAAATCTGTTTTTAATTGAAGTGGACCTTCACCTGACTAGGTTAGGTTTATAGACCGAGATAAAATAGTAACTGATAAAGAAGTCAAGTTACCTGTCTTTCTGGAACAGGCTTGAGTTAACCTCTCTGTGCTGTGTGTGAGGCCCTGTCCTCTTTGAAACAAAAAGCTCAAAGTTTGCCTTATTTCAGGGTTTCAACTTAACCAACTCTCTGAGTTATTTCAGTTGTCACAGGAACTTTTTTCAAGCTGTTGCACCTCCGCTTTATCATCTCTTAGTCCTTGAGGGTTTAAAATTCAGTAAGATTTTACTCTTCTAATCTATACGGGGTCATCTTTAAATAGATGCTCAAGATTCAAACAAAAATAATCCTTTAACTTTGACAAAGCTGCACAAACGATAACATGCTCATACCCAAACCTGTCTCTGTATTTGTGTGTTTCAGATTTCATGTTTACTTGGGCAGATTGAGTTGGAGGGTCGTAGACCTCCTCTAATGCCTTCTGGGAAATCTTTGCCATGCTTCCAACCATATGACCCTTCCCCTGGTGCAGGGGGCTTTGTTTCAGGAAGGTTCCTCACAGGCATCAAACCACAGGTACTCAAAGAAAGCTCACTCTCTGTTTGTGTGTGTTAAAATAGATAGTTGTATAGAAATTCCACTTCCAACCCTGACTGTGTCTAATCCATGTTTAGGAGTTTTTCTTCCACTGTATGGCCGGCAGAGAGGGACTGGTGGACACAGCTGTGAAAACCTCCAGATCAGGATACTTGCAGAGGTAAACCTCAGAGCTCAGTCACTCAGAAAAAGCTGCTGTCCTGTTTGGATGGTCGTATACACTGGGGGATTGAATTATTTGATCTCCTGCAGATCTTGTTAGTTTTCTCGATTAAAAAGAAATAAGCAGCCTTTACTTTATATGCTACTTTTGTTTTATCAAATCAAATCAGACTCTATTAAAATGCACTTTTCATGCAAAAAGAAATGCAGCACAAAATGCTTTACATGTTGAAAACATGGATAAAAGCCTTATAATCACAATTTAAAGACCACTGAGAACAATTTTAATGATTAAAAAAAAAACAATTGGGTGGGACTGAGCTGTCCTAATCCCTGCTCATTATAGGTACAAACAACACCTAACAACAAAACCACTCCTTTACCACCATGGGCAAGACAAAAGAACTTTCAAAGGAGGCCAGGGACAAGATTGTAGACCAACATAAGGCAGGGGTGGGCTACAAGACCGTCAGTAAGAAGTTTGGCAAGAAGGAAACACCTGGTGGTGTAATTAGGAAGTTGATGATTGAAAAAATTCATCCAGAGAGCTTTTTATTTTTCACTTAAAGTAGTGACTTTTTTGTTGACCAAGAATAAAGTGCGACTTCAGCCCTCAGACTCCTTCCTCCCTCTGACCCTCTCACTCTCTTCTCTGCAGATGTGTCATCAAGCATCTGGAGGGTTTGGTCGTTCAGTATGATCTGACAGTCAGAGACAGCGATGGATCTGTGGTCCAGTTCCTGTACGGTGAAGATGGGCTGGATATCCCCAAGACCCAATTCCTGCAGCCGAGACAGTTTCCCTTCATAGAGAACAACTACGAGGTTAGACTTAGCAGAAACACTATCACAGGGTTGTTGTGTGTACAGATAGGTCACTTTGGTGAAAATTTGACAACTAAGAAAATGTTGAATTTCAAAAAATTCCAGGCTGAGAACAACATTTAAAGGCCACCAACTATGTTGTTCAAAGGAGCACGAGGGGGAGCAAAATGTGCTTCATATCTGGGCACCTTTACCCCAAACTGTTTCCAATTACTTCACCGTGAGTTAAACAGAAGCTCAAAATTCAGCTTTGTGCTTCATTGATTAGATTAACGAGACCTGAGCATCATAGAAGGAGCTAAACAGCCACTAAACTTGATCTGCTAAAAGGTTCAAAATGATTCAGTCGTGCCCCCGGAGTTTGGATGAACTTTACAAGCGCTGACTCTTTGTAAAAGGTGCACAGCAAGTGCACAGCAGGTGCACAGCATGTGTTACAATTTACTCGAACCTTCTGTTTGCACCACTCCCAAGGGTATACACACAACCAAATCAGATGACTTTGTTATTTCCGTCACACAGACGTTAGGTTTACAATAAATGCTGACCGCAGTATCAACCACGGCTGCTGAAAACATGCAGTGTTGTGTTAGACATCCTGTTGTTTTTTAAGCTCCTGTTTGAAAGTCTATGTAAGGGACTGTACAGCCTCTGTGGAAGAAGCGTTTGTCTCACTGCTCTCTTAATATTATCTCCCCGTTGTTCTAAAAGGTAAAAAAAAAACAAGCATCTCTTGAAAGTCCCACTCCAACCTTTTTTTTTTTTTTTTTTTACCACTGAAAGTGTTCTCAGTGGTCTTTCAAATTGTGATTATGAAGTTTTTAGCCAAAATCATGTTACCTTTGTCGTTTTCAAGGGCTTTTCTCCTGCAGAGCTCCAGTAGCTCATTAGTAATTCACCTCTGAGTCGTGGGCGGAGACAGCACTGCTCTGCACCCTCCTCTTTACGCTAGCTTGTAGCCTAACATTATCAGTATAGTAGAAGTAACAGGTAACATAGGAGCTGTTCTGCTCTCTGACACTAATGTCTTTGGGGACATGATGAGGTTAATATCATAATTTTCTCTTTTATGAGCACTTCAGTTCGCATACACACACGCTTGTTTGGCGATTATCCTCTCTACTTTTCTGAGCCTGGCCTGCATAGCGGGGCTGAGGGGGCGGACATTGGATTTGATACGTAGGAAATCTCACTGTTTCCGAACCTGCCATTTGGGTCTGCCAGAAATTCACAGCGATTTGGATGCAGAAATACTCAGAAATGCAATTTCGCACTTACTTTTCTCATGATGTGTCCTGTAGCATCAGAAAAATGCCATATGAACATGTAGACAACAAGAAAACATGATTTTCACTGGAGCGGGTCTTTAAAAAAACTGTAAAAAAAAAGAGGTCTTTATTAAACTGGCTATTTCATAACAGTGCAAACAACATCCATTCAGATAGTTTGATGGTTGACAACTCAAATGTTGCAGGTGGTCGTGTATTCTGGTGTCTCCTTTCTCAGTGCCCGTTTTTCTGATTAGTGTCTTTCTCTCTTTCTTTGGTTTCTTGTGTTGGAGACTCATTTGGTGAGCTCGGTCCCTCCAACCTCAGGTTCTCTTTAAGTCGTGTATCTACGTGGCTGATGGTGTGCTGAGGTTAACACCCTGAAGACAGCTGCTGTGCCTCTATGTGTATGTGTGTGTGTGTCCCCACTCTTCTACATGACCTGCATACGCTCTCAGCTGTTTTATCATCAAATATCCTTTCTTTTTCTTCAGAGCACTTCTGAACTTCTGACATAACAGATTCTTGTATCCTTAATGATGTTCTTTTCACATTCAATAATATAACGTAGAAGAGGATACTAACACACATAAAAATCTCTGCAGAAAGTTGAATTTGAACGCAGCAAAAGTTGATTCTTTTTGGCAGGTAAAGACAGTAAAAGGATCTGAATCAAGCTGTGAGTGGTCTCCTGTAAGGGTTGAAAACCCAGTCACACTTTCAGGAGTCCATAGGTCAAGAAACACACCCTTGGTCAATTCCCTAACAATCTGCAGAAAGCAGTTGAGTCGTGGCACTGAGACACTCCCAGCACACCGGAGTCGTTCTGTCAGCACCTCTGAGTTGTAATTTTGAGAAGTTCACCAGCCACACAGCTCTGGGGTTTACCACTGTCTCACAGAGCGCACTGTAAATCCTTTCTCACCATCTTTAGTCAACTTCTGCTGGCAGCCACCTAGTTTCTCTGTACACACACAAATCTTTACCAACATATGCTCGTAGTTCATGTCCTGGACTTGTCTGTGTGTAGTGGTTCATGATGCTCCTCAGTCTCACTCTACTCCTTGTGAAGCGCCTGTAAGTTCTTGAATCGACCTTGTTTGATGATACTCTCCAGGCTGCTCTCATCCCTGTGTCTTGCTCTGCTTTTCCTCCCTCACTTTACATTCAGTCCATGAATCTACTTCTTACAGACTCTGGGACTAACCAGACTTTTCAACAGGGACCCTCTGGGGCTGACCCTCCTGGACTACTGTCAGTCAGCAGTCTGCACCATGATTGTAGTTGTGTGGACTGAGCAAGACTTAGAGACTTTGCAAAGTTAATCAGCTGATAAGAGATCTTTTCAGGACTGACAGACCTAACATAAAAAATGACCTTTGCACAATTTTCTGATGTTTGAAGGAAGTGGATGTTTGATTTTTGTGGGCTGTAAACATCAAGATTCAAACAAAAAGTTTCGCAATATTTCACTTTGTGTGTGATAAATCTAAAATTTGTGTAAGTTTCACTTTTTAAATTCAATTTTGGGGAAAAAAGAACTTTTTGGGACATTTTTAGCTGCACCTGTATTTATTTTAAACTTTTTTTAAGTCACAGTTGAAAATGAAGTTCCTCTACTCTTCACCCTGTTGCATATGTCGTTAAATATAAAGACTGCAAAGACACTACACTTAGGCACCATAACTCACTTATAAGTTAAAGAGCAGAGCATTGAAAACTTGGCCTTTTCATGCTGTCACTTGTCTTGTTCCTTCTTCTTAAAAAAGACTGCATAGAAACACAGTTTCCTGGTTGATGGTCTGGTCTGTGTATGTAGGTCATAAAGAAGCATCAGTTCTCATTTCTTTCTACTAGGAGGAGGTTTTAGCATGTAACAAATTAAGATAAAGACACTCCTTTATTTCCCATTGTGGAACTAATAAAGGAGAATGGTATCTTATCATATTTTGCCACATGCTAAAACCTCTTCATAGCTGCTCCAAACTGCAGCTGAGCTGATGACAGATAAATAACTCCATGGAAGAATGCATAAACAGTACACAATATGTAAAGACAGAGAGACATTGTTATGGGGAAGGTTTTAGCTCCTTTTACTGACTGCATCTCATCCAGCTGTTAATTACTGACTGTTTGAAAGTGGAGGTTTCATCAAATAAAGCTTATCTTTCAGCTGTTGTCAATGAACAAAAGTATTTCAGTCTTCCATAATAAAAATCCCTCTCTTGTCTGCGCATGAAACGTGGAGCAGACACCAGAGGGCTGCAGCAGCAGCAGCAGCATGTGATCTGCTCTCACAGTAACTCTATTGTTTGATTCGGTTTTAGGCAATGAACTCTTTCTTTCATTTTGAGACAACAGTGATCACACAACTGCTCAGAACAGGAGGGAGGCCGAAATGTTAAACCGTGTTTAGTGTTTCTATAACAAACTTTACTTTCTTCTCCCTCGACCAACATATTCGTCTTCCATCTCCTGTAAAAGTGCCTGACATCAATGAACTTAGCAAGCTGTGGAGTTGGTAGTGGTGCTCCTGTTACTGGTTTACTTTTTTAGTGAAAGTTCAGTTCTGTATTTTCATCAGAACCAGCGCAAGGGCACTCTTTGAGCTGAAAACAATGTTCATGTCTCCAGTGTTTGAATATTTTTGAAACACCAATGAGCTTGTTTTTCCCGAATAGTCAAAAACACTCAGCCTTTTCTACTTCTTTCTTAGGTTATCAAGAAGTCACAGGACCTGGACAGTGTTCTGGCACGTCTGGATCCTCAGTCTGCCGTTCAACACTTTGAAGCCATCAAGCGCTGGAAAGCTAAGAGGGAGACAGCAGATCCATGGAGAGGTAGACAACCAACTTTGACTCTTGGTCTTAGGAACTGTAAATGTGTTCAAAATTTTTTTTAAAAAAAAGCTCTGATTTGTTCTTTGAAAGTGTGTCATGCATCCTTCCTTTTTATATTTTTGTTGGTTTCAGGAGCTTTCCTGCTGTTCTCCCAGAAAAAGTTGGCTAAACTGAAAGAGATTGAGCCGAGCGCTGAGCCACATGTTGACGGCAGGGACGCAACTACACTGCAGGTAATTTTCCTGCAGGAAACAACTTATTCTTTACAATATATGTCAGTTTAAGTTAGAAAATCCAGCCTGAGGTGATCTAGAAACATGACTAACCAAACTGTCCTTTACACTGACGACCTGCAGCTCATAGAGCAGTGGCGTTCTTTGGATGAATCCAGCAGATCCAAATACAGCCGGAGGTCCTCCCGTTGCCCTGAGCCCTCTCTGGGGTTGCTCAGGCCAGATGTCTGCTTCGGATCAGTATCTGAGAACTTCCATGACATCACAGAAAAATACCTGCAGAACAGAACAAGTCAAGACAGCCTGGATTCCCAAAGGTACTGAATGTCTGGGATTTCACAGTCTTAAACCTAGTTTCCAGCTAAAATCAGTCATAACAGTCATACCACAGCATGTAGAAATCTAAAAGAAGTAAGAAAAGTAGAGTTGTAAAGTCAAAGTATCCACCTTTTTAAAGTGCATTTGGATGAAATGACAAAAACACTCCAGTTTATTTTGGGCCTCAGAGAGCTTTTTTAAGCATCTAGGTTATGTCCTGCTGTCGGAATTAAAGGAGAATTTCCACCAAAATTACAAAAACACTTTCTAAAAGAGGTGGCAGCCTGAGCTTGGATCTGAGCGAGCACGTTTACAAACAGCAAGGCTGAAGGAGTGTGATGTGTGATATCTCTCTCTCTCTATCTGTCTGTTTAGCCTCCGTCAGCTGTTGCACTACAAGTGGCAGCGGTCACTGTGTGATCCAGGTGAAGCAGTGGGTCTGCTGGCTGCTCAGTCCATTGGTGAGCCCTCCACCCAGATGACCCTCAACACCTTCCACTTTGCTGGCAGAGGAGAGATGAACGTCACCTTGGGGATACCTCGGTAGTGTTACCTTACACATAACTCATCCTTTACCTGTACATATGATTCTATTACCGGTGCTGGGACAGCCTGTTTTTTTTCAAGTGGGCTTTATTTAGACTATTTAGACAAACCTGTCTTTAAATAGTCTAAGAATAATGGCTGACTTTGATGGTTTGGTGCATTGCAAATATGAAATTAAAAAAAATTAAAGAAGTTTGCCTTGCAATTGCTCTCATTTATCCACCTGCTGAATCTTCATGTTTTCTCCATCCTCACGTCATCATGCCTCTTTGTGTCGCAGACTGAGAGAGATCCTGCTGGTGGCCAGCTCCAGTATTAAAACTCCCATGATGACGGTTCCAGTCCTGAACAACAGAAAAGCTTTAAAGAGAGCCAAGACACTTCGAAAGCAGCTCACCAGAGTCTGTCTGGCTGAGGTCTCTGTCTTTGCTTACTTTCATCATCTGACATTTCCTTTGGCGAGACTTTGGTTTTCATTTTCATCCATTTGTAGCTCACATAGCTGTTGGAAGTTGTACTTGTCTGAATTTTCCAGTTTCAGTTGCCTTTTCTCCCCTCACTATTGTTTTCACTCTGTTCACATGTGCAGGTACTGCAGAGGGTGGATGTGGTGGAGACATTGCAGATTGAGAATCACTCCAAGTTGCGGAAGTTTAAAGTTACCTTCCACTTCTTGCCTCCTGAGCGTTACAGTGATGAAAAGCTGCTGTCACCTCAGCAGATCCTCCACTACATGGAAACCAGGTTTGTTTGTTTGTTTGTTTGTGTGTGTGTGTGTGCGTGCGTGCGTGCGTGCGTGCGTGCGTGCGTGCGTGCGTGCGTGTGTGTGTGGTGCAGGATTTGTGTAAAGAGTGCATGTCGCTGAGCCCCTTGACTGTAAACACATGTTAGATTCTTATTCTTTAAAAGGATATTCTGGCGTAAAATTAAGTTAGGGTTAAACACACCGTAACACAGAGTTAGACACCCCCCCGAGAGATGAATGTTGCTGACCGCTTGCTTCTCTAGTTGTACCAACTTTAGTAACGACCGCACAATAGCAATCCACAGTGGTCTATGTCTCCACATTCACACCTCAACCAAAAAGTCACTCTATTGCCACAAATAATGCTCAGAAAAGCACCTAACTTCATCAACAGGATATATAGGGTCCCAGCCATAGTACTAGCCATCAAACATTTTTTTTTAGCTTTGCCTGATTTCTTTAGCAAAGAGACTAAACACAACTTACCCACTCTCCTCCAGTAGCCACTTGTTTGTACGGAGACCTCAGAAAAATCGATCACCGAGTGCAGCGGAGTTTCACAGTTCAAGGAAGAACATGGCCTACATTAAACCTCTTATCTTCATCTTCATCTTTCGTGGTGGCTTGTTCTTGCAGGTTTTTCCGTCTTCTCCTTGAAGCCATTAAGAAGCGTAATGCTAAGTTGGCTTCCATTGCCGTGGAAACAAGGAAGGCCACCCTCAGCGATAAGGACGAGACCGGTGATACAGCAGCTGGCGCAGCAGAGGTGTGTCTTGGAATGGCTTCAGTTCACTCCAGTATTTACAAAATTCTTTGGGAGTAGAGTTGTGGCCCTCCGTAATGATACTTATTCTTCTTTCTTTTAATATTTCTTTATCCCTTATTAGATGGATGATGGGGATGGAGCCGAGGAGAAAGACTTCATAGATGACCAAGGGAATGAAGGAGACGCCGATGCTTCAGATGCCAAGCGCAGAGACAAACAGGAAGAAGAGGTATATAGACCAGTGAAATACTAAAAGGTTTTCATTCTTTTCAAAGAAATATTTCAGCTCCAGTCTTAACTTGATCACATGGAGGAGTATGGAGGTATTCAAAATAACTTTACTCAAATAGATAAAATGAAGTTACTTGCACAGCTCTTCATTGGAGTCTGCTGAATTCTTTCTTAGAACAAAGCCGTCAGAAGGTAATCTGTATTTGATTATTAAATAACATCTTGTTTCTGCCAATATTTGCTCTTCAGTGCCTCGACCTGTTTCACTCTCTCACTGCTCAGATGGTGTCTGTATGTAAACTGTAGACCAGCTTATATTGTAAAGACGATTGTTTCCTGATCAGACAAACCTCTGAAAATGTTCAAACCAACCAAAGCTGAGATGGAAACATGAACATGGACTGAGTCAGAATTCATATAGAAACATAATTTGACTGTTCAGATAATGTTGGGTTAAGCAGAATATAATCCAGAATCTTCCTGCCCTTTTTTGTGAGTGTCTGTGCAAACACATTTACATGTAAATGAAACCATCAGACCCTGTCTTCTAAAGTCCCTGGGCCATTAAAAAGTACTACCTGAGCTGGGGCTCTTTAAGGGGGTAGATCTTTGACCCCCAGAGCTAAATTTAGACCTTAGTTCCTGCGGTTGAGACATACACAGTTCCTCAAATAGTCCCTGGTTCCTGGGGAAAAGTCCTTTGTTAAAGACCATTTTTGGTCACTTCACAGAGCTCCATGATCAAGTGAACTAACCCAGTCAGAAGTGAAACACCTTTATTTCTGTAAAAACTCATAGTCGATTTGAAGGTACCTTGTGAACTGATAATTTGCTTTTAAGAACAGGCCCCTGAAAATGTGAGGTTTCGCAGATCCAGTTGTAAAGTTGTATTAACAGGGCAGTTTTATCTGTCCGTATGAATAATGGTGGTCTCTGCTCTTCTTCGCAGGTGGACTATGAGAGTGAGGAGGGGGAGGAGGAGGAGCTGGAGGAGGAGCAGGAGGATGGAGATGTTAAAGGGGAGGATAAAGAGCACCAAGAGGAGACTGAGCACAAGGACGATAAAGAGAGCACCCTGGAGGAGTCAGTGCCACAGTCCACAGTACTGAGATCTGAGAAGAAGAAGAAGCGATCGAAGGGAGCAGGTGGAGAAGAGCGAGAGGACAGTGTGAACCAGATGAGGGTGAACTCTGTTCTGCAAACCAACACAGCTATAGAGGGATACCTCTATGACGTCCAGCATGAACTCTGGTGTGAGGTGAGTTTTTAGGTCCTATTTATTAGGGTACAAAGTTTTACTAGTTTTCACATTTTCACACAGTTTAGTCTACAAGTAACATGGAGACAACCAGTTTTTAACAAGTAATCCAGTGAACCAAAACAAATACAAATAAATAGCATTACCATTAGGGACTCACGTCTCCATCAATCATTCTTTCATTTCTTATCAGGTCCTTTTCATTGTCTTTTCCAAATCTATGCATCTGACAGTTTCAGACTGTGTACCAGTTTTTCATGATGTCGAAACCTCCAAAGTCCAATTAGGTTTGGATGCTTCTGTAAAACATGAATAAAAACAAAATACAATGATTTTAAAATCCTTTTCCAACTAAATTCAACTGAATATTTTATGTTCAAACTGATAAACTTGAAAGTTTTTCTGCACGTGTTCACTCATTTTGAATTGGATTATAAATGTATCATTTTGAATCTCCATCCTTCTCTAAAGTTTACTACAATGGGATTCCATGGAGCTATTATTGTCACATAACAATCTGTACATGCGTCATGTACACAGATCCACAAATGTGTAAGAAATTCAGAAAATGCATAAAATATTGACAGATGTGAACACAGATCTGCAGATGATTAGACTTGAATGCATATGTAGCCATTAATGACTGAAGTTTTAGTGTTTCTCCTACAAAACCTGAAAATTCACACAAGTGCATCAGTTACACCCCAAGGAGGACCTCTCCATTGACTGTTTGTTTACAGGAGATCTTTGCTACAGTTCTGTTGAGATCCCCAAATGTACTTTTCATGTGTCTTTAAGGTATTGCATGACTCCATATAGTTCAAGCCTTAATCACTTCAATCATCCGTCTTCTCACTGTTCACAGGTCAATCTGGCCTTGCCAGTAAACAAGGTGCACTTTGACTTAACCTCTGTCCTGACAACACTGGCCCAGAATGCAGTCATTAAGGAGACCCATGGTCTGACGCGCTGCATCCTGAGTGAAGTCACAACAAAGACGGGAGACAAAGAGACGGTCCTCAACACAGAGGGCATCAACATGCAAGAGTTGTTTACACACAGTGATGTATGTGGCAAAGAGATTTTGGTGATGTCTGCATTTTTAGACATCAGACTTCCTCAAGATTTTAAGGGTGAAAAAATATATCCAGAGCAGTGTTAACCACACTTTTTCAAATTTAAAAATAAAATTTTCAAAAACTTTCCAAGCCAAATTGAGTCAAAAATACACACATTTTTAGCTTTGCCAACAAAGAAGAGACAAAAGATGAAGAATGAGTTGCAAAGAAACACAGCTGTGTAGACACAGACATAAGACAGCATTTAGGGAAGAGGTGAAGGAAAGGAGGAGAGATACACCCCCAGTCTCTCTGTTGTAACCCATGTCAGTTAAAACCTTATTTCAGTTCTTAGAAATGATCGAAGATCGATAAAACAGATCAAACGGGTTATGGATCTCAGTTTCTCATTGATCATGAATGCTGTATCAGCAACAGTGTATTAGACACTCAGAATGAGAAATATCTACATCAGTTTTGACTATTTGATATATTCTCTGATCATGTCAGACCTTTGGCTTGTCGACTCTTATTGTCTTATGTAACTACTACAGCTTCCAGCAGTCTTATTCCTAAAAAGCACAGATCCCAGTGACACTTTCTAAATCCTAAAAAAATGCCTGCTGTTAATACGACATGCTTTTGGTAGTTTTTTTTGTTTTCGTCATGTGGCATAAAAACTGTGATTGTATTTTCTGTTTTCAGATCTTGGACATCAACAGATTGTACTCAAATGAGGTCCATGCCATGGCTAAGACCTACGGGATAGAAGTGGCTCTGAAGGTCATAGAGAAGGAGATCAAAGATGTCTTTGCAGTCTACGGTACACTGACATACATCCCAACACACACACAAAGACTTGCTTTAAGTCATACCTGAGACAGTAGACCACACGGGTGTCAAAATGACTCTTCTGTGTCCATACTTCTGTCACCAGGTATCGAGGTGGACCCCAGACATCTGTCGCTGGTAGCAGACTACATGTGCTTTGAGGGTGTTTATAAGCCATTAAACCGGCACGCCATCCAGTCCAACTCCTCCCCTCTGCAGCAGATGACCTTTGAGACCAGCTACAAATTCCTCAAACAGGCCACTATGCTGGGTGAGAAAGAGACTAGAGTGAAATTTCCTGGTATTTTCTTCAGAACACGGTGACAAAAACTGAAGTCACTGAATAACGCAGGGACGGTGGTAGTTAAGGCTAGCTAGTAAAGCATTGATGCTGTATACAGATGTTTTACAAAGTTAGTTAATGCAACAGCATTTTTAATTTATGTTAATGATTTAGTCATGCTGTATAGATTAAGACTGTTGCTATTACGATTTAGTTATGCCTCACCTCTATTGAGAATATGTTAACGTGTAACATGTAAAGCTGTCACAGTAACACACTTTCACCCCATGATTATTATTAACATAAAATATTATGATAATTGTTGTGATTTTTATGGAAAACTTGAAAATAGAACAACACCGTCAGTCAAATTGAGCAGGTCAAGGCTGGAGCAATGTCTTACTTCATAAACTTTACTAGTAAATAGAGTGTACTTGAATAACAAACTGGACAGGTCTAAGAACTCTGAAGAGGTCTACAAGAAGGACCTCAGCCGTCTCTACTTCCTAAAGAGGCTAAGGTCCTTTAACATCTGCAGGACCATGCTGAGGAAGTTCGATGAGTCTCTGGTGTTCAGCGTGATCCTGTTTTCTGTTGTGTGCTGGGGCAGCAGAGTGAGGGTAGCAGACACCAACAGACTTTACAAACTCATCTGCAAGTCCAGTGACATTGTCAGGGTAGAGCTGGACTCTGGCTGATGTTGTCAAAGCTACATGTAATCTTGGACAGCATCCACCACTTGCTCCATAACGTCCTGGTTAAACACAGGAGTACATTCAGTGTTAGACTCATTCCCCCTAAATGAACCACAGAGTGTCACAGGAAGTCATTCTAACCTGTTGCCATCAAACTTTAAAACGCCTCCTTCTGAGTGTCACTCACTCTGACTGTCCCCAGGTTTATTCATGCAGTGGCTGTAAACTTCTCCACTTCATATAATTACATCAACTGTGCAATCTGCTTGTAAACCAGTCAAAAATTCAATCATCTAAGAGTGCAATACAGAAAATAACATTATTAAGCTTACCTGTGCAATATTCTGTTTAACTGTACAATACTCTGGGCAATATTCTACAGGTCAATGCTGCAAATTGATTTTGTATTCACTTCCTCCTCTGTGTGCTTATATATATATATATATGTATATGTATATATATATATATATATATATATATATATATATATATATATATTTATATTTATATTTATATATATATTTCCGTAGACACTGCTCTTTGTAAATAGCTTTATTTGCAATATTCTGCGCTTTTTACTAACCATTGCAATTCTTGTTTGTTCTTGTTTCATTCCTATTTCTGTTCTTCTTTTTCCATTAGTATTTGTATTTTCAAGTATAATGCTGTAATGAGTCATTCACCAGCCTTATGACTGAAACTTTCAGCAATTTGTTAAGAGAAGGAATTGTTTCATAAAATGATGGTGTGTCATATTTTGTAGGTATTTTTTTCCAATGAGGTTACTTCATTTCCTACATTGTAAAATTAT
Source organism: Xyrichtys novacula (assembly GCA_962446985.1). Taxonomy (NCBI): domain Eukaryota; kingdom Metazoa; phylum Chordata; class Actinopteri; order Labriformes; family Labridae; genus Xyrichtys; species Xyrichtys novacula. The sequence goes on from OY660869.1 coordinate 7,438,128, forward strand.
GCTTTTATTTTGAAGGATACTACCTCTGGTTGATCTTAAGTTTTGATGGAAAACAGTTCTAAAGTTTGATAGTAAGACTGTGCAGTTGACTATGAATCAGATGAGACAGTTAATATTGCATGTTCAGTTTTCTGAAGCTTCATTATTAGCTCTCAGATGCCTGTGGCAGTTTGCTCGACGATGCCTCTTCATTTGTTGTCTGTTTTATGGTGTATGACAACCATCGCAAAGGAATTTTGTTATAAACTTAAAATATCACCTTCTGTCTGTTTTTCAGCACAATATCAGTATTTCATATTTTGAGAATTTGTTTGTCTTTAAACCTGGTAAAGTGTGGCAGCTCTAATTGTAAGGCAACAACTGTGTCTTTGTATCAGCCTGTTTAATTTGGTGACCTTTGTTTTTTCTTATTTTTCAGGCTCGCATGATCAGCTAGCATCTCCGTCAGCTTGCCTTGTTGTTGGCAAAGTAGTCAAAGGTGGGACTGGACTTTTTGAACTAAAACAACCTCTGCAGTAGGAGGCATGAAGCTGCTGACAGCAAAGAACAAGGAAACGAAGAAATGTCACATGAGCTTGTAATATTTTCCGTCTGTATTTTATAACGAAGTAAATTGACAATAAAACCAGTGTTATTTAAGTTTCTTATTGTTGTGATGTCCTGCTGCAGTTGTCTAGTCTCTTTTTCTAACTGTGATATGCAGAGAACCTCAGTGCCCAGGTGTCTGTTACGTAGCACAGTATGAAAACTAACTCATTACTTTACGTTTTGTTCTGAGCAGCTTGGAGTTTTTAGTAACTTGTAGTAGTTAATTAACTAGTACTTTTTTCTTAGTAGATTTTAAAATCACTCCCATTATATTTTTACTTTGCATATAAAACTAGTAAATATTACATTTTGTATAACAGCCACACTTTAAACACATTAAATAAGCTCTTTTGGTGTAAAAGTATGAATATTGCCAAAGCACGAATAATATTACACATTATCCAATATACAAGAATGAGTTAATTATATTTGATAATACATTATTATACGTTAAATATACGTTTGATAGTTATTTTAACCAGTCAATTCAGTCTTGATATTTTTGCTTGTAATAAAAAGCCTCTTCTTGGGGGACAGAGTTAGTGGGGACTGTGGACGAAGTCAAACACAGAAGATGCGACAGAACAACTTCATTACTTCAACGTGGGTGAGGGCATAGATCTATGCGTGAGGGGCTCTTAATGTGAAAAGCGGAAGCTACAGTAGGTTTTCCGACTACCGATAGGCTGGTTGGTGGATGGGAGGCTGGTACGGTGAAGCTTGGAATGAAGACCTGCGGGAGAAATAGCTGATCTCTCAGTCTGTGAGGGATCAGTAATGGCAGAGCTGTGTGATCTATGGACGGGTAAGATAATTAGACAATTACAAAACAGAAATGTGATTTGGGGAATAACAGGGTTAAAGGGGGATAAACACTCCCATCGTCGTGGTCAACGGAGCTCGTTGGTTCAGCTAACTGTTAACTAACTCAAACGGCTAACGGCAAACAGTTAACGTCTCTACTACCACCGTGCCTGGGTAACAAATATGGACTAGGTGTTTGTAGGTATGTTTACTCCTGGTTTTGAGCTGTAAACCCATTTTTTCGTGAGCTGTGGCTTGGATGTGTTTGGAGTGTATGTTTGGTTGGCGATGCCGGACTCGGTAGCCGTTAACACACTGCGACATGAGCTGAACTGATGCGTCTCTCCAGCTCCGCGAAAAGCTCCGACTCCTCGGTGCTGATATCCAGGAGGTCACCGTAAAACTGATGACCCCACATCATCAGCCCGGGATTATTCTCTTATATTTTTTAAGTTAAGAAAAAAACCAAGACTTTATCAATCATTCAATGAACCCCGCTTTATTGGATGCAGGTCCACAGCAGTGGTGTGTCGGTAGATCAGCTTTTTAACAAGCAGAGATTTCTTCTTAAAAATGAGGAGCGTCTTTGAGATCATGATTTAACACTGGGGGACTCTAAAAAATGAGTTTGGGCCATCCTATGGAGTCTGTGTTTTAAATGTCATCATCTTCTCTTCTTCGACAGAGGTTTGTTTGTCCAGTTTTCCTGATAGCAACTGTAAATCTGTAAGAATATTGCTCCAGGAAGATGGGACATTATTACCATGTATCATTTTGGACTGGAATAACTCTGTAGATGGTGTGGCATAGAAGAGAGCTTGGCTTATCCCTTAAACTCATTTGATCCAGCTAAAGACCATATGAATAAAAGACTCCAGATAAAAGTCACAGCCTTCGAGTCAATATCCTGTAACTGCTGTGTAGTTATTTCAGTATTGCTGAACTGTGAAGATTTCATGTCAAAAACTATGTGGCTCTGCTCCTGATAAAAATGATTAATGGTTTGTCATATTTTTGAAGAATGTGTTTTTTTTTTTGGTCTTGTAGGGTTTAGTTTACAGAAAAGTCCAAGTGTGCACATGATGTTCTGATTGTAATAACAAAACTCCATATCCATAAGTACTAATTCACATGTAAAATACCATGTCTTACTGCAGTCAGTAACCTATTCAAGCAATACATTCAGTCAGTTTAATTCTCTAAAGAAGGGGAAGCTGTCAAAACTGTAACAACTGTCAGTGTCATCTTTACACGTGCTTTGTCCTTCCCCAGTGTACACTGTAATCTTCTCTCTGTCTAATCAGATGTACTTGATGAAGTGTTTTCATCTGTGTACATTACTCTGTTGAAATCTTCACAATATTTAACTAACTGTATACGGTCACTTTTACTAATTATGTGTTTTTTTATGAATAAGGATGAAGAAGGATTTGGAACCAAACTGCTATTTGCAACAAAAATGATTTTTTAATAATACAATCATGATGATGTATGGTAAATAAGTGTTTATTGTACCTTTTTATACTGGTAAAATATGCTTACCCTCTTTCCTCTTATAAAAATAACCAGAATTGTGGACTCACCTGTTAATTTAGTGGCCTGTGTATTTCATAGCCTATTAACACTGATGAGTCTTAACAGATAGTATCTCTCTCCAGGACAATGTCCCTGAGAGCCAGAGGGCTACCAGCTTCAGCTCAGAACGGAAAGGAGTTCCCAGGATCCCTTCTGTATAAGACCAACATGAGACTTCCTAAACGCTTGGTTGCACACAGGTAATTTTCACCTAACACAGCACAAAGACCCTCTCTGTTTTCTTCCTTCCCCGTAGTGGGAAAATAGCCACAATTAAACTTGTCAGCATCTTTATTATGCAGATAAAAACAGGCCAAAATATCGCTGTGTTAACACAGACTTTGACCGAATAACACTGAGGTAGTTACCGCCAAGAGCAGTAACAACGTATCTTACTAAAGATATAGGGAAGAATAAGAACACAGCCTGGACCCCTTTTTCTGGAAAAATTATCTCACTGTATCAAAGTGTCACGCATACTCCCTTAACTTCTGCAGGACTAGTTTTCCTGAAACCTTTATATTGACTCTTTATGGAGAATAAAGACAGGTGACCTTTGTACCATAAAAGCAAATGCAGATTTCTTTATGGTTTGTTAATCATTGTTAATGCTCTCATCTGTTTTACAGTCCTTTTGTAAACTAACCTACATGTTGAATTGGAGTGCAGCTGCAACACTGCAACAGACAGGTGGACAAAAAGGGCTGTTTCTCTTCCCAAAACATAAAGATGTTGTATTTTTACCTGAACACCATAACTCTTCTGGTGAAAAAGGTGTTGGTGTTACAACTTCCCACTCGAGGTATTTCCAGCTATGCTGTGGAAACAAAAAGAGAAAAGAGGACGTATGTATACCGTATGTGTGAGCCAGTGGTGGTGTAGAGATGTATGTGGTGACAGAGCTGAATGACTCACCTATTTTTTCGACACATAGACCCAGAAAAATGGCCTTTAAACTGCCAAGAGATATCTGCTTTCCTTGAGTCAAGGACATTTGAACATTTCCCTGCAATGTTTGCACAGAGCATCTGTAACAACAAACGCTATGATACTCTTCAGATACAGAAAAACTCAAAGTTCCTTGACAACTTTAGGTGTTCCTGAGAAACTGATTTCCTAGTGACTAGGATCTAATCAGTTAATGTTAATTGAAATGTAGACCACCAGGGCCCTGCTGTAAGTTTTATATGAATTTAATCACTTGAACTGATGAGGAATTCTTGTGCTGACTAGTGAGAGATGTTAATATCTTGGTTGACTGCATGGGTATATCTCTATTAACAGCCACAGCTTTGACTTGGGTACACTTTGAGTTTTATATGATCATACAGTATATAACAGTAAAAAAACTGATGAATGAACTGTCAAAATGCATCATGGAGTTAGGGATGGGCGATATGGGCTAAAAAATGATCTCGATTAGATTTGCCACTCTGGCAATAACAATAAAAGTCCTGATAAAAAAGTTTTATAATTCCAATCTATATTTTTGACTCATTTTTTCTTGAGAACACCAGTTGGAGTAGTCAAATAAAATACTTAAAGGTGGGGTAGGCAGGATCTGAGGAAGTGCCAGTTTTTGGGAGAAATCTTGAATGTAAACTCTACCCCTCCCAACCAGTTTTCCCCTCAGCTCCTCCTCTCCCCTCCCTCTCTGCTCCAGCAAGCCCCGCCCACAAACAGGCGCTCCTACTCGCCGGTATTATTCCAATTAAATTCAGATATAATGCAGATAAATACTTATTAATAATTTCAAATGGGGCCTAAAGTGACAAAGTCCAGGACCCGAGGTAAACAGATTAGCAGCGCTACAACACACAGCAGGTCCCGTTTGACAAGAAACACTTCTGTTACAGACACATGCCTTACTTTGTTAAAGCGGTTTACCTGTCCAGCAGAAAGGTTACAGGGTCCGTAAGATCCCAAAGCGTTCCCCATCGTTTATGCTGATGCTGACCCCGGCTTTTCAGCTCTTGTGCGGTCTACCTTCTTTTTAAGCGCCCGTTATTCAGCCTGACTCTCCGGTATTTAGTTCATTTTCTTTCTTGTGTTGGCAGTCGTGGCCAAAGGAGGATTTCCGTACTTTCTGGTTGGTTTCTACTGTTCGATATTGTAGCACACCAACTTTGTTTGGGCTCACGAACGACATGGGGGACAGCGTCTGCCTCACAACCACTCTCGGTTTACAGTCAGAAAGAGCAGGCCGCTCAAAAAATACAAAAACTACACAGACCTAACAAAACACAGCAATATAGTTATATTACCAAATGTCATCAATAACTAATAGCTATTGACTGATATTAAAAGCTTTTTTGTATATACACCACAAAAAAAGATGCTACTTTAACAGAATCCTTCCTACCTCACCTTTAACCACAAGTTTAATTGGTAGGTTATGGAGAGTTTACTTATCATGAGATGGCAAATATTTATCATGGAGGATTTTTCTGACAGTATATTGTGACTGATAATTTATCGCCCATCCGTACATGAAATATTAATTTCCAACAGTGGCCTTGTCAAAAATCATCTTTGGTAACTTTTACTGATCATTTTACTCCTATACATATAAGAAGCGGGCCCCTTTCACCAAACAGACAAAACAGACAAACATTGATGTGTTGTAGTTAGGGAGTGACTCTGAGCAATGCATCAAGGATGACCAAGTAGTAGAAGAAAGAGGTTGTTAGTTCCAAAAAAGTTTGTATGGATAGACTTTTTGACAGTAAGGACATGAATTGCAAACAACATTGGAGCTTCTTGTCCTGAATGGTCACCATTGCTTAACCTATGGACCTATGGGTTGGGTGAGCAACAGAGTGTTCCAGTATCTAACCACAACACATAGCTAAACTTAGCTAAAGCATTTGTCTCTTCTGTCTATCAGAACCTCTCCTAAAATATTTTTTTAAACCATAAACCTGAAGTATTGTAAAAACTAATATTCATGTTGTTAAAGCAAGAGCATCTTTCTGTCTCTTCACTTGAGGGATAATTTGATTGGCTGTATCTCAGTGTTGAATGACTATAAACAAGGCCAGCGGGCGGAATGGGGTTTGAAGAGCACATTAAAGAAAGCACTGAAAAGCACAGGATTAGTGTTCAGTAAGATGAATGTCTAAGTGTGGGCCACCCAGACTTAGTTGTGGTCAGGACCATGTGCACATGAGTCATGGGTTTAAAAAAATCAAACTGAAGAGAGGTTTATCAGAAAGAGAAAAACTGAGACACAAAGAAAATAAAGAAATATGGAAAACACATCTGAAAGCCTGTCTGAACTGGACACATGAAGAAACCTTTGCTGACCAGATAAAACAACTTAGGCGATAAATGATCAAATTATATCAATTCTTGTTTGCAGCATGTCCTTAAAGTTAAAGTCTATCCTGACATATATTTATATGTGATCAGTGAGATAAAAAATCTGTAAATACAAGTATAGGTACTTGGAAAAAAAAAAAAAGGTTCAGAACAAATTCAGGGAAAGAGTTGAAAGTCAGGTTAAGAGAAGCCAAACTTGTTAAGTGTCTGAAAGATGAATCTCGTGTTCAAAAACACCAACAAACTGATATTTGCTGCTGATCTGAATTCTTTTCTTATCTGAATCAGCATTTTGCACCTTCAAACTGTTGTGATCCGGTTGTAGGTCACATGAGAAGGACTGCAGATGATTATAGTGTGACTTCATAAACCAGCAGCAGCAGCAACTGTGCTTAACAGTAGTTATTAGCTACTAAACAAACAGCCAAAACCTACTCCTACACTCTCACTACTCTGCAGACCAGTTTTTCTGACAAAGCTGGCTTAAATGATTGGTTTGGATGGTTAACACTCCATAACAATTGTTTATTTCTTGGCAGCACATGGTTGTTATGGATACTGCTTAAATTACAGACTGTGGACTAACTGCATCTGACAGATTCAGAATAAGTGAATTGGGAGTGTGTTGGGTGATTTAGAGGCATCATCAGCTTGAATAGATCAAAGCTGAGACATTAACATTAACTTAATAATAGTGACATTGTTGAAGAATCCTGCATAAGCATCTGGTCTTGAGTAAATGATAAGGTACTAAGGTCTGTGTAGGTTCTCATTCATCCAAGTCATGGTTATAACCTTGTTGGAGGAACCTCAAGCAAGTCCAGCTGCCTGTTTATCATGCCCACACCTCATAGAGACGCGTCTCACTGGCCCTCATTCATCAAGCTTGCGTAATGCAGAAAACTAGCACACCTTGCGTAAGAAAATAAAAGAGCATTCTTTTATTCAGACACAGACACACCCTCAGTGGTGCAATAGACAAACAATAAGAGTTAAGACGCACATACGCATTCAAATTTAGCAAGTTCGTATGAGATCAGAGTGGCCATCATTCATTTCAGAAGAACAAAAATGCTTTCCCAAATGTTTACATAGCACTCAGACTGTTTTTGACCCTGCCAATAACAAACTGTGAAGGGGAACGGTCATTCTCCAGACTGGCTCGAATAAAAAATGAGCTCAGGATGAAAATGTGCCAAAATGGGTGCAAAACCTGGAATGCGATGCACACACATCCTGTGGTTTTTAGGGATTGGCCGATGCCAAACATCGCAATTGGTATCGGCATCTACATTGCTTTGCCCCCCCCTCCCCCCTTGCTATTTATTCAGTGATAAAAATCCAATAGAAATCCATAAAAATGTGCCTCAGGGGCAGCAACACACTGTTTGGTGAGGTTAATACACTCACCGGCCACTTTATTAGGTACACCTGTCCAACTGCTCGTTAACACTTAATTTCTAATCAGCCAATCACATGGCGGCAACTTAGTGCATTTAGGCATGTAGACATGGTCAAGACAATCTCCTGCAGTTCAAACCGAGCATCAGTATGGGGAAGAAAGGTGATTTGAGTGACTTTGAACGTGGCATGGTTGTTGGTGCCAGAAGGGCTGGTCTGAGTATTTCAGAAACTGCTGATCTACTGGGATTTTCACGCACAACCATCTCTAGGGTTTACAGAGAATGGTCCGAAAAAGAAAAAATATCCAGTGAGCGGCAGTTCTGTGGGTGGAAATGCCTTGTTGATGCCAGAGGTCAGAGGAGAATGGCCAGACTGGTTCGAGCTGATAGAAAGGCAACAGTGACTCAAATAACCACCCGTTACAACCAAGGTAGGCAGAAGAGCATCTCTGAACACACAGTACGTCGAACTTTGAGGCAGATGGGCTACAGCAGCAGAAGACCACGCCGGGTGCCACTCCTTTCAGCTAAGAACAGGAAACTGAGGCTACAATTTGCACAAGCTCATCGAAATTGGACAATAGAAGATTGGAAAAACGTTGCCTGGTCTGATGAGTCTCGATTTCTGCTGCGACATTCGGATGGTAGGGTCAGAATTTGGCGTCAACAACATGAAAGCATGGATCCATCCTACCTTGTATCAACGGTTCAGGCTGGTGGTGGTGGTGTCATGGTGTGGGGAATATTTTCTTTGCACTCTTTGGGCCCCTTGGTACCAATTGAGCATCGTTGCAACGCCACAGCCTACCTGAGTATTGTTGCTGACCATGTCCATCCCTTTATGACCACAATGTACCCAACTTCTGATGGCTACTTTCAGCAGGGTAATGCGCCATGTCATAAAGCTGGAATCATCTCAGACTGGTTTCTTGAACATGACAATGAGTTCACTGTACTCAAATGGCCTCCACAGTCACCAGATCTCAATCCAATAGAGCATCTTTGGGATGTGGTGGAACGGGAGATTCGCATCATGGATGTGCAGCCGACAAATCTGCGGCAACTGTGTGATGCCATCATGTCAATATGGACCAAGCTCTCTGAGGAATGCTTCCAGCACCTTGTTGAATCTATGCCACGAAGAATTGAGGCAGTTCTGAAGGCAAAAGGGGGTCCAACCCGTTACTAGCATGGTGTACCTAATAAAGTGGCCGGTGAGTGTAATTATTTTTGTTCAGCCTCTGTCAGACTCTCCAGTCTGCTCTACATTACAAAGATGCAACAAATTAAAACTAAATACTTTCAACGATAGGTGCAACGTACCCTATGTTATGGCAAAGAAATATATATATGAGGCATGTATGAGATATTAATTTATCATCATGAGCAACTTATTGATTAATGATTTATTCAAACTTCAGCCACTGTCCACTATTCCGCGGCAGCGCTGTTCAGCGCCACCATAATCCTGCTCCAGACAGGAGTTTTCTGGACTGTTTTTATTCCAGTTTTGATGCTTCCAAAGAGAAAATCCTTGTTAGTTTCCACCACAGATGTGAGGATATCCACTTTCAGCTCTGAAAAGTTTCTAATCTATCTAATATTTCTCCTCTTTCATGTTTGACCTCAGTGGGCGAGGCTTCTGAACCACAAATATTTAAGGGCGTAAACATGTTAATGACGATCGATTTCAGCCGCCGCATTTATCAAGACCCGATCATACGTACGCTGGGATTGGTCAGATATGAATCCTTTCATTAATCTCACGTGTGTCCTATCGTATGATGAATCGTGCACTCCGATCTGCGCTCAGATCTGCGCAAGCTTGATAAATGAGGGCCATTGTGTCTGCTGCAGACTGACAGAGGCACAGAAGCTAAAACAGTCCTATCACCCGGGTGCCAAAGAATATTTTTTTGACATGGTATTGAAACAGGAAACAGAAATCATTTGATTGTTGCCCTTATTGTATCTTAATTCAAAATTCTAGTATTGCGGCAGCCATCACAAAGACTATGAATCAGCCTACCGTAATAACTTAATGACTGGGTAATAACATTGTCTCTGACCATTCTTTGAGCTGTAAATGAGCAGTATTCCCATCAAAGCAGAGATACAGGGTCCCATGTTTCCATGAGGTCAGACTGGAGGTCTCTGCTGTACTCCAGTCAGCCCTGAAATGAAGTCTGGCGCTTGATTCCACATCAAATGTACCCTTGGATATGTTTTTTTTAGATATTCTGAGCACTAATTTGTAAAAATGTGAATTAATCATTTTATTGTGTTTTAAATCAATTTAGAGTAACAGTTACAAGGATTAAAAGGTTTAAGGGAAAGAAAAAGAAAGCAAAGCAGCTGCACTCTGCAACATTATCAACATTACCCACACCCTCAACACACCCACTCTGCTGAAACTCTCTCACCAGCACTTCCTCATACTTTGTACTGTAGGGCTGACAGTGCCAAGTGTGACTGGCTCAGACATTTGAGCACTCACACTCTTCTGGGTGGTGTCTAAAAACCTTAAGATAAGCAGGGTATGCTGAACATAGACTTGACATGACTATTGTGCAACTGCAGGTGTTCAGACATATGGCTTATGGTTTAACACAGGCATGTCCAAACTATTCCACAACGGGCCGGTGTGGCTGCAGGTTTTTCTTCCAACCAAGCAGCAGCACACCAGACTTGATTCATTTCATCAGCTGATCTCAGTCTTCAGACAGTTGGAAGAAAAACCTGCAGCCACACCTGCCCTCTGTGGAATAGTTTGGACATGCCTGGTTTAACAGGATGAACATGTTTACTGCTTCTGATAGAAAGATTTGTCTGCCCCTCTCCCCGCCCCCTCACTTTCTCTGTTTCCAGGTGTGTGTTGGTACTGTGTATCGTGTTGGGTTTGCTTGGTTTGGTGATGGTCTCTTTTCCGCTGATGGAGAGGGGAACAAGTAAACCTGTGGAGTGGCACATCAACCCTGCACATAAACAGGTGGGAATACATGACAGATCCATTTTCAGGCATCCATGTTTGCTGTACTTGAACTAATGTGTAAATGGTGAAGGTCCACATTATTACCAGGAGGAGGGGGACGAGATGGTTTCAGCTAGAATGCTAGATGTTCAGTACAAACACATTACTCTCTCACAACAGGTCTCCAAGTTATAATGGGGCAATGAAATGAAAATGTCAGTCTGACATGGACTGATTTGTCAAGTTGAGCTCTACTACGGGCTTATCAGTTTGTCTTTCTTTTTGTTAACAATTTTCAGCCCGTTTTCATCCGCTTAGATATTTCTCTTTTAGCATGAAAATGTTTAGAAATATTGACATTAAGTCCCCAGAGCAGAAATACACCCTGGTGAGCTAAGTTTCAGCCCAAAATGCTGTTGGACAGACAGAAGTATTGACAGGTGCGTCTAAACCAAATGACCATCTACATCTCATTCTCTGGACAATGATCTGTATGAGGGTGCAGCAAAAACAAACTGAAGTGAAGCAGGTCCAGCAGGGAGAAGACTTAGAGGGATATTTCAGTGTAAAAAGAAGTTATGGTCAAACACACCGTAACACCGAGTTAGACACCCTCTTGAGAGATGAATGTAGCCGACTGCTTGACTTTAGTAACAACCAAACGATAGCAATACACAGTGGTCTATGTCTCCACACGCACACCTCAACCAAAAAGCCACTGTAAAGCCACAAATAATGCTCAGAACATCACCTAACTTCATCAACAGTACATATAGGGTCCCAGCCATAGTACTAGCCATCAAACATCTTTTTAGCTTTGCCTTATTTCTTTAGCGGAGAGACCAAACACAGCTCAACCACTCTCTTCCAGCAGCCACTTGTTTGTGGGGGGAGCCCTGACAAGTCGATTACAGAGTGCAGCAGATCATTTCCTTGAAGTAATAATCACCATATTAATCATTTTGCACTGCAGACGCGGTAGTTCTTCTGCGTTAGCACCTCAGTCTGATTGCATTTCAATGAAGAGATGATCATAAATGTTCTTCCTTCAGCTGCGTCACCCCGCTGCACTCATTTAACGCAGTCACTAATTCTGGAAAATACTTCAAACCATTCAAAATTAGGTAAATTTACATTACTATTGTTTCTGTTTTTCTGGTTAATTGTTCGGACTGTAATTGATTCATTTTAACCTTAAAGAGGACATGAAACACTGACCCAAGTTATCATTTTTAAGAATGCCTCTCGACTTCTCAAATCACTGTATTCATGACTCTCAAAATGTAATACATTTCTAGAAAACTGTGACAGAAGTTCCACTTTAGCGACACTGCGGGGAACCGTAAAGCAGTGCCACTTCGCGTGACGTAATGGATTGTGTAGCCCGCGTATTGACTGAATTGAGATTGATTGAATGAGAGCAGATTAGGATGGCTGAAATGGTGAATGAGAGCCAATGACGAGTAAACTCACTAGAGGAGGGGTATTTTGTTTTGCGCCAGGCTGTTCCAACCAATTTTACAACGTATGAAGTAGAAAATGTTGCATTATCATCATTTGCCGCCGAAACGGCCGCTGATTCTCTGATGCTTTTCCGCAGCTCACACCTGCATGCAGCAGAAGCAGCGATCAGATGTAAACATCGATGTTACGTGTAATAAACTTCATCATCAGAGTCTCCACCGTTTAACGGAGATCTGACATAAAATAACAGAGGCAAAAATTTCTTACCTTCACTCTGGTGTCTAAAACAGTCAGCATTATCAGTCATCCAGCTCCAAAAGTATCTCCTTGTTTGTGAAACCTATACTGAAGCACTGTTCCTTTAAATGCTTCATGGCCCTAATTAAGTGGAAATGCTGATAGGCATTTCCACTTATTGTTATTCTCCTGTTTCTTTATTAAGTGGAAATGCTGATAGGCATTTCCACTTATTGTTATTCTCCTGTTTCTTTATTATTAAGTGGAAATGCTGATAGGCATTTCCACTTATTGTTATTCTCCTGTTTCTTTATTATTAAGTGGAAATGCTGATAGGCATTTCCACTTATTGTTATTCTCCTGTTTCTTTATTATTATTATTATTATTATTATTTTTCTTCCGCCATTTTTTGGCACTTTATAACTCTTCTCCACTTTGTGCGATTTCAACCGTTCAAACTTTAAACTATTCCTCTCCTTCAGGACATGACGGCGATTACTTTTCACTTTTCTACCCTTTATACTTTTTGATTTTTTTAACTTTTTGTGCAAAAATTTTAACATTGAAGTCAATGGGGAAATCTTCCAATTCTTCCTGTTTTTCTTCCACCTTCTGAACCTTGTAACTTCTGCATACTTTCACCTAGAGACCTCATTTTTGCTTTAAAATGTTCATTCACTTGTCGACTATTACAGTTGTACTCAGTTTTTTGATATCTCTTACAGTTTTTCCACAATTTAGCTTTAAGCAACTTGTGGTTTTCAGCAAATTTCAAGCTTTATAATGGGTGTGTATTGGAGAGTTTAGAGTGATGATGTCATCAGCTAGAGTGCAGACCTCGTCTCTGATCGACAGAACCTCGCTCGAATATATCGCTCCCACGCCCACAAATCTCACTCCACTGACACAAATAATACATCAAAATGGAGGTATATGTGTCCTGCTTCTCACAAAAGAGGTTTCAAATCATTAAATCGTACCCCTTGGCCAGCAGGTGACCAACTGTCCAAAAAAGGCGGAAATCTCTCCCTTTGACTGTAATGTTATTTTTCTCCAAGAAAATCCGGATCATCGCTCAAGCTCAGACTTTTTTTAACTTGCTGTTGTGGCCTCATTTTTCGAAGTACAGACATGAAAAACACATCATTGTGTTCATGAAGGACGGAGGATTCGTACGATGTTCTTATTTTCATTCTGGGACTTAAGGAAATCACGCTATGTGAAGAAGTTCACAGGCTGAAATTCACTGCAGTTCAGCACCTCTCAGTCAAACAGTAGGTTAGTGATTTGCCTTTGATCTCACAGCTGTTTAGGATGCAGTCATTAACGACACACACAAACACACACACACACACACGCACACACACCTTCTTGTACTTGTTGCTTTTTGAGGTCCACCTTGCAGTTCAGCTGCTTGTGCACATAGTTAATATGTGTCTGCTTCACCACCTATCTCCACCCACAAACTTTGAGCTACAGAAACCATTCTGGGCTTCAAAAATTCAGCTCATTGAAGATATTATGGGGTGTTTTGAGGATTGTGATAATAAATTGTATTAATGTGTTCAGCAGAGTCTTGTGTTCTCACAAGCTCCTTATGAATATATACAGAGGGTGAGCGTCAGGGCCTACTTGGAGTCCTGTTTCTTTAGCTTCAAGCCTTCTTTCTCCTGCTATAGTTATGCATCCAAGGTCCCCATGGCAACCAATTTGTGCACCTGGAGACACACAGCTGACTGGAAAGCTGCTTCTAGTGGCCATATGAGACACATGAAGCCAGGCTCAGTACACATAGCAATTGGGATGACACTTAAAACCCTTTCCTAGAGCGTTGGAAAAAACTTTAGCCCCAATCTCCTCACATGACCTTTGACCTACAGAAACCATTCAGAGCTTTGAAATTTAAGCTCATTGAGGACATTATTGGGTGTATTTAGGATTGTTATTCATTTAAATTTTTCACATTTTAAAAGTCAGTCAGTGATGATTTATCATTTAATTTTTCAAACTAATTTAAACTCATTCAAACTGATTCAAACCTTTCTAATACTTCAAAACTTTCTGATACTTGAGGACTTTTGATAATTTAAAATTTCCCTGTTTTAAATTAGTTTTAATATTTATGCATTACTCCATCATTCAAACAAAATCCTACCTCAAGTACGACAACTACTGCTAATGTCAATTGAACTAGAACTTTCCCCTCTACTTCAACTGCTATTGCTCCTATTTCTACTTTCTTTACTACTTTGACTTATACTTCTTTTATTCTCAATCTACTTCTACTGCTGACATGACTACTAGTATCACGACTTGACTTCTTATCATACTACTTCTAGTACTACAATTTAAACTTATGCCACTTCTCACCTTCCTGCCTTTTAAGGCAATTTCCTTCTTCATTCAAACTTTGTGCAATTTTCGACATTTTTCTAGCCTCTTTCAGCATGAATAAAATTTCCTTTTATAGAGCATATTCATACTATTTGTCCTTCAACCAATTAAACAATTATCCAACTTATATTTCTTTCTCACCCCTTCAACAGCTTTAACATTTATACCTTTCTCCATGTTTTATTAGCAGTTTAGCATTGCTTTTTCAGCTTTCAGCACTCAGCATTTCCACGCATTTTCTGCAAGGAAATGCAACTTTTCTAGTTATTATTATTATTATTATTATTATTATTATTTTTCTTCCGCCATTTTTTGGCACTTTATAACTCTTCTCCACTTTGTGCGATTTCAACCGTTC
This sequence comes from Xyrichtys novacula, assembly GCA_962446985.1. Classification (NCBI taxonomy): domain Eukaryota; kingdom Metazoa; phylum Chordata; class Actinopteri; order Labriformes; family Labridae; genus Xyrichtys; species Xyrichtys novacula. The sequence continues at coordinate 7,453,244 of OY660869.1, forward strand.
AAACTTTAAACTATTCCTCTCCTTCAGGACATGACGGCGATTACTTTTCACTTTTCTACCCTTTATACTTTTTGATTTTTTTAACTTTTTATGCAAAAATTTTAACATTGAAGTCAATGGGGAAATCTTCCAATTCTTCCTGTTATTCTTCCACCTTCTGAACCTTGTAACTTCTGCATACTTTCACCTAGAGACCTCATTTTTGCTTTAAAATGCTCATTGTCTTGTCGACTATTACAGTTGTAGTCAGTTTTTTGATATCTTTTACAGTTCTTCCACAATTTAGCTTTAAGCAACTTGTGGTTTTCAGCAAATTTTCAGGCTTTATAATGGGTGTGTATTGGAGAGTTTAGAGTGATGATGTCATCAGCTAGAGTGCAGACCTCGTCTCTGATCGACAGAACCTCGCTCGAATATATCCCTCCCACGCCTACAAATCTCACTCCACAGACATAAAAAATACATCAAAATGGAGGTATATGTGTCCTGCTTCTCACAAAAGAGGTTTCAAATCATTTAATCCTACCCCTTGGCCAGCAGGTAACCAACTGTTCAAATAGGCGGAAATCTCTCCCATTAGCCCTAATGTATTTTTTCTGCAAGAAAATCCTTATCGCCACTCAGGCTCAGACTTTTTTAACTCGCTGTTGTGGCCACATTTCTTGGAGTACAGACATGAAAAACACATCATTGTGTTCATGAAGGGCGGAGGATTCGTACGATGTTCTTATTTTCATTCTTGGACTTAAGGAAATCACGCTATGTGAAGAAGTTCAGAGGCAATAAATTCACTGCACTTAAGGAGCTTCTCAGTCAAACAGTAGGTCAGTTAATGCCTTTGATCTCACAGCTGTTTAGGATGCAGTCATTAAGGAGAGACACACACACACACACACACATTCTTGTACTTGCTGCCTTGTGAGGTCTATGAGAAAAGACCCACAAAGCGAGGACTACAAACTTTGAGCTACAGAAACCATTCAGGGCTCCAAAAATTCAGCTCATTGAGGACAATATGGGGTGTACTCAGGATTTTTATTCATTTAACTTTTTCCCACTTTAAAATTATTCTCATTATTCATGCATTATTAAATGCTTCAGACAAATCCAAACTCATTCAAACTGATTCAAACCTTTCGGATACTTCAAACCTGTTTAACACATTAGGACGTCTAATTATTTAAAGTTTTTCCCACTTCAAAATCATTCTCATTATTTATGTATGTTTTGATTCTTCAAGCAAAATCCCAGTTCTACCACTACAATTACTACTTATGTCACCTTAACTTGTATCTTCACTTCTACCTCCACTGCTCTTGCTTCTCTTAATATTTTTTTACTTCTACTCTTACTTCTACCACGAGCTCAACTGCTTTGACTTCTACTTCTTCTATTCTAAAACTACTTCTACTGCTTACATGACTACTAATATCACTACTACAACTACCTATTATCATACTACTTCTAGTACTACAACTTAAACTTATGCCACTTCTCACGTACTTGCCTTTTAAGGTAATTTACTTCTTCATTCAAACTTTGTGTAATTGTAAAAAAATTTCCAGCCTCTTTCAGCATGAATCAAATTTCAATTTGAGGAGCATATTCGTACTATTTATTCTCCAACCTCTTATTTACAATTATTTAACTTATATATTTTTTTCCCCCTTCAACAGCTTTAACATTTATACCTTTCTCCATGTTTTATTAGCAGTTTAGCATTGCTTTTTCAGCTTTCAGCACTCAGCATTTCCACGCATTTTCTGCAAGGAAATGCAATTTTTCTAGTTATTAAGTGGAAATGCTGATAGGCATTTCCACTTATTGTTATTCTCCTGTTTCTTTATTATTATTATTATTATTATTATTTTTCTTCCGCCATTTTTTGGCACTTTATAACTCTTCTCCACTTTGTGCGATTTCAACCGTTCAAACTTTAAACTATTCCTCTCCTTCAGGACATGACGGCGATTACTTTTCACTTTTCTACCCTTTATACTTTTTGATTTTTTTAACTTTTTATGCAAAAATTTTAACATTGAAGTCAATGGGGAAATCTTCCAATTCTTCCTGTTATTCTTCCACCTTCTGAACCTTGTAACTTCTGCATACTTTCACCTAGAGACCTCATTTTTGCTTTAAAATGTTCATTGTCTTGTCGACTATTACAGTTGTAGTCAGTTTTTTGATATCTTTTACAGTTCTTCCACAATTTAGCTTTAAGCAACTTGTGGTTTTCAGCAAATTTTCAGGCTTTATAATGGGTGTGTATTGGAGAGTTTAGAGTGAGGATTTGAAAAGCTAGAGTGCAGACCTCGTCTCTGATCGACAGAACCTCGCTCGAATATATCGCTCCCACGCCTACAAATCTCACTCCACAGACATAAAAAATACATCAAAATGGAGGTATATGTGTCCTGCTTCTCACAAAAGAGGTTTCAAATCATTTAATCCTACCCCTTGGCCAGCAGGTGACCAACTGTTCAAATAGGCGGAAATCTCTCCCATTAGCCCTAATGTATTTTTTCTGCAAGAAAATCCTTATCGCCACTCAGGCTCAGACTTTTTTAACTCGCTGTTGTGGCCACATTTCTTGGAGTACAGACATGAAAAACACATCATTGTGTTCATGAAGGGCGGAGGATTCGTACGATGTTCTTATTTTCATTCTTGGACTTAAGGAAATCACGCTATGTGAAGAAGTTCAGAGGCAATAAATTCACTGCACTTAAGGAGCTTCTCAGTCAAACAGTAGGTCAGTTAATGCCTTTGATCTCACAGCTGTTTAGGATGCAGTCATTAAGGAGAGACACACACACACACACATTCTTGTACTTGCTGCCTTGTGAGGTCTATGAGAAAAGACCCACAAAGCGAGGACTACAAACTTTGAGCTACAGAAACCATTCAGGGCTCCAAAAATTCAGCTCATTGAGGACAATATGGGGTGTACTCAGGATTTTTATTCATTTAACTTTTTCCCACTTTAAAATTATTCTCATTATTCATGCATTATTAAATGCTTCAGACAAATCCAAACTCATTCAAACTGATTCAAACCTTTCGGATACTTCAAACCTGTTTAACACATTAGGACGTCTAATTATTTAAAGTTTTTCCCACTTCAAAATCATTCTCATTATTTATGTATGTTTTGATTCTTCAAGCAAAATCCCAGTTCTACCACTACAATTACTACTTATGTCACCTTAACTTGTATCTTCACTTCTACCTCCACTGCTCTTGCTTCTCTTAATATTTTTTTACTTCTACTCTTACTTCTACCACGAGCTCTACTGCTTTGACTTCTACTTCTTCTATTCTAAAACTACTTCTACTGCTTACATGACTACTAATATCACTACTACAACTACCTATTATCATACTACTTCTAGTACTACAACTTAAACTTATGCCACTTCTCACGTACTTGCCTTTTAAGGTAATTTACTTCTTCATTCAAACTTTGTGTAATTGTAAAAAAATTTCCAGCCTCTTTCAGCATGAATCAAATTTCAATTTGAGGAGCATATTCGTACTATTTATTCTCCAACCTCTTATTTACAATTATTTAACTTATATATTTTTTCCCCCCTTCAACAGCTTTTACATTTATACCTTTCTCCATGTTTTATTAGCAGTTTAGCATTGCTTTTTCAGCTTTCAGCACTCAGCATTTCCACGCATTTTCTGCAAGGAAATGCAAATTTTCTAGTTATTAAGTGGAAATGCTGATTAAGCATTTCCACTTATTGTTATTCTGTTCTTTATTAAACTTATTATTATTCTTCCGTACCTTTTTTGGCCCTTTATAACTCTTTCCCAGTTTGTGCGATTTCAACCGTTCAAACTTTAAACTATTCCACTACTTCAGGACATGATGGCTATTACTTTTCTCTTTTCTACCCTTTATACTTTTTGATTTTTTTAACTTTTTGTGCAAAAATTTTAACATTGAAGTCAATGGGGAAATCTTCCACTTCTTTCTTTTTTTCTTCCACCTTCTAGACCTTATAACTTCAGCATACTTTCACCTAGAGACCTCATTTTTGCTTTAAAATGTTCATTCACTTGTCGACTATTAAAGTTGTACTCAGTTTTTTGATATCTTTTACAGTTTTTCCACAATTTAGCTTTAAGCAACTTGTGGTTTTCAGCAAATTTCAAGCTTTATAATGGGTGTGTATTGGAGAGTTTAGAGTGATGATGTCATCAGCTAGAGTGCAGACCTCGTCTCTGATCGACAGAACCTCGCTCGAATATATCGCTCCCACGCCCACAAATCTCACTCCACTGACACAAATAATACATCAAAATGGAGGTATATGTGTCCTGCTTCTCACCAAACTGGTTTCAAATCATTAAATCGTACCCCTTGGCCAGCAGGTGACCAACTGTCCAAAAAAGGCGGAAATCTCTCCCATTGACCATAATGTTATTTTTCTCCAAGAAAATCCGGATCATCGCTCAGGCTCAGACTTTTTTAACTCGCTGTTGTGGCCTCATTTTTCGAAGTACAGACATGAAAAACACATCATTGTGTTCATGAAGGACGGAGGATTCGTACAATGTTCTTATTTTCATTCTGGGACTTAAGGAAATCACGCTATGTGAAGAAGTTCACAGGCTGAAATTCACTGCAGTTCAGCACCTCTCAGTCAAACAGTAGGTTAGTGATTTGCCTTTGATCTCACAGCTGTTTAGGATGCAGTCATTAACGAGACACACACACACACACACACACACACACATTCTTGTACTTGTTGCTTTATGAGGTCCACCTTGCAGTTCAGCGGCTTGTACACACAGTTAATATGTGTCTGCTTCACCACCTATCTCCACCCACAAACTTTGAGCTACAGAAACCATTCTGGGCTTCAAAAATTCAGCTCATTGAAGATATTATGGGGTGTTTTGAGGATTGTGATAATAAATTGTATTAATGTGTTCAGCAGAGTCTTGTGTTCTCACAAGCTCCTTATGAATATATACAGAGGGTGAGCGTCAGGGCCTACTTGGAGTCCTGTTTCTTTAGCTTCAAGCCTTCTTTCTCCTGCTATAGTTATGCATCCAAGGTCCCCATGGCAACCAATTTGTGCACCTGGAGACACACAGCTGACTTGAAAGCTGCTTCTAGTGGCCATATGAGACACATGAAGCCAGGCTCAGTACACATAGCAATTGGGATGACACTTAAAACCCTTTCCTAGAGCGTTGGAAAAAACTTCAGCCCCTATCTCCTCACATGACCTTTGACCTACAGAAACCATTCAGGGCTTTGAAATTTAAGCTCATTGAGGACATTATTGGGTGTATTTAGGATTGTTATTCATTTAAATTTTTCACATTTTAAAAGTCACTCAGTGATGATTTATCATTTAATTTTTCAAACTAATTTAAACTCATTCAAACTGATTCAAACCTTTCTAATACTTCAAAACTTTCTGATACTTGAGGACTTTTGATAATTTAAAATTTCCCTGTTTTAAATTAGTTTGAATATTTATGCATTACTCCATCATTCAAACAAAATCCTACCTCAAGTACGACAACTACTGCTAATGTCAATTAAACTAGAACTTTCCCCTCTACTTCAACTGCTATTGCTCCTATTTCTACTTTCTTTACTACTTTGACTTATACTTCTTTTATTCTCAATCTACTTCTACTGCTGACATGACTACTAGTATCACGACTTGACTTCTTATCATACTACTTCTAGTACTACAATTTAAACTTATGCCACTTCTCACCTTCCTGCCTTTTAAGGCAATTTCCTTCTTCATTCAAACTTTGTGCAATTTTCGACATTTTTCTAGCCTCTTTCAGCATGAATAAAATTTCCTTTTATAGAGCATATTCATACTATTTGTCCTTCAACCAATTAATCAATTATCCAACTTATATTTCTGTTCACCCCTTCAACAGCTTTAACATTTATACCTTTCTCCATGTTTTATTAGCAGTTTAGCATTGCTTTTTCAGCTTTCAGCACTCAGCATTTCCACGCATTTTCTGCAAGGAAATGCAATTTTTCTAGTTATTATTATTTTTCTTCCGCCATTTTTTGGCACTTTATAACTCTTCTCCACTTTGTGCGATTTCAACCGTTCAAACTTTAAACTATTCATCTCCTTCAGGACATGACGGCGATTACTTTTCACTTTTCTACCCTTTATACTTTTTGATTTTTTTAACTTTTTATGCAAAAATTTTAACATTGAAGTCAATGGGGAAATCTTCCAATTCTTCCTGTTTTTCTTCCACCTTCTGAACCTTGTAACTTCTGCATACTTTCACCTAGAGACCTCATTTTTGCTTTAAAATGTTCATTCACTTGTCGACTATTACAGTTGTACTCAGTTTTTTGATATCTCTTACAGTTTTTCCACAATTTAGCTTTAAGCAACTTGTGGTTTTCAGCAAATTTCAAGCTTTATAATGGGTGTGTATTGGAGAGTTTAGAGTGATGATGTCATCAGCTAGAGTGCAGACCTCGTCTCTGATCGACAGAACCTCGCTCGAATATATCGCTCCCACGCCCACAAATCTCACTCCACTGACACAAATAATACATCAAAATGGAGGTATATGTGTCCTGCTTCTCACAAAAGAGGTTTCAAATCATTAAATCGTACCCCTTGGCCAGCAGGTGACCAACTGTCCAAAAAAGGCGGAAATCTCTCCCATTGACTGTAATGTTATTTTTCTCCAAGAAAATCCGGATCATCGCTCAAGCTCAGACTTTTTTAACTCGCTGTTGTGGCCTCATTTTTCGAAGTACAGACATGAAAAACACATCATTGTGTTCATGAAGGACGGAGGATTCGTACGATGTTCTTATTTTCATTCTGGGACTTAAGGAAATCACGCTATGTGAAGAAGTTCACAGGCTGAAATTCACTGCAGTTCAGCACCTCTCAGTCAAACAGTAGGTTAGTGATTTGCCTTTGATCTCACAGCTGTTCAGGATGCAGTCATTAACGAGACACACACACACACACACGCACACACACCTTCTTGTACTTGTTGCTTTTTGAGGTCCACCTTGCAGTTCAGCTGCTTGTACACACAGTTAATATGTGTCTGCTTCACCACCTATCTCCACCCACAAACTTTGAGCTACAGAAACCATTCTGGGCTTCAAAAATTCAGCTCATTGAAGATATTATGGGGTGTTTTGAGGATTGTGATAATAAATTGTATTAATGTGTTCAGCAGAGATTTGTGTTCTCACAAGCTCCTTATGAATATATACAGAGGGTGAGCGTCAGGGCCTACTTGGAGTCCTGTTTCCTTAGCTTCAAGCCTTCTTTCTCCTGCTATAGTTATGCATCCAAGGTCCCCATGGCAACCAATTTGTGCACCTGGAGACACACAGCTGACTGGAAAGCTGCTTCTAGTGGCCATATGAGACACATGAAGCCAGGCTCAGTACACATAGCAATTGGGATGACACTTAAAACCCTTTCCTAGAGCGTTGGAAAAAACTTCAGCCCCAATCTCCTCACATGACCTTTGACCTACAGAAACCATTCAGGGCTTTGAAATTTAAGCTCATTGAGGACATTATTGGGTATATTTAGGATTGTTATTCATTTAAATTTTTCACATTTTAAAAGTCAGTCAGTGATGATTTATCATTTAATTTTTCAAACTAATTTAAACTCATTCAAACTGATTCAAACCTTTCTAATACTTCAAAACTTTCTGATACTTGAGGACTTTTGATAATTTAAAATTTCCCTGTTTTAAATTAGTTTTAATATTTATGCATTACTCCATCATTCAAACAAAATCCTACCTCAAGTACGACAACTACTGCTAATGTCAATTGAACTAGAACTTTCCCCTCTACTTCAACTGCTATTGCTCCTATTTCTACTTTCTTTACTACTTTGACTTATACTTCTTTTATTCTCAATCTACTTCTACTGCTGACATGACTACTAGTATCACAACTTGACTTCTTATCATACTACTTCTAGTACTACAATTTAAACTTATGCCACTTCTCACCTTCCTGCCTTTTAAGGCAATTTCCTTCTTCATTCAAACTTTGTGCAATTTTCGACATTTTTCTAGCCTCTTTCAGCATGAATAAAATTTCCTTTTATAGAGCATATTCATACTATTTGTCCTTCAACCAATTAATCAATTATCCAACTTATATTTCTGTTCACCCCTTCAACAGCTTTAACATTTATACCTTTCTCCATGTTTTATTAGCAGTTTAGCATTGCTTTTTCAGCTTTCAGCACTCAGCATTTCCACGCATTTTCTGCAAGGAAATGCAATTTTTCTAGTTTTAACAACTCTCCTCTGAAAAGTCTTTAAACAAATTGTCAACATGGCCCTCATACTCCTTCATACAAAACATGCAATCACTGGATGAATTTTGTGGGAATGATCTGTTCTTGTATGTATCTATTGTTTTGTGTCTGTGTAAGGTCACACAATTAAAAAATAACGGCTGTGCTCCGCAGCTTTTCTTTAAGTCAGTCGTGACGCGAGCCTGAGGGCGGGGACATGTGGGGACTCAACCAAAAACCAGACCATCTCACTCAGGGTACTCCAGTCCACATAACGCTTGAGCGCGCTTAGCCTGATGCGGTCCCTGAAATGAGACACAGCCACAGACTGAATCTCAACCACATGCAGCAAAGAAATACTCCTGGTAGCCAGCCACTCTCCCCAGGTGTAGCTGATCCCCTTTAATTACAGCAGCAGGCCAGCAGAAGAGACACACCCTGCCCCTCCCCCCTCTCACACACTCACTGCCCAATTTCACCTGGCCTCTCCACCCTCAAGTCTCCTCCCTCACCAGTGAAATCAGGAGTAACAAACACAATGCAAGTGACTTATATACTAATACAGCTGAAAGAAAATATCTAATAAACTGAGGAAAATCCAAAGAAGTCAGACCTAACAAAATATCCCCTATAACCCCTCTCCTCTCTCTCTCCTGATCCCTCAACTCAGCCTTAAATGGCTGCTGGAATCCTGTGGCTTCATCCTAATGTATGCACTCTAAAAAAAAACTAAAAAAAAACGAAATAGACCTCGGGGAGAGAGAGGTTATTAACAGTTTCCATAAATATGACACCAAAAACAAAAAGCCACGTTTCCTGCATTAGATGAAGTTGATCTTATAAGTCAATATGCATCTGTGTATGGTTTTTCTACCTCAGTTAGGGGATGCTCTCCAGCTCCCTCACACAAACATATTTCATTTAATCATACCTATGAGGTGATATTCAAACATTGTTTAAACCTTCCAGTTTAAATAAATGCTAATTCTAGTAATTATAATGCAAGTTTAAACAGATGGGAACAATGCATCATCACTTTGAGCGCAAACTTATGTGCACAAGTAAGCATTTAAAATCAAAATTATGCACTGCTCCATTTATTATTTACAAAACATTTTCCTTGATGCACGATACTACAAACCACCAAACATAATAATAATAATAAGTATGCACATATATAAATAATAATTCACAAGTAGTTCATGTTTTAACCAGTAATTTCAACAAAGCTACACACCCATAGTGTCTCTGTGGCTCTCTGACCACAAACACAATGACTGAACTGCTCCCACACAAACAAAAGGACGACTCTGCCTCTTCATTAATTTAAGCAGTGTGCTTGTGCACCTGGCTCACTAGTGCTATACCTTCAGGTCTTTTGTGCATTCACCTGACCAGAATTAAAGGTCAACTGACAAACGAGGAAGGTATTTAATCATTTTTCAAACTCATCAATAAATCTATAAATAAACAAACCAATAATTATAATCATTTACGTTTAGGCTTGACAGCATGATTACTTGCAAATGTGGGAGAACAGCTGTTTCAAAGTAGTGCTCCAGGGCTTGTCGTCATTGGTCTTCTTCACTGCCTTGGCAGGAAAGCAGCTGCTCGCCTCCTTAAGTGTCATCTCGGGGTGATATAGCACAATAAAATACTTGTTCTAGCACTAGTGCATAGACTGCAGCTTAACTTTTCTTAAAAAAGTGTTTGTTTTTTTTTTTTACAAATGTTCAGGGTAATTCCCACCGTCTGAAATACTCCAGTGCTCACTTTAAATCTTTGTCAGTTGAAGTGAAAAACAAAGTCTCTTATTACATTAGATTAGATAAGACAGAACTTCATTGATCCTTAAACTCATCTTACTATGAACCTCAGTCAGAAACAGACCAGGTGAGACAGGGGTTATGAATAAAAAAAGATGGAGTCAGGACAGCTCATGATGACTTTCTCCTTGCGAAGGTCTTGCTCAGTGGAGGCCCTGACATTATCAGTCCACTGGGTGGATACACCCACAGGTGTTTTGTCCACCATCATTTGTTTTGTCCACCACCAGCAGCTCTTACTGTTTCTCAGTGTTGTGGTTGAATATTTTTGAAAGTAAAGTTTTGCTGCTTTATCTTGTTGGCAGTTTGTCCTAATCTACAATTAGGGAAACGATGATTTCTTTATTCACAACACCAACCTCAGTTAACTTCTTGTCTGAATGTACGAAAGGCCTTAAACATCATGGTAACTGATTCTCTTACTGATGGCTGATGTTGATATGTACAGAGTCCATTAGTTCTTGACAAATCCAGTTCACACACCTCTGGGCGCAGCCAGCAGGAGCAGTGGGGTCTAGTGGCTTGCCCAAGGAGACTTGAGCACATAGACAGAAGGACCTCGAACCCCCAACCTTCAAATTGAGATTTCGTCGCACTTCTGTACTTTCATACACAGCGTTTGCCTTCATGGGGCTTTCAATGACCTCTTAAACAACAAATGGGTGTTGTGATACTGTGATACTGTGTCCATACTGTGTCCATACTGTGTCCATTTTTATAAAGTGGATAGTAATCTCACAAAGCATCTGCTCTGCTCTGCTCTCTTCGCAGCGGGTGCACAAGTATGTTCAAGGAGTTCTGGAGGGTCAGTGTCGCCCCAGCAGCACCAGACACAGCTTGTTAGCTCGACTTCCTGCTAGCAGCCTTGAAACCCAGCCCTTCTTGTGGAAAGATGTGCCGCTCAGCGATGACCTTTTTCTATATCCTCCACCATTTGGGTTCAAAGGTATTCGTGGCAGAGTGGAAGAATTGCTGAAGCTGGTAACTACAATAACTTTTGATTTTGATATTCTTCTTCTTAATTGACTTGATTTTTTTTTACCTCACTGTAACTCACTGATATCAAAGAGTAACCATAATTAAGAAATAATGTTTTTTTTTTTAGATACATGGTTTGGTGATAAATGAATGCCATCAAAGTTTTATATGGCCAGCATTGTCCGAAAGCTGCCTCTTCCTCATGATCCATTTACATCACAGCACATCACAGCTGTTGAGCTAAAAAGGGGATTATTGTTGTGTTTCGTGACCCCATAACAGTACAGGGCTTGACACTGACCTTTTTTTTTTTTTACAAGGAGCACATGTGCTCGTAAGTTGAAAAAGTAAGGAGCACACGAAGGAAAATTGATCAAGTAATGTGTGTCTTATTGGTCAACATAAGTACTGTCATTTGAAAGCAATTTTAGGTCTTTTAGTCATGTGACATGGAAACTATTGAAGAAAATGTTCAAAATTTGCCTTTGAATTTCACACAAAAATTTTTTAGAGGGCGTGTTAGTGAAATAAAGAGTGTGTCTTATTGTCCAAATTTAGTACTATTATTTAATATCAATTTTGGGTCAATTGTTCACGTGACATGGAAGCTGTTGAAGGAAAACAGCCTTTTTTGGGATCCCCAACCGGTAATTTATTGATGGTCCCTTATTCAACACCCAACGCTCACAGCTAGGGTGCCGAGTAGATTTAACCGTGCTACTGTTGTTATTCCCAGGTATGTAGAGTGATAAGACAACGGTAGATCCGCAGTGAATGTCCGTCAGATATCCTACCTAAAACTAACTTCGCCACGGTGTTTACATGAAAAAAACATTTGTTGCCTTGACTGATTTTATTAATGCGCACATGTGACCCTGATTACATTTATTTTAGTCTCAAATGCGAGTGAAACGGTTGCACTGTGGAGCCCTGCCCTAAGCCCTAAGTGTTGTACGACTTTTGATTATTACAGTGTTGCCTATAAGAAGAATGAGGTATTTGATCAAATTCAACTGGATTTGGGGACGCAAGTGGCCCAGAAGTCTAAGGGCCCTCATCCCCTGATAAACAGAGGCTCTTTGTTTAGTGATACATGTCTTCCCCCTCATTCTCTGCTCCTCATGTTTTCTGTCTGTCTTCAGCTGTCCTATCTGATAAAGGCAAAAATGTCTTAAAACAACAGTAAAAAATCTGGATGTTTGTCTGTCAAATCTCTGAAGATTTGATGACATTGACATTGTAACTTTTTCTAGTCTCATTTGATCCATGACTCAACCACAAATCTGTTTATCCTACCTGCAAACATTCTCACCAACAGCCAGATTACTTTACCCAAACCTGTCCACTGTGATCATATTGATCATGTTTTTAGATGCACTTTAGATCTACAGAAACAGTTTTTGACAGATAGTTGCTGGCTCCCATTTTCCTGGAGACATAATCAAACTGCTAACAGGGGCAGACATTTGGAATGAATGAAGAAAAGAAGGTGGAGGTCAAACTGTGGCTGCATACTCCCTCAGGCATGTGACTATGTCAGTGGGAAGAGGCACTCCTAGTCTCAAGTAAACCATAACTGGAGATACAGAGGCACTACTATCTCAGTTACCCAAGATTACTCGCTTATGAAGTTTAATGAATGTACACAATCAAAGGTTCTCAAACAGATAACTTCCAGCTCTTGGTAAATTTGGGATTTTTCTAACTGTAATTACTGCTTTAAGTTGATGTGCTGACAGCACTATTTAGAAAACAGTCCAATGCACTATTTGAGACGCTGCCTCCAAAAAGCCTGTCCAGAGTTAAATCTTGTTGAGTTGGTAGAAAGTCAGAGTTTTGAAAAACAAAAAAAGGATCTTGTGAATCTTGTATGTGTAACACCAATGTTTCTATGCATTGTCCTTTCAAGCTGCCAGATTCTGCCTCTGTGGTTCAACCAGGGAACACATCTAATAAATGCAGGCGCTGTGTGGTTCTGGGAAATGGAGGCATTCTTAGAGGCCTGGGACTTGGCACACTGATCAACAAATTTGACGTCATCATCAGGTTTGAGTCACTCAGGTTATCAAATGTGTGTTTCTACTTTAAATCTACTCACCCTCATTCTAAAACCAGTTCTATTTTTATACATAGTCTAGAAAGGGGTTTATTGAAATCTAAGGCCTGCTGTGAATACTGGGTTTACTTTTTGGTGAAAAGGCCTTCACCCAGGTGGTTGGGTTCTTACCTTGATTCTTGCAGCACCTGTAAATGAAACTTGAAGCACAACCTGTTGTTTCTTTAGCCAATTGAACTACCCTGTGTAGTGTTTTACAGTCCTGCCCAGAGGTGTGTCCTACAATCCTACATTTCTTCATTTTTTGAACAGACACTCACAAAGGCCATTATTGTCAGAGTAAAGCTGTATTGTATAGTATTGATGACATAACTAAGAAACACGTTTTGTAAATTCATGCCAAAGGTTCAGTTTGAACCTTGTGCTCCACCTCCAGTCAGTTACTGAGTTCCTCAAAAAAACAGTGAAAATGACTCTCTTCCTCTGTCCCTCTTGTTCAGGTTAAACAGTGGTCCTCTGGGAGAGTTCATTGACGATGTCGGAAATCGAACCAGCATCAGGATGAGTTACCCAGAAGGCACACCTCTCCACTGGATGGACACAGACCCACAGACCCTGTTTGTAGCTGTGGTGCACAAGAGTGTTGACATCAGCTGGACCTCTGCTATGATCAACAAACTCTCAGTGGTGAGGAGGGCAGCTGGGCCTGCTGAGTTTATTCATCCTGTCACAAATCTAACATTTAAATACACAGCAGTACATTTAATCAAATCCTCTGAATAACTGGACAGTGCTGCGTATTCATTAATTTATTTATTTGATTAGGACATTGTCCCTTTTGTACAGAGGTCTGGGTTCCCTGGTAGTCTGAAATGACTGAGATATTTTCTTACCCAGTCTCTGACTCAGAGGTGAACAGCTCTTCATCTTTACTTCAGACTTGGTCTCTCTTTCTGCATCTAGACATTTTATTAACCTAAAGGACGTCTGTGGCTCATCTGGTAGAGTCTGTTGTGTCTAAGATGAAAGGTCAGGGGTTTGATCCACATGCTGAAGTGTCCTTGGACAAGTCACTTGAACCCACCTGCCCCCTCTGGCTGAGCACAGTGGTCTGTAAATAGGATTAGTCAAAAACTGAAAACCTGATCAGCCTCTGTCGTCACTGAGTGAATGTGGTGTGAATGGGTGAATGGGTGAATGAGACATGTGATGTAAAGAGCTTTGAGTGGTCAGGAGAAACTAAAGACGGATAGAAACACAGCCCATCGAACTCTTTAAGATCCTTTTCTAACCTTTTGATTTGAAATCCTGAAAAAGTTATTGTTTGGTATTAAAGGGATATTCCGACATAAGTTTAAGTTATGATCAGACACACCTTAACACCGAGTTAGACACCCCCTTGAGAGATGAATGTTGCTGACTGTTTGCTTTTCTAGGTATACCAACTTAAACTCTGCCGCATGATAGCAACACACAGCGGTCTATGTCTCCATGCGCAAACCTCAACCAAAAAGCCACTCTATTGCCAAAAGTGATACTCAGAACAGCACCTAACTTCATCAACAGTACATATAGGGTCCCAGCCATAGGACTAGCCACCAAACATCCTTTTAACTTTGCCTTGTTTCTTTAGCAAAGAGACTAAACACTCTCCTCCAGCAGCTGCTTGTTTGTGGGGGAGCCCCGACGAGTCGATCGCGGAGTGCAGCGGAAAATTTATGATTATTACTTCATGGAAATGCAACCAGAGTTTCTGTGTATCTTGTATGTGCACTGCAGACACAGTAGTTCTTCTGCCATGAAGTAATGATAAATTTTCCGCTGCACTTGCTGATTGACTCATCAGGGCTGCAAACAAGTGTGTTTATGAGTTCTGTCAGCAGTCACTGCCTCCTGTCAGTCTGTTCAAATGCAGCTGAGCAGGCTATAATGTGATTTTTGAAATCCCTCTGTATTCACATTACTCAGAAGCAATCCTGTGATCATATGACATTACTCCACTGTGCTGCTGCTTCTGAATTTCCAGTCAAAGCTTTTACATCTTGGCCTGTTCCTCTTTTTTTTTTTTTTTTCAAATAAATGATCCTTGTGTGATCAGGGTACAAAAGTTTATGTGTCTATAAATAGTCTTGGGTAAGGAGTGTTTGTGTTAAGTAGTCAACACAGTCAAAGATCACAGTTGGGACATGTGCTTTGTGTTGCAGCCTCTGTGGGACTGGCTCTTCTTCTGGCAGAAGGTTCCAAGTGAAATCCCTCTTAAGCCCGACAAGTTCAGACTTCTCAACCCACAAGTCATCAGAGAGACGGCGTTGTACCTTCTGAAATACCCTGCACCCAAACCACGCCTGTGGGGCAGCGACCAGGTAATAGAAACTTGTCATCATGGGCTTTAGATCTGTGCGGTTGTCTGGTCTTTAGATTAGAAGGAAGCAACAAGAAGAGAAGTGCAACATTGTAAAATCTCATCTGATATTAAGGATTTTAAGGTCGATGACTTGAATGACAGTGATGACAATGATCTTTTTTGTCTCTGATAAAGAATATTTATTCTTGAAGTTAAGAACATAAACTTGGCTCATTCTGTAAAAGACATCCTCAAGTGTATATATTTAAAAGATCATATCTTATTTTTGTATCCCCATTGTTGTCTCAAAATACTTAAACACTTCATATGATGTTGAAGCTCTTTTTAGTCTGTCCTTTCAAAAGAACATTAATAAATCGCAGTGTTATGTTAGTAAACTATTGTTTGGAATAACCTTATCTTATCTGTCTGGGCATAGAAGAATGTTGAATCTAAAAATTCTGCAACATGGGGAGCTTCTGGTTTATATTTATATTTATATGAATTTTTTATTCATATAAAAGAGCACAAGAAGAAGGTCAAAGCTGAACACAGTATCTGCTCTGGTTTGGTCGTAAGCAATGTAAGAATAGTGGCATTTATCAGTTTCTCTTCCTCTCTCTTTTTTTTTTTTTTTTTTTGCAGAATGTGCCTACGATTGGAGTCTCAGCACTGAGTTTAGCCAGCCTTCTTTGTGATGAGGTCAGCCTAGCAGGCTTTGGCTACAATCTGTCCCAGCAGGGAGCGCCATTGCATTACTATGACCACCTATCCATGAGTTTCATGCTACAGCAGACTATGCACAATGTGGGTAAAGAAACTGAACTCTTGCAGAGCCTTGTCAAGGAAGGAACCATTACCGATCTGACCGGGGGGATTCACTGCTCGTTCTGCCCCAGCTGACCCCGAGACTCTCACCTTTGACCATTTTAAAGTGCTTTGAAGAACAAGTAACATTAATACAGACCTATGGCAATACAACAGGATTTAGAAACACATTCAAGTGAAAGAGAAAGAAGGAGAGAGTTCAATTTTGCATCAAAAGCAACAAGACTTGTGTGACATACTGGAAGTGTTGTCACCAAGTGCTCCCTGGACACCAAATAACACCAAACCCATAAAACTGGACTATGAGTGTCCCTCTGTGTTGTGTTCGTAGATAAATTGCCTCATAGCAGCTATTTTGATCCTCACCAACAGACTTTTAAACAAACAAGCTTGTGAAATACTTTCAGTTTTTCATTTCTGTCAGGACCAGTTTGAACTTTAAAGTTGAGGGCTCACAGATATTTGAGTGCCCAGCCAAAATGAAGAGAGTCCATCTAACTCACCACCTGCACATATTTGCATGTGGAGTTGCATGTTACTCATCATATGGTTGCAAACGCAGGAAAACTAGAAGTTCTTTGTTTGCCCTCCCATAATATGTATTAGCCCAACGTGGGCACATAAGCAGTCACTGGAGGTGTGTTTGGGGACACATGATTTGGCCATGTGTGATCAGCTGAGACCAGCACTGGCCACTTGTGATTACACCAGTCAGACCACAGAGCTATACCATTAGAAATTTGCTGCAGGTCTACACACAAAAATCTAGACCTGAAGCTAAACCAGCCCTCAATCTACATCATAGCAGAGAAACTCCTCTTGAACCATGATGACATCATCTGGTAGAGGTTCAGTGAACTGCCCTAAACCTCCTACCTATCCTATGGATATACACAATTACAGGTTCACATTATAATATAGTACATGTTTATTATATTTAATAAAGTGGAAATGCTAAGTCAGCATGTAGCCAACAAGACCATGTCATCTGCAAAAAGCAGTGACCCAAAACCTGACCCCCTCAACACCCTGGCTGCACCTAGAAATTCTGTCCATAAAAGTTATGAACAGGATTGGTGACAAAGGGCAGCCCTGGTGGAGTCCAAACCTCACCAGAAACAACTCCGACTTACTCACCCACCCCCTTACCACCAAGGAACTTATTAACCACCTCAACAACCTCAGTCCCAGATATAGAAGAGCCCACATTCGAGTCCCCCTGGCCTGCTTCCTCACTGGAGGGCGTGTTGGTGGGATTGAGGAGGTCTTCGAAGTATTCCTTCCACCGATCAACAGCATCCAAGTTGACTCACGTCTCACGACTTGTTACCAAATATTTCATTCATCATAAAGGGTTTATTTGAGCTACCCTTTGTCTAATCCCTCCCCCAGGACCTCTTTGGCATGGGTGACCCTACCGGAGGCATAAAGCCCCCAACAACTTAGCTCCTGGGATCAATGGGATACACAAACCCTTCCACCACGGTGAGGTGGTAGCTGGAGGAGGGAAATTATTTTTTATACTTTATTTTTTTTTAATCACTAAGTCTTGTTTTGGGAGAAACTGAAGCACTTTGAGAAAACCTATCTCTAGCCTGGATAGTAAGACAGAGCAACATAATTGTTGCGGGAGAAACCGAAGCACTCGGAGAAAACCCACAAGGACCTGTAGTCTGTCCTCATATCCAGCTTGGACTCTGAGCTTCGAGCCAAAGAGAAAAATCTGGATGTAAGGACAGACGTCAGACCCCCGATAACATTTTTCACAGCTGAGATTCTGCCAGAGCTCACGAGCCCACAGAATGACAGCTGTGAAAAAGGGTTGTCCCACCCACCCACCCAGACCCTGAGGTTTCTAGCCACGTTTACAGAGGGCAGTGAAAGGCAGGAAAAGACATCTTAAGAACCTTTGGCCACAGCTGGGTCTTTTTTGGTGAAAGATGCTTTTTCAGAGTCTCAACCACAGCCTCAATGACTTTTTGATCCTGTAACATGAGACCCCTCAAAAGATCCACGTTACTAAACTTTTTGCACAGGTCTTTGTGGACGGCCTTGCATGTCTTTTTGATGTTTTTCTGGCTAAGATCGATATTGTTGCCAGCACCTCTCATCTCTGCAAACAGCATGTCTTTAAGTCTGATTGCCCCTGATATGCAGGCTGAGTGGAATTGATTGATGGAGAAACCTTTCATGACTTTAAGAACTCCATCACAATGACTTTCCGATGCCAAAGGAGACTGTGGATTCCCTGGATGCTGCCTCTTCCTCCTCAGTTAAGCAGGCCTCTTCCTATTCTTCCTCTGCTGTGAGGCTTTGGATTTCTTCTTGCATAGGTGTGGGGCAAGTCTGACCCTCAGCCTCTGTGTCTGGGGAACGAACACCTGATTTTGGGGAGTGCACAACTTTCCTGATCTCTCTCAGTGTCATGCTTACACTATCCTTCTTCGTCTTGTGCAGTTGGATCTGCTGCTTCAGCCACTTCCACATCTGCCTTATGAAGTTATGTACTTCAGTCCGAATCTTCTCTTGGTGTATTTCTTCTTGGTCTTGTTGTGGTGTCAAGTGATCAGCCAGTGTGTCACTCAGCTTCTCAGCAAAACTCTCCAGCTTGCTGCTGGAAATGTTGCTGACTAACCTCTCAAACAGGCAAATCTCTCTTGACACACTTTTTTATGCTGATCTCCTGGTGTAATTATCTCGTTTAAAAGACTATCCATACTCTTAATAAACCTTGAAGTATCAGATTTGACAGCTTCTTGTCCATGATGGTGGGCCAGCTTGCGCCTGACTTCAGTCATCATGTTCAGGATCAACTCTCGAGCAAATGTCTGGACAAAAATGGCCTTCATCCTGCAGACGAGCCCTCTCCTGACTGACGTTTTGGTCTCTTCTGTAGATGATTTTTTCCCTTCGTCAAGTGTGCCAACCGAGTCCTGTAGAGCCTGATCTGTAAAAGCTTTTACAGTTTCAAATGCTAAGTCCTCTGAATTCCGGCTGGCTCCAGAAAGAAGCATGTTAACTTCTTCCTTAAAGACATAACTTGAAAGTCAGAACTGGCAAACTCTTTGTTTTTTTGTTTTGTTTTTTTTTTTGCAAGAATTTCCATATTCTTCAATGTAAAACATGAATTAATATTTATTGTAATAATATTTATTGTTGATCATTCACACACCTTCACAAATCTCTTTAATTAACATTCCATGACATGCAAACATACCTTTTATCTTGATGTTTTTTCTCTTCTTCTTCTTTCTTCCTCTTTGTTTTCTCTGCTCCTGAAGGATATGTCCTTTTTTGCAACATTGTTTTGCCCCACAACTACCTGGGCTTTGGATGCTCAGAGCACATTGCTCAGCAGGAGGCACATAACAATAGCGGAGTTTTGACATATCAGCAGTAAGAATCATAGGCCTACATCAGCAGCAGCACCAAAATGTTTTTAATTTATTTTATTTTATTTTTTACAATAATATATATTTGATCATACAGAAAGCATCACTCATACATGCAAAAAAAAAATAAAAAAACGTTTTTTTTTAATTGCTCTTGGGGGGCCCCCTACTGGCCGCGTGGCCCTAAGCAGGTGCTTAGTTCGCTAATGCCTTGGGCTCTGTGTATAGAAATATAAGACACCTCTACATTAGTTTTACTTCCACTTGGATAAAGTCCGGTGCTTTAGCTCTGATACATTATTATCTTAGTGTATTGATGGTCCTTTTTGGTGTTTTGAGTTGTTGTGGTTGTAACAGAAAGTAACTGAAATAGTAGGCAGACTCAAATATACTGAACGTATTCTTGGTCATGGAGAAACTTGACTCATTAAGATGCTGGAAGATAGAGTTCTTGATTAATCTTTGAATTTATTTTGAAGAGGAACCTCATTTACACATTTAACACTGAAAGATACGAAACTAGTTCTGAAAACTGTAGACTGTGAAACAACTTACAACACTGACATAATGTAGTAGTTAAGCACAGTTGAGTCATTTTACTCACAAACAAGCATTTTTTACAGTGTTCGGTCTGGTTGTGTGTGATTTTATTACTTAAAGTAAGGACGAAAAATCTTACAGAATATAATTTTAATTTTCACGAATGCAACTTCTCATATCTGCAGTTTTAACGAAATGGCTGGTCCGTGAAAAGTAGTGTTGCATTGCTAAATTATTTTTTAAATTACATCTGTATATTTTCAATGTTTGTAATATGGTTTACGTTTCTTGAGCTCACAATATAAACATGCAATGTTCTTCATTAAAGTTTTTCCACTGTTTTGTTCTTTAGCTTTGGTATGGAAGTAGTTCTCCCCATCAAAAAAAAAAAAGAAAAAAGCCACACAGCTGTTTCCAGGGTAGGTTCACCAGCTCAGTTGGATGCATGGATTGAAATACAGTCAAATGTACAACTACTGGATGTTCACCTTCGAGGCTTCTTTGTCTTTCCATTTGCCGGAGTGAGTTTTTGTGTAAAAAATAGTAAGACCTCTATTTAAGCTTTAGTTCAATGATGCTGCCAGTGTTTTTTTTTTATATATTTCACAAGTGAGAATGTGTAAGATCATATTACAATGTAAATATTTCGTAAAGATTAAACGAATACACAACTGTTTTGTTTTTGTAGTGATGTTCATTCAGTAATTGATTGTTTTGTGTAATGTACCATTTATATCAGTTAATATCTAGGATTACAATAAGGGGCTTGTTTTGTTAAGAAAGTATTCTCTGTATTGAGGTTCATGTACTATTTAAACAAGCATTAAATAATAGTTTTGTGCTCAGCCTTGTTTATAGCCCTCACTGATCGCTCAGACTCAGATAAGTTCAAACTGAAAATGTTCTTGCAAATGACTTTTTGTTGATTTTTATGATTAGGTTATTCTTTGTTTCTTTGCATGTTAATTAAAAAAAAAAAAAAAAAATAGTGGTAGACACCCGTGAGGACTCGCTGTTTTAACCACAACTACTGACGCCTTCAGACCCAAGTCACCCGGAACCCTGTGGCTCTCCAACTTCCTTATAAACTTTCAACTGTGAAAAGACAGGAAGAGAAGGACACTGTTGTATTTGGATTTACTTTATAGTGTTTCACATAGTTACACGGTTTTGTTAATTAAACCAAGGCGCTATTTGATCCCACGAAATTAATCAAGTAAGACTGATTTTATTTTGAAATTCTTTTCCGGAAGCGTGCTTTTTTTCCCCCTTGATACTCGTCGGTACGCGTGGTCTGGAGATACAAGGCAAGGAAATCCAGTAACAGGTGGTAAGTACTGCATTAAGTGTTTGGTGATTTTTTTATTGAATTACAAATATAGTAGTGTTTCTGTGGTGCTGTAGCTGCCGCTTCACTAAAGTGCAAAACACAGACAGAGTTTAAAGCAGTTACTGTTTCAAGAAAGGTCAGGCTAAACTTCATTCATTGCCCATCAGTGACATTTTCTCATGTCCTTTATCTATTTAAAGTTTTACTTTTACTTTCATGTTTTGGCTGTAGTCACTACATTGTGTGGCTGCTTGGGTACTGAAGACTTGTGTCTGTGTCTGCAGGTTGAACCCGCTGTACTTTGTAGTTGATTGTAATAAACGGTTGTAGTGCTAACTGGCTGGGTGCCGTTATTTACTCTTGTTTAGTTGAAACTGTTCCATATAGTTGTTTGCTTGTTGTGTTTTTGCATGAATCTGTATTCAACTTTACCTTCTCTACATTCTATCACAACTTAACCATTGATGAACTTCAGTCCAGACACTGCAGCAGGAGAGTAGACTGTGGTCAAAGGTTGAAAATAACAACTGTGTTAGAAGACTTATATGATGGTACACGAACCTCCAAAGTCCAGTCAAGTCACCTTGCACCGTTAAGGTCGAATAAGGTTAAAGTCTAACAGTGGCTTTAGATGACTGGGCACATTTACATACACTTGAAACTTCTTGTCTGAATCCGCATCCTTCAGAAAGTGGTGTCTTAGGAGATAAAGAGAGGCTCAGTTGCAGGGGTGGTCTGTAGTTGTGTATCAGAGGGTAAAAGCATGAATGATGTCAATGTTCGAGGTCTATAGTGATTTCAAAAACACTGACTGAAGGTGATCTGGAGGTAAGTTGCAGGTTTTGAGGTGAAAGGTGACTAGTACGCGATTGGCTGACTTCCATGAACCCACCATACATTCATTGGTTCCTTGGCATGCTGCCCCCTCCTCTTCCTCATGCGCCAGTGCTCGTTATGTACATGGGCTCCCGGAGTTGACGGTGGGTGGGCGGAGTAGCCCCTAGAATAAGGAGGATCACGTGCAGACTGGAGGAAAATGAAAGGTCGAGTTTTTGACTTTGCTTTAATGTTAATCCAATAGTCTCACTAATTAATAAATCATTTTGACCCAAAGTGACAATAAATACTGCATAACAGCATTTCATGATTCTACGCCATCTACTGCATCTGTAATACTAGTATTTTTATAAAGAGCTTATCACTGAATGAAATCATGAAAACTTGCAAGTTTTAACAGAGCTTTTGCTGTAAAATGCTGTCTTGTGTATTAGCAAACTCGAGTAACACACATTCACTGTCATGTTGAGAACAAAAAATACAGAATATTATATGATGCAAAAAAATTTACTAAGATGTATTTGACATGGTGATCTTAAAGCTCAGTGGCTCAATGTGACTTGGACACATAACATAATGGTTAAATAACCAGGAAAGTTCACTTATTTGACACTTAAAGGGAAAAAAAAGATTTTCCAGAGCTTTGAACTTAAGTAACACTATCGACTATTGTGTAAAGAGTAACTTATCAGAAGACATTTTGACTATAATTATTAGGTATTTAAGTTATTGTTGCTTAGACTTTACTTCCTTTAAAGTAACCTCCTCTGGCTTTAATAACCAGGCATTCGTTCCACAAGTTTTTTAAGGTATGTTCCAAGGATTGCATTCCAAGCTTTCTTAAGTTCATTAAAAAGAGACGGATCGATCCAATTCATCCCCCACAAGCTCAATTGGAAAAGGTCTGGAGACTGAGGGGGCCAAACCATCTTTTGGCGAACACCTTCCTCTTCTTTTTGGTCTAGGTAACCCTGACAGAGCTTAGCAGAGTGCTTAGGGTTATTGTCTTGCTGCAAAACAAACTTATGACCCACAAGTCTGAGTCCAGATGGAACAGCATGGTGCTGGAGGATGGAGTGGTACTGTTCCTTCTTCATGATACCCTTTACGTCAAACAAATCTCCTACTCCATCACCTGCAAAACATCCCCATACCATGGAACTACCAACTCCATGCTGAATTGTGGGTGTAACACGTGGTGCTTTCAGACGTTCACCAGTTTGTCTGCGGACAAAGACTCTGCGTTTTGAACCAAACAGTGCAAACTTGTTTCTAGTAAGTCCAATTTTTGTGAGCTTTTGCCCACTCATATCTCTTTTTCTTGTTCTGTGGATGAAGCAGTGTTATTTTGCAGATACACAACCCTTCAGACCAGCCTTTCTCAAACATCTTTTCACAGTTGTCAGAGATATGGGTTTCGACCTTGTCATGTTGATTTCCTCCCTTATTTTTGGTGCCGTCTTTCGCCGATCTCTCTCACTGGTGACAATGCTATGTTTATCCTCTGCTTTTGTAGTAACTCTCTTTCATTTAGGTCTTTTTCTATCATTACAACTTCCAGGTTCCTCTAGTCTCTTCAGAGTGTAGTGGACTCCTTTGTTAGACACCTTTAGGCGTTTTGCAATTTCTCTTTCTGTGTATCCTTCTATCCTTAATGTACAAATCTGTACTTTTGTTTCTTTACTCAGTTGCTTCTTTCTAGCCATTTCTGCAGTAGTTTGAACACAGTTGAGATTTATTAGGATTTTTGTATGCAGACTCTTAAAAGCCAAAAAGTTGAAGTGAATCATCAAACTGTGATTTCTTTTTTTGCTTTTGCACTGAAGTTGTGACTCTTGCAAATGTTTTCAACCCTAAAACTAAGCCCTTATTATCTTTTGCTGACATATATTTAGCAATGGTCTGTTAACATCAATGTATATCTAAAGGTAAATGGAGTAAAATGGTGCATTTCCATGAAAGCAATATCTGATCATGGAGTAAATACATCCCAAAATACATAAAACTCATGCTGGATTTGAAAAAAGCATTGTGAACAAAAACTTGATGTTACTCCCAACTGTTCAGCCTGTAATGGCCTTGCTTCCAAACTTTTGGCCTGTAGTGTACATACCGCCATATCAAAATACTGGTTATACTGACAAACTGGAAGAGACACTTTATTTAAATAACATGGTTATCGAGTGATTTACTCGTTTTAATTGGTGTAACTTTAAAAAGTAGCCTTGAAAAAGTGTGTTGGACAATCTGATAATTAAAAAGTGTTTTCTTAAAGTGTAATTACTGAACCATCAGGTTTTCTCTAGCCTCAGGACATTATTGGGATCCTCTTCAAATACAGCAGTATGTAACTATGAACTGACAGGGATAAATATAGATACTGATTAATACATATAAAACAAATTAAAATCCCTATGCAATAACACTGAGTATCTTTGGATTTTGGACAATATTGAAATATTTCACAGCGTCGCTGGTCATGAGCAACTTTTCAGCAGGAACATTTAGTGACTCAAAGAACTATAATTTTTTTTTCAGCACAGAAACAACAATTCACTAAGTGAAAAAAGAACTTTAGCACTGTTCTGCAGTTTTGTCTTTAATCAGCTTTTATCTCACCCTGCCTCATCATCCCAGCAGATCACACAGGGGTTAGAGGTCATCAGGGGAAAGGTGAAGGGACAGAGCAACTACTTGAACGTGTAGATTATTGTAAGGCACTGTGGAGGACACATTTCTCTGTCTGTGTGATATTTATAGTAAGCGAGTCGGTGCAGATGTGTCAATCAAACATGGTTATGAGGTTGCTATTTCAGGGCAGTTTTATGTGGCCATTGTTGAATGTTTAGGACTTGTTTTGTTGCTATGGCATTGATATAAACTCATTGATTGTATACAGCCACTCTTACAACCGCCTTACCACAACAAACCAGTAAGAGCCCTCCCTGCGTCCAGTCTGACCTTTGATTGGTAGATTAACCAAGGTTACACATCAGCTCTGAACAGCCTTTTTCTGCCTGTTTTGTGCCGGCAGTGTATCAGTGCATTCACGTGGCTAGAGCTGAGTGTGGTGGTTGCTGTAGCAGCAGAAGTATCAACAGTATTCCCAGAGTCACTGTCATCAGAAAAAGACAAGCCTGAGTCTCACCTGGCTTCTGTTTGTTACAGGTGAGTGTTGAAATCATTCAGAGATAATGAAATGGCTTTTCGTTGTACCCAGCACAAAAATGCTATTCTTGTGTTTTGGAAATTCAGGTTTACTCTGGTCTGTGCTAGTAGGTTTTTACAATGATTACAATAATGGTGCAATTATCCTTAACCCTCGGTTCCTACTATATAGTAGTCGGGGTGAGTGGCTGCTCTGTTATAGCCTGAACACCTCATGTGAGAAGGACGGCTGTTAGACAGTGAAGTCATCTTTAAGTGTGCAGTGTGTGGTGTCTGGCAGCTTGTAGCGGAAAAGACCTGTTGGAAATACTATATGATGTTCATCAATGTGGTTGAATAAGTGAATCAACTCAAACATCCTTTTTGTTTTTGTTGGCTTTAAATTAACCTCAGGAGGAGGGTGTCCCAGTCCACTAAGGCTGCCGTCTAGCATCTTTTTGTTTCTTGACAAACTAAAAAAAAGCTGCATACTTTTTGTATTTAGAAAATGATGGTGTCTGTTAATTGGTGCAAAGGAGAGCTTCAATAGGTTTAATTTTTGTTGATAAAATCTTTAAAAATGGAGGATGAGGCATTATTTCCATCACAGGAGCTTCTTTTTACCTCTGTAATTTTAATAACAGGAGGAGTGAGCAAGGGAGTGTTTTGATCTGGAGTCGGACTACTAACCACCCTAAGTATTCCCATTTCTATATGTTGTACCTTTTATGTTTTTAAAGGTGAAATTTGTTTCTGGAATTGGAGAGGAGTGTTAGGAGAGGACGGTACTGAGCACAGAGACAAAGGGAAAGTATCGTCATACTGGGGAGGAGATAGGAGGTTTCAGGGCTGTTAGGACCACCTGGAGAGTGTCAGTCAGTGATCGGCTGATGGTGGGCTGACTTTAAAGTACATGGTGCTCTTTGTGAGATATATATGGCAGCAGGGACAGATGATCTTCTATTTGTTTTTGTACTGGTACAAAGTTCGGCTGGCTTAATGGGCAGATGTGATCATCATCATTTCCCAACTGAGCTCTTGCACCCTGACATATTTTCTCAATATCACTACTTTGGAAAGCTTCGCCTTTGACACTGAAAAGCTTGCAGTGCTCGTAAACTTTCATGAAAGTACATTTGCTTACCTCAAAGTGGCCTCACTGGTGCAGCAGGAAGAGTCTTTGTTTTTTTTAGGAATGAACTCTACGTACATGAGCATTGGTAGTCATGCAGAAAGTACACGGCCAGGTTCTCACTTTTTGAAAACCGTGATTAAACTAATATCAGTAAAGGCTCAACAAAATGTATCGAAACAAGGATTAGATCTTGGGACATTTTTACTCTTTGACACTGGAGACCTCCCTCCTTACCTGTAAGCCTCAGAAACTTACATAAACACCATGGGAACCTGCCACACCTGCTCTTCCTGTCCAGAGAGAACCATTTAAATACACAGTCTAATTGTACTGCAATCTGAGTCACAGCTTAATGAGAGAACCTGCTTTTATTCTGCTGCACCATCAGCAGTACATGATGAGCTCGCTGTGGTTTATGCTGAGTGAGTGATGGATTCCTTGACTGGGTCAAGTACCCCAATGACAGTCAAAATGATTAATTAAGAATCGGAATGGACGATATGTGCTAAAAAAATTATCGTAAGATTTGCCATTGTGGCGATAATGATAAAAGTCCCGATAAAAAATATTATAATTCCCATCTATATTTTTGACACATTTAGTCTTGAGAACACCAGTTGGAGTAGTCAAATAATATACTTAACCACAAGTTTGAGTGGTAGGTTATTGAGAAAACTAATGACATCAAACAAATCTCAAATGTGAAAACATTTCCTACATTCGTTGAAAAGTCTTATTGCACAGAGTGAACAGCAGCAGCAGATCCACTTTCCGCTGTCAGGCATACCTGATTGCTCTCATCTAAGCCCCAATCTTGAAGGAAATCCCTCATGTGGAGTCTGGTTCAGTAACCAGCTGCTCAGAAACGTCTTCTGCATTACTGTCGGCCATGTTTGTTTGTTATTCTGCTCTGTGTGGGCTATAGGCTGTGAGTCTGTCGCTCGCACTTCCGTCATCAACTTGCATTTATCGTATTTATCATGAAATGGAAACTATTTATCATAGAGGGTCTTCTGTTGATTTATCGTAAACAATAATTTATCACCCATCTCTAATGAAGAAACATACACACAGAGTCTGTCAGATTGTGAACATTATTAGGATACGAGCTCTTTAAACTGAAAATGCTGTGAATCTATCAGTGTGTAGTGTCAGCCTGTCATGCTAACAAGTGCTAACATCTGTATAGAAAAATAACTCAGCATTTGAAACAAAATCTTCATGAATTTCACAGAATTGGGCACTTGTTGTCTCAACCTTCAGACTGGGCTGTTCACTTGTGATATTGATTTCACCATTATTTTGAGGGGAGGGGTCAAGCCTACGCTCTGCTGTTAAGGAAGAGAGGGAGGGTGAGATTCATTCAGTGTATAAGATGTAACAGAGGTAACACAGCAAGAGGCACAATATTGTTTAGTCTCGATATAAAACTTAAACTGGGGTCAGAGTTGTACGCATAGTTAAATTCCAGTTTATAACCCAGCTGTACTTCAGATTGAATATTCTGAATATACTGTGAATATTTTTTAGAAAAAAGGCTGATATATCCAAATGTTCATTTGTTAGAGAAAAACTGAGAACCATGGGGAGATAGAAAAGCATGTATCCTAAGATTGTTGTCAACAAAATGGTCATATACCTTTGCAGACATGTCTGTGGTACCCTGTGAAGAAATCACCAGTGAGAGAGTCATTATAAACCACTCATACTTTTGAATGAATGACATTAATGACACATCTTCTCTTGCTCTGTAGGTCTCCTCCTGGCCAGCCCCCATCCACACACTCCATCTTGTAACTTACACAAATACTGCTGCCACCATTGTCAGACACACCCTACTACTACCACCACCACCAGTGCAGCGCACACACCCACACACAAACAGGTGCACTTTCCACAAACACAGTCTTGCTCTTTTACCTCATCATGCTGAGCCAGGAGTTCTTGCAGAAACTGAGGTTGCCAGACCTGGAAGATGTCAGCCAGTACGTCAGCAATATCTCCACCCCCATGTTGGTCAGCATGGGGGCAGTGGCTGCTGCGACAACCTACTACCTGGCTACACGACCCAAGCCCCTCCCACCTGCCTGTGATCTCAGCATGCAGTCAGTCGAGGTTGCGGTAAGTTTAAGAGCAAAGTCTGTCTGTTAAGAAGTCAAGTAGTTTGCAACACAAAAGCAAAGCACTGTGAAAGGTTAGGCTGGAACAGTCATAAAAGGTTTAATAAGTAAACAGAACTTAAACAGATAGACCTGTTGATCATGCAGGGGGGACACTGAAGATCATTTTGACTTTAGTGACTTTATTACTAGTTGGAATTATGATATCAAGACAAGTTTGTGATGGCCCCCAGTGAAGGAAAACTTCATGTTTGTTGGTTAATCCAGCATGAACGACGCTGCAATCACAGCAGCACCTGGGGGATAAAACAGCATGTTCAGGTTACGAATATCCAGGATGAAGAATGTTTTCGTTCCTCACATTGGGTCTGTCTGAAGTTATTACCCCTGCCCTCAAATCTGGCTGCATAGATTCTTTCCTCCAGTCAGGGTGCCCTGTCTAATTGTATTTGCACAGAGGAGTTTCAATTTTCGACTCCAGCTTTTTCTATGACACCCAGGTGACCAACAGCTGGTCTTTTCTTTCTCTTGCTGACTCAGAAAAAGTCATCCATGAATTGTTTTTTTCTGGATTTAACTGTTCACTAATTTACTGAGATTATCCAACGACCAGCCTTTGCTGCCTTCACTGGCTCCCTGTCAGTTTGAGAGCAGATTTAGTGATTTGACTGTGTGTTTTAAAACTCCAGCCTGTACCTGTACACTGCTGTGAGCTGCTGTTTGTCCTCATTGTTTTGAACTTGGTGTTTTGGTATTTTGTTCTCATGGCTGTAACAGTTTGCTACCTTGTTTTCATTTTTGTTTGATTTGTTTGTAATCTAATTTTAAAAGTGCCATATAAAAGAGATGATCATTATATTGTTTTGTATTTATTTCAGTCATGATGAAAATACTTAATAAAACCTGTCAGGACATGACAAGAAAAAAAAAACATTTGCTGAAATGGTTTTGGTTCCAAACCTGGTAAACCAGCATCAAATGAAATGCTGATATTTTATTAACTTGTCTCTGTTACTGTTTGTGTGAAGGACACAGAAACTGTTGGCGGGTTTATTTCAGGATGAGTTGTAGCTTCCATATTTCATGTTTTTCTTCCAAACAGGGTGGAGAGTTTGCACGCAAATCTGTTCTGATGGACGGAGACACTTACTTGACACATTACTACGACGATGGCAAAACCATGTATGAGTGCTTGCTCAGAGGGGCCCGAGTCTCCAGTAAGTTCCTCAACAGTCTTTAAACTTCAGTGACTGCAGCTGAATGAAGATTCATCTATATTTACTGACACTACAGCTGATGCTTGACGCTGAAATTTTGGCTCTATTAAAAATAGATATTATTGTTTCATCAACCACTGAAAAGCTTTCTTGACTTTATTGAACCAGTGTACAACTTCCTCACATTTTTGTTGTGAGATGTATTATCATCTTATTTGACTGTTTTTTCAGATTGGTAGCATATCCAGTAAATGTCAAATGTGATGGACAGTAAGAAAGACAGAGGAGCAGATCAGCTCATCTCTGGGTTTTGGGTTGATTTTGTTTTCTCTTTTCTCCAAAGATAATGGTCCCTGTCTGGGCGCCAGGAAACCAAAGCAGCCTTATGAGTGGATGTCCTACAAAGAGGTAAGACTCACCACAAACATATCACCTTATAAAACATAAAATCTTCAAACTTGACCACAGAAGGGCAAAAGGTTTCAGGCAGACCTGACTGTGGTTGAAACACTAGTGGTGTTGTTGTTGGGGCAGGCATGACCATAGTGGGTTGTCCATGTGTGAATGTCAGTTTCCTGTATCAAGTACGGTAGACCTATACTATACTGCCCAAGACTGTCTTGAACCCCTTTTCATCAAATCTGGGCTATAGGCAGCTCTGACCTGATGAAACATGGACTTCACTAGACCTCTGAAGCTTTGTGCAAAGAGTGGCAAACAGTAAATGTTTGTATCTCTCTGTCTCTAGTCTCCTGACCAGTCAAAGCTCTTTTACATCACACATGTCTCATACATCCATTCACACCACATTCACTTACTGATGGCAGAGGCTGATATGTAAAGAGTCCATCAGTTTTGACTAATCTCATTCACATACCTCTGGGCACAGCCAGCAGGGGCAGGTGAGTCAAGTGTCTTGTCCAAGGACACTTTGGCATGTGGACAGCTCTGGGATTGAACCCCCAACCTTTTGGTGCAGAGACGACTGACTCTGTCCTTGAGCCACAGCTGTTCCAGACACTTATTTACTTCAAGCTATGAGCGAAGTCCTCCTTGGATTAGACTGTTGTCTGACATATCCCACAGATGCTGGATTAGATGGAGGTCTGGGGACTTTGGAGACCAAGTCAACCTTCTGAACTTGTTGTTGTGTACCTCAAGGCTTTCATCAACTTTCATCAACAAAGTTCAAATATTAATGACATATCTCACTCTGTGACAGGTGCCAATGTAAAGAGATAACCTGTGTCACTCATGTCACGAGTCAGTGGTTATGATGTTTAGGCTGACTACTGAAAATGGAAAACAGCATAATGTCTCTATTGTTAGAAAATAACCCCGATGAAGTCACCAAGGTCTACTCTATGAGCTCAAGACAAAGTTTCAAACATCTTTCTATAATGGTTGAGGTTTCAAACATCCTTAAATGTTAAAATATCTTCAGTCTCCTAACTCTGTGGCTGTAGCCCCTGTGTGATAATAACTGTTAGGCTAATGTATTATGCTCCACGATAAGTCCTCAAACATTGATACAACCTGTGATCGACTCATGTCTCTGACACAGCCTAGACTCTCAAAACTCTGAAAACAGAAGCTAAAAACTGTAACGCTTTTTATTTCATTTCTATTACACTGAAAATAGTGTTACAATAAAATGATTGTAGCTCAGAGGACTTTATCTCAAATAAATGTGTGTTACAGTATGCAGGGCAGCATAGGAAGTAATGTTGTTTTACCGTCAGTCCCATGTAAGACGCTTTACTATCAAACACTTAGAAATGACCAACAGTATTTAAGGAGGTAAACACAGGAGCAAAGTCAACTGTCAAATCAATGTAAGATTACACATTTACTGTTAAAACAAAGGGACAGACTATATTTGTTTGTTTTGTGTGTGTGTGTGCGCACGTGTGTGTGTTAGGTCATAGAGCGAGCAGAGAACCTGGGTTCAGCATTTCTTCACAAAGAACACTCCAAGACCACCGACCCCTTCATTGGCATCTTCTCTCAGAACAGACCTGAGGTACATACTCTCATGCTTTTCTCTCTCTGTTTCCAGTTCTTTTTAAATAAACATTAAAACACCTGAGAAAGAAAGATGGGTTTCTACGACCCATTCTTTCCAACTCCCCCCAGTCGTTGTCTGTCCCCTTTCTCCAGTAAGATAAATATCTGCTCCTCACACTAGCAATAATTAGAACTGAAGAAGCTTCTTGGATAAGAGGCGAAACGTCTCCTCAGCTCTACTCAGTCCAGTTGCCTGTTTTTAAGTCTTCAAGGCTCTAAGAGAGATGACATGGAGTGGTTCTTTACAAACTCATTTTGAACAAAAATCACACAAAAACTTTTTTTTTTTTCAAGAACATCTTTGTTCACTTAAAACTGTGATAATTTTTTTTTTTTTATTAGTCATTGTCGATTAATTTCATACACACATTTTAAGACACAAACGCACTGACAACATTTTTTATGGATATCTGGAGTTATTCATTTTTTTGTATCTAATTATGTTTTTTTTTTTTATATTACGTTTTGAGTTTCTATACTAAGTTACCTTTTCTGGCCCTGACAAGTATCACAAATATAACAAAACATATAAAGCTAAATAAACTCAATCTAGGCATTGAAAAACAAAACTCACTTGTGGAAACAAACCAGCATTTATAACTATATTTAAAACAAACAAACAAAAAATCATGTAAAAAAAAGTAAGGCAGCTGCTTTTCATCTTTGCCTCCTGCTGACCAGCTGTCTGGTGAGCATGACACACAGTGACCCATGTGACCCCACAGCGTTCACCTCCTGCACAACAGATGATAATCCATCTCCAAGAGCTGCAGACTGATTTTAGCTGGTGCCTCACATTGTGGCCTTGCAGGCTGATATTGGACTTTGAAAAGTCAGGTTTCTGTTAGTCATCATTTATATCTAATTATAAACTCAGAAAGAGCTACATTAATGACGTAACGCATGATGTAACAGCAGGAGAGCATAAACCTCACATCTACAGTCTTTGCTGTGTTTTATGATGTTTTGACTGTACATATGAACTGTATGTGTTTGTGTTAAGTGGACCATCAGTGAGCTGGCGTGTTACACCTATTCCCTGGTGTCAGTCCCTCTTTACGACACACTGGGAACAGAAGCCATCACCTACATCATCGACAAAGGTAAGGGCCGCAGACACAGCCTTTCCTGCTCTTGTTTTTGTTGATGAATAGCTGCAGCTGTGGCTGCTCTGAACTCTCTGCATGTGTTTTGTATTTTTTCCTCAGCTGCCATCGCCACCATCGTGTGTGATGTGGTGGATAAAGTCAACCTGGTCCTTGAATGTGTGAAGGACAGGGAACACTGTGTGAAAACCATCGTGCTGATGGAGACCCCAAGTGAAGACCTTGTTAGCCGGGGTCAGCAGGCCGGGATCCACATTCTCAGCATGCAGGAGATGGAGGTCAGCACAGAGATTTTGTCCACAACTCTCCTGATTCTGTTACTTCAACTTCTCTTGAGTCACTTAGACATCATATACAGACACAAACAACAATATCAACATGCCAAAACAGAGAAGAACTCCTGGAGGGCTACCTTAGCTAGAAGATAATCCACATACAGAGGTCTACTAATGTTCAAAGAGAATCACAAAAGGAGGTACCCTTTCCCCTTATTTCCCACTTCTTGGTAAAGGCTGCTCCTCTAAGCTAATCCTCTGCATCACACAGATTTCTTTGACTATCTCAGTCCATTCTCTAAGGTTTGGGGCTTAAGGCTATCACATCCCTTGTAGACCCTTAAGAGAAATTAAAGAACTAAGTTACTTTCTAAAAGTAAAACTTGTTTTCAAAGTTTTTGAACATGCTCAAAAAGAGTGATCAGCTTCCGCATGTCCTTACTGACTCTTTCCTTCTTTTATTCTGTATTTGATTTTATTCCCTGTTGCACAGGCTCTTGGGAAGGCCAACCATCGCCCACCTGTGGTGAGTAGACACTGGCCTGTTAAATTTCTCTCTAAACCTCTCAGATAATTCATTTATTGATGCTACAGGATGCTAGTTTATATTTAACCTTTACCAAAATACAAAAAGAGATTGAACACAAACCGAACTTGAACCTAGCTCAAGAACTTGGAAAATACGCCCAATGCTACAGCGCTACAGAGTAATGGATCTGGAAGGTAGAGAATATTTAAACACATTCAAACCGAGTCATCAGAAACCTTGAGGTGCAAATGTGCATATGTACGATGGAGAATAAGGGCCACATTTAGTATTAAAAAAATCTGAAATTTTAAAAATGAATGTGTGAATTTACAAGAAGAAAAACTTTATTTATGAGAATAAACTATTCAGTTGACAAGATTGAAGTGGATCAGGAAGTAATTTACGAAGAAAAACTGAACTTTTTAGGACTATCAGTCGCTGCAGAAGTGTGCACAGGCTGCCCACTGGCCTACCTTTATTTATAATGGACTCAGTCTCTTCAACTGTTTTTGTTTTTTTCCAGAATCCCGACTTGTATGTGAATGTCGTGCGGACATGTTAAAAGATAGTTTTCAGTCATGAATAAAACCTAAATTTGAGTTTAACCTCTCAGGGTGGCATTGGTTCAAGTTATTTTCCTCCAAAGTAAATGTTCATACATTTTTTATTATATTCTTCATTTTACAACTTCATTTTCTTTATCATTTTAGATCTTGTTCTCACTCTTTTGTGCATTTGTAATAACCAAACAGGTTAACATACAACAGTATGTGAGAAGGAGAGCTGTCTCTGTGAAAACATATGTAGAATGGGAATACTTCAGAGCCTTTCTTCAGCCTTAGAACAATGATAGTGGTGTTTAGCCTTGTGTGGCACTGCTCTTATTTTAACCTCACCCCCTCCAGCCTCCAAGACCAGAGGACATGGCTGTCATCTGCTTTACCAGTGGAACAACAGGTAACATTATTAGATACTCACACATGAGTAAACGCAAAGACAGAATCACAGCCCCAATACAATCTCTAAAAATATCAGAAAATTCTACAAAAAACAACTAAACCAGAAGATGTGCGTGCCTGCTGTTTTCTTTCAGGAAACCCAAAAGGAGCCATGCTGACTCATAGGAATATTGTGTCCAACTGCTCAGCCTTCATCAAAGTGGCAGAGGTGAGGCTGGAGTAAAAAAACACTGAGCTGTGTGAAATCAGGAGGTAGATAGTAGAGATGATTGAAAATAAAGGGATAGTTCAGAGTTTTTAAGGTAGGGGTTGCTTGAGGTTCTTATCACAAACTGAAAGTGTGTACAAAATGATTCTTCAACCAATGGGCCCATGTGATGGCAAACTGCAGAGGGAAATGTGAAGATATAGCAAACACTTTCACCAACACTGGTATTTAGGTCTCAAAATCAGCTAAATTCTGGGGTGTAGAGGACCTCATTCACTTTGTTTTTTGTTTTTTTTTTGTCCATTTTACTTGGATATTTTTTCCCTATGGTTTTCCAATAAAGAGACCAAGTTGACCAGGATCTCTGTGGGTTCTAACTTCCCATTGACAAGTGTCTCATATAGCCCCGCTACGAAAAAACTGTCTCTTTAAATCTCATTTAGAATTTTCTTTGTTGAACGCCACGTCTTTCACGTGATATTTTGATACAACAGTTTACATCTAGCAGAAGTTTAGTTGCATCATAAACATGTGCCGACTGAAATATACATTCAGTTATTAATGCTGGTCTGCTTCCAACAGATTTTCAAAGGAGTGAAGAAAACAGATACCAGAATGTAAATTGTTTGAAAGAAGAGGTTACTGTTGTTAAATTACCCTCTTGCTTTTAGTCTCATGTTCAGACCACCTCAGATGATGTCATGCTGTCCTTTCTGCCTCTGGCCCACATGTTTGAGAGAGTTGTAGAGGTAAAAACACAGATTCTGAATGATCTCTCTTCCTGTGTTTGTGTGTGTTTCCCTGTGTCTTTGTCCCGGTCCCCTCCTTTGGTGTGTGTTTGTGTTCCTGTGTGTCCTTTTGTCTGCATGTTTGTGTTCCTCGGTACTGGTATGTTTTAGGTCCGCTGTCCAATGTCTCACAGAGATGTCCACATTTCCTTCCTGCCCTTGGCTCATATGTTTGAAAGAGTAGTCCAGGTATTGTCTTCACCATTAATTCCCTTGGTCACTCTTTGTTTACGACTGATTAGTACTCTTTAGAATACCTTAATGTCCACCTATTTGATGACAAACTCATGATTACTGATTAACTCTCTACCTCTATCACCTTCCCATAATTCTGACAGGGAGTCATGATAGTGCATGGAGCCAGTATTGGCTATTTCCAGGGTGATATCCGTTTGTTGTCCGATGACCTGACCACCCTTAAACCGACTGTGTTCCCTGTGGTTCCTCGACTTCTCAACAGGATGTATGATAAGGTAGGTGGGTAGTACACATGCTTTGAAACACCGTAACCCTGTTAGCAATAAACAGCAATAAACACGTTATAACTCTCATAACTTTACCTGGTAATTAAAGTTCATAAAGAACTTCTTCTGTGTATCATTCAAAAGTTTCTCTGATTCTCAGTTCAGAAAACATCATATTAATACTCATAGCAGGCTTAAGCCTGACTCAGAGCTCTGCAAGTCAAGTGACAGCACTGCATGAGGTCAATACATGACTCTATAACACATTTATAAGAGCTGAAAAGCAGAATTTTGTGATTATAGGTTAAGTGTCAGACACAAAAACTTCACCACAAGAATATATTTCTATAACTTCGTTTTCTTTTGCATTAACCCTTTAATGCCTTTTGTATCATATTTGATACATACTTTTATATACTTCTATCAAATCAATACGATCAACAAATTACTAAAAAACTCCAGAATACAGTCCGATAAATGTTAAAATGTCCTCTTGTAGTTTATTATTTTCCAAAAACATCTAATGTATCAAATGAGATAAATAAATATATTTGTTAAATTTTTAGGACATTTTGATATTTGTGGTTTTCAGTAGTAAGTGAAATAAACATTTCAGCTTAAAAAAAAATTTAATTTTCTGGCCATAATTTGTGGTGTCAGGCATTAAAGGGCTACGGTATCATGGATTATTAAAAGCATTACCCTCACTGCTAATAACACTTCAGAAACATTGCTCTATGTTGTTTTGATGCCTATAATGGTTCTGATAAATCCCTATACATGCAAGAAAAGGGGTTTTGTAAATGTGTTAAGAGTGCATTATAGAGGTGGGCTCATATAAAGTGTTGCTGAAAGAAGATGACCTCTATTTTGAATGAATGTAGCATAAACAGTCGGCTCTTGTGCAACAGTCGTGTCCTGAGACATGAGATGTAAAGTACAGCAGGTCATCCTAAAAGCTTCATGTTGTAACTTTTTTTTTTCTTTTTGCAATGATAGAAGAAAACTCATCTAATTGTTTCATGACTTCACATGAAAAGTCCATCTGACTTCATAACAACATGATGGCTGTTCTTGCAGACACTTTGTAGAGGGGGGTTGTGTATGAAGTGCTCAAATTGCATGTTTATGTCATGTAAGTGTGCAACATATGCTTAAAGAGGGAGTGTAATACTTATTTTCCAGCGTTTTGTCCTTCAGATAGCTTTTTGGTAGTTGTACATAATTTACAGCTCATAAAATCATTGACTTACATCAAGCTGGTCTCTTTAAAAAAAACCTTTTAAGTCTTAGTCTGAAAGGCTTCAGTCCAGCTTCTGTCTTTTTAAGATCCCCTAGCGCTTCAAAAGCCCCCTCTACTGTTGCAGCTTTTGTTTGTTTATTTAAAGTTACATCTTACAAAATCAGGAATTATGTTTTGGACCCCAAATCTGGGCAGAGAAATTTGCAAAGCAGGCTGCAGTCTCATCATGTGATTACTCCAGCACACAATCACCTCACTGAAACTTTCTCTGTGTTTAGTATGTACATCCAACATTTAATCTTGATATATGTACTGTATGAAATGAAAAGGCATGATACCATCACTTCAGGAAAATGCTGTTTTACTTTATCTAATCTGTCTTCTCTACCTCATGCCATTGCCCCACATCTGTAAAACTGGATGCGTCTGAGGGCATTTCCTGTACTTTTTTCACATCCTCAAAGTTACTGCTGGAAAAAAAGCAGCAAACTCATTTACTTCGAACAGCAACCCTAATAACCTCTGAGAGTGTTAATGACACTCCTTCTAATAACCACTGCAAGTCATCCTCAGGTGTTTTTGGCTTGTCTGTGTGCCATTGCAGATCTTTGGACAGGCCAACACCACTCTGAAGCGCTGGCTGCTGGGATTCGCTTACAGAAGGAAGGAGGCAGAGATCATGAGAGGTATTGTGAGGAGAGACAGCATTTGGGATCGACTCATCTTCCGCAAAGTACAGGTGCGCCATGCCAGCTAACTCTCACTTACATTCACTAATGTTTGATGAATGGGACCTTTTATGTTTCGGATGTGGCTGGTAAAATAAACTGTGAGTGTGCTGCCCCCTACAGGCCAGCATGGGAGGCCGCGTGCGTCTCATGTTAACCGGAGCTGCTCCCATCTCTCCTACTGTCCTCAGCTTCCTCAGGGCTGCAGTTGGCTGTCAGGTAACATTCAAACTACATCCTGAGCTACAGCACTGAAGCGCTTTATTTCCAACAACAGGTGTAGAAATGTAGCTTCTATCTTATCTGCAGCCTTGACATGTTCTCAGCCTCACTGCTCTGTCTCCAGTTTGTGTATAATCTCCTGTAGCAGCAGCAGTGGTAATGATAGTCACATCAATAAAGACAATAATCCAGATTTCCTTGTTTTCAGTTCTATGAAGGCTATGGTCAAACAGAGTGTACTGCAGGGT
The DNA here is from genome assembly GCA_962446985.1 of Xyrichtys novacula. Lineage (NCBI taxonomy): Eukaryota > Metazoa > Chordata > Actinopteri > Labriformes > Labridae > Xyrichtys > Xyrichtys novacula. Next base: position 7,492,143 of record OY660869.1, read on the forward strand.
GCTCTATTACCTCGCCTGGAGACTGGACTGCAGGTAATAATGAGTAATAATGCTTTCATTTTACAGCTGCTTTAACCACAGTACAGACTTAAGATCGAACTATCAATAGATTTAAAAATGATAACAGTTTGGTTTTGTATCTGATTCATCGATGCTATGAAGTATAAAGACCCTTTAGGCCATCTGTGATATTTTTACTATGTTCCCAGGATCAGAATCAAACAACAGCCTTTATGTGTCACATCTGCTTTAACTGTCAGTCCATTGAAATCAGAGCATCCGACTGTTTTCTTTTTCTTGAAGCCTTTTCAATCACTGAAATATTAATTTGTAATTTGTACGCTGTACTTGTTAAACAGTACAGCGTGTGGTTTGTAGTGTGTGGTATTGGTGAAGTGGTGAATTGCTTACACACTGAGTGCAAAAACTAAACTTGAGTTGAAATAAATAGGTCATGTTGGAGCTCCTCTACCCTGTAACTTAATCAAACTGGTGGATGTGGCAGAGATGAACTACCTGGCTGCAAACGGGGAAGGAGAGGTGAAAAACAAAACAGCAAATAAACAAACAAACAAAACACTCACATGACAGATGCTCTTGTCCTGGTGTTTGTTGTTTATGACCATGTTTTTGTTTTGTGTTCAGGTGTGTGTCAAAGGTCCTAACGTGTTCCAGGGTTATCTGAAGGACCCGGAGAAGACTGCAGAGACAGTTGATGCAGATGGTTGGCTTCACACTGGAGACATTGGAAAATGGCTTCCTGTAGGTTAAGTTATTGTTTCTCCTCACTTCACATTCCTAGGTCGTCACACTTGAGTTTTTTGAGCTGAAGGAAGAACATGTTGTGGGTTGTATACATTTGTGCATCTTTGTAAACCACTACACATTTCATAAATACTCGGATAACACTAACCCTGTGTTGATGTGACCACAGAATGGCACACTGAAGATTGTGGACAGGAAGAAGCATATCTTTAAGCTAGCACAGGGGGAGTACATCGCTCCTGAAAAGATAGAGAATATCTACACGAGGAGTGACGCAGTGGCACAAGTCTTTGTGCATGGAGACAGTCTGCAAGTAGGTGGAGGATTGGACTCTATGAGCGACATTTTAGAAGTTATTCCTCAATATAGCCTTTCACATTGTCAAAACATTGTTCCTGTATTTACTGTGTTTGTCTCTAGGCTTGTCTGGTAGCAGTGGTGGTCCCAGACCCAGACTTCCTTTCTGGCTGGACCAAGAGGAACCTGGGACTGGAGGGCAGCTACGAGGAGCTGTGTAACAGAGCGGTAAGTCCTCTTTTTCTTATCTTTGTCTATGCATGTGTGAGTAATCAGGGTTAGGGTTTCTTTGGGAGAAAGGTTATGCATAAACTGAAAAGAAAAAAAGGTAATTTTTCATATTTGTATTTCTGAGAAAGAAATGAACAAATAGGGCTACAAAGGTACATGAAGATGATCTTTATTTAAAAAACTCACTTTTACAGACTTGCTTTTATGTGATGCCGTCTATTCTCTTTTTTCTTTTATCTTTTATACCTTGACTTTCTTTTTAGCCTTTGTTATACTTATAATCTTTTCTTATCTAACCTATTAGACCTTTTTTTAATTTTATTGTTTTTTCTTGCTCACTTTTGTTATTTTATTTTATCATTACTATTACCATCATTATTATTTTGTTATGACTTTAATATCATTATAAAAATAATCTTTGTATTTACTATCCTGTTTTGTGCCCCCCCCCCTTTTTTTGCTGTAAAAATAAAGTTTTATTATTATTATTATTATTATTATTATTATTTTTATTTCCTGACTGCAGTGACCCCACCTTCCCTCCCACCGTTAATAGTGCATATGTGTGACATGGCTAAATTCACAGCCAAAGTTGTACGCCTAATGTTTACAGTGTTGTAGTTTTTCTGAAGTTCCTCTTTTCTTGTTTTTCTACAGGAGGTCAAAGCAGCCATCTTGGAGGACTTGGTGCGACTGGGCAAGGAAGGTGGTCTGAAGTCCTTTGAGCAGGTATGAAACTGGGTCATAATACAGCTAAGTTTTAAAGTATCTGAACACATCTAAGTTGTCTTGTAGACCTCTTCTCTGAGGCATGTGATGCTGTTTAACACAATCTACCAACATGTGTGTGTCCTGCAGGTGAAGGCCATCTGCATTCACAGCGAGCAGTTCTCAATCGAGAACGGCCTACTCACTCCGACACTGAAGGCCAAAAGGAACGAACTGAGATCATACTTTAGATCCCAGATTGATGAGCTGTACGCGGGGATCAAATTATAAAGGACAGGAGCAAAAGCAAAGAAGAAGATCTTGTACAGAAGATCTACCAAAGGTGCAGAATGAAGGGGAGGAGAAAGAAGGAGAAGCTTGACTACACCTAAATGAAGAAGTCCTAAGAGACCAAGAGAATCGTCAGCCTGTGAGGCACACGGATCAGCAGGCATAGGAGGTTGTAGGTTTAATAGGTTTGATTCAGAGCATTTAGAACAACACAAACAGCCTATCAGATCTGTAGCAAAGAATATAAAACATCTGAGGGTCCAAGGTTGATTTTAGCCTCAAAAAGCATCTATTGATGATCTATTTTGCCTTTACTATGTGCAAAAAGTGTTTAAGAGATTTGGTTTTAATCATTTGACACATTGTTTTCTTGAAGGGAACGTTAAAGTGCAACTGTGTAGCATCATTTATCTCAGGACTTCTGTGCCAGAAACCAAACACAGTACCTCAGTCACACATGCGTGCGACACACACACACACACACACACACACACACACACACACACACACACACGCCTTTCAAACATCCAGGGCAATGAGGGAACAATTTACCACAAACAGGAATTGAATGAGGGATTTATTTGGATAAACAGCCATATGAATGAACTAATCCAAACTTCAAAATGTAAGTGTCTTTGATGAGTTTTTATTTTGTTGTTGTTGTTTTTCATTTGCAGAATGAGTTTTTCTCTGTGTTGTATGAAGATTACATTAGAAAGTAGGAAATCAGCAGTTGATAGATTATTTTCATGGTTGAATCCTTGAATCTTTTTATGAATAAGCTTTGATTTCTGTGGGAGCCGGCCATGAGCCATATGAAGAGTTGTTTTAAGGAAAGCTGGCTGTCCACAGGCTGTTGTGGCACTAAGGAACATTCAGGACATGAATAACTGTTGTTCAAATTTATTTATGACTACAACATTAAGGGAAGACATTTTTTAATGAACTCAATTATAGATTTTTATAATACGGGAGGGAAATACTACTTGAAGGAAATCCTTTTGATTGTGTGGCTCAGGGTGTATAAAGATTGTCAACACTATAATATATTCACAAAGATAACATGAAGAAAAAAACATTTGTTGAAGGAAAATACTATTAAAAATATAATTATTTTGAAGGGAAATTTCAACTGAAGGAAGTCTTGAATGTATATGGCTTTAATCTTATGGCATGGTTTTAACAGTGGTTTTGTAATATTTGTTTGCCTCAACTCAAATCTCTATTGCAAAGACTTTAATAAAAGATGATTAAAATAACTGTGGTATTTTTTTCCCTTCTTTTGTTTTTATTATTTTTGTGTGAACCAACCAAACAAAACAAAACAATTAAAAGGTTGAGTTTCAGTTAGTCCTTTTATTTTTATTGCAGGAATATTTTATTCATTTTGCATTCGTGAGGCAAGATATTTTAATGTGTTTTATAATGTACATTTGATTCATAACAGGCAGTAGACTATATTATACAATAAACACGTCATCAGCTGTTCATGCCAGTGTCTCCAAAGTTCAATAGCCCACAAATGTTCTCATTATTTATTCTACTTTATTTATTCGTATAAGTTTGTTCTCATGTATTTTTTAATAATTGGTTTGCGTTCTTGACGCGGACATGAAAAAAACGTGCATGAATCATGAACCCTTATTCTCGCCGTAGGACCAGTGTTTTAGCCGGGGATATAAGCCGGGGTCCAGGTTCAGTATATTCAGTGTACAGCTTAGCTCCTGGTAAATATATACTTGTATTAAATTAGGTTCAGATACAGTGATAATTGCTGTTAAAATGATGATAAACAAAACTTACTTCGGCCGTTTAGCCTATAAGCTGTAAGACAAAGTACCTCTGTCCACCCCCGTGTATCCTAAATGGTACTGTCGCCAGGAAGCCCGGATGTTCAAACAGTTTTCGCGGGGACCCGTTTCAGTTTGAGTATGGACAGATGTCTAAAGTAAGCTCCCAAACAGGTGAGCTCTTCTTCTTTTCTACATCTCAACTATATAATCTGTAACACGACGATGGTCATGTCCTTAGGGCCTCTCCGCACTGACGCAGGGTCGTTGGCTGAAAGGCCCCTCTGTGCTGCACTGGTCTCCTCTATCAGTGTGTTTCTTACCTGTTTGTGCAGGTCCCGATCTTTTAGCCGATCTCTTATTGTCAGTTTGTGTTTAATGGATTTTTTGACTCTACAGGCCTGGCGGTGGGTGTTACTCGTGAAATCGCAGTTAATTCATAATTCAACAAGGGAGGGGGACCTTCTGACATACTGTACGGCCAGGTTGGTTTGGACAGCTTTTTCCCCTATCAATAAAAATCCTTTAAAAACTGCATTTTGTATTTACTCACATTATATTTGCCTGATGTTCAACTCTGTTTGGCAAAAACAGAAGACATTTTTTAAAGGAAACTACTTTTATACAACACTATACACCGCTGATAAATGCATACATTGGTTTATTTATTAAGATATACTTAATGGAAAGAATTACATTACATTTAAGATCCCTGATTGGTGTTTTTGAAGAGACCTTGCTTTGATAGCTTTTGTGAACGTATGTGAAAACTGTAAGAACGTATGTGCTGTGTAATCTCTCTTTCTCCTTCATATATGAGCTCCTACGCAGTGGTGTTCAGTTTATAGTTAGTACCAACTGTATCAAAGAAATATTCAATAAAAACTAAATGAAAAAAGTAAAGTGATAGGCTTTATGTCTTTTAATAATAAAAAAATAAATGATTGGAGTCAATAAAATCTTGTGAGTCAGTTTAAGCTGCTAATGGGTGTTGTGATTTTAATATATGCAGTATCTGCTGAAACATCCTGGCCTAACACTTGTTTGATGTTTCCTGTTGTGTAGAAAACCTGATTGATTCAGCTGTGTCTAATATGGAGTCCTTCAACCTGTCAGCAATAGAGAAAGACAGCTTCATGGAGGGACTGCAGAAAACCTATGGTGAGTCCTAATCATAAGCCCCTCTCACTTTATGAATCCATGGCAGCACCATAATGCAGCTCCACTGTGATCGTACTCTCATATTGAGCCAACAGTGACAAAGATGTCCCACAGTGTGATTTCAGATTTTGTCACAACTGTGTTTCAATGCACAAGAAAGAAGCTTCATGTGCTTTACACCTGCACTCGGACACACATGCACACACAGACAACCACAAACACACAGTGCTGCTCTGCCCTGCAAGTTACATCAACTCACAGTCTTGCCCCTGAAGTATCTCTGTTACCACCTCTAATGCTGGCACTGTGATGGGACAATTCGATTCACCATCACAGCTTAATTCACATTAAAGGCGAGACGTTACAGCATAAACATAGCATCATTAAATGGCACTATTAAAGGGCTTTAGACAACATTTGTACAGACCCACAGGATTTCTTCAGATTAAAAAAATAAGGGAAGCGAGAAAATAATGGGAAGGGCTCCTCCTTAAATACCAGGCACCACCAGTCACCAAATAAGCCACACCTGAGGAGATACGAAAGGTTAGACCTGGGAACAAAAAGGTGTGGTGGCAGCAGCCACTAGATGGTGCCAGAAAAGCCACAATGTAAACAACCCCAGGGTAGTGAAGGGAGGGAACACAATAAATGAGAATGCTGAAGAGGATTAAATTTAACATTATTGAAGGTCTTTTCAAATTCAGATAAGAAAGGATTACCGATAAGCCATGATTAATGGACATGTACCTACCTTTGCGCATTTCATGGGAGGGTGATAATTCTATTTTGGGGTTTCAGATTGACTTGTCTACAACGGCATTCACTATCCCTGCTGTACTGTTCAACCTGCTTTTCATTTCCTTCTTAAAGGATAATGAAGATTTGAAAATAACAATGCAGCATCTGAGACCAAGATACCAGACTGTGATATGAAATCAGCTCATTACTAATGATCAGCCTTTTTTGAAATCAGAGGAGGCTCCCATACTGTCCATTTACAAAAGTGCATTGGCTTCCCTTTTCAAGCACAGTGCCGATGTCCAGTTGTCCACTTCCGGGAGCTCCCAATGGTTATATATGTTGTAAATGGAGATGAGTGCGGTTCTCAGCTGGTACACTATCTCAGTCAGTCCGATCACGGTGGTGCTGTATATTGTTAGCTGTCCTCATCTTACCATTTCAGAGTCACTCTGCATTATTGAACTAAAGAATTTGTTCTGGCACATTTCAGTGCAACGTTTTCCATAGGATTTCTCTTGTGTGTCTTCCATTCTGTCCTGATGTCTACATTTTTCTTCAATTTAAATTTTCAAATCTCTACTCTCGGGATGACCACAGACCTCTTGTGTTGTCTAGATAACCCTCTGCACAGCACTGCCATCGAGGAGAATTTGAATATCCCAAAGGGTCAGAGAGACAAAGGGAAATCGTCAAAGACTGGAGCTGCTGCGAAAAGGAAGAACACAGAGCAGGATGCAGAGAATGGAAAGGAAGAAGAGAAGAAGAGACGTAAGAAGAGTTCTGGAGGAAATGCTGTTGGCAGGTATGATCAGAAACGTTTATTCCCTATCCAGTTTTCACGCTAACAGTAGGGCATCATGTTTTTACTGCAACCAATCTCTGTGTTTAACAGGCCTGAGAAAGAAGCAAAAAGAAAGAAGGGGAAGGGTGCGCCTGAGGGACAGAGAGACGACTCAGATACAGGCAAGACAAAACCAAACACACGTGGCGTGCTTCAGGAACTTACCCCAACAGCCAGCAGTGTCAGGCGTTTGGTTGAGGAGAAGCCCTCCAAGAGGAGGAGTGCAACACCGACATCTGCAGCAAGGTGAGGTCACATGAAGAGGTCATTTTCTACTCTGAGATGATTTTATGCTTTTTATCGAGGAGGACATGATGCAGTTTTAGACTCTAATTACACCTGCAGAGTAATGAAGTAATAGACTGTGTCATCACTTGTTACATTTAAACATGACACGTCACACAAAAATCATCCACAAGAGGGGGCCTTTTTACAAACTTTTCATGGTTCTAGGAATGACTAACCCTGTCTTTTGGCATCTGGAAATGTAATTGACCAAAATATATTTCTCCTATGTATATGATTGGGAATGACACTGATCAAGTATAGTAAACTATTTAAAAAAAAAAACAATCAATATTTATTTATATAGCATCAATTCACAACAAGTGTTATCCCAAGATGCTCAACAACAAAGCTGGTCTAGACCAGACTCTATTTACAGAGACCCAATGCAAAGATGAGATCAGACCCCTACTCTGTAAGATCAGACCCACTCCCATCCCATCTTCAACCTCATGATTAAAACACTAAACAGTATTTAGAGAGTTACAGTGGAGAGGAAGAACTTCCTCCAACAGGCAGAAACCTCGAGCAGAACCAGACTGATGTTAGACAGTCATTTGTTGCTTAGAAGTTCATACCTTTGACTCAAATCACGTGATGTGATGTAAAATATCTCAATGTTTACCTCAGAGGGGGCAGAGATTATTCAGGAAATGGATCTGTGGACAGGAAAGCTCAAAGACCTTGCTATATGGCACGGCATGTGTTTTTTCCCCTTTCTTCTACTGTGGTGTTTTGGAGTTAAGCGTCTTCCCATTTCCATGTTTGTCTTTCTCTGTCCTCCACAAAGGAAAGTGAACAAACGGCAGATGAAGAAAGATAAGAAGAAAGAGAGTACATCAGGGAGTGGATCATCTCATGACCCTGTGGCACAGGTGTGAATGTCAAAACTAATGTCTTAAGAGTTGTTGCTATCAGCAGTACGATGCTCCGTAAGTCCCCTAACGGGATAACTCTTAGCACAAGTTGTTCACCTTTTAAAGCAGATCAACTTTTCATCGGTTTTATGTATTTATCAGTCTTAATTTGTATAACACCAATTCACAACCAATATTTTCACAAGACATGTAGCACTTTCTGCCATTTTTGTCAAAGACCCCTAAAATCAGGATAGGATAGGATCAAAGTCCCACCTCACATCCACAGTCTTATATTATACCATCATAACCACAGTACTCTTTAGCATTTGGTTAGCAAGTTACAATGGCAAAGAAAAACATCACTTGACTGACAGAAACCTTAAGCAGAACCAGACTAGTGTTGAAAAGCCATCTGCCATGACCATGTTGGGCTTAGAAAGGGGGGCAGAAGAAGATGCAGAGAGAGAAAGAGAGACAGCAATGACATCTCACACAAACTTAAGGTGACTGCAAATTGTGGTGATAGAAGTATGTGCACAGTTTGTAGGACCTGCAAATGAATGATGATGGACTGATAAATGTTTATGGCAAAGGTTGTTAAGGTTAACTGGTCTCAGTCAGCATTTATAATCATGATGATGATAGTAGGGATGGGAGTGATAGTGTCAATGAAAGTGGTTAAAGTTACACAGTTCTGGAATGAAGGTTTGTATTATCATAATAATAGTGAAACTGCTATTAATAGCTATAGCAGAAGCAGCTGAGAGGAAGGTCCTCAGCAGAAGACTCTCTGCAACAAAAGTCCACAGGAACCCACAAGACAAGAGAGCTCAGGGGACCCCCAAAAGATCAACAGTTGATAACATTACGTATGAAGTCAGTGAATGGATGCATGCATGCATGGATGGATGGTTGAATAATAGATGGATAGACTGATGGTCTGACTTACTTACTCACTTAATTGATCTTGAGGGAAATTGCAGGCATCCAGTAGCATACAATAACACATTAAAAAGAGACCAGCCCTCCCACATGCAGAAGTTAGGCTTGTTTAAATGGCTAAAACAAAAATAGCCTTCCATTAAGACAAATATAACTTACACTGTGACTTAAAACTTTAATTTACTTGTTCATTATTATTATTATTTTCAATCTTTTTTATGCCATTTATTTCAGAACCAAAGTCCAAAAAAGGCCAAACAGTACAGTTTTGGTGGAACCAGAAAGTCTTCATCTGAAGATGTCAGTTTTGAAGAGAGTTCATCAGGTATGAGAAAGGAGCACACAGGTCAAAGGTTATTCAGAGAGTTTAATGTTTATAAAAAGAAAAGCATGTCCTGCTTCAAGCTACCAGAAGGCATCGACAGCACTTTCATGACTGTACATTCAAACCCGGGAGCCAGTGGAGCAGGTATTACGGACTAAAAGCCTTTCATTTTGGCAGACTCATAGGTCTGTTGTAAATAAGTCATTAACACATTGTGAAAGTTTGTATTTTTTGTACCTTGTTTTCATGAAATTTTATTCACCAAGTAATTCAGATTACTGGCTGGCGATAGTAACATCTCAATCCATCACACCAAGAACTTGGTCAGAGAGAAAGAAAGAAAGGAAAAGCAGCTTCTGATTGTCTTTAACTTTCACAGTCATTATGAGACTCTTTTGACTGTTAAATATCCACAACAAACCCTGAGTTACTGTTACTGCAGTGCAGACTGATGTAAATACCAGAAATAGAATATCTGTTTCAGATAAGGAGGAGCCTGCCACTCCTGTTGTTTTGGAACAGTTAACCACAGTTAATTCTATCAAAAGCTTTGGATGCACTCAGAAAACACGAATGTTGTGGAGGTTTTACTCCTGTGGCTGCTGATAATTCCTTCTGACGACTACCTAATACAGGCCAACTTAAAAATCGTGAACTAGCCTTTTACTTTCCAAACATATATTTTTGGATTTCACAGGATTTGTAGAGAACTAGCTATTGACCAAAAGTTTTGCTGTGTCCAGAGGTTGCCAGTAAAAAGAAAATACAGCTTATTGCTTTTGAATTTTTGTGCAATATAAAATGTAAATTATAGACAACAGTTTAAGTGAGACAGCCTGCACTTTGCAGATGAATTCTGCACTGTATGAAGCTGTTTATTGTCTTTAGGTATAAACTAAGTAAAGCTGATCAAGATTTTATCAGGGACTCCAAACTGGTGTTACTGAGCATCACCATTGTTCTCATATAGTCTAAATCCAGTTGGAACATTCAGTGGCATTCTATAAGGGATCCGGTGCTTCTTTTTTATTGTCAACGGTTTTTACAAGGTCTAAAAAAACATTCTTTTTCCATTGAAGGTAGTGCAAATGAAGAATCAGAAGAGGCTAAAGCAGATAAGAAGAGAAGCAAAAAACAACAACGTCAGAGAGGAACTGAGCTGGAGGTGGTACTGGACACATTTTCTGATTTCTGCGAAGAGTACAGGTAACTCTAAGTGTTTCTTCATGCAGTAGCCTGCTGTCTAATCCTTGTGAAACAGTCAGTACTTTTATATGAAAATGTTTTCAGTCTTTGTATTTTCTTTCAGGGAGTCAGTGGAGTCTACAGCAGCCAGACAGTCCATTGATGCATTCTCCACCAACGTTAAACAGCAGCTCATAGAAAGGGTCAGATTTTCTTTTTCTCTTTGGTTGTGATGCTAGAAAGTACCAGGACGCTGGGCAGTCCTTATGGCACTCAGGCCTATGTGGGAAACTACATATAACAATGCTTGGACATACACTGAGTACATCCACTTAGCTCAGACTAGAGAATTAATATCAGTGTTTAGGTTAGGCAGTGCTTGTGCACATGCTCAAAAATCTAGCTGGTTTGACTGGTGCCTGTACAGTTTTCTACCCCGGCTTCAAGTATGAATTAATCATACTGTTATTTTATCTGCTGATTTATAACCTCACATGTAATAGCCTGCTGCTCAGGCCCACAGGAGTAAAAATATATCAGTTCTCAAAAATAAGCCTCCAGTCATATTGGCTGAAGTTTCAGTACTGTGTGTTACATATATTAATATGCCGAGCCCACGTGGGTTTACATGACACGAGGAGTTCATTCAATCCAAATGCCACATAAAAATCTTCACTCATTAATGAGGCTATCTTGCTTTCTTTTCAGGCTTTTAAAACAAGATTAGCAGCTTAAACACATCAAATTTAAACATTCAGTCCAGGTTTTGCTCATCCGGCCACATTATTTCAGGCCTCTGGGAGCGACTTCAGAAAACAATGACTTTCTCAGGTCATTGTAGTTTTTAGGGTTTTATAAGAAATGAAACTCTGTCTCCACGTCATCCAAATCGCTCATCTCACAGAGTCTGTTTTCTTCAGGATTATTTTTGAATCGATCAAACTCGACAGCCAGAGGAAGAAAACCAGATCTGAACTGTGTGACCGGGGATCTGAGGCTTCTAGATAACTAAGATGTTACAGATAATTCAGGGTTCAAATCAAGTTTTGTTTGCACATATCCCCTAAATTCAGGCTTAGACATTTTCAAACCATTTTTCTTCAAATTTCAGCATGAAGTTTTTATTTTAGAGAGTTATTTGTGGCACAGATTATATACATTATCTCTACCCCCTCAAAACTGGAGAGTTATGTTTTTAATCTGGAGGACCACAAGGGTCACAGAAAATGTACAAAGCAGACAGACGATTACAAAAGGAATTCATAAACTTAAAACAAATAAAAAGATGAGTTATTAAAATAATTTACAAATGAATCTTTAAGATGATTAATTAGTAAATAATTTATTGATATTTTCATGCATGCCCTTATATAGTTCAATATAAAAATCATGTCAAAAATACAATATGACAGAGTGTGCAGATGGCTGAGTGGGTTATCACACCCCATGCAGCGGTCACAGGTTTGAGTCCGGCCCCGACCATGTGCTGCATGTCCTCCCCCTCCCTCTCTATCTCCCCACATTTCACCCTGTGCTATCTACAAAGGCAAAATCGCCAAAAAAAAAACTTAAAAAAAATGCAATTGGACAAATTTTAATAAATAAGTGAAACATGAACTGAATTAAGAAAACACATTTGAATCAGATGCTTAAAGGGACTGTTTTTTCCTGTTTAAAAATGGATTTGAACACCAAATCATCTCTCAGTGACCTTAAAGAGACAGCAGCTAAAACAAAGCGTTTCTGATGGAGGTTACAACAATGATATTTTCGTACACTAGGCTGAGAAACTGAAAGATTTTTTTGATCTGAAAATCATGTAAAGCTTTTCTGCAATTCTGCAATTGGTATTAGGTTGATCCTAGAAATGTACCATGCTAATGGAATCATAAGACACTGGAAGAATCATTTTACTCCTGTTTTTTTATGTCTTCCCTAGATCACTTCCTACAAGGAGTTCCGGGCTGTAAAAAGAGAGAATGATAAGGTAAATTTCAGTGAGCTTTTGTTTTTACTAAAAGCCACTATGTACAAACTTAACAACCCAACCTACAGTTTGATGAACTAGGTTTAATTTTATGAGGCATTGGCAAGTCTAAGTTTGCAAACACTCAATGATATTGCAGTTCAGCGTACCAGATTAGCATCAGTTTGTAAGCACTGTTATTGTCAGCTTTCTGGCTTGCAGATAGATGGACTGATGGTAAATTGACAGTCTGTGATTATGGCGTGCTTTTGTCATCTTCTTACCACTCCAAAGGCTTTTACACCACCTGTCACATTTATTCACCCATCAACAACACATTCATACACTGATTGCAGAGGATGCTTGGTAAGGTGCCTATAATAACCAATCTCTTGCACACATGGCACATGACTGTGGGAGCATGGGTACAACTGACAATCTTCCATTTGAGAGATGACTGACTGCTGTGCTAAAATAAAGCATTATGGGTCTGTCAGTGGGGCTGCATACTCTTTGTATTTTCCTCTTGTTGTCTGTATTCAAAGCTCTTCTTTAATTTTGGTGTTTGTGTCTGTGTGTTCCAGGTGGCTTCATTGATCCAGAAAAAGAGACAGACTCTGTTGGATGCCAAATATGAGCTTATGAGGTGAGTGGCAGAGCAATTCAAGGGTTCAAACAACATTTTTATTTTTACAGTCTTGTTTCACCACCAGTGTTACTTTAGGGCCATTAGGTTAAACTATCCTCTACTACAAATAAGGCATTAAAAGAACCAAAACATTTCCAGCCAGATGCAGATATGCAGATATATTTGATCGCTATTGTGTCATCAGAGATAAAACATGCATCAGTCTTCCCCTCTTAAAAAGTCATTCTTTGTGTCATGATGGTGATGTCCAAATACTCACCATGGCCTCTACTGTCTGTCCATTCAGGGCCGAGAGGCAGAAGTCTTTACTGGAAAAGGAGAAATGTGAACTTGAACTCAGGTTGGCTGATCTGAGGAAAGGCCAAGCATTCTTGCATGATCTCAGAGAGCTCAATAAACTTTACCTGGACTTCAGACGTGAACACCCAAAGGCAAAAGAGACGGTAGGTGCACACACTCACACACATTTTCCTTATTTTTGGATCTTTGTCATCAGTTAAACTTGAGCATCACAAATGGTCTTTATCCAACTGATGATAAAAAACATTCCTCCCCTCCTCCTCCTGTCCAGTATGGGAAGTCCAGCTTACCAGCTGTGCAGTTGGAAAACCAGGACGATAGAAGCAGCAGAGCGTAATCATGAAGGAGCTAGAAAAAGAGGAACAGAGCTGAGAACTGATCTGTAACTGCTCAAAGAAAGATGTGAAGTTAGAGCTGAGTCACATTTTTCCATTTGTTAAAAATGTTGGCACTGTTAATAATTTGTTGAATGTCAATGACAACAAGTTCTTTGTAATACTATTTTTTTTCTCATTTCAATAAAACTGAATGAGTTAAACAAAAGAACACTTCAGTAGCTACAGTACTTTCTATATTTATAGCATTTACAAATGAAAAGGATCTCTAAGGCTATGGACTTTGACTACAATTAAGTTTAATGTAGTGCTGTGATTTGTCTAGATGCAGTTTTTTCTTTTTCTTTTCTTTTTTTGCTGCAAAAACTATTAATAAGAATAAGAACTTCATTTTATCCCTGAAGGGAAATTCAATTGTCTGTCGTCTCATTTGCCATTCCTTAAAACTGGTCTCTAAAAAGTTATCTACTATTTACACAAGAGTTATAAAGCCTGATGGCTGTTGGTACAAAAGATCTTCTGAATCTTTCTGTCCTGCAGTGAAGAGAGAGGAGCCATCCACTACCATTGGCTCTTTGGTCCATCAAGGTGTTGTGAAGTGGGTGATCCATGTTCTTTAGAATAGTCTCCACCTTCCTCAGTGTAGATCTCTCCACCACATCCTCCACTGAGTACAGCTTGAGTCTTACCACAGAGCCATGTGGCCCTTTTCACCAGTTTGTTTAGACGTCTTGAATCTGTTTGATACTTCCTCCCGTGCAGAGTAGAACAGAATACTGTAGACATCACAGACTTCTGAAACATCTGCAGCATCTTACTACAGTGTTTTATGCATGTACAATCTAATGAACGAGTATAGTGGAAAGATTTATTATGCTTTGTTTCAAGCTTGTCATAAAAAAAAAACAAACGTCACATATTTGGAAAAGTAAAATTGAATGCATTTTGCATGATACTTGAGAAATTGCCTAATACCACTTAAGAGACATCGGTGTATAAAGCACTCATCTCGTGTTTGTTTGAGATTACAGTCTTTTGTTCTGTCCGGTTGACGATCTGACGGGTGAGAGGATTGGACTACGAATCACAACCAGGTATGATGTGGACAAAAATGTCCGACCACAGCACTAAGACCATTGGGACTTTCACAACAATGACGACTGGAAAATGAACCACAACGCTGTGAGTCTGGGCGGAAAGAGAACTTTTTTTCTGCAGTTGTCAGAGGTGTGTCTCTGCTTGAGTGGTGACATTCAGCGATAGTGAACTAGAGGAGGAACAACAGCAGCAGCTTCTGCCTTTTAACCCTCAGTTATCAGGTTTTCTCACACATGCATAGGAATGAAGATCACTGTTGACAGCAGTACTGTGGATTTGATGGTGCTTGACGTACTGCGGTTTGCCCCGCCCACTAAAAAACTACAGCCCTGATTGGTTAAGACTATCCACAGGACTTTGAGTCGCTGTAGTAAGTGAAGAAGGAAGAGCACCGGCCAACACCTAACATATTGAGGAACAAGCTTCTTACAAAGGTAGGTCTTTTTGGAAGAATGTGTTTGTTTCATTTGGAACTCGGAAACCCCAGGTTTATTTTTCAATCGTGCGTTTGATATGACTGACATGATTCAGCTTAATCATTTCAGCTTCAGGTACCACCTGAAAAACGAGTTTTCTAATGCAGGTTACACTGGGTTAGTCATTCAATGGACTCACTTCTTGAGTCTGAGTTGACTGCGGTTATATTTACTGTAAATGGCAAACTTTTTTCTGTATTTGATAACCTTTACATTTTTTTCCCGTTGGGACTTGATGTGACCGGATTGATCCTCCTGTTTTCAGTTTTGCGTTGGACACTCATAACCTGAAGTCGTTATGACATAAAACAAGTAGAATAGACGTGATTATGATAGTATGTCAAGGCCACACTGACCTACATTAGGTGATCAGTTCCTGTTAAGAGTTTCACTCTGAGGCATGTCCAAACACTGAAACAAGCGCTCCTAAACTCTTGAACACTGATAGGCAAAGGGGAGTTAGTTTGGACGCAGGTGAATATTCTGTAAGGAAGGGTTTATGACTTTTTATAACAGCCCGCTGTCTTGTTGAAACTTGTGTGAACCACTTCCACAAAGAACTGATTCTTGTGGTCAATTTAAAAACCATGGTGGTTTACCTTGTGTGAAGGCAGTTTCATGATGGCATATATCATTGGTCCCCATTTGCCAGATTACTTGAGCCAAAGAAGATCACACATATTCCTCCTTCAATGAGTCAGAGTTTCAGCCAAGAGTCACAGATAGTTGATCAGCAGGAAAGAAAGTAGTGTATAGTGAAACAGAGTTCAACATGTTTCATCAGCATCATTCATACCTGTATTTTACAAACAGTTCAATATTTTACCATTTGCCGTTTTGTTTGAATCAAACAACTGGAACAATGCACAGTAACCAGGGGTTACAGTTAATTTTCTGTTTATATCACTGTTTTGACTGAAGGCCTTGAAAAGTCCACTCCATTATTGTTTGTTTTGGTGAAAAGAAGCTGAGGTGTAAGGGGTGTTTGACACTTCAGTTCACACATGGAAATGATTGCTTTGAGGTTCTCATGTGCTAAAGCCACATTTGCACATCTACAGCTGAATATAATAGGTTACAGTTTGTTTTGACTGTTTTCAGCCTCAGTGTTGAGAGAAGCCCTCTGTGATGTTCAAGTTACCAATATATTGAGTACTCCTGTTACTATTACCGCAAGAGAGTACACAGCTGCACACTCAAACTTACATTTGTGATATATTGTCATGTTTACTGGACATTATTTTTTTTCTTCATTCGCGTGACCTCTGAATAAGTGAGAATAGTTTGCCATAAACGCAGTTTCATTTTTAGTTATCATGTACCTTTCACTTTTTGTTCATGTTCAAACAGATGTGAAGTGTAAATTTAAACACGTTTTCGACAAGATAGTTTTTAAAAATCCTTTGTAAAGTTGCTTAATCACACTAAGTTAATCACACTAGATTTCTGTGTAATTGCTTCTTGGAAATATGATACTGAACTTTGTAAGATAGCTCGTATAACTTCGTGTGTTGTCTCAAATTCCTGCTGACACACACAATGTGCAAGGCAAAGATTCATTTCAGCAGCTCAAAACATCAAAAATGACAGGTTACTCTGGACAAAGCACATATATCACTGTTAAAACACCTGATACCTATGAAAACAAACCTCTAAAAGACTTTCCATGGCACAGTAAATAATTTAAGATTTCCCACAAAACTGCATTTCTAAAGGTCAAAGGCAATTGTCATTGCTGTACAGGACAATGTTTAAAACAAGCATTTCCTTCTGGACCACATGACGGATAAGTAACTGTCGAGAAACCATAAAATAATCACCATTGTGTGCAAAGTAAGTCAGTGTGAACACATGAGAAATTAACCCAATGGTTCCCCAATCAATGGTTCCAAAGTTCACATGATTTATTACATGATGGGGTTACTCATCATGTTGTTATTAACTGAATAAACCTTTCCATAAATGCATGTGTGGGAGATGTTGACCAAGAGAGATGCAAATTTGAGTTTAATAACCTTCAACATCATCTTCTATTATCCATATTTGTAGCAACATGGCTGAGCCAAACGGTGACAGTGTCACACCGAGCAGTGGAGACACAGTGGATGCCCTCAAGTTTTTTTCAAAGAAGTGAGTATTACACACACTGATGACTTTCTGACTGTACATATGTACCCATTAGTCTGTTTCCAACATGAAAAACAGAGCCATACATTTTCATTTAGATATGAGCTGCTTTGCTGTTATCAGTTCTGACACAAAACTAAGGCACAGCTGGACGGGTATTACAACAAAGAAGAAGGTGCAGTTTGTCCCAACCTGACAGGTCCAGCAAAGCCAAAAGTAGAAAAAGCACTAATACAGTTACATAGAGACATAAACTAACTCATTAGATCACACAAAACACCAGAAAGAGCAAGACTAACAACTTCATCAAACAAAGATCAGCATTAGTAAAAACTGAGGTCAATTTCAGGGTTCTGAATACTGATGCAGACTGTTCTTCAACTAGTATCTCAGTTTAATGATATCCTTAAAACTGTCTTCAATTAATTAGTTTCAATTTCTAATTAAGCAAGTTGAGACATTGTGTAAAACATAATTATAACAGAGTACAATGATCTGTAAATCCTTTTCCACCTAAATTCAATTGAATACACGACAACGACAAGATGTTTGGTGTCCTCCTGTAAATTTTCACATCTCCATTAATAATGAAAGGTACAGGTTTATGTGCAACAGCTGCTGCCATCAGAGCGCCGCCTTTTTTAGGGACGTTCCTGCTGATTTCAGCAAGACAGTGTCAGGACACAATCTGCTAGTTACAACAGTGTGGCTTTAGTGTCAAAGAGTCCAGGTACTAGACTGGCCTCCCTTCAGTCCAGACCTGTCTCCCATGGAACATGTGTGGAGCACTATGAAGCACAAAATATGATAACAGAGACCCAAGTCTGAAGATCATCTGAAGTGGTCCATGAATCAAGACTGTGAAAGAAGTCAGTGTCCTCAGTTCACACAGACTTACTGAGTGTTGTTTAAGGAAAGATGATGTAACACAGAGAAGCATGACCCTGAACCAGCTTTTTAGGAACGAGTTACTGCATCAAATCCAAAATGAGTGAATATTTACAGAAAAAAAAATAAGTTTATCAGTTTGAACATTGAATTTAGGGGGAAAAGGATTTTAGTTGAATGATGTTCATTATGTCTTCAGTTTTTAGAAATCGTTTTCTTTTTCTCCTTTATCTCAGACATGTAATCTTTTCATGTACCTTGACATGTTTCGACAGAAACATCTGCCTTCCTCAGAAGTGTCTGACACTTGTCTTTTTTTATTCATGTTTTACACAATGTCCAAACTTCACAAGGAACAGGATTGTAACATTCATATGAAGTATCTAATGCTTTTTCAAATGATGATGATAATGAGGATGAAAGATGGCGACAATGATGACAGGTCATTGAAACTTCATTTGGTTTGGTGATTCAGTTTTATCTATGGATTGATGGTGGGTATACATTCCAAAAAAAAAGAGAAATAAGAAATGTCCATTGCCTTGCTTATACTCGACAGCACTGTATGCCCAATTGCACTTACAGCAGTTTTTGGTACTTACTGATGTTTCCCTCTGTCTACAGTAGTTCTTGCTTGTGTTGTGTTTGCTCTTAAATATATTACTAGATGACTGTAACACTGGAAGATGTCGTCTTGCAGAGGCTATCAAGTGAAACTTGTTTGTCCCAATCTTCTACCACTCAGCTGCTTGACTTTGTTTGGCATGTCCAAATAAACAAGCTGTTGGCTGTTTTTGTGTGTCTTTAAATTTTTAGGAAGGATGTGGAGGCTGAAGTCAGTTCAAAGACCTCAGAGGAAACAGATTCTTTACCCACCAGCAGCACTAAAGCAGCAGACCAGGACCCTTATCAATACAGGATGGACTATCCCTCCATAGGGACCTGTCTGATCATCAACAACAAGAACTTCAATCCCCGCACAAGTAAGCACACCCATGTACACGTGTCCATTTCATTTCATGGTTACATAGACAAATGTTGTCCTGATTCAATAATAATAATAATTCTGAATATAATTGTAATGCATATGGTCATGTATGGCTTATTGAAAAGTGTTTATTTTTCTGTCACACTGTCATGGCTCACTGGAATACTGAATCATGGCTCTAAATCAGAGCCATTCAATTTAATAGGGCCTGTGCCTTTTCTACTGTTGCAAATCAAAATGAAAACTGCTAAAAAAGCCTATCACTAAGACCTAGCCTATCGAGCCTGTCTCTCCTTTCTCTCTGCACGTGACTTTAAAACAAAGCCCCAATATTAGCGATCACGAGTTTCAAAAACTTAGAAGTGTCAGTGCGGAAAGTTCTGGTTATGTCTAGATCAAAAATGAAGCAAATGTTCCTCAAGGTGAGCAATATTAAAACTAATTGAATTATAAGTGTTCCTAATGTATAAAATCATATTTCATACATAAGGAACATTTGATTTTCATGTAAAGTAATATGTGATGTGGTGTCCAAATGCTAATCTTATCACTGGTCTTATTCTCTTGAGGTCCTGAGATTTTTCTGGTAATGTTCAATCTAAACTATGTTCAGTACAGTCATTTTAAAAGGTCTTCACTTTTCCCATCATGAAACAGTCCTGTCAAAGTAAATGTATTCATTTTTAACAGCCCTGTATCGTGATTTCATTGTTTTAGTCCCTTTTCGCTTCTTGATGGCAATTGAATCAAAGTGACACCTTTTTTTATCTTTGTTCATATTGCTGTCATGAGCCAGATTTTTTTAACAGAGGTATGACACACTGAAACACCTTTTCACCAGAGGCTGATCTTGAAAGTCTGTAACATTGGCTTTTGTTTATTTCCATAGATATGAGTACTCGTAATGGAACTGATGTGGATGCAGCCACTGCTGTAAAATGCTTCTCTGCTCTGGGTTATGAGATCAAATTTGTCAACGATCAGACTGTGGCCCAGATAAAACAACTGATGTTAAGTGGTAAGCAGAGGTTTCTCAAAATCACGTCTACTTCTCTTCACAGTCATGCGAGGTCCATTGTATTTTATCCAGTTTCTGCTGCTGCGTTTATAAAAAACCATGTCCCCACAAAAGCATTCATCAACTACTTGACGGCAGCATATTGTGTGGTTTGTCTTTAACTGTCAAACTTAATTCTTCTTGTGAGAGTTTTGAAAGCATCCAAGGGATTATCCAGTCCAGATTCTTGCTGTCTGAAAGCTAAAACCACCAATGAGTCACCACCATAGATTGTATATAGAATGGACGCTGTCTGCCTCCTCGCTGGGTGAAGCCACCCTGAGAACAGCACCCTCTGGTGACAGGCTGCAGTATAGGTCATAAATCCTGCCTCCTTCAGCAATCCCTGTGAAGCTGTGGACAAACTTTAGAAATTTATTACACAGAATATACATTTTTCTCCCCCCTGGTTGTGATGTTGACATGTAGTTACAGTAAGACTGGTTTGTGCTCAAGTCCTCTTTTTTTCTGCTCAGCTCCATTTTCAAAAGTTATTAGGGGGTTCATGTTTTCTATGATTGACACTTGATAAAGCCTATGGGTGTATGAGGATTGCATAGCTCACCTGGGAGATGCGCTCTTTGAGCAGAGCGTCATCACAGCGACTATCCCGCTGAATGTGTTCAACGCTACTGCGCAAGTGGTGGTTACAGGAAGTGGAGAAAATCCCAGAAATACCAAGAGCAATTTAGCTTCAAATTCGTACAGTGATGGAGGGCGGAACAAAGTTGTCCAAAGTATATACAGTCTATGGTCACCACTGTTAATAGTTGAGTAAAAAGTATGTTGACTGGTAGTTAAATTGCATCTGTCTGTTCTTGTTTG
Source organism: Xyrichtys novacula (assembly GCA_962446985.1). Classification (NCBI taxonomy): domain Eukaryota; kingdom Metazoa; phylum Chordata; class Actinopteri; order Labriformes; family Labridae; genus Xyrichtys; species Xyrichtys novacula. Next base: position 7,513,277 of record OY660869.1, read on the forward strand.
TGTGTCTAGTATCCCAGATGGACCACAGCAATAAAGCATCATTTGTGTGCGTGTTGCTAAGTCATGGAGAGGAGGGTGGGATATACGGCACTGACGGATTTGAAAAAATTGAAAATTTGACAAAGTGCTTTAAAGGAGATCGCTGCAAGAGTTTGGTGGGAAAACCAAAGCTCTTCTTCATACAAGTGAGTTCAATACTTGCAGCATATGTCTGTGTTTGTTTCTAGTTTTTTAAATTGTTATTTTTGACAGACTGTTTGGATTTAAACTGTTTACAAATTACCTAAAATCTGATCGGCTGTTCAGCATAAAAACTACAGCTAAAACTATTTGAAATCAGTAATTATTAGATAATATATATTTTTATTTTAACCAACCAAATTTAAAATCCTAACTGTTAAGTAAGACTTTGGAGTAGCTAAACATTCACATTGCAGTATAACTTCCAGAGAAAATAACAATTAAACCTTGATTAGGTGTCCTTATCCTGAACTTTAAAACCTCAGTGATGTCTTCTCACCAATACCCACAGTATGTTGCTCCTGGAGCTGTTTGTGTTTGTGTTGCTCAATTTGGTTGATGTCTCTTTTACTGAGCTTCAACGCTGAGTTACAACATTGTTCACTGGATTTTAAATGAGTGCACTTCTCTTTTTTATCTGCCAGTAACTGATCAGCCATTGTCAACTATTTAAAGCCAAATAATCTCAAAGTAGTATCAAAAAAATCCTCTACATTATCTACAGATGCTACTTGAAAATTACATTCATGTCTCACTGTCAGCACGACATTGAAACAGTATCCTAGATGTTCTGTTACTCCTTCCCTTAGGTTGATTTGAAATGTGATGTGTGTAATCAGATTGTCTCTAGCGTTGTCTTTTCTATTAAGAATAAATAACTGTGGTCAAGAGGGTTTTGGCCAATCAAAATCCAGTGTGTAACACAGCAAGATAATTAATGAAAAAGCTGGGAAATAATACATGTGGGATTTCAGAGGAGCTCTCAGTAGTTACTTTTTGGTCAAAGTTAAACATTTGAACTCAAAGAAAAGTCTAACTAATGAACACTTAATAGTAACTCACAATAACCCGTTTAAGACATTTGGAACTACCACGCTGTCCTTCTGCTAACATAGTCACAACTTCTTTTTCTGGATTTCATGACATAGGCATGCCGTGGCTCAGAACTGGATGAGGGAACCACGATTGAGACTGACAGCAAAGCGGAACAAACATCAGAGAGGATTCCTGTGGAGGCTGATTTCCTGTATGCTTTTTCAACTGCTCCAGGTAACTAATGCTTGGAAAATACATCACCAAAAAAACATAAAGGGAACACATGATCATCACCTCTGCAGCCAGGAAGACATAGGCTAATGATTGTGACTCAGTTTCACCTGTTGTTTTGTAAATGGCACAGATAACAGGTAGATAGGAGAGGCAATCAGTAAGACAGCCCCTGTTATTAAGTGGTTTTACAGGTGGTGACCACAGACCATTTCCCTCTCCTCATCCTTTCTGCACAATTCTTGGCTAGTTTTGCATTTTTCCACCGTCCTCTCTGGAAGTGGTAGCATGAGGAGGTATCTGCAGCCACAGGAGGTTCTAAGGTAGTGCAGATCCTCCAGGATGGCACATCCAACGAGGCAAAGGCCGAAAGGTTTGCTATGTCTCCCAGCACAGTGTGGAGAGCATGAAGGAGATACTAGGAGATAGACCAGGACAGCAGGAGATCATCCTGTGATCTCATTTTTTCCATTTTGATTTTGAGAATTATTCTGAACCCAGTCCTCAGGGGGTTCATGATTTTGGTTTGATTGTCTTACATTATTTTGTTCTCAGTTTATGGCAATCTGTCATCAGTAAAGACTTTCAACTGGAATATTTTAGTCACCCAGACCTGGGTTGCATGATTTAAGTGCTGCATGTTTCTGACCACACTGTCTGAAACTAAAAAAAAAAAAAAACTCATCTTTATTGGTTTTTAATGTCATTGACAAAAGCTTATTTATACCAGTAATTATGGTATTTACATGCTTATTTAACATGAGATGGTAATTACACTCTCTGTAAGAGCAGTAGAACTGGCCTCATGTGGGGTCTGTTAGCAATTTCTGGGAGAAGAATATATTGCTGCTATTGGCTGTCACCCACTGCCCATCCAGACCTGAATCCAATCCAGCACTTCTGGGACATCATGTATCAATTATTTAACACCAGATATTTGCCAGTATTAGGAAATGGTTTTATTTACTTGAAAGTATTTTGTTACTTTAATTGAAAATAGTCGTACTCATTTAGCTGAGGCTGCTATCTGTGACACCTGCTTAAAATGAGCTAACTAAGCTATAATCACTCACATTAAACTTAACATTTCTGCTGCTGGTGAAGTAAAAAAAGATGAACTGTCTGACAGACGTTGGATCATCCTGTGATCTCATTTTCTGTTCCATTTACCAATGCTTAAATATTGCTATAACCTGTTCTGTGTTCAGTTTGGTGTTTCTCCTGTTCCATCTATGATCCTGTAGATTTCTCTGAAACAATCACTGACTGTTGTTGCTATGAAATACTGCTGTAAAATGAACCAAGCACACTCAAACACTTCACATGGCCGTGAAACAATAGTTCATTTTGTCTTGCAGGGTACTACTCCTGGAGAGACCTGGGTTGCATGATTTAAGTGCTGCCCTTATTTTGTTTTTGATCAGTGTACCTTTAGACCTTTAAAAAAAAAAAAAAAAACTCATCTTTATTGGTTTTTAATGTCATTGACAAAAGCTTATTTATACCAGTAATTATGGTATTTACATGCTTATTTAACATGAGATGGTAATTACACTCTCTGTAAGAGTGTAAAATAAGTTATCGTGTATAGTGACAGCACTGTTTTAGCAGAATAGATACTCTGACCAATCTGCTGTAGCAACCCCTTATAGCACCACATATCCTGCTTTTCATGCAGCTGCCTATTTGACACATCAATTATTTAACACCAGATATTTGCCAGTATTAGGAAATGGTTTTATTTACTTGAAAGTATTTTGTTACTTTAATTGAAAATAGTCGTACTCATTTAGCTGAGGCTGCTATCTGTGACACCTGCTTAAAATGAGCTAACTAAGCTATAATCACTCACATTAAACTTAACATTTCTGCTGCTGGTGAAGTAAAAAAAGATGAACTGTTGCATGAATTAGCGTTTTTGCTGTCAGAGTCTCTGACATTTTCTGTTCCATTTACCAATGCTTAAATATTGCTATAACCTGTTCTGTGTTCAGTTTGGTGTTTCTCCTGTTCCATCTATGATCCTGTAGATTTCTCTGAAACAATCACTGACTGTTGTTGCTATGAAATACTGCTGTAAAATGAACCAAGCACACTCAAACACTTCACATGGCCGTGAAACAATAGTTCATTTTGTCTTGCAGGGTACTACTCCTGGAGAGACCTGGGTTGCATGATTTAAGTGCTGCCCTTATTTTGTTTTTGATCAGTGTACCTTTAGACCTTTAAAAAAAAAAACAACTAATCTTTATTGGTTTTTAATGTCATTGACAAAAGCTTATTTATACCAGTAGTTATGGTATTTACGTGCTTATTTAACATGAGATGGTAATTACACTCTCTATAAGAGTGTAAAAGAAGTTATAGTGTATAGTGACAGCACTGTTTTAGCAGAATAGATACTCTGACCAGGGGCCTTGTAACACTTAGAGGGGGTTCCAATCTGCTGTAGCAACCCCTTATAACACCACATATCCTGCTTTTCATGCAGCTGCCTATTTGACACATCAATTATTTAACACCAGATATTTGCCAGTATTAGGAAATGGTTTTATTTACTTGAAAGTATTTTGTTACTTTAATTGAAAATAGTCGTACTCATTTAGCTGAGGCTGCTATCTGTGACACCTGCTTAACATGAGCTAACTAAGCTATAATCACTCACATTAAACTTAACATTTCTGCTGCTGGTGAAGTAAAAAAAGATGAACTGTTGCATGAATTAGCGTTTTTGCTGTCAGAGTCTCTGACATTTTCTGTTCCATTTACCAATGCTTAAATATTGCTATAACCTGTTCTGTGTTCAGTTTGGTGTTTCTCCTGTTCCATCTATGATCCTGTAGATTTCTCTGAAGCAATCACTGACTGTTGTTGCTATGAAATACTGATGTGAAATGAACCAAGCACACTCAAACACTTCACATGGCCGTGAAACAATAGTTCATTTTGTCTTGCAGGGTACTACTCCTGGAGAAACACCTCCAATGGCTCATGGTTCATTCAGGCCTTGTGCGAGATGTTGCTGCACTGGAGCGGGAAGCTGGAACTAATGCAGATCATGACCAGAGTCAACCGCAAAGTAGCCACACACTTTGAGTCTTCCTCCAACCTCCCTGGATTTAGTGGCAAGAAGCAGATCCCTTGTATTGTCTCAATGCTGACCAAAGACTTTTACTTTCCTGTCTAGGTTAAGATATATCACTACTTTAACTTTGTTTTTGTTATTAATCTAACCTATCATACTTAATTCATATAGTAATTTATGCACTGTTATGCCTAATGCATAATGTATGTAAAACAGGGTGGATTGTGGTTCAAATGTGACTGCAGGGAGAACCTCAATGCATAGTAAACACTAAGAGTAAAGGGAACATTTTATTAGGACTGATGTTAAGCCCATAGACGTTATTAAAATCATTCAGTCACGTTGACAGTGTCCCATTCATAGTGCAAGACACAGGGGCCTTTTTTTAATATGTATATTCTAGAAGGGCGGGTGTTAAAAAAGCGGTTAAAGGAGGTGTCACTGGTTTATGATGGTACAAACTTTCATGGGTCTGTCAACACCTAAACACAACAAAACTGTTTTACTACACGACTTGTTTTCTTTTAAAAACCGTAATAATTGTACAACTGGTTCAATGTGACTGTGTCCTTATGAGCGGTCTTTTTCCCTCCTCTAATCACATTAGAATTATCAGAGATAAAAAATTGCATGTACATCACTGTTAAAGCTGAGCTATAAGGGCCATTGAGTATTTTGTGCAATTGTAGCCTACTTCCGCTTTTTCCCCGACAAGATCAGACCAGAGCACCCTGTGCTCCGCAAGAAAAACATCTCATGGTCTAAAACGTAGATAAAAATGTCTTCAAAACCACGCCAGCATTAACCTCAGTTTACCTTTTCCCTAGTCCTTGCGGGCCGCAGCAGCTTCCTCACACCCCCAGTACAGTAGGCTGTGGGAGAAGCGGTAACAGCAGCTCGCTAATATGCTCCACTTTTTTATCCAACAATGTCGGACCAGATGATCCTCTTCTCTGCATCAAAAACATTTTACTGGGGGAGAAATGTATTTAAAACAATCAACATTGAATTAAAACAACACCAGCATTTACCTCGGTGCTATTTACCATCAACTGAAGTTTGAGTTGTTTTTTTGTTTGGTTTTTTTTGTTTTTTTAATGTTTAAAATGCTTTTTTTTAATGTCAATGTGAAAAGTAAGAGAAGAGACACGTCACCATAAAAAATGTTCAGATGGTAAAAAAAAATTGGTTTAAGGTATTAAGCAAGTTGTTACAAAATCTTGTAATTTTTGTAACATTTCTTGTTTAATTTTGTTCATAGAGGGCAACGTTTACCTGATTTAAAATCCTTGCATGTGCACACAAATTGACCAATAAAGCTGATTCAGATTCAGATAATGTTTCCTTGTAAAATACCTTGTGAAAGTTTCATGTTTAATTCAGGTTTCTATTCAGCACTGGAATTACGTAAGGGTGTAAGTAATTGCAAAAAAACATTGACACCTTTACCCATGTTATCTCCTCATTGTGAGTCTTAAACATAATTGTAAAATTAATGAGTTGCCAGTAGCTGTCATATCTGTTTCTCCCCATATTTGTTTCTATACCTGGCTTTTTTGATTGATCCTTATTTCCATAAAACTCTAAACAGTCCTAAACACTCACCGGCCACTTCAGAATTTGGCGTAAACATGACAGCATAGATCCATCTTGCCTTGTATCAATGGTTCAGGCTGCTGTTAATGGTCTTATGGTGTGGGGGATATTTTCTTGGCCCACTTTGGCCCCCTTATTACTAATTGAGCATTGTTTAAACCCCACAGCCCACCTGGATTTTGTTGCTGACCATGTCCATCCCTTTAGGACCACAGTGTACCCATCTTCTGATGGATACCTCCTGCAGGATGATGCACCATGTCACAAGGCTCAAATCATCTCAAACTTGTTTCTTGAACATGACAATGAGTTCGCTGTACTCCAGTGGCCTCTACAGTCCCCAGATCTCAAGCCCCTGTGGGATGTGGTGGAAGGGGCGATTCACATCATGGATGTGCAGCTGGCAAATCTGCAGCACCTGCGTGATGCTCTCATGTTACTTTAGACAAAAATCTCTGAGGAAGGTTTCCAGCACTTAGTCTGAAGTCTGCCATTAAGAATTAAGGCAGCCCTGAAGGCAAAAGGGGATTCTACCAGTTTTCAAGTGGGTGTATGTGAGTGTATATGTGCTTGGTCCATTTGTGCATACAATGTTAAAGTAGACATATCACCTATCATAAGCTTCTGTGCAAACATAACATTTTTGTTCATTCTTGAGAATGTGTGCCAGAAGGTGGCAATATAAAAAGGCTGGATTGTGTTTAAGCAAAACAAGAGGAGATGAGCAGAGACTAATTTAAAAAGTCACCATTTACCCACCTTTATAAGACACATTAAAAGACTTTTTGACACATCTTGTTTGTTGAAAAATATATTTCAAGTATTTCAAGATTTTTTTTTCTTGAAAACAATTGCTTTAATTTATAGGACATGACTTAGCAATCTTTGTCATATCATCCTTCCAATTTGCCTTTCTTTTACCATTACATGTAAACAGGATTACTGAAGGCAACGTAGCTGCTTTGGAGATTTTGTTGTTGTTGTTGTTGTTTGTTTGAATAATGTCCTAAACTGTTTCTTGTGAATGGTCGGCAATTTATAAGGATGCCAACATAAAAAAAATCAACCAGGAGAGGGAGCCAGAGAGCCATAAGGTGAAGCTTTGAAAGCATCCTTATGAATCAGCAGTTCAAAGAGTCATTCCTGGATACATTTCACTCTTGGTAGGCAGATCGGGATTCAGGATGATTCAGTAAAAGTTTGATTCGTAGCCACTGGTTATAGATGAAGCCGCTTGTGTCATATTTGAGTCTCGCCTCTGTGAATTTGGGGGGTTAAGATTCAAACCTCCAATTATCATTCTGGATTGTCTTTGTCTTATATTCCTTGTTTTTGTCTGATCCACTCACAGTAAGCTCTTTTTTATGTGCACAGGTCCCTTTTTGTGTGTGTGTTTGGGAAAGAGATAACCTTTATTTAATGCAAAAAGGTCCAGAGCAGTGACCTGACCCAGTTTACCTGTTTAAAATTAACTCCTGGCACGGTTTGCATGTTTTTTGGTTTGGGGATAGTAATACACAGTGCTGTTCCAACTTCATTTTCTTTGTTGGGCTTAAGGCTGTTTTCACTTTGATGAAAAAAAAAAATTGATGGGCTTTATGCATAGAACCCCATACTATGAGTGAATGTGACATGTAGGGCATAATGCAAAAGAGAGATATAAACATAGTCCATTTATCATTCAAAGAAATGCATTTAGTTCATATTTTGAACCCCACGACTCTTTTACGTGAGTTCAACGCAGGCAAACAGGGTGAAAGGCTGCACTTTCCTCATGGCTGTGGGTTGGCTCCACTGACTGTTGATTTAAGTTCGCAGTTTCGTTTCTTGCACAGTCCGCGCAGAAAGGGTTGTGAAAGGAAGGGTAGGAGAGGGGAGAGGAAGTGAAAATGAAATCTACATCAAAGATCGTCTATGCTTACAAGGGCAGCCACTGTGACGAGTGGAGCTCCCAAAGGTCTGCGTTAAAGTGTAATTGTTCACTACAATTGACATTCTTAACGCAAATAACTTTACTTATCCAGCTGTCTTGTCTGTCGAGTTATTCAAAAGTGGAATATCGACTGAGTTCCAGTCTCAAATATAATAGGTTTGTAAGGAGTTTGTATTGCTAAATAAAATGACGAAGTGGGGAATTCAAAGCACGCTTTCAGTAGACAAAAATGATTGGGTTTGAAAAATTGCGTAAACAATCTTGTCTTGTTGTTGCAATTTGGTTTACACTGAGGGATGACATTATTTGAACAGCCCGATGTAGCAGTGCAGACGGAAGATGTCACTCGTCACTTAACTTATATAGCCCAATTAAAGGCAGTGTCACATGTTAAACTAACATATAAAAAGAGAAATAAAACAAATATAAAACACAAAATAATGGATGCGTTCATGTTTATATATTCCACTCGATTTACATCATCTCGGGATAACAAGGCAGGTGCGTTAGGATGTGCGAAGGCTTTTTAAAAACTTTCTTCTTCCTCTTATTATTATTATTATTATTATTATTATTATTATTATTATTATTATTATTATTATTATTATTATCGTTTGTTGTAGTCAATGTGTTTTGGCACCATGAAAATAAAAACAGGAGTGAGTCCTCTTCGTGGTGTTTTATTTAGGGAGCGCGCACGCGGCCGACAAACTTCCGCGACGCCGCTCGGGATCGACCAAAAGCGAGAGCACGAGAGCAGGGGGATTTCCAGCTCGAGCCCCCACTTCCCGAGTCAGCCCTTGTTTTGCTTTCGGTCTGGACTTGGAAACAGAAAAAGGACGGCCTCACTTTCCTTTTTCAACTTCAAACTACAGATACTTGAAGTTGTCCAACTTGTGCTGCCCGTGTTTGTTGTGACAGCAGGACTGTGAAGCTCCAGGCCGTCCAAACTGAACAGGTAACGTCTTATTTCCGCATTTAACGCTGTTCCTTAGACTCTGACTCCCCACAGGACGACATGACGGATCCCGAGCTCGCTGTGTAAGTGAAAGTACTTTTGTAGTTTTTCTCCGTGTTTGTGGACAAGGTTTGGTATTTATTTTCACTTTTGACTCGCTAGATTTTTTTTGGTCGGCACGCTGGCGGACAGGAAAACAAACAAACCGTGTTTCATGAACCCCACTGCCAAATCAAACTTTAATCTCACACACAAGAGCCAAGAACACTCGTCACCATATGGCTGAAATCTAGCTTTTAATAACATTGAATTACATGCTAGCTAGGTAAAGGGGTAATATTTTGATCATGTTCGGTTTTTAGTATATTGTTCTAGTCGCCAAACTAATAAGGGAAGAAATAGACTGAGTTGTTAACGTGTTGCATTCAAAAGCCCCAGCATGTGTTAGTAAAACTAAGAACAGTAAGAAGAGTGACTGGAGAACTTGAGTTCAAGTTATAGTGCAGCTGTTGTCCTGCTTTGCAACTTATTTTTGAATTTCATAAGAACCTACTGTGCATTATCACATTTTTATACTTTGTGGACAGTAAAGATCCCTCATTGGGCAAATAAAAACAGCACATCATCATGTGGAAGAGTCTTACATCTTAGCCATAAATATTAAATTTGTTTTCTGATTTCAGAATTTTATTCAATCCGTGTTTAAGCATTGAATTGTTTGTCAAGGGGTTTCTAATTCAACAAGATGAGTCTTTATGCAACACGTGTTGTGTATGTGGTATTTTTTAAGTCATTTATTTGGTTCAGGGTTATGTTTAGTCCTTTCCTGTTAACCCCTATAATTTATGACTATCCATTAAGCCGACTATCTAAAGTGATTTACTCACTTTAGTTTTTAATGTTCAAAGTGATGAAGTTGTACTGAAGTCAAGAAGAGTTTCACTTAACTGTAAACCGGATACACCTAGAAGTTTCAACTCTGTGGCTCAGAGGGGAGAATTTGTAGTACTTGCTGTGATGTGCTGTGCCGTGTCACCCTGTTTGACCTGTTAGGGACCTCATTGTCATGTCAGGAGTTGCTATGTTGGCTCACTGTAGTGTGTGTGGGGCGTGTCAGGCAATCAGACTTTTATCACATCAGGTCCAGCTCATTAAATGAGGGCTGAGTGAGTGAAGATAGCTCTTGCTGTTTTTAAATAACAAAGTGTCTTACTTGTTAACTTGTACATCTCTATTTCTTCTGTGTAAAGCTCCAAAATTAATCAAATTTGATGGAAAAGCTCCACATGAGATGGTAGATAGCAGTGGACAACTTTGCCGCTGTTTTAGTCATGATTTGACAGTTTAATTTATCAACAGGGTTTTATGACACATTTTCCTTGAAACACAAAATCAACAATGAACTTGAGCAAGAATTTTATCTTTACAACCTACAAAACAGATTCTGCTGCACCCTCTGTCTTCTAACAATGAAGAATGGTGGAAAAACCTCCTGAAGTGGTTACTTCCTTTCACACAGGGAAGTTTAAAAAGACCACATAGCCTTATATTTCACATGTGTCTTGCCTGCACAGTACTGATAACATACTGTAGTTTAGAGTTCCTGAAGTAGAGGTACTGTTCATATGGGGGAAAATTTAGAAAATGCAGTCGGCACTTTATATTCTATTGTCTAAAGTACTAATACTTAAGATACTTAAACCCCTACTTTAAATTTACTGTTCCCATTTTTGTTGCTACATTTGACTTTGTGCTCTTTCTTTAAATTACAAGTCTGTTTCTCAGTAGTTTTTTTTTCTGAATCCTGTTTGAATATTGAATAATAAAGTTAAGTAGTATTTCATCTTTGAAAAGTTGCAGCTATAAGGCTGAGAATGAAACGGAAAAGTGAAAACAAACGAACCAAAACAGACCCTCCTAAAATGCCCTAGAAATTGGTAAAATTATATAGGTTTCATTCATTCTTTCATTCAAACAAACCTCAGGCTTTGCATACTGTACACTTGAAGCTGTTCTTCATTTCCCAGTTTGTTGTTTATCAGGCTATGATCAGTTAGCGGTGTGTCCTTGTGTTGCATTTTCTACCATCATTATTTCAAGTTGTCGGGATTCCTACTTACAGTGATATGCTGCTATCCATAATACGTTTGTGTCTGAATCTGTGTGCTGACAGGACAAGATGCCAGTGGAGAGAATGAGGATGCGGCCGTGGCTGGAGGAACAAATCAACTCTTGCCAAATACCAGGGCTGAAATGGGTTAACGAAGTGAGTGTGTAGGGATCCTATCATACACACAGATGCAGTCAACACAGGAGGGATGCTTTATTAGCAACTCAAGAGTTAACAAAATGTTTCTATCTGTAGGAGAAGAGAATATTCCAGATCCCGTGGATGCACGCTGCTCGCCACGGCTGGGACTTGGAGAAAGATGCGCCGCTCTTCATGAGATGGGCCATACATACAGGTAACACAGAGAAGCCAGTACACACTGGTTTTTTCATTTAAGAGTATTTGATGTCCACGTCTGTAACAACCACACCATTGAAAATGTCTCCAGAGTAAAAGAAATAGAAAATTCTACAACACGAAAGAGCAAAGACAAAAAGCAGAACTTACGCTAACCTGAGGGTCAGCGGTGTGCGTCACAATAATGTGAAGAAAAATCCCACACACTGTATGTCTGCTTTCACCAGGTGCTCTTGAAGTGAAATAATCTGTAAAGGTGTTTGTAATACAAGTTCCTGATTATTTGCTCATATTTGTTTCACATGTTTTGAAAGAGATTTTTACTCACTCGTGATCCTCAGTTACTCTTGAATTAATTGCCAAGAAACTATGTGAATATGTGTCCTTAGTCCTACATTGTGTTTTACAAATATTTTACACTCCGGTTTGATGAAAAAAGGTTTGTTAGTCAGATCGTATTGTAATTGAGTAGGATATTAAAGTTGGTACAGAAACTTTTAAACACAGAAATCAAATGATGCTGATGGAGAAGGCTATCTCCTTTGTCTGTCTACGTTTAGGGAAGTACCAGCCTGGCACAGACAGGCCAGATCCAAAGACGTGGAAAGCTAATTTCCGCTGTGCCATGAACAGCCTGCCAGACATCGAGGAGGTGAAGGACAAAAGCATCAAAAAGGGAACCAATGCCTTCAGAGTGTACAAGATGCTCTCCTCTGCGGAGAGGAGCTTGAAGAAAGGTGAACTGCTTTGTAGAATGAAGAATGTTTCACCTGGATTATGTTTTTGTTTTAACTCTTTCAGTTGACCCTTAAGTCAAAGTCTGGACTGTTAACCCATTTTTGAAACGACTCTGTTTTATCCTTGTAGGGAAGAAGAAGGCAGACAAGGAAGGGAAAGTCAAGGTAGATAAAGAGGTACAAACCCCTTAAACCTCTTAACAGAGAACACATTCACAATAAAGGGTCTGGGCTTGTGTGGACACATAACAGAAATTTCTTTAAGATAAAAAAAAAAAAAAAAAATTGAAATGACACTTTTTGACATAACAAACTTAATTTTTCTCCTCAATGTAAATGACTACACAATCTCAAATAATGAGTCTGTCTGATAGTGATAGTTTGGTAGCACACTAGGTATCTCATATTTCACCAAACAGAGAAATGCTGGTACCTCTGTTCATGCCAAAGGATTACTGGAAGTCTTACTCAGTACTGCACTGGCAATTTCCCAATTAGCTAACATTAACAATCTACTCTGGCTGCTGTTACCACATGACAGAGACATTTCCAGGTTGTAGGAGCAATTACCAAGCCTTCCTCAGCTATGTGGTCCTGTCTGCCCAAACAAGGCGCTTGCAAAACAATAGCTACTTGTTAAAGTTGCAGAATTGGCAGAAAAGATAAGGAAAACATAGACTCACAATAGACCTGTCTACAGACTATCCTCAAGTCTGTACAACCTTGGTCTAAACACAACTGACTATTTCAAAACAAACTATGGTTAGTTTACTTCAAAACTCCCCTATGAATACAATGCACATCCAAAATTCCACAATCAGATTAACAATGCCTGCTGAAACTATATAATGATAAATATGATGTGTTTTTGTTTTAATATAATGTTCATAGTTAACAAAGATTGATGATTGAATGACTTGAATAGCATTTAGAAAAATCTGTCTCCATGGTTAAAAAATCAAACTCAATTTATAAGCAGCATTTGATGATTTTTGACAAGTTTCAATGTCACTTGGTTTTTTATTCAAAAGGGTAAAGATTAAAGAAAATAGTGATAAAGAATTAGAAATGGAAGTCAGAAATATCAGAAAAGAAATAAAAAGCATAAATTAAGTACAGTGTGATCGTATGAAGACTGTTTAATTTAAAGAAAAAATAGATACACACCTGTCCTTTAGTGAAGAACACAAAACACCTGTACACACACCTAATTTTATCAGTGTGTCATGTATAAAAATGTTTGTCTCTCTCTCTCTCAGGCAGCATCTCCGTCTCCAGACAGGACCCCCTCTGATGTTGGAGTAATTGACTCCACCAGACAAGAATCCGTCAAACAAGAAGTTGTGGAGCCAACATTAACAGACAGTGCCTCAGGTATTCCTGCAGTTTTTGTTACTATTGAGAATTCTAGATTATTTAAGTCCCACTTGGCTTTAGATCTGTTTAAAACTGGCCTTAATGCTATAGGAGGGGTTAACAAACCATGCAGCGTACTTCTGAAAATTTCCTGACTGAATCCTGGTGAGCTGCATGTATGAACCCAGAGTCATAGTCTGGAAAATTCACCTTGAGCAAGTAGGCGGGCAGATGATGTTCAAGTTGAGCAGGGTTCATGCTTTGTAGTCTTTACTACTTGCCTTAGCTCTCACCTTTGTTTTCTGTTTTGTTTGCCTAGCAGAATCATCCTTAACATGTTGTTTTGATATAAACCAAGAAAATGTTTCCATCATGGAAACATCTTCCTTCACGATCTGCCCTGCCACCCCCCTTCTCCACCTAAACCACAGAGGATATTGAGTTGTAAGAGCACATTCAGCAGAGAAAAACCTCCAGCTGTAAAAGTGCATGAGTGAACAGCAGGTTCCTAAAAGTCCTGAAATAGTTTAAAGGGTTGGAAGTTCATGTTTCTGTTAGATACACTGCAAGGTGTCTGTCAGTCAAACAACTGAATTCAACTACAAGCATTACTGGGTGACAGACTGATGTCTGTTGCTCACCAGTTAAGAATAAACACACTTAAATCCATGTAAATGCTATAGGATAGGGCTGTATGGGGAATTTTTTTTTTTTGCAATCTGTAGATTTTAACAGCAGTTTCTAAATTTGTGGTATTTTATTGATGCAAATGTAAAAGATCACAAACTTTTTTTGTCAGAGGTAAATATTATAAAGATATTATTATATACACTACAGGCCAAAAGTTTGGAAGCAAGATCAGATTTGTACAAAAAAAGATCATAGTTTCATATATATAATTTGCAACACAATAAACATGACTTGTGTAAAGAGTAACTTATCAGAAGACATTTTGACTATAATTATTAGGTATTTGAGTTATTGTTGCTTAGACTTTGCTTTCTTTAAAGTAACCTCCTCGGCTTCAACAACAGCTTGACATATACTAGGCATTCGTTCCACAAGTTTTTTAAGGTATGTTCCAGCGATTGCATTCCAAGCTTTCTTAAGTTCATGAAAAAGAGACTGCTGATTCGTGGGACATGTTTTTCTGACTGATCGATCCAATTCATCCTGCAGAAGCTCAATTGGAGAAAGGTCTGGAGACTGAGGGGGCCAAACCATCTTTTGAAGAACACCTTCCTCTTTTTTTTTGTCTAGTTAACCCTGACAGAGCTTGGCAGAGTGCTTAGGGTCATTGTCTTGCTGCAAAATAAACTTATGACCCACAAGTCTTAGTCCAGATGGAACAGGATGGTGCTGGAGGATGGAGTGGTACTGTTCCTTCTTCAGGATACCCTTTACTTCAAACAAATCTCCTACTCCATCACCTGCAAATGTTTGTTTCGCCAGATCTTCTCTTTGATGTCTTTAGGGAATCAGAGACACCAAAGAGTTTGTAGATACCTTGCTTGTCCTTACATTCGGCTTCGTTCAGTGTTCATGACAGTGTTTGTATATATCTCAGCTATCCAGGCAAAAAATGAACTGGGACATAGAAACTGTGGACACATTAAAATAACCCTGAAGCAAACAGAATAATTCTTGTATACTCTCCAGTACTCATTGGCATGGTTTTGTAGGCTGCAAGCTGAGCTGTTGCTAACTTAACCTCACTAGCTGAGTATTAAGTAGCTCAAGTATTCATTCAGTCAAAATGTTAATTTCAGCCCTGTCCATCTGTCTCTTCACAGCCATTCACAGTTCAGTATACGACCATGTGATCACCAGTGAGCAGCTGCCATTCGTCTGCCAGACGATTGAAGTGACCACAGAGAACGAGGAGCATACTGTTAGCTCCTCCCACTCATATCCGCTTCAGATCTCTCCTGTGTCATCATGCTGTGGTGAGACAAAACACACACACACACACACACAGGTACAAGCAAACACATTTGGTTATGACAAAGAGCAATAGTAGGTCAGTTTCGTGGTTCAGGATTTGTAAAGTAGTTGTTTTAAAGTTAAAACCACAACTTTGACCACTGTTGCATAGAACAACCATCTGACGACAAAGTGGTTCCTTTAGATATAAAGGGAGAGCTTACAGGATGTAACTCATGGAGATGGTGACAGCTTAATCTAGCTTTTGAATTTCCTGACTTTTAACAGTTTGTATTCTTTGGGGTTCATTATCAATCACCAGAAGTGTCTCCCTGTTCTGCACAAATATCTTCTGGTGTATTTGTCCTTTGGTGGAGAACATCATAGACCAAATCAGCTGAGTGTCTAAAACACCCTGCTGTGACATGTTCAGGCTGTCGCTAGTTTTGTGGTTTCAAACAGAATAACTTTTGTGAGAATATGATGTGATCTAAAATTTTTGAGGGACAAATTAAAGTTAGTGGCGGCAACAAAATGCAGTGGTGTCAAAAAGAAACTCGATACAAGCAGAAGGATGTAAATTATGCATGTGTTTACACCTCTACACTTGGGACAGCTTTGACAGAGACATCATGTGATCAGATGAAGTATGTTTAGTATGTCCATGCTGGTTTAACGAGTTATCACAGAAAGACTTAACGTGGTGTATCTGCAGATTTGGTCTTACGATATTTGGTGGTTCAGGTGATTGCAACATGAGGTTTAGCCCCACTTGTTGATCATATCTCAGAAATGCCTGGTGGGAGTATCTTTTCATGGCACAAGTGTCCACTTCGAGTGGCGGGTGAACTGATAAAGATTGTGGGTCAAATGCAACAGCCACTGCGATCACTCAAAACAGTTTTTTTTTTTGTTTGTTGAACTTTTTCAAAGGTTAATAACTTAAACATGTGTAGTTTTGCTTAAACGCCTTTCAGAATAAATTTAGGAAATGAAGTTTGTTTTTAACTGTGAAGGTGGCTGATAAACTTACTGGAACACTATCAGGGCCCCCCCCATACAGACATTTTAGAGCTGGCACCCTTGTCTTCTGAAGCGAGTATCTTAGGAGTGCATGTGGGGAGGATATCTTTAAATTTGGCACATACCTCTACTTGATGGTCAAAGGTCTGAGAGAGAGAGAGAGAGAGATGTGGTCTTTAGAGATATTTAATCTTGTAAATAATTCTGGTGTGAAATGTTTCTCTAGACCGACTCAAAATGATCACTGTTACTGCTGCAACACTCAGACTAATGAAACTTCTGGTGAATTTAAACTGAAACTTGACTGGCTGGCAGAGGTGTGCGACTGCATGGTTATGATTGTGGTTATCTGATGAGTCTTCCTTCTATTTAACCAGTCATTCAGGCACTACCAGTTTACAGGTCCAATCATTTCATCTCTCTGTTTGTGTTTTTCTTTCACTCGTCATCCATCAGAAGTTACCAACAGTGAGAGTCAGGGTTGAAGTGAAAGCTTTGTTTCCATTTACAATAAGAAAATTGGGTCATTTTTAGGTTTTTGTTTCATCTAACTGAATTAAGACAGTAGTGGCTGTAAGCTTGGTTCTATTTGTCTGCTTAAACTCAAGGTGTAAATGAACTCTTCCTCTTTCTCCTGCTCTCCCAACTTTCCCTTTATCTGTTTTCTTCCTCCAAAGCGTAACTGTCGTTTCTGATGACATTGCAAAATTCTATTTCCTTAATGTTAACACATGTTGTATGCATCTGTGTGTTTCCTTGTACAGGCAGCGACACAGACAGTGACACAGAAGACGCGAAAGAGGTGAGTCGCCCAAACAGAGCTGTTAACCACAGAAGAGAGAGTCATGAATTAATGATTAACTGCTCTGATCCAGAGATAAACAGGTTTTTACCTGCTTCAACTTTACTGCTGAAACTGTGTGTGTGTGTGTGTGTGTGTGTGTGTGTGTGTGTGTGTGTGTGTGTGTGTGTGTGTGTTCCTTCCTCCTGTAATGTTGCGAGAGACTGAAAAAAAGGGAGGGCCTTTTCAGGAACTAAGGCTGTCAAACATTAACAATTTGAATATGAGGGTTGCCTTTGTAGTTGGTTTTACTTATATAAAATACACACACACACACACACACACACACACACACACACAAATAAATAAATCTACACCACATAATCACACCTCCTACCAGTTGTAAAGCAGACTAAAAACTGTTTTACTTCTATATTTTTTTTAAATCAATTTAAATTTTTGTTGTTGAAAAAAACTCAGAAATAGCAATTTAGAGCAGTTTTGGTTACTTTTGAGAACAATTAGTACCTTGACCTCACTTTTTCAATATACAACAGCTTTGAAGCCAACAGTCCAGGGAGTTGTTTATTAAGCTTTTTTTTTTTTTGCATGGGTGTTATCTTGTAAGTGGAAAAAGTACCATGGACTTTGGATTTATGTAGAGCCCTATGAAATCCATTTTATTTGTTCTGGAGTTCATTTTGTTCCGTGTCTGTGTGTGTCTGTGTGTGTCTGTGTGTGTGTGTGTGTGTTTTAATTAGTCAGAATTCACTGTTGTACACCATAACCATTGTCATTCGTTTGGTGGACAAATGCATTTTCAACAGTCCTACAGGAAAATACCCTGAATGAATCATATTGGATACATGGTACATTATATAGATTTCATTAGCATGAACTGGCATCATCAACAGATGTCACGTGATGGCATGAGAGACCAGTTATTGGTATTTTTTAATAAAAAAAAAGCATCACACTGACATCGTCTCTCACAAGGCCGATATCACACAGATCTTTAAAAAAAAACACATTTATTAGTTTTTTTTTAAGCACTTTGTTGAGAGTTAATCTACAGCATGTTACTGATTTAGATAACCAAGTATATTCAGTATTTGTCTTTTTGTCTTTGTAAACAGTTTGATATTGAGGGAGAAAAATCCCCAAACCCTTGTGGAGATATTTTACAAAGTCAAATATTTTTCTGACCTGTCTGCACTATTTTCTCACAAAAACAAAACAAAACAAAAAAAAAACAGAGATATTTGCATAATATTGCCCAACCTGCTTTCTCAATATCAGTATCAGTATCAGCCATTGAAAAAACATTAATTGGTCGTCCTTTAATCTGTAAATATCTCTGCTCTGAATTAGAAGATGCACAAAAAAGATGTCAGATGGAAACCGCGTCACTGTCTGACTGTGGCCTGTTTCTGTTCATGCCGTGACCCTCTTTTTCTTGTGTGTTTTCTCTGTAACTCAGAGTGTCACTGCAGTCCGGAGGTGGGACTACAGCACATCAGTTCTCAGGCTTCCAACGTACCCCCTCCCCGGCATGGCCACCTTTGTCAGTGCTAGCAAGCCAAACTTCAAGGTCACCAGCACTCAGGACCCCGCCCCGCTTATCAGCTACCACACAGACGGCTGGATGCCCGCCTTCAGCCAGAACTCTCTTGTGTCTGTAAACAGCGGCCACGCGCATGAGATGCGTGCAAGTGTCATAATGAAAACTTCTGACATCACATCCTCCTGACCTCTAACCCCAGATGACGGTGAGTCATCACTGCATTCAGAGCATAGGAATGAGAGAAATCAGTCCAGGTGATGTCTAATTAGTTGTATCATTGAGAACCCTGTCATTTTATCATGGCTTCTGTGTGGGAAATGACTTGACCCACTTTTCCTTTGAATTGGTGACACTTACTTTTCCCAAGTGACAAAACAAGCCCAGATTAGTTGCTTCTGCATCTTTATGGATTGAAGGGTCAGTCAGCTGTAAATTTAGTGTGAATAGAGATAGCTTTTATGTACCCCTTATACTACATCTGACCTTTGACTTCCCAGAAACATTCAGGTGTTACTGATCAACAGTTTACCTAGTGCCTAACACTTGAGCAAACATTTAACATTTTGCCAAAGAAAAGTTCAAGTTGTGCTCTTTTTGTTTCTCTAGATGTACAACTTGTGGATGAAAACTATTTTATAAGTATTTCCCTGTGGTAGGTTTACAGTTATGTCCTTCCTCTAGGCTGCAATTATGTCCTATTATAGACCCACTGTGCAATGAAAAGTCAGGAATGGTGTTCAGCATGGGCTCTTATACTTTTGAGAGCATGTACCACTACTTAAACTAATAACGATAATATGTATGATTAAAATAATAATGGTAATTTACCTTCTACTAGCCATGTTTCTCATTCATTTAACATTGAATCAGTCCTTGATGAGTCCCAATCTATTAGAGCATAAAGATGTTTTAAAAAAAAAAAAAAATAGACTTCACCATGTAGTCTTGATTATTTTAGTTTGTAAAGTCCTCTCCATGAAGTGTTAAAAGTTAAGCTCAAGTGTTCTCCATGTTGCACTCAATTCCAAATGTAAAGAACAAGGTGTTTTCATTCTTCAAAGGAATGTGTGTGAATAATAACAGAGAGCCACATGCAAACTTTTCTGAAATTTTTCATCTGTTAGTGAACCAGATTTGCTGCCATGTTGTTGCAAATGAACCCAAGACTGTGTTATCAAGATCAAGATTGACAATCATTGTAAAGTCCTGATTGGCCCTGTAGAAGAAAGCAGGTGTGTGTGTGTGTGTGTGTGTGTGTGTGTGTGTGTGTGTGTGTGTGTGTGTGTGTGTGTGTGTGTGTGTGTGTGTGTGTGAGAGAGAGTGAGAGTGAGTG
Organism: Xyrichtys novacula; assembly: GCA_962446985.1. Taxonomy (NCBI): domain Eukaryota; kingdom Metazoa; phylum Chordata; class Actinopteri; order Labriformes; family Labridae; genus Xyrichtys; species Xyrichtys novacula. The sequence goes on from OY660869.1 coordinate 7,533,320, forward strand.
AGTGTGTGTGTATCTGTCTGTAGTCTGGAGTTCTCAGGATAATGTACCCATCATCACAGACAGATGAACAGACAGAGTGAATGACCGACTCACTGACAGACAGACAGACAGACAGACTGTGAACCATGTAAGCCTGTCTTCTCCTCTCTTCTGCCTCCTGCTGTTTATAATGTACATAGATCATTTATGTATGCCTGCAAGCTGCTTCAGCACCTTACAGACCACACCTGTGTGTGTGTGTTCTTGTCAATGAGTGTGTATGTTTTTTTTTGTTCGTTTTTTTGGGGGGGTCTTATTGAAGATATGTGCCTTTTCTAGAGTGCAGTTGGATCAAACTATTTGTGCTTTACTCTGCTAGTGACATGCGGTAGCTTCCTGGAGTTTCAATAAGATGCTATGGCCTCTTAATTCTGAATAGGGAAGTGTGGGCTTCAGATACATCCCAGAGGACTTCGTTGTTTTTAAATCCCCCTTGTTCTTACAGTCTGGTCTACTTTGGTTACATCTTATGAACCCACCACTCATAAATCATTAGTAGCACATTGATAAAGCCTTTTTAATGCATCTTAATGACAATCCTTATGACTGATAAAAAGCATTCAGCTTGAGCTTTGAGAAAGAGACGTGTTATTATGTCTTGTGATAAGAAAATTATACCTTCATACAACAAATCATAAGTATAAAAATGTATTCTTTTTGTGTAGTATTTTTGTCTGACACTTTTATTGCAGCCACAAAATTCTGTGTGAGTTCTTAAAAATGTGTTATAGGATGATATAGTCATTAATGACCTCGTACAGTGCTGTCACTTTACTTACAGAGCTGCTGTGAGTATCAGCAGGCTAAATCTTTTTAATGATACACAAAATAGATTCTTTATGAACTTTTTTTTCTTGATGAACATTTGAGAATTTTAATGTGTTAAAAGTGTTGTAATACATCATAAATAATACTTTTAAAGGGCACTATACTTTAAAGATGCACTAATAAAGCTTTATAAATGTGCTTATGATGTATTGTAAGAGGCGGGTTCATTGAAAGTATTACCGTTAATTTTTTAAATTCTTCACAGAGCAGATATTAGAGTAGTATGATTTTAAAAGCATAAAAAACATAACAAAAGGAAGTTTTTCCAAATCTTTCCATTTCCAGGTGCAATTTGAAGTATCAGAGCCGGGCTTCACAACAAAAAAATCACTGATATAAAATTCTCTTAGTGTGTCACTATTTCTGTTTAAGTTTTAGTTCTGGGAAAAGAGAAGAAAATTCTGATCTGACACCCTGTTCAGGATGTTGAGTCATGAGTTGGAGTTTTAGTTCATTGAAAAAAAAACATTGAAATCTGTTGAAACACATGTAAGTAATTTCATCATGGGCCCATGTTGTCATCACATACTGACTACAGGCACCGGAGTTTGAATCCAAGTCATGTCAGACTTTGTGATGCCAAAAGATACTTTTAGGTTGCCAAAAGAATCAATATTTGATGTGATCAAGACTTAACCTTTTTGCTTAGTGGCCTAACATTGAGAAACTAAGAAACTGCTTTAAATTGAGGAACATTGACCAGTAGCTGCTACAACTCTGTGACTTCTTCACCCCTCACTATGGACACGCACAAATGTTTGTGTGTAGCAGATATTCAGATTTGTGCTGTCTGTTTTTTCTATTCTGCAAAGGCTTTTTATTTTAATAATGACAAACCAAATGAACAGCCAGGCCATGCTGCAAATGTCAAAACTAATCAAGCGACATTGTCGCACCTCCAGATTATGTTGCAGATTTTAATAAGCCATGTGTTATTGAAGATTTTACGAGTCACATGCAGATCTGAGTGGCTTTTGTTGAGTTAGACATCAACCTTTATTAAAGTTGTTGAAATAAGAACATCCTAATTCATGAAAGCTTAATTTACCTTCATCACATTTTAAGGTTTCATTAGTTGATCTTATTTTGTTGTGAAGTCTTGAAATAAGATGTTTAACTGGGCTTGTCAGGTCAGTGTAGCTTCTAAGAAGTTGATTGTGACATTTTCACCAGAAATAAGACTAGACACGCTTTTCTTGAATTTAGTACTGCAGCCATGCTAAGTTGCACAGTGGGCTCTCAAACTGCTCCTATTCAACTCCTGATCTGACAACACAACTTACCAGAGTATGAAACAAGTCCCTCTGTATCCCTGCACCTCCATTAAAATTTTTGTCCAAAGCATCAGAAAGCATTGCAGCTAACAGGCTAAAGCACAGTCCTCACTCCCAGCCTGCCTGTAGCAGAGATCCAGTGAGATCAGCTGTAAAGGTTCCTGTAGGAAAACAGCAGGACATTAAAAGGAAACCTCTACGACAAGGAACCAAAGCACTGGAGATATTAACACTGGATGCACATTATTATCATAAACGTGATTTCCACTGAATCAAAGGGTTTGTGCTTGTATGTCTTTTACGTGCCTTCTTTATAGAAACTTTCGTTGCATACTGACACAAAGCTTCTATTACTGTCTACACGTCATGATAGTTCTCAGTGGGCTGCAGTAGTTCCAGCAGTGTCTGCCAATACATTCTGTCAACAGCTAAAAGAAATCCTGCCTTTTTAACCATGAACTCATGTGTGAGCTTTTTTCACCTGCGTTAAAAACTGAAAAACTCATGTGAAAAACTTTTCTTTTTTTTTTAATGACTGTGGTTGCAATGAACTCAAATCAGATGCAGATTGTGAAACTGCCATGTGGCTTGTGACTCTTCAGTTTTGCTCTGAATCCAACCAGCATGATCCATACCAGGTTTTCACAACAGTTTGTGTAAAGATGGTGGTTTTATGTTTTGTATATTGAAGCGTTTGTTGACCTTTCATCAAATCAAAATATTAATCCAAGATCATGAAATATTTAGACTCTTTTTTTTAACTGACACCATCCCAAAGCCTTTGCCTTTTTTATTGTGAAATAAAGGTCCTGTAAGGAATACTTTAAGTGCACTTAGATGTTGACACCACTCTGCTGCATTGTGTGGAAAAAAGAGACGTCACTGCAGCCAGAATGAAGAGTGGTATGAGGAAGGTGATGATAGTATTGTCTTATTTTGGCCCATGTGTTTTTCTGACTCATATTCACTGAATACCCTGGTGTGTCTCAGTCCTGTTCTCTGCACATACCAATAAAGATTAACCACCATACAGTCAAAAAGAAAGAACTACTCAGCTTTTGCAAAGCAGCGCAAGATTCTCCCTGCATTGTGTAACCACTGTGTCTGCTCTGTACATTATGAAGAGTTTGTCAATCAGCATGTAAATCCGAATAAAGATGGTCTTTTTTAATTATTCCAAGTGTTGTTTTTTCTTTGTTTTATGACACATTAAAGGGGAATGTACAGTATGTTGTAACAGCACTCATAAAGATCAGAGTCTGCTTTTATGACGCAGAGAGACAAAGGCCTGCTGCCTGTTCTTACTGGAGGAAAACAGAGTCACAGCTCGGGTTAGATAAGACAGTCATTTGGCGCTGATGTTTGCAGGTTTGTACATGTTAGTACTGCAAAAGAATAAAAAGGGTTTGTGTACAGAATGGAAAATACTTTTTAAGTGCTAGTGTCTTCTGTTGGAGCAGGTGTCTGTTTCACACTGTTTAAATACACTCATTCTGCATAAGAACAGCCCTAACTGCTGTTTCAGTTTCAGTTGCTGCTCTTGGTTCTCATTTTACTTCCTGTTTGTTTCTGAGGCTGCCCTGGATGACTGTTCCGTTGCCTTGACAACGGCCGACCACATGTAATTAGTCATAGTAAAGAGTCTGTCTTTCAGTACAGTGTATCTACTGTGTTTTTCTCCCCTTGATAAAATGCTGTCTCCAGAAATGTTCACTCACTCTGCATTGGGCTGTAATGGTCTGGACCACCGTGAGTCCACACCACCTCAAAAAGTCTCTCTTCTTTGAGTTACCCTCGAATATGATTTTTCCAAATATCAAAAGAAAAAAATGCAATAGCCTCTTAAAAAATGTCTGAAATTGATTTATTGTGTATTCCTTGAAATATTTTGAATTAAGTTTTGTATTATTTTGAAAGGGTCTACATCTGTAAAAGTACGAAAGGAGATAAAGTGAGGTCCGCCTGCAGTAATGCATCAATGATGCCATCTAGTGTTTAAAAAGAGGACTTCAACCTCAGTTCTTTGTGGATTTTAGTTTTTTTTTTGTCTCTAACAAGTGTTTGTCAAACCAGATGTCACATTTTCAAAACCCTAAACACAATTAGCACAGCATCGGTCTTTTGTGGCCATACCATTCACACATTTCATGTCATTTTCACACAATATGCAGTCAGTGAACACATTTCCACAATGCTTACATTTTCTTAACAGACAAGCCATACCTCCCAACGGAAATATGGATTGTTTTTGTATGGATTGTTTACGAATGTTAACACATAACATCCCACAACAGCAAAAACAATATTCCAAACCTTAGATACACAATAAATACCTCTGCTTCTGCAATGATACCAGTTCAAAAACAATATATCTCTTCTGATAATATACAAACAATTGAATAACTGACACAGCTGATCTATGTTGGGTAAATTGGTGACTTTATGGTGGTCTTTTTTTTTTTTAAACATCTTTATTGATGCTATCTCTCTCTCAAGGACAAGGAGGTTGATTATACGTCTAAATTTAGACTAGACGTCTAGTCTTAATTTGGTATAACAGAGGTATAGAAATGAAAGTTTTTTCAACGTCGAAATTTATACGTTGTTAAAACGTGTTCGTTCTACATTGTTCCGTCTATAATGTTGAAATGACAATAGACGTTTTCATTTAAACGTCTTTATGTTAGACGTTCATGCTTCTACCAAATATAAACCCAGGTATAGACATACACGTTGATTAAACGTTTATTAGACATCTGGTCCAAATCGGCCGACCCAGCGGGGACCGGGCGAGCCTCCCCGCGCGCGGACGGTCCCGGCAGCAGCGGCCGCTGGAGCCCGCGGGTCCCCGGTCAGCCTACGGCGCCGACCGAACGACTATATTAAACTTTCATTTCTATACCACTGTTAAACCATTTTTAGACTTCAGGTCCAACGGACGTCCAAAGGCACAATCGTGTCTTGTAAATATTTTAATAAATTTACTGAATATCAACAATGCATATTACCATAAGCATCTGATATATGTAAATTGATGAAAATATTCACAGGAAACAGCATCTGTAGAGCCAGATTCTCTACACCAAAAGTTACCTGCTGCTTACCTTGATACACGTACTCCCAGGATGTTCTATTTCGGCAATGTTGCTTCTCTTTCTGGACCTTGTAGAATATTTAGCTTCTACAGTCATGCTCATTCATAATTTAACACTGATCGACATTTGGCAACCATCAGTCCACTGTAATTGAAATCACAGTACATATTTTACTCAGCATATAACCATTACAGTCATGGAGTGGGAAAAACAATTTTTTAATTCCACATCTAGTAAAACGAACATTTAAAAAAGAAAAAAATCTATGTATCTATATAAAAACATAGCTACAAAGTATAAAGAACAAGAACAACAACATAAAGAAAAATTTAACTAATACTAATACTGAAATGAACTATAAATATTAACAATTTTAAGATATATTTTTTTAAAAAATTAGCAGGGTGGTGTTGTGGTGGTGCCCCTCCCACCACATCGAGCTGGTGCCTGTTTCAAATGGTCCCCAATCGATGTTGCGACCAGTTCCTCTGTTGCCGTCGGGAAGTTAGTGCGAACAGACTCTGCAAAAAGAAAAAAAACAAAAGAAACTTAAATCATAGTAAGTGTAGAAATTATCTAGTATTGTCCGGAAGGATTCTTCACTTTTTTACAGCTTCAGGCTTTAAATGAGTCAGTAACATGACCAAGAATAAGTAATAACTTGCAGAGATATATTCATTTACCAAGAACAACTGTGAAGAAAGCAGTTTTCTTTAAGCTTTTTTTCCCCTGGCGTCCTCTACCCAGGAGGTTGTAGTTCCTTTGCACGTCATTGTGTAAAATTCTGAAATGGATATCAAAGACAAATAAATCTCTTAAGGTGCGTTCACACCGGACAGGCAACGCAACTTGTCCTGTCGCGTGTCCTTAAACGTGTCCTTTTGCCACCGTCATTTGCGTTGCGCATTACGTCACGCCCACTCTAGGTTTCCCCTCGATCTCGTCGGATACTGTGTCCAGCGCTGCTCTTTATTTGCGTAACAAGTCCCTAAAACGTCAGAGAAACCCTAGTCGCCGCTGCGCAAGTGCCTGTGTGAACGCACCTTAATACTGCTTACTCTTGCAATTTACTAGAAAGACTTGATAAACACCAACAATACATGATTATATTAATAACATTGTCTTGCTGTCATATTCATACCTGTCCAGGATCCTGCGTGTGCAGGTCTTAATGTCCTTCCCCCCAAGGTGTGACAGTTGTTTTATCTGTATGATATAATCAAATTATCAAGAGTGTCTAATGTATAGATTTCTATAATTTTTAGCATCTCTATTTGACTTACCAGTAAACGTTTTATGCTGGGGTGCCTACTGATTTCCAACGACATGCGCTGAACCTCCTCCAAAGTCCTTAACGGCAACTGACGTATCTGCTCACCCTCATCTTTAATGTCCCCCTTCTGCTTGAGCGATTTCAATTCATCGCGGATTTCCAAAAGTGTTTCCATGACCACCCGCTGGAACTCTTAGTGAAAAGATATGATTTAGTAACATTCAATTCAATAATTACAATACATTACATAACAACATTTTGTACTGTAGTTATGCCACTCTTACTTTCCTCAGGCATTGGGTAGGAATAAACCCTCTTCCTCGCTGCAAAATCAGAGAACGAGACAATAAATGGATGATGAGTGTGGTGCTTAACTTTGGCTGTTAAACACAAAATCATATGCTGTTGCACTATTTTAAAATAGCCCCCACCCTACTTAAAAACCACTGCTAAACCTGATAAATCCTTACCTTGAATCCAATTCAAATATTCATCCATGAAATCACCCTCCCTAGCTCTTTTTCTCCGCCACTCTTTCAAATAATTAGAGGCCATATTCAATTTGGCTGGAAAGAAAACACATGGAAAAAAGAAAGTAGAAAAACAATAATGTTAATAACAGTGTGAGCTTGTAGATCAACCTTTATAAAATTGTTTTGTGTTTTTAGTACAATTGGCAACTTGTGAAGCAGGACATAATGCACAATGAATACCTTTTGCTCTTGGTAAAAAATATGTCGATACCGGTACTTTTAGATTTTTACTATTAGCATTTCCTATAGCACTGCTAATGCATTAACAAAATAATATTGGAATAATTCAACTAATGCGTCCCATTTCTACCACACATCGTGAAAACACAATCTATGACAATTACAGTTAAACACAAATTTAATTATATAAAAAAATACCACTGGATAAACAAAAACAACAGTACTGGCATCAAAATAGGCTTCATTTTCTAATTTAAATGGATAGCCTAACTAGCAGCTTTTAAACTTGGCTCCAACAGAGAGAGCAGGCCCTTATTTACTTTCATGACAACACAGGTTAGCATGGACTATTTGATGCTCGCTAAACTAGCCACAAGCTAGCCCTCGTAGTAGCAACCAGGCTACATGCGAACTCGAGTTTGGGGGGACTAAAGCTTGCAAAAATAAACATTTTCTATAATATCTCCTTCAGCACCCACCTCTTCTCAGCTGAAAGTATAATTCTCGAACTCTGGAACGACTGGAACTTCTAGTGTAGTCCGACGGTCGTGAGGTCGAGTGTAGTGGTGTGTTGGTCTTGAACGAACGGATCAAAAGAACTAGTTCTTTTTGGTGAACGAAATGAACTAGTTCTCCACCCCTAAATGACCCGTTCAGTCCGTTCAGTTCTTTTGATTGGCTGAAGAGGGACTATCTCCGTGCTTGCCTGTCCTATCCTATCGTCGCGCCTCGTTCTGTGTGTGGGTGGGGCTTAGAGAAGCAGCAGCAGTACTACTGAGCTGACTGAAAGACCGGAGCTGCGTCCGAATTGCCAAGTAGTAGTCGAAGTAGTATCTAGCATGTCCGAATTGGCCACCGGAGCGAGTAGCATGCTACTTCAGATACTACTTCAGATACTAGACACGCCCACATTGTAGGTTGGTCTCGGTGCATCCTACGGGCATGCTACTGACCCAAAATGCACCGCGGGCTTCTTCTTCGTCCTCTTAAAAGTTGAAGAAGCTCATGTGATGCTAGCGCCACCAGCTGCTCTGTCTATTTAAATGTGTCGCGAACGCCGGCTGGCCACAGCAGCGCGCACCACGTCGGAGCAGCAGCAGCAGCAGCAGCAGGCGGGACCGCAGCAGTACAGATGTAAGTTTCATGTAACTTCACACACTGTCCTAAAAAATGTGCGGTTGTATCTCTTTGTCATGTCATGGTGTCATATTTGCCCAAGTAATCATTTTATGAGCAAATATGTGGCGACATCATGGAGGTAAAGCTCACTTATTCCATCATTAAACTGCACAGCTGCAGTAATCAGGCAGATCTCATTGAACAAACGATCACCACGTGAGTGAATGAAGGCTAAAAGTAATGGAAAAGCTACTTTGTGAATTTCTAAAGCAGTGCAAGAATATAATACAGCAGCATCCATCACTTGCACAATTACCATTCAGTCTAAAACGGGCGCAGTACCTACTCTCTGCCTGCGGGGGTCGTCTTTCCCCACCGCTCGTCTAGTGTGTCCGAATTGGGCCAACGTGTTTAGTATGTAGGAGTAGGATCTAGCAGTAGCATGTAGTATGCGAGCGGGCAATTCCGACGCAGCACCAGACGGATGAACGAGTTGACTGAAAGACCGAGTTGAACGAAAGACCCAGACGGATGAACGTGTTGAACGAAAGACCGAGTTGACTGGCCGCCGCACGAGCCGACAGCCGAGCCCGAGCGAGCGGGACAGTCACACACACACACACACACACACACACACACACACACACACACACACACACACACACACACACACACACACAAAGGCACACAGCTGCTGCTGCAGCCAGAGGCAGAGAGACAACTATTAATACGCATTTGCACTGTCTGTTGACATTTTGTACTTTTTATTATTGTTTTTAATGCACCTCAAAATAATAAAAGCCATTAAAAAACCTTATATATTTTGTTATTCCTACTATAATTTTATATTACAAGGAGTGCAGCGCGATCGCAGCGTTGGACCGGGGGGTGGGAAGTGGGGAGTGCAGCGGTCACAGCGTCGGACCGCGGGGGGTCGTAACGTCGGACCGGGGAGCTGAGACGCTCGCAACGTCGGATTCGGAGGGGTGTAATGCTTCAGATTTCAAGATCACATGTTGTTGCCATGGACTGTATATAAGATGGACAATGTGGTTCCGCCTTCCGCCTGTATACGGATTTGAAGCCAAAAAGCTCTCGGTAATTCCGGGTTTTTCTCCACTTCCTTGAAACCAGAGCTGTGCAGTAGCGTTGTGCGCATTCGGCTGCGCAGTCGCCGAGAGTCGCTGTGATGACGCTCGGCTCAAACAGCGTATCCCCTGGAAGAGCTACGCTATCCGTGAACGCCCATAGGCTATACCAGGTGTCAATCATAGAAAACATGAACCCCCTAATAACTTTTAAAAACAGAGCTGTACAGAAAAAAAGGACTTGGGCACAAACCAGTCTTACTGTAACTACATGTCAACATCACAAGCAGGGGGGAGAAAAATTTATGTTCTGTGTAATACATTTCTAAAGTTTGTCCACAACTCCATAAGCTCTGCTGGTGGAGGCGGGATTTATGATCTGTACTGCAGCCCACCATCAGAGGGTGCTGTTCTCGGAGTGGCTTCACCCAGCGAGGAGGCAGACTCTGTCCATCTTATATACAGTCTATGGTTGTTGCGCTGTTGAGTCTGAAGTGCAGTCAGTCCGTTCGCTCATCACGTTCGTTCGAACGTGAACAACATGAACGAGCGGACTGACTAACGACCGATTGACCAAAATGAACGGGTCTTTTTACTGAACGACCCGGAATGATCCGGTTCACTGAAATGAACGCTGGGAAGCTGGGCTCTTGCAGAGATACCAAATACTTTTTGTCACTCATCTCGTGTTCTTGCGGCTATGCCGATAACTTTTATCAGGGACTACTTCGCTCTTGGTGGAATAAGAATCTACCTGAAGTGGTTGCACAGTGGGTCACGTGAGCGTGCTCCACCTATAAGGTGGCTGGATTATTGTCACGGCGGCAGCCGGTGTTACCAAGACGGATAAAACACATGAAATCTAATAATTAAATTGAATTTCAGCGACCAACTTTGTTGTCTAGTACTCAGCAGGACCCAGGCTTTAAGATCCAAAGTTGTTTTTTTTTTGTTTTTTTTGCCGTATATGCGTTTTGACCGGATATGGCGAAAACACTGGTCACACTCTGGAGTATGACAGTAGTCCCATAGATTGATATCAGTTCTGCAACGTTCAGTTATCATTTTAAATAATCAACTCTTGAATTGTGGATTAAAATCGGTTGTCTAGATTCGGTCTATATGTAGACGTTGAAATGACGTATACATTTTTACATCTAAATCACGTCTAAAAAAAGATGAATCCAGACGTTGAAATGAAGTATAAATTTATACGTGTAAATGACGTCTACATCTATTCTATGCTGCATATCTCTTCATGGTATCATAAGTAATTTAATCCAGTATTTAGAGGTCAGTTATGCACATAACAGTTGTTTATTGCATAAAAAGTTATCGAAAATAAAGTTGAGGGCGGAGTATAAATCACGTCTAGAAATAGACCAAATCCCGACGTTGAAATGAAGTATAAATTTAGACTAGACGTCTAATATACGTCTTTTGCTCAGTGGGATATTTCCCACCTCCTCCAGAACACTGTAACAACACTGGGAAGTTCCTTCAGTGACAGACTTCTGCAGCCGCGGTGTGTGACAGAGAGATACCAAGTCCTTCCTGCTGCAGTCTAAATGTTTAGCCAGGCCTGCTCCCAGCAATCCAGATTTTTTTCATCACAACTCATTGACAATAACTCAATGTTACCTTAATGTGGAACATTGACAGGTAATATACATTTATATTTATATCAAAAGTGCAAATACCTAAATTCTTCTCAGGTATAATAATAATGTGCCCTCATAACATGTCTCACTCTTTTTTTTTTTTTGTTCACTGTGTAGATCCGTTTTAGTTAAGTTTTAGTTTTAGATAGGTTTTCAGTTTGGTTTGGCGTTGGGGTGGCCTCAACCACCACCTCGTGAGAGTATGTATTTGTCTTTGGGTTTTAACACAGTATATTTGTTTCATTTAAAAAAAAAAAAAAACACATTACACACTTTTGTTGTTGAAATAAATTCACTTTTATTGCATTTATGGCAGTTGTTTTCTAATTTGGGTGCACAGAATTAAGTTACCAAAATGTGCCATTGGTTAAGTTTTCTACATCATGATTTAACTTGAATTTATGTCATTTCAAAGTAATACTTACCTTTTTGTTTGTCTTTGCTTAATCTTACCTGAGAAAAGGCTGTCTGCTGCTCCAAGATGGCCTCTTAAGCTTTACCCACAGGAAGTGGGACAGACCATCAAGGGGGAAGCAAGGGGAAGCTTGGACTTAAAATTCTTTATCAAACTTTTGACTTTATTCTTTCAGTCAGTACAGAGTCTTTTTTTCTGTAAATAAGTTGGTTTGGATAAATTGATGGTGTTTTGTCTGAGTTTGGTATATGTTAAGTTTGTAGTCACCTTAGTTTCCCCCTTGTGTTTCTGTTGGACTAGTCCTTTGTCTATCCAAACCCTTGAAACTGGGGTCCGTTTCACGTAGGTGGTTCAACAAACTCTGAGTTAAATCCTTAACTCTGAGTTGATCTACTCTGAGTTAGGAAACTCTGAGTTTCCGGTTTCACAATACCTGATTTGAGACGGTTTTAACAACTCCGAGTAGTTTGACCTGGAGTTAAGCACGTGCACGCCAGACCTAAACAGCCAGCATCTGTGGAGCGCAGATTCAATGATCAACCAATGGAAACAGGGAGAAGGAGGGGGCAGCAGCAAGCCAACAGCGAATTTCAGCACGTTTGTAAAAGAAAGTGCAATACAGCAGCAGCTGCAAGGGAGAGGGAGAGGGCATGGGAGGAAATCGCTGCTCGCGTCAATGCGTAACTTTAAATCTAGTCTCGTGCAATCACAATGACAGACTGTTGCAGGGAAACTGCTTGAATCATTTTGATCATGTTTTACATTGTCAAGTAAGTATTAAGTGGCAGTTTGATCCCTTAGAAAATGCTCTTTTCACACTCAAAAATGAATTTTACTCTCTTATGATGTTCCGTTAAATGATTAGGAATATTAAACTAACTCTCAGTATGTATATGTACATATATTAAACTAACACACACTACACTCAATATTAGACTTTCACTCAGCAAACAGAAAGAGGGCAGATGCCAGAAAAACGGGTGGTGGCCCAGCAGCCCCACCTTTAACGGAGGCAGAGGAGCTGCCCCCCCCCTCGACGATCGAAACCCCCACCTCGTAGCAGCGATCGTCGGACTGGTGTGCGTGTGTGTGTGTGTGTGTGTGTGTGTCTGTGGGGGGCGCGATCGTCGAACGGGGGGGGCAGCTCCTCTGCCTCCGTTAAAGGTGGGGCTGCTGGACCACCACCCGCTTTTGTGTTAGTTTAATATTCTTAATCATTTAACGGAACATAATAAGAGAGTAAAATTCAGTTTTGAGTGTGAAAAGAGCATTTTTAAGGGATCAAACTGTCACTTAATACTTACTTGACAATGTAAAACATGATCAAAATGAGAAAATGCCGATGTCTCACCTGAAACTCTGGGTTTACTGAGTTAAACCTGCTCCCGAGCAGGTTAGGTTCACGGAGTCTGTTACTGTGGTAACTGACCGCGAGGTTGAGTTACCTCTCTTTGTGAAACAGGTTAGAGTTACCCCTCTCTCCCTGGTTTAGCTAACCCTCCTTTGTGAAACGGAAAACTCAGAGTTTCCCTGATTTCAGGGTTAACAAACTCGGAGTTTCCACTAAACCTGCTACGTGAAACGGATCCCTGGGGGGTATTCCAGAAAGCAGGTTCAACATACTCTGAGTCTATCCCTGAACTCTGAGTTGACTTACTCTGAGATGGGAGACTCTGAGTATCTGGTTCCAGAACAGCTGATCTGAATTAGTTCAATCAACTCTGAGTATGATAACCTGGAGTTACGCGCGTGCACAACCACTATAATAAGCCATCATCAATGGAGCCCCGATACCACGAGTCACCGTGACAACAGAGCAAAAACGGTCAATTTATTTCTCCCCGGTGGAGTTGGAGGTCCTTATGCTGGCCTACGGCGAGTATGAGAACATTTTTCGCCGCAAATCCAACACGGCTGCAGCAGCGAAGGAGAGAGAGACGGCATGGGAGAAAATTGCTGCGCGAGTCGATGCGTAAGTTTGAATGTACTACTCCACTGACGTAACATATAAGATCGAAGCATAGTCAATAGTTATGAATATAAGTAGGAATGAAATCAGATTTTCATTTAGGTGCAATCCAACGGGAGAAAAAAGGACTTGGCAGCAGCTCAAAATGAAACATAAAAACATAATTCAAAAAGGTAAGGCATATTTTCCTAGGCTGTGATTGCACCTCACTTTGGTTTTAATTTAATTATTTTAAATGGACTTTGGCTATTAGACAAAGTCAATATTAATTTAAACTAAAATATTAATTCAGCGGCTACTTCAAATAATAATTTAAACCCCAAACAAAATGTAGTTTTTCAACGTCCTCTCACTTAATTCTACACTTCGTGGATTAACACTTGATACAAACACATTTATATTTTAGACCTATTGAAGTCATTTAAAATGTGACGCTGTAGCCTACACCAACACTGATTAAAATACTATTTTAAAATAAACATTGACTTGTGCTCAGCCAACAGAAAGAAGGCAGAGGCCCGAAAAACGGGTGGAGGGCCACCTCCACTACATCTGACCGAGGCTGAGGAGCTGGCCCTCAGCCAAAACAGGGGTCGCCCTGTGGCTGAAGGCATCCCCGGGGGAAGCTCATCCGAACCTGTCACCCCCCAGGACACAAGTCCCTACATCAGATGCAAGTATACACTTATGTCTTTAAAAAATAAAACTAATATATAAATATATATAGCCTACTTTTTAACAAATATATATCCACCCACCCAACAGTTGTGGATGGTGTCATCTGCCTGCTTCAGCCTCCGACAGAAACAAACCCTGTAGCTGTAAGTCTTCCATACTCAGATTCCTCAGATGGTAGTTCAAAGTATTCTGAAACAGTATATTTTCCTGCATTACAGGAGGGGGAGGAGGAGGAGGAGGATGAAGAAACACTGTCTGCTGCCACAGGGAGAGATCCAGAGGGGCATCCTGAAGTGTGTCTTAATATATAGCTACTGGCAGTGCCCATTCATTTACATTCTAAAGTGGAATTTGGAGTTTGACATGTACACTTAATACACGGCCGGAGAAGGTTATTTAGATAAATTATACTGTTCAAAGAAAAGCGGTAGCGTTCGAAAAGAAATTCTTCTGGAAATGATAAAACGTCTAATCTGGGTCGGAAGAGTCTCTCGCGACGTAAACCATTGCGCATTATTCTGGCTTCGATGTCGATCGGATTTTCAAGGAATGGACAATCCATGTTCAACCGCTTTCTTTGTGTGGGAGGAGACATGTAGAAACTCTGGGTCTCTTATATTAAACCTGTCAGCGAGCAGGTTATGTTCACAGAGTAAGTTACCGCAGTAACTGACCCAGTGTTTAAGTTACCTCTCTTTCTGGAACGGACAACTCAGAGTTTCCCTCATCTCAGGGTTAACTTACTCAGAGTTTTTCACATAACCCGCTTTCTGGAATACCCCCCTGGTCACTCAGCACTGTGGTGATGGTGAGATTATGGTCCCTCTCCCTCGAAATGAACAGCTTGAAATGAAACTCACGGTGATAAAAGGTAGCGGTTTCAATAAAAGTTGAAAACTATTACATTGTATTTTTTGAAGCAGGACCTAAAAGGTTGCAGGAAGTCTGAAACAACTCAAACATAATTGCAGGAGTGCTGAAAGGAGATGGAGGAAATCTAAATTAACAGTCCATCTCGAAATTTTTGACAGTACCTCACACTGTGGCTGTGTCCCATTTCAGAGACCGCACCGTTGAACAGCGCCAGAGCAGCTTTGATGTTGACTAAAACCACAGGAAATTACACAATTTTAACCCGGAAACGCCATAATATCTCAACTTTTTACCTGATTAATGCAGTCAAAGTTATTTTTAACATTTTTTTTAACCTACCTTGAGGTATATTTGAGATTAATGTTTGACAGAAATGTAGAGTTCTTCAACACAGAGGCGTACTGCATTTATTTGAGGATAAAACTGCTCTTGTTTCCTGAATTAACAAGAATTATATCTCAGAATTAACTAAAACATTTCCGGGGGAAAAAAAGTTCTTTTTTTATATAGTTAACAAAAAAAATCATGTTAGAATTAAAAGATGAACTACAATTTGTAAAAGAAAACATTCTTCCCAGTTTTTCTGTGTTCAAAGATTGGTGTCTTAGCTTTAAAGGAATATTCAGAATAAAAATAATATCCCTTTTTCTCTAAAATAATGACATAAAGCAGCCTTATTTGTTTTTATGATCTGGATATAGCACACACCATGTAAAATTTTAGCACACGGGTGTCTAAATTCAGGTGAAAACTGCAAACATAGCTAGGGACAAAATAAAATGTCAGATAAAATCTTCAAAGAAACAAGCGATATTTAGGATTGATACCACTGAAACACAGAGGAAAACCAAATGATCATAAAGATTTATTTTGAGTTCTTTAAAAAAAAATCAAACAATTCATTTCCAATTCACTGTAGTGTGTGATCAGCACAGCTGATTTGTTACACTAGATAAAACAATTTTACGACTGTGTACATTATTTTTTTTATTAAGCTACAATATTTCATCAAACCTTTTCAATAGCATTTTATTCGTGGTCCAGGTGATACATCCGTCCGTACAGACAGGCGGTCACCAGTCCAGCAGTCATGTCTGAGTGTTTTAAAGTCACTCTTCCATCTGCAGATTTGTCAAAATGCTTTACTTCCTCTATAACCATTTGACTCGCCAAAACTGATGGGTACACATATCTGGTTCCAAACTCCCCCTCCATCACAAAGTCCAGTTTGGTCTCAGCTTCTTCTACTCCCTGTCCACAGGAGCTTGGGTCCGACCCTGCACAATGGACAAGTGCACACACCTGCAGAAGGAAGGATACAGGTGAGACATGTTGTAAAGGACAGTGTCTATATCCATAAACCCTTTAGTTCATACCTGCAGGGATAGGTCTCCATCCAAAGTGTGCAGCCCAGCAAACGCACCAAATGCATACAGCTCCTCACTGTCACCCTGTGAAATTCGCTTGTACTGCAGGTGACAGTAAAAGGAGCCATTGCACACCTTCACCCTACCCTCTTTTTCATTTAGGAGTTCAAATGTGAACGGGTCAGCAATCATGAATGATGTGAATGTGACTGATGATGAAGGGACTGAAGATGCATCAGAGCAGCTCTCACTGTGACAGAATCCAGAGTCTGTAACAGGGGATGAAGTGGACTCAGACTCCAATTTCTCCTCCTCTGTGGCCACCCTCTGCCCCGACCACTCTGGGTCTAAGACTGGCACCCTGGCCACCAGCAGCTTGCCCTCCTCTGGGTCTCCCCTCTTTGAGTGATGGTAGATAAATGAAAAAGGTGTGTAGATACCACTCCCAGCCATGTTCTTATTATCAAGGCGGAGGTTGGCTGCTAGCAGGGTGACATTGGTGCTTCGGCTTAATGATCGAAGGTACTGGACAGAGTCAAGCAGGGGGAGGGTGTTAAACCAAGCTGTAGGGAAGATCAGCTGACGAACACCCTAAAAGAAGCGGGAAGAGAGTCTGCTTTTAAAAAAGAGATCCGACACAGGGACATAGAGCTAAATACACAATTGTGAGTGGTTTTACCTTTTCCACCAGTGCTATAGTGGGCTTGTAAAATAGGATGTCAAAGCATATCAGCAGGCCAAATTTTCCAGCAAAAGGAGAATCAAATGTGATGATCTCAGGCTGTGGTGGAGTGTCAAAGGACTCCTCATGGAAAAGGTTGTATTTATGGTAGCGTGCCACCAGCAGGCCATCAGACCTAGAAGATAATGAAATTAGGAATTCATGTGTTGATGCATTTGCTGGAGTTTAGCCAGATGTCTCTATTTTAAGATCTCAATTTCACCTAAAGACAATATTGGTGTTGAACTGCCAGCGTCCATCAGATGGACAGGAGGAGGTGGGATCTGTAGACAGGGGGCAGGGCTGCCGGTCAGGCATATTAGCTACAATGTAGATGTTATTCCGACGAGCCATACAGCTCAACCGCTGGAGAACCTGTAAAACAACCATTCTGAAATGTAATTCATGATAACAGACCAGTGTTGGCTGCCCGTGGGTATCTTTAAAACAAGATAGACATCAAACATGAGTGTATATCTGTGCACCTCAGTGTTGTCGTGTTTCTCCGGCTCTGTGCAGGGGTTCCAGCTCTCCTGCTGGGGGTCAGGAATTGTTTCGAGATAACCTACTATGGATGTGCGGGTGAAGTTAAACCCATGTAGACCATCTTCTGGAAACACCAGGATCTGGGCACCCTGATAAAGACCAGAGAAGACACGACTGAAAAAAACATGCCAGGATTCTGAATGCACAGTCATTTGCTGTCATATAAGGTATGACCCTTTTATTGAATAATACACTTACTGGTTACACAATAGAAAAAACCTGGCATATGGTGGCTCATTGATTTTTAGTAGAGGAATAAGTAACCTTTTTTATGAGTCGCTACTAAGCATTTATAACTTTCCAATAAATCATACCTGCTGAGCGGCTCGTGCAGCCTGCACTTCGTAGATATCCAAGTTTTTCTGCATGTGTTGAAGGGCAGCCTGCCGCTACACCGGGACACGAGGGTCTGGGTTGGTGACCAGCTGCTCCAATCAGAAAAACAATTGACTTAACTCTATGTGTTCAAGATAACTCTCTGGTAGAGCCAGGGATGCTGAGGAGCTCTGAACCATTTCTCCTCTGTTTTTGTCTCTATCTTATGGCTTTTTCGCAGGGGTCTGGGTCTGCTCCAGGTTTTCTGCCTTCATAGTGAGAAGGTTTCTTCTGTGCCACTCTAACTTTCTGAATGCTGAAAGGTGCTCTGCTTATGGTACATTAAGATAAGACTGAGACTCATGATATAAGATTAGAATGAATCTTATCCTACAGTGATGTTGGTATGACATAGAACTGATTTATAACTCCACTTGCATACAGATATGTGAATAAGGATGTCAGCTGCATAAAAGAGACTTTTTTATCCGTCACACAATACTGTTAATAAATAAAACACGATTAAAAGGTCTTTCTTTCTTTTTATGTTTTCGCTGAGTGGCAGAAGACACAGACTCAGGATCATTCATGTAACTCAGAAATAGCTCTGATAAAAACAATGATCATGAGGGCAAAGTTGCTTCATTTTTTATCTTCCATTTTTTTCTTTTTTCCCTCCTCTTTTTCCCTTTCTTTTAAACATTTCTTTCTTCTTTCTTCCTCCCTAAATCCATGTTTGAATTGTTTTTATTATCACGAGTAGTGCCTGATACTTCTGCCAAAGCAGTTTACCAAACAATTAATTAATTACCTTTCTATCACAAAATGTTTAACTGGGTTGAAGACATCTAGTTTACAGTATTTGATAGGTAAAGTTGATCATATTTTTTTTCTTTCTGTCCTTCTTTCTTCCAGTTCTTTTCTTTCTTTGGTTATAAATCATTTTGAAGTTTGGCCAGTAAAGGTGTTGAATAATCAGCAGAAGAGACAGGATTCATGCCTTCTGATTACTAACACAACTCAAAAGTAGCTTGAGTAAAAATGATTATAAGTGTTTAGGCTTTTTTTTTTACCCCCCTTCCTTCCAGCCATCCGTCCTCCCTCCTTTCTTTCCTTCTTTCTTTTAGTAACTCCTGTTGTGGTTTCAGCCACAGTTTTTTTTACCCCTAACACACCTGAGAACTATGACGAGTTTTTCTTTTCACCTGAGCTGACCCACAGTGCTGACATAATAATAAAGACTGTTGAAAAGCATACTCAGCACTAAACATAAAGCGTCCTCTAGTGGCTGTAACAAACCACTTGAGAATAAATCAGTTTGTATTTAAGAACTTGGTTTTACAGCCTCATCAGTCTTAATATTTTACAAATCTTGTGTTTTTCTGAACTCTTCTTTTCTTCTTCTCTGCACATATGATATGGTATCCAATACAAATAATTTAAAATGCTGTGAGGAGACAGGCTGTAAGTGTGTGCAAAGGGTTCAAGAACTTTCATCTTTCGAAAACACAACTTAAGACATGGTTTAAACTAAAATGTCACAATTTATTTGCATGTGCAAAATGTGTTGCACTCTCAAAACGAATGTGTCAAAAGTAACTCATCATGTGTTGTTTTGACACATGACTTTGTGTTGACAGATTTTACACATGTTGTGTGTTAAATGTGTCAACACATCAACTGTGTTGGGTTTACACAAAGACAACACAGAGCTGTGTCATATTTTCATGCAATTTACACATAGCTGCGTTATGTATTCTTGACACAAAAGTGTTTTATTTTTATATAATTTACAAATTGCTTTACATTGGATACATCATTCATTCGCTCACACAGTCACACTTTGGTGGTGGTAAACTACCTTAGTAGTCACAGCTGCCCTGGGGCAGACTGACGGAAACTTGGCTGCCATTTCGCGCCTATGGCCTCTCCGACCACCACCACACAACACTCACACTCATACACCAGTGGAGGACACACACCGGGAGCAAGGTGGGTTAAGTGTCTTGCCCAAAGACACAACAGACAGACTTGGGATAGGGGGGAATCGAACCGCCAAACTTCCAGTTATTGGACAACCGCTCTTACTTCCTGAGCTACTGTGATTATCTGCTAAATTATGAAACCTGGTCACTAAAAACAATAAACAATTGCTTGAATCTCAAGTCACTTTTATAAAATTTATTTGGTTCAGGCAGCAGTGCAAAATCTTGGACTTTGTAAGACTTTAGTGCAATCTTGAGAGCAAAACATAGTGCAAACACTGAGTATAAACATTAAACATTTTGTAAACATTTCATTCTTAAACCATCAGTGCAACAATGGAACACCTAAAATACAGACATGGCATGTCAAACAAGCACATACAGGCATGCACAGCAGCCCCCCCCACACACACACATACACGCACACACGTACCCACACACTAACTGTCAGTAGAAACATGGCAAGGCATTGATAATTCACATGATAACTATTTTATGTGTTAAAATAGCATTAACTCAAAAGTGTGTCTAGGATAATAACACAGGATGTGTAAATATAACAGAACAAATGTTAAAATATAATAACACAAAAAATGTGTATGATTTTAACACATTTATTTTGAGAGTGTGCAGCCTCCGTGTCAACATGGCTGCTCTCCTTCCAGAGTTTCTTCTGTCCTTTTCAGTCACCAGCTGGATAACTGCTGTGTTAGGAGGCCACTCTTACACTTGTTCAACTATAATGAAAAGACAGAAATATTAAAATACAATATCCTTTAACAGATATCCACCAAAGTATGTAGAGACCAATCTTTAAGAAGTAATTACATTCTGAAAGAAAAGAACAAAGGATGCAGTCAGTCTACCTTCATGCCCTGAAACTCTTGTCCATGTTCACCATCTTTGCTGCTGTTCTCATCTTATCTTCTTCTTTCGGCTGCTTATCATCTTCACTCTCATCCTTGCGTGTGTCTATTGTATAGAGATACACACGTGGACAAAATTGTTGGTACCCCTCAGTTAAAGAAGGAAAAACCCACAATTCTCACTGAAATCACTTGAAACCTACAAAAGTAACAATAAATAAAAATTTATTGAAAATTAAATAATCAAAATCAGCCATTACTTTTGAATTGTTGATTAACATAATTATTTAAAAAAAACAAACTAATGAAATAGGGCTGGACAAAAATGATGGTACCCATAACTTAATATTTTGTTGCACAACCTTTTGAGGCAATCACTGCAATTAAACGATTTCTGTATTTGTCAATGAGCGTTCTGCAGCTGTCAACAGGTATTTTGGCCCACTCCTCATGAGCAAACTGCTCCAGTTGTCTCAGGTTTGATGGGTGTCTTCTCCAAATGGCATGTTTCAGCTCCTTCCACAGATGTTCAATGGGATTCAGATCTGGGCTCATGGAAGGCCACTTTAGAATAGTCCGACGCTTTTCTCTCAGCCATTCTTGGGTGTTTTTGGCTGTGTGTTTTGGATCGTTGTCCTGTTGGAAGACCCATGACCTGCGACTGAGACCAAGCTTTCTGACACTAGGCAGCACATTTCTCTCCAGAATGCCTTGATAGTCGTCAGATTTCATTTTACCTTGCACACATTCAAGACACCCTGTGCCAGATGCAGCAAAGCAGCCCCAAAACATTGCTGAGCCTCCTCCATGTTTCACCGTAGGGACAGTGTTCTTTTCTTCGTATGCTTGGTTTTTGAGTCTATGAACATAGAGTTGATGTGCCTTACCAAAAAGCTCCAGTTTGGTCTCATCTGTCCAAAGGACATTCTCCCAGAAGCTTTGTGGCTTGTCAACATGCATTTTTGCAAATTCCAGTCTCGCTTTTTTATGATTTTTTTTCAGCAGTGGTGTCCTCCTTGGTCGTCTCCCATGAAGTCCACTTTGGCTCAAACAACGACGAATGGTGCGATCTGACACTGATGTACCTTGGCCTTGGAGTTCACCTTTAATTTCTTTGGAGGTTGTCCTGGGCTCTTTGGATACAATTCGAACGATCTGTCTCTTCAATCTGTCATCAATTTTCCTCTTGCGGCCACGTCCAGGGAGGTTGGCTACTGTCCCGTGGGTCTTGAACTTCTGAATAATATGAGCCACTGTTGTCACAGGAACTTCAAGCTGTTTAGAGATGGTCTTATAG
Organism: Xyrichtys novacula; assembly: GCA_962446985.1. Classification (NCBI taxonomy): domain Eukaryota; kingdom Metazoa; phylum Chordata; class Actinopteri; order Labriformes; family Labridae; genus Xyrichtys; species Xyrichtys novacula. Next base: position 7,555,442 of record OY660869.1, read on the forward strand.
CCTGCACCTTTAAGATGTTTGTCTATAATTTATTTTCGGATGTCCTGGGACAATTCTCTCCTTCGCTTTCTGTTGTCCATGTTCAGTGTGGTACACACCTTTTCACCAAACAGCAGAGTGACTACTTGTCTCCCTTTAAATAGGCAGACTGACTGATTATGAGTTTGGAAACACGTGTGATGTCAATTAAAGGACACACCTGAGTTAATCATGTCACTCTGGTCAAATAGTTTTCAATCTTTTATAGAGGTACCATCATTTTTGTCCAGCCCTATTTCATTAGTTTGTTTTTTTTAAATAATTATGTTAATCAACATTTCAAACGTAATGGCTGATTTTGATTATTTAATTTTCAATAAATTTTTATTTATTGTTACTTTTGTAGGTTTCAAGTGATTTCAGTGAGAATTGTGGGTTTTTCCTTCTTTAACTGAGGGGTACCAACAATTTTGTCCACATGTGTAAATATAAGGAGATGAAAGATGAAGAAAATGCAGGTCAATAGAGCAGCACACAAAGACAACAGTTTAATGAAACAAACACATTCATCAAACTTTACTTACTTTACTTCTCCATGTCGTCTTGTTCATCCAATCTCCTTCTGCATCACTGAGTTGGTCGTCATCTTTGGCCTCCTCTTGAGTCATTTTAGGCGTTTGACTCTTTGAAGTTACCTGAAACAAACATGAATTTCAGCCCTTCAGTTAAAATTGTCTATTTTTTTTCTTAAAAGCCGAACCTTTTAAGTAGTTATAGAGTTATTTACCTTCAAATTCCCAGAAACACACAGTACATCCGTCATTCATCTTTTCTTCGTCTCTCTCTTCATGGGCCTGTCTCCCGTATGTTTGGTCCTCCTGCGTCTTCTGTCTCGTGCTCGGCTCTTCTGGGGGTTTCTTCTCGATTGAGGTCCTTTTCCTAAAAAAAAACAAACAGAAAATGGGTCCTACACTGACTTTTTTTCATGTTAACAATGACTCTGGAGGAACCAAACTCACCTTTAGACTCACTTTCCCACTAAGTGAATAAATCAAGTAAAGAGGTCACACGAAAGGACATGACAAAACACAACACATCACGACACAAACACACACGCGAGGACACAACACAACACACAGCAGAAAACAACACGAGGTAACAGAGCACATAACGACACATAACATCAAACATGACGACACAACACATTAAAAAACAAGACATCACAACATAAACACATGCATGACAACACAACCCATGAAACAAAACAACACATCACAAGACACTATACTAAAACTGCGCCACTACACAAAACATCCCAACACATAACATCAAAATAAATAACCACACAACACAACCAAGGACTTTTGAAGTTCTGCCCAATGAGTCCAAGGTGAAGTCGTTTTTTCTGCCTTTAATTGAAGCTTTTTTGTTTTTTTAGGAGCAAGTGAGAGGAGGAGCTGGAGCGGAGTGAGGGATTCGTTGTCGTTGACTTAAATGCAGAGCAGGATGCCGGAGGCTTTTATTGGAGGAGGAGAGGAGATGCTGCTGAGGAGCTGAAGGCTAACTAATACCGAATTACTGAACAACCTTATTTGTTTTTTTAAGAGCCAGTGTGAGATGGAGGAGCTGGAGCGGAGTGAGGGATTCGTTGTCATTGACTTTATAGCAGAGCTGGATGCCGGAGGCTTTCATTGGAGGAGGAGAGGAGATGCTGCTGAGGAGCTGAATGCTAACTAATACCGAATTACTGAACGACCTTATTTGTTTTTTTGGAAGAGAAAACTTAACTTACTCTAACTTATCATAACTAAAACTCAACTTACTCTAACTTATCTTAATTAAACAACTTAACTTATTCTAACTTATCTTAATTAAACAACTTAACTTACTCTAACTTAACTTATAACTAAACAACTTAACTTATTCTAACTTAACTTATAACTAAACAACGTAACTTACTCTAACTTAACTTATAACTAAACAACTTATTCTAACTTAACTTATCACTAAACAACTTAACTTATTCTAACTTACCTTATAACTAAACAACTTAACTTACTCTAACTTAACTTATAACTACACAACTTATTCTATAACCTAACTACGGCACAACGTGACCCCCAAAAGGACTCTTGCTTGGACGGTTGTTTTTCATCAGTCCAGCGGGCCTCTTGTGAGTCACGTTACACCACTGGAACCTGATCTTCATGAGGCGCTGAAGATTCTTCTTCCACTTGGGCTCAGGACCGGTGGAGATGAGCTTGGTGGATGAAGGGAGCGCAGGTTCCTCCTGAGTGGTCCTCAGTGGGGCCATCCACCGTCGTCTCCGTCTGGAGAGTTCCTCTGGGTCCTCAGGCTCCTGGTTGAGCTTGGGGGAGGAGAGACGTGGAGGGCCGTCCATCGATGGGACCTTCCTCAGTAACAGCCTTGGAGTGGACTCATCCTGGTTCTGGACGAGGCTGTACTGCTCCACTCAGACCTGAGACAGAAAAACAGACAAATTATAAAATCTGAAGTCTGCAACAGAGGCTTGTTCTAAAACAAACATAAAGACAGTCAGTGATCTCTGTTTGGAGAATTCAGCTTATTTAATTATAATCTATGTTTAACAATTTTTTTCTCACCATCTTCTCGTAGAAGAGGAGATATGCTGACTCCTTTAATCTTTGGCATAAATTCTCTCTTGTCATACGGGTGACCTAGGAGTCATTATAATTTAGCCAAAGATCACCCGCAGTCTCAGGATCCATATCAGGGTGCAGCCCGCTGCTGATGTAGTGTCCTAACAGGAGAGGAAGAAGAGTGTGCATCAAATGTTGGAGCAAATTTCAGACAAGATTTCTGGATAAACCCAGCTGAACAGAATTATAGCCATAAACATGTGAGTCTTTCGTGATGTTTGTTGTTTGTTTTATGTGTTGATGTAAAGACGGTCATGGAATAAAAATTATCCATTACTGTGAGAAAACATTTGATCAAAACTCCAACAAAGTCAGGGTGAAATAGTCAAAATGCACTGCAGGAAAACTTGATTAATAACAGCAGCCTACATTTGTACATTATAGTGACAATTGGGTATTATTGCAGTCGGCCACAGGGGGCAGTAGTGGACCATACCGAGCGCAGAGCAGGTTTGACTAAAGAACCTGAGTAGAGTTAATTTCATAACTTTGCTTAATGTCAAAAGGTTATTCTCTTGTAAAACTGATCACACAGATTTTCTCAGATGTCTCAGTATTTTCTCTGAACATTCAAGGTAACGCTGCATGATGGCTTAAAGACAAATCTGTAGAGGGACCCCATGTCTGCAGACACAGCAGACTCTGGGATCTCAGCTTTCAAAGAGTAAATCAAGTGATCTCACCATCAAAAGTTGTTCTGCCTTGTGTCATTTCATAAACTTTAACAGTTAGTAGGCTCTCTGAATTTTTAATACAATGAATTGCAAAGTCTAGAACAGTGTTGTACAGTAAGTACGTAGTATTACTTAAATATAGTACTTGAGTATAATTTTGAAGTTTCTGTACTTTACTGTAGTTTTTTTTGTGCCCGCGACTTTCACTTTTATTTGGCTGCATTTCTAAAAATAAACAGTGACGTGCGGTGAGGTTCATAGCTGGTGAGGCACTGACGTCATCAGAATCAGATTTGCAAATAGATGCATAGATTGACAGCAGTTTACAGGTTATGTTTCACTTCTGCATCCTTACACATACAAACTGTAGCTCACAAAACACACATTTCCTTAAAAAACAAAACAAAATAAATGTTATTACTGTCTTACCTTTACGTATAAATGAAGTCCATGCGTCGCTCCTTCTGCACAAAAACATCCGTCACTTTGCGATAGAAGTCCTCCTTATCTTCCTTCAGTTTTAAAAGTCTCTCTGTCTCAATGGAGATCACTGCCAGGGAAGAAAGCCTTCCTTGATCCGTCCTGTTCCTGCTGTATGTTTTCAGTCTCTTCAGGGCTGAGAATGACCGCTCCACTGACGCTGTAGTAGCTGGCACCGTGAGCACGAGCTGGAGCAACTTTGTCGCCTTAGGAACAGTTACAACAAGATCCTTCTCGGCCAAAAAGTTGAGAAGCTGTCCAGGAGATAAAAGTCCACTTGAGAAAACTTTTTTAGTGTTGTAATGTAGTCATCCATGTCGAAAGTCGGGATAAGCGAGAGGAAAAAAATCACTATCTCTATTATAATCTATCGCTGCACTTGACTTGCTTCCCGAATCGTTTAGCCTAGCTCGCTGTCACTTACTCGGCAGTTGAGGAGTGAACAAGACGAACGTCTGGGATCTTGAGCACCCCCTGCCATGAGGCAAGAGAACTGCCTGCCTCACCTCGAACCTGTTCTCTGCCGTTTATAATCGCTCATTACACGAAACACGTTACACAAACACAGTTGGTGACAAAAAGCATTGTACATTATATACATAAGCTAAATTATTGGAAATAAGTTCACATATTAAATTTGTTTAAACCATTTTATTGACGCCGTACAGCAACATGCTCTCTCCGCTTAGCAGCCAGCGCAGAGCCAGGGGTTGCGCAATCCAAGGTGAGGCAGAGCTCGCTGCTGCCTCACCGGCATCGCTTCCAAGCATTTGAATGGGAAAATAAGAAAATTCAGCGATTTTGAACAAATAAAAATCGAAATTGGTGAAGCTACATGAAAAATAAATATTTTTTAGTACAAACCACCGGATGAATATAACAATTTAAATTACTTTATGATTATATATTTTCTTTCTTTCCATGATGGCTGGTGAGGCACTGCCTCACCTGCCTCCCCTGACCGCACGTCACTGAAAATAAAAGTATACTTCTAATTCTAATTCTGGTGCTTTAGCTTACGTGTTAAATTATGTGATTATAAATCATAAAAATTGGTTTATAACAAGTTTCTTCAAACATTTTTAGGAGTTCATTAGTTCTTTGAAAGTAAAATGATGGAAAATGTTACCAAGATCCAAGAGCAGGCTGCACTTTCTGCTGAATGAGACCGATCCAGTTACTTCATAACGTTTTATCTTTCTTACAAAGACATGGTTTGAAGGCTAATGTTATTTTGATATTCCTGAGACTTTAAACATTCCAGCATTTTTTTGGCATTTATCTATCTGTTATGTATCTGAGGACCTAACAGAAGACTGCACTGGCTGATCTGACCCTCACTGAGTGAATGTTTTACCTGCGTTCCCTTCGCTGCCTAAATGACTGATGACACTAACCAGACTGTACCAGCTCTTAGCCTGAGAGCAAACACACAGAACAACTGTTAGAAACAAGCACACACACACACACACACACAAACACACACACACACACACACACACACACACACACACACACACACACTTCTACACTCTTACACTTTGGCGCATAAGTGTCTTACCTGGCTAGATGTCACAATCAGTTCCCTGGTGAGGTCCACTGGGTCGTGACATTTCACAAGCTCATAGGACTCAGTGAAGTTAAACCTTTTCAGTTGGAGCACCAAGAAACTGTGGAGAGCAGCAGAGAGGGAATGACCACAGGATTATTAAACTGAGGGAATATCTGAGCATGAAAGTACTGAGGAGAAATAAACAGAAAATAATCTGTGCATGTGTCTGCAACAGGGGGAAACAGGGAGTCTGTGATGGATGTAACGTCACCCACTTCGGCAGGGTTGTGAAGGTGGAGCATTGTGCTGAAGTTGTGCCTCCACACTCGCAGTTGAACTCCAAGTCTGTCTCCTGCAGAGAAAACATGCTGTCAGATACTGTGTACAGTAAACATGGAAAAACAACAACCAAAAATAACCGCAGAGTGAAACATTTGAGTGGCTTCATATCAGACAATATAGATGTTGATTAAAGAAGTCCAGCTTCTTTACCTTCTCGAATTCCTGCAGCATCTGCTGCACTGAACCCCCAGGAATCAGGTCCAGAGGGAGATTCAAGAATTCCTCCTCTCTCACTGAGGCAGAGCCACATCTGCACGTTAAAAGGACAATACATATGATTATATACTGTAGTTATACATGTTGTGAAAAGAAAATGTAAAGATAAAAGAAAAGATTACTGTAGATTTGACCTGACTTGATAAAAATGAGCAAAAAATTAAACAAATGAGTCAAACTGGAGGTAAATTTGTCCTGCAACCATCTGTATGTTTTTACCTCTTGCATTTTCGAGTATTCTGCATCCTGAACACCAGGTTCCTTTCCACAGGACGCCTGTAGGACCTCCCCAGGATAGAGGCAACTTGTCTCAGTGGCGCATCCAGGTCCTTCATCTGATCCAGAACTGCAGTCAGAAACTCATGGGCATCCTGAGCAAACAGAGACACAGGTTTGATTGGATAAGCAGACAAGGAGCAGCTAGTGAAACTTTAAAGAAAACGAGCTGACTTACTTTCTGATGGTGGTCCGCAAACTCTGGGGCCTGGATAGAGAGAAGCCTCTTAAACTCACACAGAGCCCTAAGTTTTTGGTGAGCGTCACCCACGTCACGGAGACGAACAATATCCATGAAATAACTGCAGAGGAACAGAGAGGAGCTTGTTTTAGTTTGATTTAAAGATTTGCGGATAAACTGAAGCCTCATGTCTCAGCAACAAAAAGTTCCTGACATCCTGAAATTAACTTATCCTTGGCAAAAAATCTGTCATGAAATAGTTTAACATGGATATTATCTCTTCTTTTAATGGGTCAAATCTTGCAAGCAGATTAACTGTTCTTTTATATTAAATGTTGAATCATTTTTAGACTTTAAAAAAAATCTAGTTTTACAGTACAGGACAAAAAATAAGTTCAAAGCCAAAAACTGACATAAAATTATGCATAAATATTGTTTTTAACTTATAATGAATCACATTTATTTCACCAGCTTCAACTCTGTTTATAAATATCAAATGATGAATAATTTCCAGAATTTTAACCCTATGCCAGTCTACATACACAATGCATTGTTATCCAACATTTTACACTATGAGCTAACATTAAAAAAAACAATCGAACTCAGATTGGGACATTTTTGTGATCACCAGTTAAAATGATTTGGGGTATGTTAATTTTTTTTTAATATGTCAGATTTAAAAACCCATTTAATTACAATACTTTAAATACATTTAAATGATCTGACATTGACATATTTCATACGTTTTTATTATTTATTATTTTTATCTTTTCCTCAGTTTCAGTCCTGTATATTAATACCTATTATTAATAATTAATCATTAAATGCCAGTTCATTAGCACAATAAACCAGATTATTCATTTAAAAAAAGACAAAAGTTTAATATTTCTCATATCCTGAGGACCAAAAAAAGCGGTTATCTGCGGTGTGTACCACTCTTAGTCATGCAGTCTGGCATAAAACAACCCTCTACTTTAGTCATCTTTTACACTTATTCTAAACAGTTAACTGTGTGTGTGTGTGTGTGTGTGTGTGTGTGTGTGTGTGTGTGTGTGTGTGTGTGTGCGCGTGCGTGCGTGCGTGCGTGCGTGCGTGTGTGTGTGTGTTTACAGATACTACACCTCATCAGCTGGGCCTCTGGGATCAGACTCCAGACCTCCTCCTGGCTCCTGATGTCCCTCACAAACTGTGTGAGCGTGAGCAAGCTCTGGAGGCTGGAGTTCATGTAACAGTTCTGGGCTGGATTTGGAAATCTGACACACAAACACAACAAATGGAATCATATCTTAATATTACAGCTCCAGACACAAACTAAGGATTGCTTTTATCAAAATGTAGCTGCATGGATTTAAGTGATGAATCCAGAAAATCACGTGTACTAACCCAAGGTTGACCTGCTGTGGCACTCTGCTCTGGGAAACCTCGTCAGTGCTGCAGTGAGACAAAAACAAACTGTAAATAACAATGAACAGCAAAGAGCTACAAGTATGTGGGGCTAGTTATCTACTTGTACTGAATCATATTTTACAGTTGACCTCATCCATGGAAAAGAAGGTTATTTTAGCAAAAATCAGTATTGAGATCGAAGTGGGATTGAATTTAAGGAGACGAGATTTGACCAACAGAACACTCAGAGTTTTTAATTCACATTACCAGCACTGCCAATAATCCTTACTGACTTTCAATGCCAATCAAAACATGTCCCAAGTAAGAACATAAAGTTAAAAAGGGGATGAAAGCGATAACCTCAAGCTAACTCAAACCATAACTTTCTTTATTGAGATATCAACCTCCACATTAAATCTGGTACAGAAAGTGTGTATTAAACTGCTCTTTTCATTGAAATTTAAAGTCAAAAAATCAAGTTGGCTATTCTACAGCATTACAGCGCTTCTTAATATATAAATAAATGATTCATAGACTGAGGAACAGACTGTGAGTGTGTTTCAAGGGGAAAAAAATAATGTGTCAGGACATATTTAGCAGATTTACTGATTTTCATGTACAAGTGACTTCATGTTAAAGCTACTGTGGGGAATTTTGATCAGATTATAACTGACTGATATTGATAGGGATGCCTCTGTGTGGCCTTAAAAAGCAAATCAGACCACCTTTGAAGGGTTTGTTCATCTCTACAAAGTTATTTGTGAGGTTAGAAAATGTTGTCAGGGTGTCGGATGATTTAGCTAAATTGAAGCTTTTTAAAAAGGCTTTTTCAAAAATATCTCAGGTGAAGATGACCAATGACTTTTAAAATTGAGCAGGGAGATTTTTTGTTTGAAAACAAGACTTAACACAATTTGAAAGAGAGGTTATGAAAAGAAGCATAAGAAGCAACACAAACCAAAAATTCCTCACGGGAGCTTTAAGAAAGAATTGATAACACCTGATTTGTGTCACGTGATGATTTAACTCATCAGGTGACACCAAAATTGATCCATCCTGTGAACAAAATGAGTTTGTTACCTTCTCTGGAGTTCCCGAGGAGGCTTTCGCTGATCTTTAGGATCAGAGAGAGGAGACACACGCTTTTCTCTCTAATGGAGTAAAAATAATTTTGATTTGTCAGTAACAGAATCAACTGAAAGATAAACCAAAACTAATGCTTATAACAACACTGAAGTCCAGACTGGTTATCCTATGCTTTACTTACACTACAGCACTTAAAAAACCAAGAACAACTCCATTTCTTCGCCTTTGGTTTCTTGATTTTCTCCCCAGGTGGGGGTGCTGTGGAGCCAGCCAGACCATTGGAGGTGACATCTCTGCAGACACAAGCATACACCATTACCGTGTGGTGACATTTGTTTTAACAACCTGTACTGATGTTTTTAAAGGAGTCTGCAGTCACTAGTCAACATTTATCAGAAACTTTTGTGGCTGCACAAATAAACAGCTGATTGTTGGAGCAGTTTACTCACCTCCGCTGATGGCTGATTAGACTTCTGATTTTTTTCTGTGGAGTAACAACAAATATAAAAATGAAAACCCACTGTGTCAAATATTTGTAGTGTCTGATTTTAAATGTCACACTTATAAAATGATCTTATTTTAACAGCTCTGAAACATACCAGAGGTTGACCAAACAGCCTGTGCAGCCAAAAGTTCGTTGGGCAGCAGTTTTCTGCGTCAGAAGCCTCTGACGCAGTGACACTGGTCAACACAGAAACACAGGTTGGTTATTTTAATGAACAAAACAAATCCATAAACAGAAATATCTGCAGAGACACATGACAGTCACACAGACTCAAACCATGGTGATATTCAGACGATAAAATACAATAAACACACACTGGATGGTCTTTGAGGAAGTATCAGAGTCAAACTGAAAAAGTGTCTTTATGTATCAAAAATAATACAGCACACTCACAGTGGTTTAAAATACCTGAAGGTTATTCCCTGTTTTTGTGTTGTTGTTATTGATAAATGAACCCCCTCTTTGTTCACACTTATTCATTAAAAACCTAAGTGCTGAATCTCTTTAAGTTGACACAGCGTTTTTAAAACAAAGCTTTTTTAATGCATATTATCCGGGAAAGGCCTCATACAAAACGTGTTTTTCCTTCAATTTCAAACACAGTAAATTAAAATGGTCTTTGTTTCCCTTACTGGGAATTTCCCCTTGTGGGACTAATAAAGGAGTATCTTATCTATCTGACCTGACTTTACTAGTTTTTGACTAGAGACTCGCAGTAAGAGCAAACAATGATAAAACTTCTTTATTTCATTTAGTGTTTTTACACATTTCCTTTGTCTGACTGATTAATTGATCAGTAAATGTCTGATGTGAAGCCTTTGAATTGTCTTATTCAGTTAAAATAACCACTGAAATGTATCACATAAATACATGTGTCTTGTGACAAAAAGAGTATGAAACACAGTGTGAGTCCAAAATCAAAATCTCAGATTATAATCTGCTGGGAGGTCTCCGTCATGTTTCAAATGTTACACTCTACATATTAAATGCAAAAGAGGTAAAAGATTGTTTTAGAGACACATTGGTAAACTACTGTTTAATATCACACCCCTATAAATTTGAGTTTGCATTTTACTGTCATCATAAGTTTAACGTGTTTCTTACCTCCTGTTGAAACTCGAGCCCGCAATTCTCGGAGCTTCTCCACTTACAGGAGTGGGTTGACTCTTCTGTGCAGATTTAAAGAAGAAATAAGAAAGCATTGGTTAGTATAAAAGAAACTGTCAAATAAGTTTCAGACTGACAGCTTTAAATAGCCAAGAAGACATAAAAAATCTCTTATAGAGATTTCTCACAATAACATGAGCTTTTCTGCTCTTAAGCACGTAGAGTCTTTGACATGGTGGGCAGGACTTTCATGTGATGTCAATGCATCACTTTTAAGATAACTATCCGAACGTCTCGACTTTTAACTCGCTGTTGTGGCCACATTTTTCGGAGTACAGACATGAAAAACAGATCATTGTGTTCATGAACGGCGGAGGATTGTACGATGTTCTTATTTTCATTCTGGGATTTAAGAAAATTGTGCTATGTGAAGAAGTCCAGAGGCAGCTTCTCATTCAAACAGTAGGTCAGTTAATGCCTTTGATCTCACAGCTGTTTAGGATAAAATCATTAACGAGACACACACATACACACAGTCTGACAATGTGTGTGTGTGTGTGTGTGTGTGTGTGTGTGTGTGTGTGTGTGTGTGTGTGTGTGTGTGTGTGTGTGTGTGTGTGTGTCTGTGTCTAAAAGACCTGCATGTACACACAGTTAATATGTGTCTGCATCACCACCTATCTCCACCCACAAACTTTGAGCTACAGAAACCATTCTGGGCTTCAAAAATTCAGCTCATTGAAGATATTATGGGGCGTACTCAGGATTTTATTCATTTAACTTTTCCCCACTTTAAAATTATTCTCATTATTCATGCATTATTAAGTTTGTCAGACAAATCCAAACTCATTCAAACTGATTCAAACCTTTCTGATACTTCAAACCTGTTTAACACTTTAGGACTTCTAATTATTTTAAATTTTTCCAACTTCAAAATCATTCTCATTATTTATGTATGTTTTAATTCTTCAAACAAAATCCCAGTTCTACCACTACAATTACTACTTATATCACTTTAACTTGTATCTTCACTTCTACCTCCACTGCTCTTGCTTCTCTTAATATTTTTTTTACTTCTACTCTCACCTCTACTACAAGCTCTACTGCTTTGACTTCTACTTCTTCTATTCTAAAACTACTTCTACTGCTTACATGACTACTAATATCACTAGTACAACTACCTATTATCATACTTCTTCTAGTACTTCAACTTCAACTTATGCCACTTCTTACTTTTCTGTGTTTTAAGGTAATTTTCTTCCTTATCCAATTTTCTTTGCAATTTCAGACAGTTTTTCTAGCCTTATTCAGCATGAATGCAATTTTAATTTATGAAGCACATTCATACTATTTGTACTTAAACAATTTTCACTTTCATCCAACTTCTATTTTTCTTTCTCCAGCTCTTTAACCAAGTTTACATTTAAACCTTTCTCCATGTTTTATTAGCAGTTTAGCATTGCTTTTTCAGCTTTCAGCACTCAGCATTTCCACGCATTTTCTGCAAGGAAATGCAATTTTTCTATTTTTGATAATGCCTGTCACATTAAAGTCATAAACACTGTAAATATCCATGCACACATTTAATCCTTGTCGATGCATCGCTTAACCATCACGAAAGTCTCGACAGTAGCACAAGTTTGTATGATAATATTGTCATGAAATCTTACGGTCTCCATGTCGTAGATGTTGTCCTCTTTGTTCAGGTGTTGGTCGAAGGTGTTTGTCGGAGATGTTGTCCTCTTTGTTCAGGTGTTGGTTACAGGTGTTTGTCGGAGTCCTTAGTCGTCTGGTGAGGTTTTATTTTTCGATGAAGCCGTCAAAAGTTGTAAGTTCGTAAGCCACAAGTTTTTCGTGTTGTTCTCTTCAGATTTGATCTTCAGAAATGACCGCTCTCTTTGGCTTGTATTGATCTAAAGTTTTTACATCGTTACAGCTTACCATGGAGATTTAAAATGCTGTTTACTTAAAAAACCTTCCTTATTTCGGTACAAAACGACAACTTTTTGAAAACTATAGCTTAGTACTAAGCCTACGTAGGCTTATGTCTCATAGGTAACCCAACAAAAACTGGAAACCTTGTGTTTCATTATAGTTTCCACTGAAGCCTTTACTTCAATTAAATTCAGTCGATTTTCTTTAGAAGGCTACTAAAAATAGTCTATATATACTCCTATCATATCAATATTTTAGAGCAGTAACTAGATCTGTAAAGCACTTTGTCCCCCTGTTTAAAAAAAAAAACCCTAAAGTTGATCATTGTTATTTGACAAAGCCCATTATAAGGCATCAAAAAGGCCATAAAGATATTGAATTTTGAACTTAAAAAAATAAAAATATCACATCAGCTCTGAGCCAAAATACCTTTTTACTTGAGTAAAAAGAAGCCTATTTTCATGTGATGGTACTTTATACTAATTCACACATAGAGTGAAGTCATTACATGCTTTTATTAACTTGAAAAATCTTTTTAAATCGGCATAAAGAATAAAAATTTTTTAGATGATACAATTCAAGCAGCTCTTGCTCACTCCTTGCGCCCTCTCGCCCTCTAGTGGAAGGAGGCTGTAACTGCGTGAGCTGAACATAACAGAACAGAACAGTAGCTGTGGGATTTAACGCCTGTGTAACCGGTGGATTTCTGTGTCGTTGCTCTGCTTTTCTTCTGAGGAACATTATTATTATTATTTTTACATCGATAGGTATGCCCGACATGTTGTACATTCAGCTGATTATTTGTGGCAGTTATAGCTCAAGCGCACCCTGCTAGTGTATGTTAGCATGGTGACTGCTAGTTAGCCGCAGGCTAGGCTCAGGGTTTGTTATACTCTGTCACCTGTGCTCATGAGAGCTAACACGCCAATAGGACCGCGTATTTCAAGCAAGAAATCAACAATGCAGCTTTGTTTGGGTGAATTAAGCTCTTATTAGCGTGGTTTCGGATCAAAATTAGTATTTTGTCTAATTATTTTGAATCACGTTTTGTGTGACGTAATTCAATTACTCCGCATCACTTGCTTGCAAATCGTAATGCAAAACTCCCCCTGAAATATCGTTTATTTTCTTTCGGCAATTTTACAGGTAGTACAAATAAACTGACCATATTTTACGTGAATCATTATGTTTCTAAGGTAAATTCGGCGTAGCTCTGAATTGTGTTTTGTGTACACAACTAAAATGATACAGTTGAAATTGGCGTGTCTCATATTACTCACTAATACACATAACGGCGTATGTAAGCAGAAAAGTTCATAGGAGTCTAGTTGGAGATAATGTTTCAAGCATTTACACGATTGGAAGTTATTTTATTTATGTACATGCATACTGCATTCCTTTTGATTAGATATATTTCTATTGTTAAAAAAAAATATTAGGCTATATCAATCACTTCAATATTTCACATTTTCTCTGTTATGCAGTGTCCTTGGAAATCGCAGCCCTGCATTCCAAAAGGGAAGACGAGTACTTCACCATGAGCTCAGACGATGGTGATTTAACACACAAAGACACAGATGCATGCTCACAATTCCTCCTCAGCTCATGAAAGATTATTTGCTACACGTATCTGAAGTCAGACTCTGATTTACAAGCAAAGGCTGGTGCTTCTTTGTGGATTGCTAATAAATCTAGCATTTATTGCTATTGATTTTTTTTTTCTGTTTTCAGTTTATTTTGTTAATTTACTGTCTAGTAGAAGTACCTTTTGCCTTGTTTCAAAATAAGGAATGAAACAGCATATAAGATTAGGTAGTAAAAAAGGGCAACATAACATTTTATGAGGCAGTCTTTTCTTTAAAACATGAACATTTACTCAGTTACTCAGTCAGCACACCCTGTATTGCAAATCTAACATGACAAATCCTACTGTGAGTTGAAATTTTTATTAGTGTACATTGTCTAAATGTCTGTTCCCATCTCTCTAGGTGACATGGAGAACCAGGCTGAGCTGGAAGAGAAGACGAGACTCATCAACCAGGTGCTGGAGCTTCAGCACACTTTAGAAGGTGCCCACAGATGCATGCACCCACAGACACATAACGCTCAGATTGTTGTTTTTGCAAGATGAAACATACTTCTTCAACCTCCTTTAGTATTGTTTTAACCTGATTTAACCTGATAACCTGTTTTAACCCGGTTCTAACAGCAATGCTGACTTCAGTTGATTGAAAATAGGTTTTCTGAGAGAGTTTTGGGCTGGTTCTTCCGCTGTGAAATACGACGTCATCTTTTACACCAGATACTGACAGCGCATGCAAGGCGTCTATGTCTGTCACTTTCACTGTTATGTTTGGCAACTTCAAGCTGTCAGCTGACATGAGCTGCTTGACTGTTCTGAAGGGGCAGCAGCTTCACCTTGATAGGTGAATGGTAACTTGCCTGATGAGTGCTTGCATTCACCATATTTCATTTCACATGGATCTTCGAGCAGAGTTTGTATACTGGCTGGTTTTCCTGCTGTATTTGTCTGAAAGCCAAAATGCCACTAAAGGAGAAAAATTACATTCAGTTTAGGTACCCTTGTAGTTGCTATTGTTTCTGCATTAAGTGAGTTAAAGTGAAGTGAGGTAAAATAGCCCACCATGCTGCACAGTTGACCTGTTATTACCTCAGTGTTTCGTTTTTGCAGTTATCCTGATAGCACTATCCCTGGATGACCAAAAAAGTTTGATTTTCAGCTTGTTGGATGCAAGAGTGTTGCATCAAGCACTGTTATTAAACAACACTTACTTAACCTGACCCTTTCTGGTTGTTGCTTTGCATCAGTAACTGTCTGCAGTAAGAGACTGAGGATATATGATGGCTTTCTCCTCAGTAATTCAGTGTTGGGAAATGATGTTGTATCCACTCACAGCTTGAAAAACACTTGACATTAGGTAATCAATTTTATCATTGGTTTTAGTCTACAGTAGCTTATTGTTGCACCACTGTGGCTGGTAAGACTTGAATCAAACCAGAGTTGCATCATCAACTTTACATGAGAAGTGAAGTGTCCTATTTTGCATTTTTTCTATTCTTCTCTTTATCATCATTGTCATCTGTTACAACCATACCTTGATTGTAACAAGTGGTTATCATAATGATAATTTATCATAATTATCATCATTTTTCATTTATTATGATATTTTTTAAGCTTAAGTCTGTGTTTTTTGTTCAGATCTATCTGCCAGAGTGGACGCTGTCAAAGAGGAGAACCTGAAGCTGAAGTCAGAGAACCAGGTTCTGGGTCAGTACATTGAGAACCTCATGTCGGCCTCTAGTGTCTTCCAGACCACCGACACCAAAAGCAAAAGAAAGTAAGGAGAAATGGAGAGTCTGACCCAGAACCCCCTCCCTTATGCACACTCACACACACACTCATGCAATCACATTTATACAAACACACACATTCCTAGACCTAAACCCAGACAGCCCTGGATGATTGCACTCTGAACTTTAACCTCAAGTATCCTCTATCTCTTTATGGATACCTTCAAACTCTGTTCACACCTGAAATTAGGATGCATCCTTATGGTGTTGAATAGGATCCTATTTTTTCCTCTATTTGAATTAAGATGTTCAATTTAAACACAAAAAGGATCAATTCAAAAAAGTATAATGGTCCAAAATTCAAACTTTTTAACTCGCTGACTGAGGGCACAGGAAAACCCTATCTGCTCATCATAATTTTTACTACTACTCGTCTGTTACAGTCTGTTTTCCCGAGATAATAAGGCTTTATGTTGAATATAAACTTAGGTAGAGCAAAATCTGCAACAAAACTACCGTCACTGGCGAAAGGTGAATTAATTTAAACCCAAATAAAGCCGGTATTTCAACTACAAAGATCACTCAGGAAAATCAGTCTCTGGGGAAACAAAGATTTGTAAACTAATGCTCAAAAGACATCCAACACAAACATCTAATGTTTACAGATTTAAATTATTATCATTATTGAGCAAACTGGTCATCTACAGTCTTTTCTTTTTGTAAAATTACACAGATTAAATCCCCTAAATTTCTATAAATGTCAAATATATCTATAGATGTCAAGTATTTGAGAGAAGGTGCAGCTCTGCACTCACCAGTGTATGGTGACATTTCTATCACGTTTCCGTACATCAGCTCGGCCCACAAAGTTTGAATAAGATGACACTGGAGAGCCAGAGATTGGCGTTGTTTGGTATAAAAATCCAGCATCGATTCTTTCCTCTTATGAAACTACTGCTGTGATTTCAATGTTTACCTGAAATATGGCGCTTAGCTGTCTAAGAATTACTCGTCAGTGTTGATTGATGCATTTCTAGAAACACTATTTTTGATAAACAAACACCAACTTGCAGAGTTTTGAAACAGAACTCACACGTTTGATGTCAGTATTTACTGTCAGTCATGTAAGAAATTGTAAGAAGGAGAAAAATCATGTTGAAGAAGAAAAGTCAATCAAATGTGTGACTGTATCGTTCAGGATATTAAGACTTTATATAGACGTCATATAGAAAACATTATATACAACGCATGTCATTAATAGAGCGGTGATTACAAGGTCAGCCATGCAAGTTTGTGTTTCCCATAAAGTCAAGTCCTCGTCTGAGGTGTGAGCTGTCAAGAGTCCTGCCTGCAGCCACACTTGTTTTTCCAATGCGCTCTCTTTTGGTCAGCCATTAGTTTCACCAGTACTTTATGTCTGCAGAACCATAGGCTGCAGTCTTAGGACCATAATTCTGGGACCACATCTCAGGAGTGTTATTAAGATAGCTATGGAAAGGGTCCTGAATCTGCAGCCTCTGGGTCTGCAGACACATGCTGCCTAATTTCAGGTGTAAACATGCCTAAAGCCTCACACGTCCCTCAGACTGCATACATGTGTCATTCCTTAATTTGTCCAGTAGGCGGCAGTCAGCTCTCTATTTAGACCCTGGAAGTCAGTTTGATCAAGAAGACTGACAGTTTTTCTCTTTCCAGCAGAAATGCATCTACTGGTTTTCTCACACATTTAAAGATACAACTGTCTTGATTTCAGATCTAAATCTATGAAATGGCTTTCTGAACCTTGAGTAGCTCTTGACCAGGTGTTCACATGTGTGTGGTTGTTCTTCCCCAAAATAATCCACCAGTTCTCAACATACAGCTGTGAGGTGAATTAGCATCTTCTCTTTAGGTTTCTTAGACACTGCAACAAAAGTCAGTATGTGCTTTGTTTTAGT
The DNA here is from genome assembly GCA_962446985.1 of Xyrichtys novacula. Lineage (NCBI taxonomy): Eukaryota > Metazoa > Chordata > Actinopteri > Labriformes > Labridae > Xyrichtys > Xyrichtys novacula. The sequence goes on from OY660869.1 coordinate 7,573,091, forward strand.
TTACCTGCAGAATTCTTTGAAGCAGTCCAGCAGTAATTAATCAAAAGGCGTCACAGAATAAAGAAGAAATGGCTTCAAGAAAGGATTGAGATCGCATCAGAGTGGTAGAAAAGTCTTTGTGATTAAATTGGCTGAAATGACTGAGTTAACAGAGTGTGTCTTGCAGTACAAAGCCACCCTCAAGTTGAGTCATTTTACTGGCACTCAACAGCAACATGCAAGAGACAACTTTCAGGTGGGTGATGACCCTCTGATCAACAAATAAATATCATAAGAGTTATTTTACTCTCCTACTCTTTGAAAACCAACATCAGATGTTATATCAGTAAAAGTTCAGCTACATTGAGTATAATAAAACCATCAGAAAAAATCAAGTATTTTAACTATTGTCAAATTTATGTAGCAACACAAAAAGCAGTAAGCTGCACGTCAACAACCATTCCTGTCTCCATCACCTTATTGTAAGCAAAGCTCTGGCCCCATGGCTCCATGCTAAAAGCTAATCCCACACTCTAAGCAGCACTGAACTACTGGGAGCTTTACCATGTGCTCTTATTTTGGCCAGTTTCCTGTTCCTCCAAATCATATTGCAATCAAAGTTTCATTTCAGCACCAGGGTTCAGGTCATGCAGAGACTAATTAACTCAGTGGTGGTTTTGGATGTTGATCAGCTCACAGAGACGTTTTGAACTGGTGATTTTGCCACTCCACTATCCTAACCTTTACCCCACCCCTGTCCTCCAAACTAAACAAATAAAAAACTAGAGTTAAAATGTTTACGTTAAACATCCTTTTTCTCCTCATAAGTTACTGCTTCAGATTTTAGCGGCAGGAGAAGACATGAAGCAGAGCAGAGGAGAATTTGGTTTTGTCAATGAGGGTCACAAACCCCTTTTGCTTCTTTGACTTATTTATTATTCAGTATTGTTGCCATTGCTGCAGATCTTAAATGTTTTTATTGCTCATAATCTCTCTAAAGAGAGGGGTCTATAGGCCCAGTTTGTGTCTGTTTTTATGTCACTTTTTGTTGCTGCGTATTTGCATGATGAGTGTAAAGACCATTTTAACTACTCTCTTGTAGTTGAAAGCCAGCATCATGTGTCAAGATAATAACATGTGCTAACAGTTAAACTCCTCCTTTAACCACTTACCAATATGCATACTGTTGTTGATACAGAAATATGAAAGAATCCATCTTACATTTGAACTTTGTTTACATGTTACTGTTTGTTTATTTGTCGCTAATTTGAACAGTTTTAATAAAGTGATGATCCTTTTTGATGAAATGTTTGTCAGTAATGTCTCTTTCCTCTTGTTTCATATTTCACACGCTTACAGAGTCACTAAGGATGCTCGCAAGGACAAGTGATGTTCTGCTTTGCTTCCTGCTTTTTGGTATTTGGGATTGGCAGTGTTAATTTTGGCAGCTATTTTAGATTTAGTCTTTTGATGGAAATGCTTTTTAGTTTTAGTCTGTTTAAACCATCGTTGTTTTAGGCTAGTTTTAGTCGCACAAAGTCTCCTTTTAGTCAATAAGTAAGGAGTCGTTACGTTTTTGTCATTTCTGTTTTTAAAGTGGGTTAACTAGTCAATCAGAGATTGTAATTACCTAGCTAGATGATTTAGTTCAGACTATCCTATAATGCAGTACTGCTGCGCAGTCCCTGCTTATCTACCAAGTTAATATAGAGGAACGATCCTCAAAACAAGTCAAGAAATAAAACAATGTATTGCTGAATCTCAGTGCTTCATATTTTCCCTTAACCTGGAGTTCTGATGTCACCTAGAAAGTGATTGAGTTCATAAAGGCTCAAAGAGATTTGAGCGCAATGGGACAGCACTTTTATACTTGATGGCATTGAGAATTTGATTCTACATTATTTTCTTTCAACAAAACCTTAATATAACATAAGGAAAATAAATGATTGTTCTGCTGCTCTCTGAGCAGAGGCAAAAATTACCAACTGTTGAAGTTGTATGAAACAAAGTAGGAATTTGATGTTTGAGTTTGTAATTTGCATTGATATTTCTGCAGATGTATCTCTGATGTCAACCTGCAGACTTCATGAAGCATTGTTAGTTTTTGCTGCATTTAGTTGTTTAGACTGTATTTCTTTTATTTCCTTCTTTCTGTATGGTGGGGGAGAGAGGGGTGGTCTGGGCTCAGCCCCTTTAGTCTTTAAGTCCAGACACGCCCCTGGACAGACGCTTATTTAACTGCATCTGTGTCTTTAATGATTAAAACATACTCTCTCTAACGTGTCTCCAAAGTAGGATAAATCCAGGTTTTGAAGTGGAGCTGTTCACTGTAATAATGGCCAAAAACAGCAAACATGACATGAATCTGACGCCACCCTGTCAGAGCCTGATATGTAATTTTTAAAAAAGGAATAAAACCAAATGTAACAAGTTGTTACAGTTGGGTCAAAAAAATGTTTTGGGCACAGTCTCTTGTTACATTTTGGGTTGGTTATTACATTTTAGGTTGCAATAAATGAAACCACAGGTAAAAAAAGAATGACGCTGATATTAAACATTTCAGAGCTGAAGTTCTTTTGTGTATTTTTCTTTATTTGATATGACAAATACAGAATGCAAAAGTGGCTAAAAATATATTAGTTAATAAATAATGGTATTGAGAAAATCTGAACAATCTCTGAGAGAAGACAAGGGTTAAAAAATCATTCCTGAGCGTGTAACAGGGTCGTTCAGGAAATTAGTCTGTCCCAGACCTGATGACTTCAGGTGAAGCATTTGTGTTTGAATTTAACCCCAAAGATGATTTTCTCATTGCACAGTCATGGTCGGTTTGGGCACTTCATGTGATCCTTATTTAAAACAATAAATTCAACAGGTACTGCAGTGTAAGTCTGTGTCCAGCAGGGGGAGCTTTTAGTCCAGATTCTGGGCTGAGTGCAGTGTGTTTGGGTTCCTCCTCAGCGTGGTGGTCCAACTTCAATGTGAATCTAATAGAGAAGGAAAAGAGTAAATGTCATTTACTCCTTAGCTGTTTTATGACACACACACACACACACACACACAAAAACGAGGTCCTAAGGTATGAATGGATTCCTACTAAAGTTCTGTGAGGTGAAGCATTCAAAATTACTTTATTGATCCCAAACTGGGAAACGATGGAATTTTAACTTTGTGAAATCATTGTGATTCGAGTTCATGGTCCCTGGTGGAAATAGTTCCTCTCCTTTAGATTTCAGCCTGAACCTCAACTAACATAAAAAACAAACATGAGGGCCTGTCACGGATCTACAGCTCATGACAGGGACATGGCAAATGTCAGTATATGAACAAACAAAGCCATCCATCTCCCCTTCTTACAGTCTTAGCATCAGAGTTAAATCCAGCTCTGAACTTCATGTAATATGTGCTACCATTTACTCTTTGGTTGCCCAACATAATCCTGTGTTGGGCGGCCAAATTGACCCAATCCTCTTCCTCATCTGACACACTCTCTCTTCTCTAATTTAAAGTCACAGTATGATCAGATTATTTCATTGCTTTGATACTCTCTGGACATTGTCTGTAACACTGCACCCTGTGTTGTTTGTTCTTGTACGGATAGATTTCGCACTAATATCAATCTGCACTGTCCTGCACACATGTACAGCTTTTTATGGCACATTTTGTAAATGTATGGTTTAGATATAGGTCAATACTGTTAGAGTACTTTGAATGTTTTCTTTGAATGTTTTTTTGTTTCTTTGTTTTAAATGTGTGTATACTGCTTTTTTTTTTGCTCAGCCTGAGATTTAGGGTCCGGAGCTCTGACATTCAGGGGGAGCTCAGAGTAGAGTCAATACCCCTTTTGCATCAGACAGAGTAAATTGAGGTGGTGTGGGTATCTGAGAAGGCTGGTCCTCCTGAACGCCTCTCTTTAGAGGTCTTCTGGGAAGGTCAAACCCAGACTTTGGGTCAAACCCAGACTGCACTGAAGGGTTTATATATCCCACCTGGCTTGGGAACACCATGGAAAGCATTGCTGTGATGAGGGATGTGTGACCTAGCTCAGGATGAGGGGAAGAGAATGGACGGATGGATATCTTTATTTCTGTTATTCATTGTCTTGGCACCAAAACACCAAGACAAATCACCTATGTGTTCTGCAATAAACCCAGTTCTGATTCAGGTTTGCAGAATATTGTAAAATGTCGGGTGTGGCTAATATGTTGTGTTCACACCAGATGAAATTAAAATTAATTTCCTTGCTTCATTTGTGCGTATTTGATCACATGAATGTTTTGTGTTTACTTCTTTAATTTGTAGGAATAACTTGCTCCAAGACTAAGCAAATGTCGTGCATAGGATTTAGTGCTCCTTTGGTGCCAATCATGCCCAACAAGAACTCACATCTTAACATCAACTTCACATGTAACTTTATTCACATCCAATGCAAACTTAAGAGTTACTTTTGGCTGGGCTCAACTAATGCAGGTTGTAAGAGGACTGCAAACTAGGAATAGACCGATTTATCGATTTAGTCTATTACTGGCATTTGTACATATTGGCATTTGCCCTCAGATGGCTGACGTCATCTTTTCTAGCAGCACATTTTGCCTATTGCTCATGCGTGTAAAGCTTAAAAAAACAGCCTTTAACTACTGTTTTAGCATTGTATCTTTTTTTTTAGAGTAATATTTAGTATTTTAGGCAAAACTAGCCATATTAAGCAATCTATAGCACAACATCTGCCTCTCTCCAATGATTTATTTAAAATCCATAGTACATAGTACTATGATAACAATTCAGTTATGAATGTGTTTGCAATAATAAGGCAGAGGTATAAAGGGAGGTGTCATGTAAACTCCCTTTAGTTCCTTCAGGGTTATGTATAGTTAAACAAACCTTCCTCCCCAAGTATGAAAAACATGTGGCTGTACTGGTACAAACTCATGTAAGCATGTCTGGAAATCACCTGACATGGTTTCAGAAATGGAAAACTTCTGCCTACCCTTTTTTTTTTTAAGAGATCTGAATATTCAAACGCTTCTGTGTGACAGCTCAGACGTTACAGAGGATAATGAAAAATACCTAACAACATGAACATAGTCTACAATGGAGAACACACATATGAACACACACACTCATGTCGTACCTCACTCAGCAAAGCCCAGACAGCAGCGTGGGAGTGGACGACCAGACGGAGAGCAGAGATCGGCCGCAGGGATTCTTCAATCTCACCTTCGGCCAACCCATTCTCAAACGCACCTGAATCAAACATACAGACACACATTCATTATTTTCTTACCTGCCTGCAAAAATAGTGTTTAAACTGTTTTTTTTAATTTTTTATTATTATTTTATCATATGAACACTGAGATTGCAAGAGTCTAATACCGCCACATTTAAACGGACCTAACCCTGCTTCTCTCTGATGACAGGTCTTGAAGTTTCTGGAGTGTTAAACTGCAGGAGGTGAGTTTCACCAGATTCTAAACCCAGTAAAAGTTAAGTGAGTGAAAATACTTTATATAAGCGAACTCTTGCATTGAATTCAGTGAAAGTAAGAGTTTTAAAAAGGGATAAAGTGGTGTGAATGTGTGACACAGTGTTAAGTATTGACACAAAATGTGTTTGTGTAAATATCACAGATGAAGAAATATCAATTTGAAATCTATTAAAGGGCAAACATGTTTAAGGAACAGGTTTGAGTCTTCCGGACGAGTGTAGAAGAATCTCTTCATATATTTAGGTTAAGAAATATAGAGTAACTATCTTTTAATAAGGAGTTACAAATAATCTAGGTTGGCCTGCTTATGCAGCCTCATGACTCTGAGGTTTGTAAGCAAGGCTGTCTTGCAGCTACCAGAACTATCTGTCTGTTGGAACATTTAATCTCTGCCAGAGATAAGATGAGTCTAAACAACAAGGGCGTAGGTTTGCATAGGGAGGGTAGAGACATAACACAACCAACTTTTCAGGGTGCTCAAATTGTCCCCACCAACTTTTAAGCAACCTTATTTGCATTATATAATGAGTGCAGTTATATAGGTAATTTATATTGTCTTCCCATATTTTGTAAGGATAGAATCGACCCTACCATTGTTAAGTGAATTATTTTCATTATGTTCTGACTTACATTTACCCCTTTTCACTTGTTGAATGTGCCAGTCCATTTTTTTTTCCTCAAACATGTGTTTGAGGATGTCCCCCCCCCCCCACACACACACACACACACACACACACACACACACACACGCCCGCACCTAACATCATAAAAGGGAGTAGAAGAGAAAGCATCCCTCTGTCTTGGTCGAGACTCTGTTTGTCATCTGTACTGATTTCTACATCTGTACAATAAAAGACGCCCAGGCTGTTCTTCAGATCTCATCCTGTCTCCTGTGCATTGTTTTACTGAGTTTATGTTGGATTTTCCACAACACAAGCTTTATCTGTCCTCTTTCATGAGCAGCCATCGCACTTCAGCCTTCAGGTGTGTGAAACCAAACATCTGTAGCTTCAGAGGAATGTGATCAAACAAGCCTCGCCCTTTACTACCCTTTTCAAAACAGATTAATCATCTAAACTTAACATAATCCATGTTACATGACTGATGCTTCAGTGTGTGTGTGTGTGTGTGTGTGTGTGTGTGTTTGTTTGATAAAAGAGTCAACATTCTTTTTTTTTATGTGCTCAGGTGGCATATTTACCGACGACAGTGAAGCCCTTATCAGATTGCTGGTAGGGGGAAGTTAAGCCGTCCACAGATTTGATCTGACCCTTTGCGAAGGCCTGCATGAGGAAAACAGAGCAGAAATTCAGGGAAGTGAAACATTCAAAATCATCAAACCAAAGATATCTATGAATGGTGTGGATTTCTTCCAATGAAGCAGCAGCTGTTGTCAGAACATGGAAATATTTCCAGCCAACTTCCTTTTGACATTCCAGGCCTTAT